>OX422224.1:187466079-188684829 GCA_949130495.1 Sambucus nigra | reverse complement strand
CGATCTATTAGTTTCGTATGCATCAGTTTGTCCTTGATGCCGCTTTCTCGAAGTGGCAACATGTTCTTTTACCTGTTTTGAGAAAAATAGGCTGGCGACTCCATCTCTTTACATTCACCCCACACTAAGGATGGCTGCAGCACACTTTCGAAGAGAAGGGTGCGAGACTGCGACTCAATTCTTCCTTAAGGGATCCTCCTCCTTCCCCCCGGAACGAATGTCGCGCCTCCCGGGATGGCCACAGGGACCACCACCTCATCCTCCACAATCTATCGGACCACTCTCTCCCCCAAATACCAAAAGACTAGCTGAACTTGTGTGCCAGCAGCCAGTGCATCAATGCATGCACCCCAGTCACCCCCGTGTATTGGAAAGTCATTCACCAGGGATAGAAAGTCACCTACAATTCCTACTAAAGATCAATATTTGAAGAAATAGAGAAAATTCCCAAAAAGGATTAAAAAAGAAAAAGGGAATAACTTGTTCACTAGTCAGGGTGTTCAAGGCCTGGTGCACCGCCAACAGAGAAGGAGACTATTTTGACCGCCGGTTGGACTTCTGCCAACGGTACATCCGACAGAAGTTCCACACCTCCTCATAATGCAAACCTATCAAATGGGCATAGATCTCGATCACCTCATAAAACTACGTCTGTAGAAATGACAAGAGTCAGCAATCAAGAAAAACCAAAAGGAAATGCAAGAAAATACATAAAGAAAAATGCTAGAATTACCTCTAGAAGACATGTGGACCCAGTAAAGGTCTGTCGGTAACACCGACTGAAAGCGTATAGAGAAGAATAAAGGGTCGCCAAGTTCAGGCTCCCCAATTCATAAAGAGGGATATTAGAAAACACCCTCAATATTGGTAAAAACTATAAATGGATGACGTCGCCACTCGACGCCACCAAGAAACCCCATAACAAAAGAATAATGAATAAATGGGCCATCTGTCGTACCTGCATCCCATCTGTCTAATGAATCCTCTGGCTCAAAAGCATCTCCCGTAGAGCATAAATGTGGATCGAATCGCCCGAGACTATCCTCCCCACATCTCCCAACGCAACATCAATCGCCTCAGGTGTCACCCTCAAAGACCGGTCCACCTCAATCTGCATACCCTCACAGTCAATCCACAATAGCTGCTAGACATCGATGGAAGTCACCATCATCTCTCCCAATCCTAAATGAATGGTGTCATTAGTGTCCCGCCACCTCTCCCCCAGCACGCACAGAACAACCGTAGTGCGCGGTTTCTCATCCAAAGCAGATGCTAGGCGACCAAAACCTGCAGAGGAAACTACTCAGTGCACCACCGCCAAAAGGTGCTCCCACACATCCTTAAACCTCGTCGTCCCCCGAGAATGAAAGCTCGTCGAAGCTATGTTAGTCTGTCAAAATCAATAAATAAACCTTTTGTCAACTCAAGTAAAAAAAGAGAAGAAAAGAAGAAAAAGAATGCCAAAGGTCATTAACACTTACATAGCCACTAGGGTTCCTCACCCTAGATGATTGATGATGTGAATGCTCGTGCAGCGTAAAATGATCATCAACAACTGGCTCGAATAAGTCGAAGGCATTTTCGTTGCCCAATGCCAGGGGCACCCTAGATCGCCACTCTAGGTTCACCCAATCGTCGATACCCAACCACGCCATATGGGTCGAGCTACCCGAAAAAGCCCCCATTTCTAAGGATTAAAAAAGAAAAAAAGTCTTGAGAATGGATCTTAGCAAGAAAAGGCATAAAATCTGAATGCTAGAAGCTGTGAAAAATGAGGAGAACTCGCCCCTTTTTATAGGAAGCCAAAGGGCATGACGATTGGCAGTCCCCTGATACCCACCGATCGGTACCTGTCTCTTACCCTCCCAAGGAAGCCCAAAAGATCGTTTCATTGCCAAACGAAAACCCTTGCAACATGCCGGTCGGCAACCCCCTGAATGTTTTTTACAAAAAATCCTAAAAAATGCCTGAAAATTCCAACAATTCTCCGAAAAATTTCTTAAAATTGCCAAAAAAGATTTGGAACATTTCTTCACCAAGAAAATCTCAAGCTCTCAAAATTTCCCGCCAGATTAAAAATGCATTCTTATCCCCAATTTAAACCCTAAAAATGGCACGTTCATATCCCCGGAGTCCACTACAATTCCCCAGCAAAATTCCAAGACCACAAGTCTTCAACTGTTCCCCACTGGAACTTTCAACTTTCCTAGTGGAGCTATAAGCAAGTTGGAAATTTCTCTCCAGCAGCGTCTCAGAAAAACACATTCCCCAGCGGAATCCCAAAATCTTAAGCCACCAATTGTTTCCCAAGCAGAATTTCCAAAGTAAACTTTCTCCTCATCCATCCACCATAAGAATTTCAGCTCCCTCAACCAAGCTATTTCCTCTAAAAAAGACATAATCCCCAACCAAATGTCTCTTCCCTAATAGAGTCTCAAAAAAGGTAAATGAAAGACGCCCCAGAGAGAAACTCCCGATTACAACTTTAGGTCCTCAGAATTAACCTCGACCCGTAGAATTTGTTGCCCCTACTTTTGGTCCTCAGAATTGACCTCGACCCTCATAATCGGTCACCCCTACTTTAGGTCTTCATAATTAACCTTGTTTCGTAGAATCGCTCGTCCTACTTTAGGTCCAAAAAATTGACCTCGACCTGCAGAATCGGTCGCCCCTACTTTAGGTCATGAGAATTAACCTCAACCCGCAGAATTGGTCATCCCAACTTTAGGTCCTCAGAATTGACTTTGACCCGCAGAATTGGTTGTCACAACATTATGTCCTCAAAATTTACCTCGACCCACAAAATAGGTCCCATCAACCTTAGGTCCCGAGAATCGACCTCGAACCTCTGAAACGGTCATTCTCGTCCCTTTGGTCCATAGAATTAACCTTTTTCCCCAAATATTATGTGGTGTCTATTTGATGGCTTTCACTTGTTCTAATCTCACCCATCGAGGGGGTCTGTAGACACCACATTCTAGGACCCCCAAGTCCTTCTTTAGATCCCTATCACTTCCCCGTTCACCACAAACCCTAGGTTATACTCCGAGTACCGATCTAGAGGCCATCAGGCACTCTTGTGCCTTGTTTGACTCTGGTAAACTTTATCGTCAGAGAAAATGCTTAATAAATCTTTAAAGGTTTCTGAATAATTTTTCAAAGGTCTACCTCGTGCGGGAATCGGCATAACGGTACGGACGAACGAACCATTTTACTATTAAAAATCGATCTGGAGGCCACTGGGGGCTCCCGGGCCTCGATTTGACCCCAATCAACTTCATCGTTAGAGAAAAATCTCAATGAATATTTAAAGGGCATTAAAACCCCTTCCAACGGTCTGCCCCATGCATGAAACAAAATAACCATTCGGATGATCAATCCATTTTCCCATAAAAACTGATCCAGAGACCACTAGACGCTCCCAATCTCCGTTTGACCAAAGTCAACTCCTCAACTCGAATGAGACTGAATGAATCTTTGAAGGGCACTGAATACCCTTTCAAATGGTCTGCCCCGTGCACAAATCAGCCTTACGATACTGACGAATGACCAGTTTTACTCCAAAAGGTTACTGGGCACTTCTGAGCCCCGTTTGACAAAAGTCAACTCTCTGAACTGAGCAAAGCTCTTTGGAATGTCATAGTTATTCATATAACCTTTCCAATAGTCCATCCCTTGCATGATTCGAACTTATGATTTGGACGAAAAATCCATCGTCGTTCGACAATCTCTTGTCCAAAGGATCGACGGGTGTTTTCGAGCCCCGTTTGACCCAAATTCAACTCCCGAACCCAGGAGCGACCCAAAGTATTCTTAAAGGTATCTAAATAAATTTACAACGGTATGCCTTGTATGCAATTTGGACTTACATATTGCATTTTATGATCATTTTTTCCAAAAATCTGCACTAGACTGCCAATTAGGAGGTCCATTTCCCTACCTATCGACTGTGTGTCTAGGGTTACCTGCTGGCAGGCAGGGAAAGGACAATGCTTATCGGTAGTCCCTTGCCTCTATATAAGGAGAGAATGATGTCACCTCAAAAGGCACCACAAAAACTTCAACTTCAGTGATCTCAACAACATTCTTCTTAAGTCAACGAGGTTTCCTTGTTTGAAACCCTTCTCCACCTTTCATTTCCATCACTTTCACACCCAATTTAGCAAAATCCCCCTACATTATTCACCCACTTGTAAGGAAGCTCATCATCAATCAAGATCAATTTCCAACTCTCCAAAGAAGGTTCAAACATTCTTCTCTCTTTTTAAGTTTCTTTATTTTCGCATTAGTTATATAAGTTCTTAATTTAACTTTTACTTTAGTTCATACACATACAAATCTTAATTCCTTTATTAGTAATATTACACATAATATATTTTCTATAAAAAAATCCAAAACAAGAAAAATGAGTTACACCTATAAACTTCGACGGGATTTTTCACCACATTTTTTAAAAACTAAAAACACCTTTTTCTTACACACATATATAATGAAACCCTCGCTTGAATTTATGGGATAAACCCCACCCTCGTGTCGCATGTAAATGACGTGGGCTGTGATGCCTTTATAGACTATGTAAATGTCTCGGGCTAAAACTCGAGACTCGAGTCCTGTTTTCCTATTTTCCTCTTTGTCCTAGTTTATCCATATATTATTTACACATATCATATTTGTGATTCATACTCGTGTCTTATCCAAAAAATATTATCATTTCATTATAATGATCAATATCTCGATAAACGCACATATCATATTTTTAGTATTATTTTGGGAACATTCTTATGGATGACCTTACTCCGTCTTTTTGCAAGACGTGAGTCGAGCGATTCAGATCTCCACTTATATATACACGCACACAAACTTCACGAAGAAATTACAAAAAATAGTAACATAACCCCATGAGAGACCAAAAGTTTGGGATGGGTGCCTAGCACCTTCCCGTTCCGTAACTTAACCCCTGAACCTCTGATCTTATTGGTTTCACGAGCATCAGTTTGTCTTTGATGTCATTCTCTCTAGGCGTCAACATGCTCTTTTGCATATTTTGTGCAAAATAGGCTGGCGACTCTATCGCTTTATATTACCCCACATCGACGATGGTCGAAACGTTCCTAGGAAGGGGGCGATACCTTTCCCTCTCTCTCCACCGCGTGCGAGTGCCGACCCCCGAGATGGAGAAAGAGGAAAACAACCGGGGAGGGATGGCCATATTATCTTTAGTATTTAAAACTCTATTTGCATTTTTAGTAGTCTTGTGGTTAGATTACATAAGTAGGATGCATATGAATAAATGTAGTTTTTAGTACAACAATAATAAACATTTTTATGGAATAAAAATGTTGGTAAAATTCTATTTTATTGGAAATAAAAAGTGAATAAATATGTCAAGGTTTTGAAATATTAAAATTTGGCATTTTATGAAAATGGTGTATTTTCTAGAAAGATTGATGTTAAACATTTTATGAAATAAAATGTTTGAAAATAATGATTTATTTTGGTAAACATCGGTGACATAATGTTTCTTGCACAAATGAAGAATTTTGAAAATGGACATTTGTTGAGTTTGAAGAAAATTAAATGTCTTTTATGCCTTGAAAGTATGATTTTGCAAGTATGATGAATTTCTAGAATGAGAAATATATTTAACCCATTTGATGGGATTTTAAGGTATAAAATCCATCTTCTCATGCATATAAACTTGTAGTATTTGGGTAATGAATGTATAAACAAGTTCAAAGAAGATTTTGTTGGGTTTAAACATTGAATAAGAAAAGTAGAAATCTTTGTCTTCAAAGTGTGTGAAAAAGGGGTTAAAAGTTTGATAAGTACAAAGTGAAAGACTAGAAGTGTGAAAAAAAAATGGTATTTTCTTATAAAGGTAGTCTTTAAGTATAATTAGATTTATTGAATAAAGAAATTAAAGAAATGTCTAGTTTGGGAAAATGGTTAGTAATGATGTTGAATAAGTGTTAATGATTAACATTGGAAAGTTGGTGTGTAACTTAATAATGTTGTAAAAAAATTAATGCTTTATGAGATTGAAAATGAATTAATGAGATAAAGGTATTTCGAATTGATAAGAATATTACTCCAAGATTAAAAGGATGTTCAAGTGTTAAAACACTTGAGAAGTTAGTGTGGGTAACTCAATAGTGTTTTGGAAAAAGTAACACTTATGAAAATGGAGTAAAAGGTGAGTTTATAAACAAATGGGTAAAATGGTAATTTTACTTAAAGTTGAACATATTAATGAAATAAAAATGTTGAAAAAGGTGTTACACAAATGGGTCCTAAATTAATATGATTTTTGGAATAAAATCAATGTTAATGTGTGAAGGAGATGAAATTATAATTTCAAGTGTAACACAAGTTGAGGTGTAACCCCAGGTTTTGGCTTCGGCCGGGTAAAAGGAAAGTTGAAATAATATGGACATATGTAAAATATTAAAACACATGTAAAGGAACTCGGATGACACCGTAAGAATTAAGGAAGGACCAGAGCCCTAAGGTGAAAGGTCGAAAATAATTGGCCAGAGCATATGGTGAGCATAACCGACAGTATGGAGTCCGTTGAAGTATGCGGTTATTGGAAGATTCTGAGAAAAGATAAAGGAATAAGGAACATGTTAAGAAATGGATTGCCGAAAAATGTTAACACACATGTTAGATTGCCGATTTCAACTCGAAACTCTACCGAAATTCTGGGTCGGCCTGTCGCCCAAATTTTCACGCATTTTTAAAACGGGACCTTGCCCGTGAGCCTGGCTACAAGTCCAACCATAGCTTTACATATGTTACAAATCCAACTTTTTCAGGCTCGGGTCCCGTCCGACATTTCATTTTCACATTTAGGAAAATTTAATACAAGTGAGAACATAATAATTATAATAATCATGTTGAGACCCGTCTCCCAAAATATTTCTCCTTCCTTTATCAAAAATTCAAAAACATTTCTCCTTTCTTCATTAAAAATCCAAAAACATTTCTCCTTTCTTTATCAAAAATCCAAAAATATTTCGTCTTTCAATCTCAAAAAGAAAAAATGTCAAAAATATTTTTATTCTTTTTTTTCTCAAAAATAAGTCCCATTTTATGCCTTCTCAGGTTGATCGCACGCCCTTGCCCTGGCTCCTTATTGGCTTCAGCCTTCAGTCAAATCACCCCGGAGCTCCATCCGTTCCCCTACTACCTCTTTTGAATCCATCCACTTTCCATGGAGAACACAGATCAAGTAACAGTTGCGCAACCAGATTTGACTGCAGTGTTAGCTCAGCTCGTATCCAAGATTGACAATCTTCAGACTGAGGCTCGAGAGATGCAACGAAACCGGGTTCCTGTTCCTCAAGAGCTCGAGGCCCTATTCCCTCGCACTATGGGTCCACCAGAGCCTATTTGGGTTCCCGAAGAGTATCAGTACACTCCACGTGCCCCTCCTGCTAATGGGCCGCCGCCAGCCCAGCTTCCTATGCCGAACCTTGCCCAACATGGGGCTAACTTGCCTATGATCATTGATCCAAAAGAGGAAGAGTTGAACAAGGTCAAAGAAGATCTCAAGATGCTAACTAAGAAGTTCGACCAAGTCAGAATCTCTGGGAATTACATGGACTACACCCACATGTCTCCTTATCCTAAGGCAAGGTTAACAGAGAAGTTCAAGATGACAAATATCGAGAAATTCGCAGGGAATGGACCCCCAATTGTTCATCTTCACAGTTATAACTGTTCCATGACTCTCCTAAGGGATTCTGAAGAAGTGATGGCCCAATTATTTCAGTAAACTTTGAAGGATAGCGCCCTTCGATGGTTTTTATCTCTCGAGGAGTCCAAAATCCGTAGCTGGGAGGATATAGCCCGAGAATTCATGTCGCAGTACAAATACAACGAAGAGCTTGAGGTCACCCGCTGTGATTTAGCGCTGCTAAAATAGAACTCTGGGGAGTCAGTCAGTAACTTCATAGCCCGATGGAGGGAAAAAGAAGCCACTATGACCAATCGACCATCCGATGAAGAGCAAGTCAACATAGTGAAGAATAACTTCTTGCCCCGTGTCCGAGAAATAATGGGAGGACAATACTATCTCCACTTTCGAGCTCTCAGAGAAGTAGGATTAAAAATCGAGGAAGGTCTTGCTAAAATAGGAGTTGAACCAAAGAAAATGACCGGAGAGTTCACACCCAGAAAATATGATAAGCCTGCCAGTGCTGCAGTCTCAACCATCAACAACATCTCTCAACCAACCACCTCATGAGCACCAAAAAGTCTCCCTGTCCCAGTCCGAAAGGAGTACACCGAGCTCATGCTCCCCTCTCTAAAGTTTATCAGGCCCTATTAAGCCGGAATCTTATCAAACCCTTGGATCCCCGTCTATTACCAAATCCACTCCCAAAAAACTTCAAGGCAGATGCCCATTGCGCCTTTCACCAAACTGCTGGCCATGCCACCGACCAATGCTTTCACCTCCGTAACATAATCCAAGGTCTAATTGATAGGGGTACCATTGCCCCACCAGCCAATCCTAAACCAAACACTACTCACAACCCACTCCCAAATCATACCATTGCTATCTTCCTAGAAAAGAGCCCAGAATTTGATACCTCAACTCAAATCACACCCATATACTCTCCCAAACTGCTCCAAACTTGCCCATATTTCCTCCTACAACCTGTTAGCCTCGCTGATCAGGAACTGTCACTCCTCACCAGAGAATGCATCGTTGTCCGTACCAGTTCTAAAAATGGAAGTATGGAATTATCAAAAGTGTTAAACCAACTCCTAGAGTTTGGGATGAAATTGCCCTCACAGATGATCATTGATTGCCAGAGTTTTAGTATGCTATTCTTGGAAGCATGGAAATGGGCTCGAGAGTTAGATATTTGGGTAGTATCAATCGATGAAGTCATCCTAGATGATGTTGTTTAGATCATGGCAGAATCATTCAGGCAAACTAATGATATTTATAGTATGACCGAGTTACTTGATACTCTGAAGCTATAAGGACGCCTGGTCCCTTCACCCTTACTTATCCCCACAGAATGGGAAGACCTGTATGAAGAAGCCATTGAAGTTGTGGAATGCATTGAGTTTACATGGAAAGACAGAATTGTTTCCACCGGATGGGGGGAAGAATTTGAAGATTCAAATAAAGGGCAAGCTTAAAAAAAAATTGACCCGGTAGCCGACATGTGTGTGATGATATCTGTGGTGACAATTATATTCAACACAAATAAATGAGAAAAGCGCAATCACCAAGAAAAATAAAGAACATAAAATACCAATCACACAACACAGTATGTACATGGTTTAACAAGAATGCCTACGTCCACGGTGGTGCGGTCAGTATTATTTCTTTATACTCCGGGGAGAATTTACAGAGAATACTGTGCATGCCTTTTGCCCCAGGCTTAGGGTTTATTATATACATGTTAATCTTCGGGGAGTGGGGGTGTTGGACTCCCCCACGTCCATCTTTTTCTCCTGGAATATCTCTATACGAGATCCTAGGAGAAGATTAAGTCATGACGAAATTTAGATAAGGTGCCAGGGGTCCGGACTTTGGGCCATTTTTATTAGGCTACTCGTCCGAGCCCATGATGGTAAATCCGGGCACCCACAATTGCCCCTAAAGTTGTTGGGCCATAATTTGGGCTCAATAAATTTAAATGATTTGTCATAATGGCTCTTTTGTAAATCGTGTAACTCTTCCCAAAGTTGAGAACTGATTTAGGCGGCAGCTGCTTCGTGTCCTGTGCGCGATGTTTGGGAGCATTTAAAAGTTATTTGGAGCAATGTTCCATAGTTGTCGTTTCAAACTTCTTAGTGTTCCCTCATCTTCTGCGAGTTTTAGTTGTTGTGACCTCTTCTCTAGGTCTTCATTTTCTTCGCTTTCAATCTCCCTCGTCATCTGGGCTTGCGATCTTGCATTGTCCAAGTCAAACTTTCATCTCGTAAGTCCCCATTGCTCTCTCTGTGTGCTTTCTCTGTTGAGTTTTCTTTGAATTTGCAATTTAGGGTTTACAAATGACAAAGATAGGTAATAGATCAGTGTCTGAGTTTAGGAAGTTTTATAATATTTCAGAGTGGGTTGAGATTGAGTGCGCCTCTCCCCTTAAGAATGTTAGAGAGATAGAGGGCGCTCATTGAATTCATGTCATGTTGCTTTCCCAAAGGGGGCTTACTTTTCCTCCAAACAATTTGTTCTTGCATTTCTTTGGTTATTTCAACATTTTCCCTACACAGTGTTCACCTAACGTCTGGAAGATAGTCAATGGTGTCCATAGAATAAATAAACTTTATGGCACAAAATTAAGGCTCGCTGAAGTTTATTTTTATTATTCCTTCCCTCGAACGAGCTCTGGTCTTCTCTACCTCAAGGCCAGGAGTCCTGACAGGTTATTGGTAGTAAATTTACCTAATTCCCACAAGGACTACTGGCAAAATGGCTTTCTTGCTAGGAATTGGCAGTTCTCCCCCCAGACTGAGGGGTCGAGGTCTGATAGATTCACTGTTCCCTTTTATGGGGAAGAGTATATAGGTAGTCTTTACTCTGCTCTTTCAATCTCCTTGTTAATTTGTGATTTTTCTGATACTTTCCTGTTTTCTTTTCAGCGAGGACAAAAAACTTGGAATGTTCCCTCAGCGAGGTCCGAGTTGTCGAGCTGATTAAAGCTTGGAATATCAGGGAATCTCTGGCTGAGGGTGAACATCCCCGTTTCGCTGCTTTCCTGCTAGAGTATAAGAACATCGGGTCCAGTTTCATTACGAGGCCTATAGACAACATTCCTGACTTAGATATTTCTGAAGAAGCTACTGTCGATCCCATTCAGTTGGATGAGGAAGAGAGCAGTTCTGAAAGTGATATCAAAGGAGGTGCTGAAGGCAGTTCTGGTGAGGTGAGCTCCAATAGTGAAAGTTCCTCCAGCTCAAAAGAGGTTTCTAATCCTCAAGAGTCTTCAAGTACATCCAGCAGTTCTAGCGAGTAAATGGCTCCCCCAAGAGGAACCTGATCCGTGATGATGAGGATGATATGCTTCTCGCTCAGTGGTCAAAGAAGCAACAGTCTAGCAGTGGGGCTATTGCCACTGGTTCTCAGTCTTCTGCTCATGAGCAGGAGAAGAAGAGAAAAGAAGAAGAGCAGTTACGAGAGAGAGAGGAAGAGAAGAGGAGAGGAAGATGGCTGAAGAGAAAAATAAGGTTGAGGAGAAGAAGAGGGTAGAGAAGGAAAAGGAGAGAGAGGAGGAGAATGAAAGCGAGGACGAAGGCTGGGCAGGCCTTAGTGCCCGTATCTGCATTGCCAGAGGGGGCCTCGGTTGCCATCTCTCCCCAGCTGGCTCCTACGCTGCTCGAAAGAGCTGTCATGCCTGCTGATCGCCAAAGGGCAATGGGGACTGACCAGTTATCCTTGTAAGCGAGTCATAGGCTAGCCTTGGTAGGTCTATTTCTTCTCTTTAACACTTATAAAATTCTGTTTTTTGATTTCTTCTGATTCCTTCTTTTACTTGGAGTTCGTGACTGATTTTGTCGTGCTCTATCTCTCTCGCGACGAGCTGGTGAATAAGAATGATGAGCTGGAGAAGAAGAACACTGCTCTGAAAGGGAAGAGTATCGAGCTCGAGGCCAGCTTGAAGGATGCTGATGCTGCTCGGAGGTCTTCTGATCTGACCCTTATTGAAGCCAATCGAGCGAGGGAGGTAGCAGTCAAAGAACTGAACGAACTGCGACAGGCCTATGATTTAGTGTGCTCGAGCAAGCTAGCGGTGGTGGAGGAGAATAAGGTGCTGGTGGAGAAGCTGAAGGAGAAGGAGTCCGAGGCAACCACCATTAAGGAAGATTCATATAATTCTGGGTGGGCTGCCGCATATGAAGATGCTGAGGTTCAGATAGGCTACATATGTAGAAATAAATTCTTATTTTCAGAATGTAATTTACAGGAAGTTCAGAGGGCAAAATGTAATTTACAAAAAAATTAGAGATCAAAATCTAATATATCGAAAGGTCAAGACTCTGGATAAAGTTCAGGTGTCAAAATGTAATTTTTTGTGTTAAAGCTATTTTGAAATTCGTGGAAAACTTGTTAAGGTGGCCGTTTGAATTTCAAGAAGGGCTGGAACAAGGCCCTCTTGGCTACCGGGGTGGATGTTACTTTTCTCTTGTTCGATGAGCATGATCCAAGCCCAAAGCCTGTCGTAGATGAAGCTCCTACCCCAGCCATCGAAGGTATTGACCCTGCTTCTCAGGCAGTTCCTGTTAATGCCCTTCCTGCTTGGGCGACAGTTGTCCCTCCTGAGGGAGATGCCCCTACTGCTGCTGATAATGGGAAGCAACCAGCTTCTTCTTAACAAACCGAGGTCGCCAGCTGATCTACTCTTAGGATTGCTTTTGTATTTTTGACTTGTTTGTAATGTTCCTTTCTGATTCTCAATGTACTCTGATCCTTTATGTATGAATGAAATGAAAAGACTTTTTCCCTCAGTGTACTGATTCATTTTAGCCTTTACTGCTCTTTTATGGCCTATAGTCAATTGATGTAGATGAATATATACCAACCACTTCTCGACTGGGAAGAATGCTTGGTCCTGATATGAGTCCTCAAGTTCGCCAAAACTTTATAAGAATTTGTAATCGCTGCGATAGAGGAATAAGAGTTTCATAGATAATACGGAGCTCATTGCTAAACTGAAAGACAGGCTTCAGGAAATGGAAGAGGTTAGAGCTTCTGTTCAAGAGGAATTGAACACTTTAAGATCAAGACTCCTCGATGCTACTGAGATTAACCAAGTCGGAGAAGTTCTGTAACAGGAAAATGAGTCCTTGAGGAGGGAAGTGTTGCGCCTCAGGGAGCATGTGCCGAGCACCGCGCCTCGCGTTTTAAGGGGTTCCTCCTCATCACGAGCTGGCACAGGACCAAGCGATGCTCCTTCGGTGTTGTAAGGTTCTATCGCATCGACTGTTCCGAGAACTAGTATAAACGTAAAAAGCACAACTAGGAAAATGGACGAACTCTGTGAAGATGTCCGTCGAGCATATGTGATTGCTACTGGGCTCCAAAGGGATGTCACGCGGCTGAGGCATCTGTTTAAGAAAGGACCTCGGTGAATATGGGCTGATGGTTATGACCAAGGTTGGGTAGATGCTCCGACGAGGCTGACAGAGTTTGAAGAGCTCGCATTTATCAGGGGATGGTTGAGTGCCCTCAGGGAGCTGCAAGTTCCAAGGAACTCAGTACTCTGGTACCGTCACGAGATCTCTCCTTCCACTTTAAGGCTTAACCCCTTCAAGAGGGATGATCAGTGGATCCCTATTGATGCCATACCCCGATAACTATTGGAGTCAGATGAAAATGAGGTCGAGGAGGGATTAACTCCTTATCCGAATGACGGTCGAAGAGCACAAGTGGCTGATTATCTTGTTCAGAGGCCTCAACCTCATTAGGATTTTACCAGTTGTAACTCTGTGTACATATGTAATGAAGTAATGTGATATTGATGTTTTGGGCGATCTCGTCGATTAAACATAGGTTGTACATTCTTGTTGTAAATGTGATAAAGTAATATAATATCTATGTTTTGGGCGAACATGCCGACTAAACACGTGTTCTATATTTTTTACGTCATTTATTCTTCGCTTAATAATCTTGGGCCTCTCGTCACCGACTAGATTGGTAAGTTTGCATTGTTGAGCAAGTGTCCCTCCAGTCCAGTATGCTTATGAGATACCATTCTGCCTTACTTTACCTTTTAGGTCGTGTCATCACACTCCCTTAGGCCTAAGTGTGGCAATTGGTGAGGACACACCTGGTGTTGGATGCTCTATCCGATAAGGGTTTTATTAACCAAACATTGTTTGGAGACCAATTTGACTTTACCGGATTGCCTAAGGATCTCTTGTAGGGCTTCATATATTTCCAGGGGCAATGCTAAGAGGTTGTTCGTGCTTCATAACGAAAATTGGAGGAGGGTGTTTTCCCTGCTATCGTGTACTGAGTAGTGTGCCTGTCACTTGGAAAGGGTGTGCAAGTTATAAAGTTCATATATTAGTTAACTGACACCTCACAGAGTGCAACTACCAAATAACTTTTATTAATCACAAGTAAATGAGCTGCCAGTTTCATAAATTTGGTAAAAGACGAAAGAAAAAACTAGAAATATAATTTCTTAAGATTGGCCGCATTCCATGCTCGGGGTATCTCTCTGCCCTCCAGTGTTTCTAAGTGATAGGCTCCTTGCAGATCATCTCTTGTTATCTTGAATGGACCTTCCCAGTTTGGCCCCACTTTCTGTCTGATGGTTTTACTGCGCTGCTAAGGACTTTCCTTAGGACATAGTCTCCAACTCGGAATGCCCTTGGATTGACCTTCTTATTATAGTGTTTTGCGAGCTGTTGCTAATAGATCGCTAGTTTCACTAAGGCAAGTTCTCTGCGTTCGTCGGCCAGGTCGAGTTCAGCGAGCAATGCTGCATCATTCTGGCCCTGGTCGACTAGGGTGGACCTCATAGTTGGTAGGCCTGCTTCCAATGGAATGACCGCTTCCATTCCATATGTTAGTGAAAATGGGGTTTCCCCCGTTGCCCGACGTGGGGTAGTGCGATAGGCCCACATAATATGAGGTAGTTCATTCACCCATGTGCCTTTGGCTCGCTCTAATCATTTCTTTAACCCATCGATCACCATTTTTTTGGAAGCTTCGGCTTGACCGTTGCTCTAAGGATACGCCATCGAGCTGAAATAGTGCCTGATCCCGTGTTCATTGTAGAAGTTCTGGAAAGGGCCACTCTCGAACTGTGTTCCATTTTAGTGATGAGGGTTCTGGGGATTCCAAAATGGGTAATTATGTTTTTCCATATGAATCTCATCATATCTGCATCTCGGATGTTGCCAGTGGCTCTGCCTCGATCCATTTGGTGAAGTAATCCATTGCGATAAATAGATACTTGCGGTTACCGGTGGCGGTAGGAAGTGGACCTACGATGACCATTCCCCATTGGGGGAAAGGCCAGGGGCTGGTGAGTGATCTTAGGTCGCTGGCAGGTTGGTGAACCATAGGAGAGTGTAGTTGACATTTATTGCATTTGCGAGCGTACACTGCCGAATCATTTTGTATATATGGCCACCAGTAGCCTTTTTTCATAGCTCGAAAAGCTAGTGATATTCCTCCAATATGGCTTCCACAGATTCCTTCGTGGAGCTCGTGTAGAATTTTCTCAGCATCCCTCGAGTGAACACATTGTAGGTAAGGGCCAGAGAACAATCTCTTATACAGCTTGCCCTGAGGAGATAAGTGAAAGCGGGCAGCTTTGACTCTTATCTGATGAGCGGTCTTCCTATTATTTGGAAGTGCGCCATCTTTCAAATAGTCCCTTAAAGGGTCCATCCAACTGGGTGCAGACTCAATCTGGAGCACATGTTCCACGCCTGGCAGCTCATCGCTCTGGTTGATGCTCGGATGAGTGAGGAAGTCAATGGGGATCATCCTCTTCAAGTCAAAATTGATTACCGAACTCAGGGATGCCAGGGCGTTACCATGGCTGTTCTGTCCTATAGGAAATTACTGGACACTAACTTCCTCGAAGCTGGCCATTAGCCTCTTGGCCAAGGGGAGGTAGGCTGCCATTTTTTCATTTTTTGTATTGTAGTCCCCACTTATCTGATTGGAGACTAATTGTGAGTCGCCAAACACCTGTAACTGTTTCACCCCCAAAGTGTGCACCTTCTGGAGGTCGGCTATCAAAGCCTCATACTCTGCCTTATTATTGGAGGCTTCAAATCCAAGCCTGATTCCCTGTTCGAGGATTGTATCTTCTGGAGTAACAAGCACAATGCCTACTCCTGCCCCCTTTGAGTTGGAGGCTCCATCAACAAATAATTGCCAAACTCCCTCTGTTGCGTGATTCTCTCTTTGCTTCATGGGTTGAAGTTGGTCGAGAGGATGTTCGCCTGTAAATTCAGCTATGAAATCAGCAAGGACTTGTCCTTTGATTGCATTCCTTGGTTAAAATTGGATGTCAAATCGTTCGAGCTCGACCGACTATTTAGTCAATCTACTCGATAAATCCGCTTTCCTTAGGATTGCTTTAAGGGGGTGCGATGTAAGGACGATGATGGTGTGAGCTTCAAAGTAGTGCTTCAACTTCCTTGAATCTACTATAAGTGCAAAGGCGAGCTTCTCTAGTGGTAGGTATCGCTGCTCAGCCTCTAATAAGGTCTTGCTCGCATAATAAACGGGGTGCTGGATTCCTGCTTTCTCGCACACCA
This sequence comes from Sambucus nigra, assembly GCA_949130495.1. Classification (NCBI taxonomy): domain Eukaryota; kingdom Viridiplantae; phylum Streptophyta; class Magnoliopsida; order Dipsacales; family Adoxaceae; genus Sambucus; species Sambucus nigra. Next base: position 188,668,581 of record OX422224.1, on the reverse strand, counting down.
GCGCAGAACTGACGGCGTGGTTGGAAACGGCGAGGTATAAGTATAAGGAATCTCTTTCTTGAGGTATGATGAGAAGGGGTGGCGAGCTAAGGTAAGCCTTAAGCTCGTTCAATGCTTGCGAGCAATCTTGATTCCATTTTACTGTCTTGTTTCCCTTCAAGAGCTGGAAGAATGTTTTTCATTTCTCAGAGGACTTCGAGATGAAATGGTTCAAGGCAGCGAGCATGCCGGTGAGCTTCTATACGTCCCGTATTGTGCGAGGGGGTTGTACCCTGTTGATTACATTGATCTGGTCCGGATTAGCCCTGATGCCTCTCTTACTGACCAAGTACCCAAGAATTTTTCCTGACTGGACATCGAAAGAACACTTGCTCGCGTTGAGCTTCATTCGGTATTTCCTGAGGATTTTGAAGGTTCTCGATAGGTCTGAGAGGTGGTCTTTTTTGTTCCTGCTCTTGACGAGCATATCATCGATGTAGACTTCCATGGTGTCTCCCATTTGTTCTTTGAACATCTTGGTGACCAGTCGCTGGTTGGCTGCCCCTGCATTTTTGAGCCCGAAGGGCATGACTTTGTAACAGTTTAATTCGACGGTGATGATGAATGCTGTCTATCCTGGTCTGGTGCATACAGAGGGATCTGATGATACCCCGAATATGCATCCAGAAAACTCATTCTTTCGTGAGATGCTATGGCGTCTCCTAATTGGTCGATTTTTGGTAGAGGAAAACTGTCCTTAGGGCAAGCCCTGTTAAGGTCAGTGAAATCAATGCAGACTCTCCATTTCCCGTTACTCTTTGGAACTACTACTGGGTTGGATAACCATTTAGGGAATTGAACCTCCCGTATGGATCCTACATCTAATAATTTTTCAACTTCTTTTTCTACGACTTTTGCCTTCTCGGGCGCAGTTCGTCGTGCCTTATGCGTGATAGGTTCGAAAGTGGGGTCGACATGAAACCGATGACAAACCACACTGGAATCAATTCCAGGCAGCTCGTATGGTTCCCATGCGAAAACATCTACGTTGCTTCTCAATAGAATCGTCAATTCCTTTTTTTCTTGACCTGTGAAAGAAGCTCCAATCAAGAATATCCTGTCCTTCTCGCTACCACCATCTGTAACTTCCTCCAGGTTTTCAACGACCCGCTCAGAGGGGAGGAGCCTAGTCTCTTCCACTCTGGGTCTTCCATACCTTAACTGCTATTTTGAAGGTATCAGACTTCTTGTTCCTCGACCTTCTCATTGGTATTTTCGGACTTCTTCTCTGGTCTTGGATGAATGGATGCTATGAAGCACCTTCTTGCCATGGCTTGATAGCCATAGATCTCCATTACTCCTCGCTCGATTACATATTTGAGTTTTTGATGGTAGATCGATGGGACTGCCTTTATCGCATGTAGCCATCCTCTTCCGAGGATAGCTTGGTATGGCGAGTCAATGTCGACTACCAGAAACTCAATCATCTTGGAGATACTTCCTGCCCTTACTGGTAGCATAATCTTTCTCAATGGAATAGTCACTTTTCTAGCGAAGCCAACTAGAGGGACAGTGGCTTCCTTTAGGTCGGCGACGCTCAACTTCAATTTTCTGAACAGGTCGAGATACATTACCTCGAATGAGCTTCCTTGGTCGACGAGCAACTTGTCGATGTCATAGTTGTCTATCCCGAGCGTAATGATCAAGGCATCATGATGTGGGGTTCTCACTCCCACCAGATCTTCATCTATGAACACGATATGTTTGCTATAGTTGACGTCATCTGCTCACCGACGCTTTCCTGATTGGGTCTTTGCTGGATCGATCTGAAAAGCTTGCATTACTGCTGTAAGCTTTTTTACCTCCATCCGAGCTGAATTCCCCTGAATCTGCTTCATATCATATGCCCTATGAATTACCACAAACTCATGGCCAGCATCGTCTTCGAGTAAGTTGTCAGGTCTTGTTTCTCCATTGGCAGCAACTTTCTCTGCCTTCTTCTCCACAAACTCGTTCAGGTGCCCAGACTGGGCCAGTTCTTCGAGGTGGGACTTAAGAGTTTTGCAGTGCTTAGTCTTATGTCCTCCTTATTTATGAAAAGCGTATCTCAGCGCGTTATTTCTCTTTAAGGTATATCCTCCCATCTTTCTGGGCCACTTAAGAAATGGCTCGTCTTTGATCTTCGCCAGAATCTTGTAAATTGGTTCTTTGAAGACAATGTTGACTGCCTAAAATGCTTTTGAAACATCATTCTTACCTCCGTTCTTGGAGCCATTCTTTCCCCCATTCTTGCCTCCTTTCTTCTGGTTCTCAGCTTTGTCATTGCCTTTGGCAGCGAGCTTAGTTCAACCATTTTCCCCTGTGATGAGGCGGGTTACATCGTCCACTTTGGCATACTTCTCGATGCGAGTCATCAGGTCGTCGATGGTCGTGGCCTCTTTCTTCGTCAGGGATTGGTGCAGAAGGCAAGAGCTTGGTAACTCAATTTTGAAAGAAGCCACTGCTACCTGCTCCGAGCAGTCCTCGACCTCATTGAATAACTCCCAGTACCTCTTTGCGTAGTTTCGAAGGCTCTCTTGAGTCGTCTTTTTCATTGTTAGTAAAGCATCCATCCTTTTGGGATGGGAGCTACTAGTAATGAAGCGGGCCGTAAAGGGCTCGGCCAGGGACTCAAAGCTCCGGATAGACCTGTGAGGGAGCCTTTCGAACCATTTCTGTGCCACATCATGCAAGTTCGAGGAAAAAATTTGGCACATCAGTGTATCCCGGTGGTTCCAGAGAGTCATGGCTTGCCTGTACGGCCTAACGTGGTCAACGGGGTTAGTTTTTCCGTCATAAATCTTGAATCTCGGAATAACAAATTTCTTGGGGTCTTCCTCTTCTTTTATTTCCCTTGAGAAAGGGGATTTCATCTGGGTCTTGAGAGCTCATCTAGCAAGATCCCTGGTCGATCTTGCGCCACGATGTGCTGGGTGCTGGTCCATCTCCCTTCGGACCAAATTTTGTATGTTCTCATTGCTGTGAGCTGGGCTCCTGTAACGGCGAGCCGATCGCTGGTGCTCGAGAGAGTCATCGCTTGACTCGTGATTATCACTCTTTTAGGATCCACGCCTAGGGCTCCTTCCTCGGTTGCGAGACTTGCTCGCCTGAGGGCTAGGAGTGCGGTATGGACGTCGCCTAGTGCTGCGATGGAGCTCTTTCTCCATCTTTTCTAATTTCATTTTGAGGCGAGCATTCTCAGCCTCTTGCTTGTGAGCGGACTCCCTTTGCTCTTGGAGCCTTGCCTCATAGGCATCAATCAGTCTGGAGATTTGTGTGGACCTTGGTGGTCCTTTGCTTTCCTCTAAGGCTGGCTTCTCTGGACGAGCCCTCTGGTCTGAATGCCGAACTTCAGATCTGATCCTGCGAGGAGCAGGTTATTCTTGGATATCTCCTGCCTGAGGGGCATTACTGCTGTGACCAGACATTTCAAACTTCTTTGTTGGTGTGGGCTTTCTCAGGGAAGACAAATGTTCCCACAGACGACGCCAATTATGGTGACAATTATATTCAACACAAATAAATGAGAAAAGCACAATCACCAAGAAAAATAAAGAACATAAAATGCCAATCACACAACACAGTATGTACGTGATTCAACAAGAATGCCTACGTCCACGATGGTGCAGTCAGTATTATTTATTTATACTCTGGAGAGCATTTACAGAGAATACAGTGCCTGCCTCTTGTCCCAGACTTAGGGTTTATTATATATATGTTTATCTTCGGGGAGTGGGGGTGTTGGACTCCCCCACGTCCATCTTTTTCTCCTGGAATATCTCTATACGAGATCCTAGGAGAAGACTAAGTCATGACGGAATTTAGTTAAGGTGCCAGGGGTCCGGACTTTGGGCCGTTTTATTAAGCTACTCGTCCGGGCCCATGATGGAAAATCAGGGTACCCACAATATCTTTTGAGGAACTCCTCGAAGAAATAAAGAAGATGGCAGAACAACCCGAGATTGACGAAGAAACAGGGTTCATATTCTTCCCTTCTTCAGTAAATCACATGACCAGATCAGGGAGGCATTACCAGATCCCAAGCTCATTACCAGCCAATGACAAAGGGAAGGGCGTTGAAAACCTTCTTATGCCAGAAATGACCCTCGAGGAGAGAAAGATCCTCGATCAACTGAAGAAAACTCAAGATAACATCACTTTATGGGGGCTTTTCATGTCTTCCCAGCTGCACAGAAATGCTTTGATCAAGTTGCTCACTGGACCGACAGTTCCTTCTTCTACCACACCAGAAAAAGTGGTAAATTTAGTCAGATCCTTGACCTCTACCCAAATGCTATCCTTTTCCGAAGAAGAAATCCCCATAATTGGGACAAACCACAATCATGCACTCAACATCTCCGTCGAAGTTATGGGGAAGATCGTACCACTCTCTCTTATCGATAATGGATCTGTCTTGAATGTCTGCCCATTAAGAACCTTCAAATTCTTAGAACTGAAGGAAAGTGACCTCACTCCAACCTCCACTGCTGTACGTGCCTACGATAATACTCGTCAAGAAGTGATGGGATCCATAAAACTTGTAATAGGGGTTGTCCCTATAAATCCTGTCGTTGAATTCCAAGTTATTGACATCCCAGCTTGTTTCAACCTGTTGCTCGGACGACCTTGGCTCCACAGTATCAAGGGTGTGTCTTCCTCACTCCATTAGAAATTGAAATTCTTTTTCGACGGACGAGTCATCACCATTTTAGGCAATGACGACAATGCTGAGGGTGCAATCGCTAACAATCCAATCCTTGAGATAAAAAATGGGTCAAATGATATGCTCCTATCAGGATTCTGAGTTGAACCACTTCTACTCCCGTCAGGGAATGATTTCAAAGAAAGGGTTCGTTCGGAATATGACCCTCATGGCAACGTCAATGTGATTCAGATGTTCAGAAACGTGCACTTTATGCCCAGACTGGGGCTAGGACAAAGACAACAAGGGATACTTGAGCCCATTGTGCTAAAAAAGGCTTTCCCTCCTTGTGGTTTGGGGTATTAACCATCAGAACAAGATCTCAGAATGATCCGTCAGTCTCGACCAAAGAGAAGATTAGATTGCGTCCAGACTATCTCAGGTGATTCCTTGAATGGGCGATTCATCAAAGAGGGCGAGGACTTCCCCTTTTGTGGCTTTTCGGAACCATGGTATAACCATACAGATAAGAAGATGAAGCCTGGAATGGAGATCTTTTTCCAAGACAGCTACCCATGGGCTGAAAGTTCCCAACACCATGTACAATCGCTCATCAAAGATACCGAAGATACTGAGGAAAGTGACTCCGAGGACTCATTAAACTTATGAACACTGGGACTGACACTCTGCATGGTTCATTCAAGCACTGCATCACTGGATCCCTATCACCTGATTAAAGCTGATGATACACCTCTCCTCAATTGGCATGCTGCGCCAGTTCTACCTATTGAAATCCCACTTAACCCCAATGTTTACCCCATTTCTTCTTCTGTTATCTATCCTTGCTCAAATGTAATCGAGACCTACTTTGATGAGGTTCTCAATGGTGTTTTTCCTATCAATGAAATAAACGAAGATTTTAAGTATCATGTTGTGCCTTAAATTAACTGTTTGGATTCTAATCAAACTTTTGATGATGATGATTTTGCGAATGAATAATTCTTAACTGATTTAAATAAGGTTAATAACAAAAAACATAATCGCATTCAAGTTAATGAAGAAGAGACTGTTATTGTTAACCTTGGTGCTGGTAGCCAACTGCGCGAGATTAGAATAGGGGCTACCCTTGACGGGCATGAGCGTGCACAATTCGAAGAATTACTAAAAGAATTCGTGGATGTCTTCGTGTGGTCCTACGACGATATGCCCGACATTGATCCTGAAATAGTTCAACATGAGATCCTCACTCTCCCAGATTACAAGCCAGTTAAACAGAAGTTCAGAAAGCTCCGCACCGAATGGTCACTTAAGGTCAAAGAAAAAGTGGTCAAACAGCTGAACGTGGGCTTCATTCGTGTGATCGAATATTCCACATAGTGCCTGTGTCAAAATCAGGAGGGAAAGTTTAGATGTGTGTAAACTACCGGGACTTGAACAAAGCCTCTCCAAAGGATGATTATTTGCTACCCAATATCGATATGATTGTGGACAACACAGCCAATCATGCTCTCAAGTCATTCGTCGATGGGTTTTCCGGGTACAACCAAATCAAAATGCACCCAGATCATCAAGAAAAAACCGCGTTCATCACACCGTGGGGAACCTTTTGCTACACTGTTATGCCATTTGGTCTCAAGAATGATGGGGCTACCTACCAGAGGGCTGTCACGACCATCCTGCACGACCTAATTCACAAGAAAGTTGAGGTTTATATGGATGATATGATTATCAAATCCAAAACTAGAGAAGGTCATGTTCCCGCTCTCCAAAAGTTCTTCGAACGACTGCGACGGTATCAGATGATACTCAATCCACAGAAATGTGTCTTCGGCGTTACAAAGGGAAAACTCTTGGGATTCATGGTCAGTGAAAAAGGGATAAAAGTAGATCCTGCCAAGCTAAAAGCCATACTTGAGATGCCACCTCCCCGAATGGAAAAAGAAGTCCGTGGTTTCCTTGGGAAATTGCAATACATCAGCCGGTTCATCAGCCAGCTAACCTTCATCTGTGAATCAATTTTCAAACTCCTCCAAAAGGATTCAACCAAAGTTTGGAACGAGGCCTGCCAAAAAGCTTTTGACCGAATAAAACAATATCTAACCCAACCTCCGGTACTCATTCCATCACAACCTGGTCTGCCCTTGCTCCTATACCTGACCATAACCGACACTGTAGGTGGGGATTTTCTAGCCCAATACCATAAAGATTCTCGCAAAGAAATATCATCTATTACTCCAGTTACAAATTGGCCAGATACGAAGTCAACTACACTACTTTGGAAAAGGCATGTGTCGCACTTATTTAGGTCACCCAAAAGTTACGACACTACATGCTCGTCTTCCCCATTAAGCTTGTATCCCGAATGGACCCCATCAAGTACCTGCTTGAGAAACCCGCCTTATCTAGCTGAATCGCCCGGTGGTTGATGCTCCTAACTAAGTTTGATATCGTGTACGTCACGTAAAAAGTCATGAAAGGAAGATCCATCTCTGACTACCTCGCTGACTACCCCATAGAAAAAGCTGATGACTGGATCTTTGAATTCCCAGATAAAAACATTCTTGGCGCTGCTCAAAACGACCTACGATGGAAAATGTTCATCGACGATGTTGCCAACAAAAAGGGATATGACATCGGGATACTTCTGATCGCCCCATATGACTCCCACACTCTCATTGCCATCAAGTTAGATTTCCCTTGCACCAAAAACATGATCGAATACGAGACGTGTAAAGTAGGCCTCAAAGTTGCTCTCAAGAAAGGAATTTAATGCCTAGATGTCTACAGGGATTCCTCCCTCATCATTGGTAAAGTGCTCATAAAATGGAAAGTCAAGGACGAGAAGCTCCAACCCTTCCATGCCCACTTAGAAAACTAGCCTCCTAATTCCAAGATATCACCTTCCACTACCTACCTCGAGCAAAGAATAACCTAGCCGATGCCTTAGCCTCCATTGTCGACATTCTCTAAGGAATAACAATGGCCCCCTTACTGGTCCAAAAGAAATATAAACCAACCCATTGCTACCACATTGAGCTCATCACTAAAGAAGATCCCAAGCTAGTCAATTGCTGGTACTATGATATATGGCACCTCTTCAAGCATGGTAGATATCCTGAAGGATCCAACAAGAAATACCGAGCAATCCTCTGAAGATTGGCCGCCCAATACATCATCTGTCATAAAGCATTGTTCAAGAGAAACTTCGATGGAACCCATCTACACTGCATCGCAGGGGCCAACATTGAAGAGGTAATACAAAAAATTCACAGCGGGGAATGCGGGCCCAACATGAATGGTCTCATGCTTGCTAAGAAGATCATACGACAAGTCTACTACTGGACCACCATGATCCAGGATTGCATCGCCTATGTCTGGAGATGCCTAAAATGCCAACAGTTTTCCAACCTTCAACACTTGCCTCCGCGTGAATTGTACAACATGAATTCTCCCTGGCTATTCTCCACCTGGGGCATCGACGTCACAGGGAAATTTACACGCAAGGCCTCCAACGGGCATGAATTCATCCTAGCTGCCATTGATTAATTCACCAAATGGGTCGAAGCTGAGTCATATGCAGTACTGAACGCCAAGAAAGTGGCCAAATTCATCAAGAAAAACATCATCTACCGATACGGGGTCCCGTACGAGCTAGTGTCAGATAACGAGTTGCATTTCGAGGTAGAAGTCACAGAAGTGGTCAACGAGTATAGGATCCAGAGACACAAATCTTCTCCCTACCGACCTCAGACCAATGGTGCAGTCGAAGCAGCTAACAAAAACCTCAAAGAAACCATCAGTAAGATGACCGAAAACTGTCGAGATTGGGCCGATCGAATACCATACGCCCTCTGGGGCTACCGAACCACAATCCGAACCTATACTGGGGCTACCCCTTACTCTCTAGTATACGTCATGGAAGCAATCCTACCCATGGAGCTGGAAATACCCTCGTTACGCATCATGCTCAAAAGCCAAGTCAGTGAAGAAGACTGGTACCAAATCCGTCTTGATGAGTTGACCCTCCTAGATGAAAGGAGATTAAAAGTTTTATACCACATACAAGGGTACCATCGCCGTGTAGCGCGATCATTCAATAAGAGAGTCAAAGATCGCGGTGTCCAAGAAGGGAATTTAGCCCTTAAAGAAATAGTAGATCCCATCTGGGACCCCAGAGGGAAATTCAAGCCCAATTGGAGCGGCCCGTACATCGTTAAGAAAATCTTATCCGGCGGTGCCTCCGTGATCACAGACCTAGATGGAGAAGAAATATCTTGTCCAATCAACCTGGACCGTCTCAATAAATTTTACCCCTAGTAAGAAATCTCAGTGCGCTACGACTTTTCTCATCTCCCTTCTATTTAAAAAAAAAGAAAAAAAAATTTCTTCATTTTCCTCTACCCAGAACTACTGGGCCTGATCCTCTGTAAAAACCATTTTCAAACAAATTAAAAATTTTCAAAACCCCCCAAAGGTACTTAGGCAGCTCATACATCTTACATGAGCACGACCCTTTCTTTTTCACAAAAAACTATTCTTTTCGTATCTCCGAGAATGACAGTTCACTTTAACATATACTTGAACAAAAGGATTATGCACGCCTTAGCGATCAGTCTAGATAATTCAAAATACAAAATTCATCAAAAAGCAGAGTTGGATGATAAAAAACTTGTTTATTTCACTAATAAGAAATTACGGTACAATTACATAAGAAAAGAAACGGATAACTCCCTTCCCCCTACCTTCCTAGAAAGCCAAATAAAATTCCTAAATTTATTCCCCATTACAAAAACAAACTCTCCAAGAGCCCTATCCACAACTACCAGAGGAGCCCGCTCCATCATTATCTATATCCTGGGGTCCCCAAGCTTCCCCTGCCTGAATAGAGTGCCGCAGACGCTCCATGGACCGATAAGCTCGAACCAGCCTCAGAAAACTACCACACCTCCCTCTATAGTGTCACATAAAACAATTCACCTTTGTCCAGTCTCCACTTCCAATATCTTGTTAACTAATATTCTCCACAACCACTTCATATAATCCCCAGGGATATGCCAAACTCTCCCAACAGATTGAGAGGGACGGTTCGATGGACACCGACACTCCCATAAAGATCCAAGCCTCATGTGTAGATGCTCTGTCAAATCTTCTACCGAAAAGAAATCCAGTATTCGAGGTGGCACAATCTTCTCCCAGCCAAATTGGCGTAGAATTCGCCAAGGGACATAGAAAGAGGTCTATCTGAGACCAACGAGCCGAACGTACGAGTATTCTCCAATTTCCAGAACAGGTAGCAGCTGTCCCCACCAAGGCACTGACCAGTACAAATTTAGAGCCCTATGATCCACAAACCAATTCTTCCAGCTCTCGATATCCAGGCCCACACTGGTAAAATGGAGTGAAAATAAGTTGGGTACAACCGACAAAGGGTATTCTGTAGTAGTCACCAGGAGGAATCTTTCAGACAAGCACATGAATAGCATCACAGGTCTACCCCTCAGAAAGTTAGAACGACCTTCTCGACAGGCATCCAGGCCATTCAGAGTCTCCGCCAGTATCAGCGCTACAGGATTATGATGGTAGGACATCCATAAAGTAATAGCTGCAAGTTGTGGGTCCACCAGCAGCTCCTCGGTCACCAGTAGTAATTTCGAAACCAAGTCCAGAATGATGGCTCCGGCATATCCAACATCACCAACCTCCTGCAAATGCACAGACCACAACACCGCCGAAAGGGAAATCATTCCTCCAGTAATCAAGGATCTACCCGCCGAGGGTGAGACGGGGAGAAGTCCAACCAACATCTCCCGAGGAGACCGGGAAAACTCAGGCATAACAGCCGCCACATTAGGATTTGCCCCCAACATGGAAGAAAATTCTTCATAAGTCGGATAAACTTCTTTCAAGCCAAAGAGGAATACATGGTCTTCGGGGTACCAAAATTGTACCGCCGCCATCAACATGTTCCATTCTATGGGCCGATTACTCCATAAAGAGACTCGACGAATGTTGAAAGCATCATAATCGACATTATAGGAGCACATCGCCTCCAAAGTCTCGAGGTAGTTGGCAAATTCAACAATACCAAGGAGGGCCATCTCACAGAATAAGAAAGTTAAGATGTGAAGGTGTGATGAAAACACTCCACCCTTACCCCTTTTCATACTTGAAAACCCTCACAAAAGACATAACTCTTGCTGAAATCGAAAGAAATCTTACCCCACAAGGTACTAAAGGCTGAAGAGGGTACCGATCAAAGTTTTGAATTGATGGAACTGGACTGACCCCCTATTGTTTTAGAAACTTACCTTTTCCCTCTTTTCATCAAAATCAGAAGACTCAATAAAAATAAATCAATATTCTCAACATAATTTCAAAAATCCCCTTTCCATCTTTATATAATTTCTCATTATGAATAGAACTTTCTTTCAAAACTTCCAAAAATATTTCTTTTTTCGGTCTCAGCAGCAAAGTAAAAAGTGCATGTGCATGCATTCATTCATTCATCATTAACAAAAGATAATAAAAAAACTTCATTGCATTGCATAGATATTTTTCTGTGTTACATCAACCTTGCAAGAAATAAAGAAAAGAAAAAACAATGGAAATCAGCTCGAACCCACATTCTCTCTCTCTCTCTCACACACACACACACACACACACACACACACACACACACACTTACCCTTCCCCCCTCTCTCCTATGAGCCTCCATCCTTGCGACGCACTCTCTTTCCCCTAGGACGAGATGATGCACCACCGCTACCTGCACTAGACTCCTCCATGGATGAGGCAGACATCAGAAAGCAAGAAGGAATAGGAACCGCATCCCGAATATGGGCAGTCGCCGAAGATATCCAGTCCCTACTGTCCCTTAGCCAAGTGGTGGACACCCGGACTTGCTGTAAGAAAAGGCAAAATCAGTATCAAGCAGAAAAGATCGAAAGAGACTAAAAGAGGAAAAAGGAGAAGAACAGAAAGGTATACCAAAGGACGAAGAACCTACTCCATCAAGCCCAACTCCTCCGGGTCCATCGCATGAGGATCATGCAACATAGGCACCATCCCTCCATCAGCCCGCCGAATGTTGTATGAAGGGGTATGCAACCTCACAAAGGGGACCTCCGAAGTCGTCGCCGCCGCAGATGTCGACGGACCGCCACCGCTGTGGGAGGACCCCACTGGCCGACTCGAACCCGTAGGAGGGAAGGTAAGTGCATCATATATGCTAGGCGCCATCATATAGCTCGTCATAAAGTCCATATAATCATACGACACGACCATATCGGTGTACAACAGATAGGACTCGCTAATCATCGCTGCAATTCTTGCATCCTCTGGCAGCATCCGCTCACGCCTCATAGACATAGGGGGCCTCACAGGTGGCACCACCACCTCCCCCTCAGCAATCTGTCGAACCACCCTCTCCCCGAGATACCAAGAGTGGCCAAACTCATGCACCAGCAAACGACTCATCTGTGCATTCACCCCAGTCGCTCCCGTATCCTAAACAGCCGTCCCCCAAGGGTAAAAGGTAACCTGAAAAATCCCTAGCAGACATAAGGCAATATGGAATCGGAGCACACAAAGATCTTAGACTGAGGAGAGGAAAAGTCTTACCCAATCACTGGTCAGGACATTCAAGACCTGATGCACCGCCTCTTGAGAGAGATAGACTTCCTCGACTGCCGATTGGCCTTCCGCCATCGATACAACCGGTAAAAGTCCCCAATAATCTCGTCCTTTAGAGAAATCAGCTGGGTATTACACCCGACCACCTCATAGAACCACGTCTACCAAAGACAAGAGTCCTCAATAAAAAAGAGACGCACAAGGAAAATGCGAATGCATGAAAGGAAAATGCGCAAATTAAAGAATACCTCAAGAAGATACGTGGCTCCAGTGAAAGACTACCGGCAGCACCGACTGAATGCATCCAGAGAAAAGTAAAGGGTTGCCAAAGTCAGGATCCCCCAATCATAGAGAGGGATGTTCGAAAACATCCTCAAGTATGGTAAAAACCATAAGTGGATGACGTCGCCGCTCGATGCCACCAGAAATCCCCCCAGCACAAGCAAAATGAACAACCAGGCCATCTGCCTCACCTACAACCCGTCCTCCACATCAATCACCCTGCTAGCAAAACATCCCTCAGCAAGGACAGTCGGATAGAGTCCCCAGATACTATCCTCCCCACATCACCAAGCACCGCCCGCACCGCCTCTGGCCTCACCCGCAGGGAACGATCCACCTCTATCTGCTCCCCATCACCATCCAGCCCCAGCAGCTGCTGCGCATCTATAGGAGTCACAATCATCTCCCCGAAGCCAAAATGAAAGGTGTGGGTAGTGTCCCACCACCCCTCCCCCAGAGCGAATAAAACCGCCATCGAACGAGGCGTCTCATCTAGCATAGACGCCAACCTCCCAAAGACTGCTGATGATACCACCCAATGCATCATAGGTAGAAGATGCTCCCAGACATCCTTAAGCCTCGTCGTCTCGCGAGCACGCATAGTCGATAAATAAACATCCGACTATCAAAGAAAAACCTTGTCAGAATCCAAGAAAAAAAGGAAATCACCAAAAGAGAAAGCCAAAGGTCATTTTTGTACTTACATAATCACCAAGGTTCACCACCCTCGAAGAGGGATGATGCGACGGCTCCAGCGAAAAAGTTCGCTCATCCACAACCGGCTTGAATGCATCAAAAGAGATCTCACTCCCCAAAGCAAGAGGCGCCCTGGCCCTCCATTCCACATTCGCCCAGTCCTCAATAGCCAACCACTCCCTAATACCACAGTGCTCACAAAAGCATCCATTTTTTAGATTGCGAAATGCTAGAACGATTCGCAGAAGAAAATTGTAGAGAAATAGAAGGCAAGAAACTGTGAAAAATGAGGGGAAACTGCCCCCTTTTATAGGATGCCAAGGGTCATGACGATCGGCACTGACCCGAAACCTACCGATCGGCACTGACCCTTTACCTTCTCGAGGCAGTCCAAAAGTTCGTGCCACTGCCGAATGGGACTCTCCACACCATGCCGACTGGCACCCCCCTTAAAATTTTTGTATAGAAACTCCCAAAAAATACTAGAAAACCCTGGAAAATCCTCAGAAAATTCCTAAAAATCTCGAAGAGGATTTAGAACATTTTCACCAGGAAAATTTCACACTCCCTCAAGCGGAACCCCTATTTCTCCAGCGAAACTCTAAAAATCCAAGTGAATCTCCTCCCGACAACGTCCCCAGAGGACCTCTAAAGTATACTAAATTCCCCAAAGGTCTCAAGTCTCCCCAAGCAAAGGGTCTAGACCATGGAGAACCTAAACGCTTCCCTAGTGGAATTTACAGCATCAAATTGTCTATTACATGGCAAAATCTCCAAAAAATACGAGGATTTCCCCAGCAATCAGCTCCCCAGCTCAAATCAAAATCACGAGGTAATTTCCTCGACAGAGTTCCCCGAGGTCATCTAACTTAAGCCCTCAGAATTGTCTTCGACCCGCAGAATTGGTCATCTCAACTTAAGCCCTCAGAATTGGCTTCGACTCGCAGAATTGGTCATCTCAACTTAAGTCCTCAGAATTGGCTTCGACTCGCAGAATTGGTCATCACAACTTAATCCCTCAGAATTGGCTTCTATCCGCAGAATTGGTCATCACAACTTAAGCCCTCAGAATTGGCTTCGACCCGCAGAATTGATCATCTCAATTTAAGCCCTCAGAATTACCTTCAACCCGCAAAATTGGTCATCTTAATTTAAGCCCTTAAAATTGGCTTCGACCCGCAGAATTGGTCATCCTCATCTTTAGGTCCTTAGAATCAGCCTCGACCCTCTGAATCGGTCATCCTCATCCTTAAGTCCTCAGAATCATCCTCGACCCTCTGAATTGGTCATACTCTTTCAAAGGCATCATGTCGTGCCTATTCGATGGTTATCATTTTTTCTAAACTCACCCGTCGAGGGGATCTATAGACACCCCATTCTAGTACCGCCTAACCTCTCCTTAGGTCCCTAACACCTCCCTTCATTATTGTAGACCTAAGTCATACCCTGGGCACTGACCTAGAGGCCATCGGGCACTCCCGGGCTCCATTTGACTAAAAATTCAAACTCTTCAGCTCGATCGAGACTGAATGAATCTTCAAAGGGCACTGAATCCCCTTTCCAATGGTCCATCCTGTGCGCGATTCTGACTTACGATACGGACGAACAATCCATTTTACTCTGAAAGGTCACCGAATGCTTTCAGTCCCCAGTTGACCAAAGTCAACTTCCCAAACCGAGTCAAACTCTTTGTAATGTTGAAGCACATCTCCTAACCTTTCTAACGATCTGCCCCATGTACGATTCTGACTTACCATGCGGACGAACGATCCGTTTGCGTCTAATAATTCCCCGTCCAAAGGACCGACGAATGCTTTTGAGCCACATTTGACCCAAAGTTAACTCCCCGACCTGGGAGCAGTACAAATACTTTTAAAGGTATCTGAAGTACCTTTCCAATGGTTCACCCCGTGCACGATTCAGATCAACGGTTTGCACTCTACGACCGATTTTCCGAAGTAACCTGAAAGAGACTGCCAAACGACAGGTTCCAAACCCTGCCTATCGACAGTGTGCCTAAACACACCTATCGATTGGAAGGACCAGGACTATGCTGATCAGTAATTCCCCGGGCCTATAAAAAAGAGGGACTGACTTCATTGTAAAGGACCCAAGATCTAAGATCCATCACTCTCAGCGAACTCAGAAAACCTCTCTCGAAGTCAACATGATTCCTACATCCAAATCCCTTTCCAACCCTCACTTTTCATAATATTTTTCACCAAACTTAGTGAATTAACTACCCTTTATCATCATCCAAGTGCAATGGCTACTCTCCAACATTCAAGATCAGCCTCAAGATCTTCAAGAAGGTCCAACTTTCTCAACTTTCTCTTTAAATTCTCCTAAATTCGCATTAATTTATTTTATTACTTAGAACTTTTATTCTCTCATCTCACATATCCTAATATACTTTTTATTTAGTATTATCGCACATCTTTTATTTTCATATAAATAAAACCCCAAAAAATAAGAAAAAGAGGGTTTGCTCATAAATTTCAAACTGGGATTTTCACATTTTTCTCACAACTAAAACACATTTTTACACACACACACACACACACACACACATATAAGAGAAGTTTCCGATTGGATTTATGGGATAAATCCCACCCCTTATTTTGCATAAGAACTACGTGTACTTTGATGCCTCTATAGGCTACGTAGGCGTCTTAGTGTAAAACTCGTTACTCGAGTCCTATTCTTGTTTTTCTCCCAGTTTCTATTTTTTTTATTTTTTTTAATCTATATATTTACATATACGTATATTTGTGCTTAGTGGCGTATTATTCCATATGTATTTTCGTTCCATTATAACGATCAACGCAAGGATAATCGCATAAATCCTATTTTCTAATATTATTTTTTAGGAACATTCCTATGGATGACTCGCTTCATCTTTTCCATGATACAAGTCGATGATTCCTATCTCCACTATATATACACATGCACACATATCATGGGGAAATAAAGGAAAATAAAAATAACCCATGAAAGACTGTAAGGGAGGAATGGGTGCTTAACACCTTTCCATTTCGTAACTTAGCCTTCGGACCCTTTTCGAATAATTTTTATTTCGTATGTATCAGTATGTCTTTGGATGCCGTCCTACGGGATGGCTCCCTTTTCTTTTGTCTATTTTGAGTAAAATAGATTGGCGACTCCATCTCTCTACATTTTTCACCTCATCACCGATGCCAGCCGAAGTGCTCCCAAGAGGAATGCATGGGACCAAAATCCTCTCGATATAGAAGATACCCTGTTCTTCATCCCGCCCGCCGCAAGGATCGGGGAAGGCCACAGTAACATATTATTCTCCTGCTCCAACAAACTGGCTACTTCTCGAGCAACGTTCACTTCAAATTTTAGCACAAATTCTTTCTTAGCAAAGGCCGAGGAGATATCTTGCAACTTCTTGTCAAAACCACTCCCGTTTCTAAGTTGAGAAAATTTCTTCTCATAATCAGATGTTAAACTGAAAAAAGATCCCTTGCGATCTTTCTGCATCAGGAGTATCATTTCATAATAAGAGGCATTGGTCGCCACTGCTTGGCTTAACATCCTGTGTGAATGAAGATACGCTTCTCTAACCTAGTTAGAAGCATCTAA
The DNA here is from genome assembly GCA_949130495.1 of Sambucus nigra. NCBI lineage: Eukaryota > Viridiplantae > Streptophyta > Magnoliopsida > Dipsacales > Adoxaceae > Sambucus > Sambucus nigra. The sequence goes on along the minus strand of OX422224.1, from coordinate 188,651,702 downwards.
GCCGAGCAGTTCTTCCAGTTCTTCCTTATTAAGATCTTCATGACCTACCCCAAATATCTATACACTCCTATTATATAAGTCGCTCTCGACAGCTACCAGAATAGCCTTCCTGAAGTAAACTGAAAGGGATAAATAGGGAATACATATCGAAAAGTTAAAGAAAATTCAGAACAAGCTGCAACGTCATTGGTAAGGATAAGGCAACTTCATTAAAAATATTGAAGAGAAATACAAAAGGGGACTTGTTCGGATTATAAGAAAAGCAATATTACAAGCCAAAAATCATAAAAATGACCTTAAATATTTACACCTTCTCCTTATCCTAGGCAACTTCTATCTCAGGACGAACCATAGTTATAGCCATTTCTTGGGGTGTAAATGACTTGGCCATTCGCTCCTCGTCATCAATATTCTCATCGATCATAGGAGGAGTACCAGGGTTTTGTTATTAAAAGAGCTCCGAGTTTGGAGCAGTGCCGACCTTTATTAGAGCTGCATCTAATCCTTCGTTCAAGGATGACTTGTTCAGAAACTCCACTTGCACTATAGAAGTAGAGAACGCCTTATCCCAACCCTTGCTATAAGCATCTTCCTTATCTTTCTTGGCCTTCACCTTCAAACCCTGGTATTTTTTATCGACATTTATAGCAACTTTCTTAGCCCGCTCGACCCTCTTTACAACATCATCAACAACCTTCACAACATCATTTCTTTTTTTCGCCCTATCTAATAACTCTTTCCATTTTTCTGATCCGCTACCTGGGTCTTCTTGGTAGCATCTAAGGATTCCTTCAGACCTTGAAAGGCAGCCTCAACATCCGCCGAGGACTCTCTTAGTAGGTTGTCCCTTCTCAAAATCTGATCATGTAAGGACAAAATTTCCAATTGAGTCCATTGTAAGTATTTGACTTATTTCCGGAACAAAATTTATTTTTGAGTCGTAAATTGATTTTTTATTATCACGATCCCACACAGTCTATGGTATAAAGTTTATTGAAGACGTTATGACCAAGCTTCAAAGTTAAATCGTGCAGAGTTTAATGGTGCATATTTCTCATCTTCATTCATATTAAATTCCGAGATCTCTCAGGTATGAATGCATAATGTTTATGGGACTCAAAAAATGTTTTAAGGATGTTATTTTATATATAAATGGTTTTAAAATATTAAAAATGATTTTAAAGAGTTTTAACTTCGGTTATTATGAGATAAGGATTGTTTAGAGTCGTATAGAACCTTCCCTTGTGTTTAGAAGGATCAAACGACACTTGTAGTCGTTCGAGTGACATTGCAAGGTCGTTAAAGGGACATTGCAAGGTCGTTTAAGCGAAATGAACATGTCTTTCGAACAAAATGGCCATTTCATTCGAGCGACGTGCTGATCTTATTCAAACGAACTTGTTGGCTCAATTTTTTTATTTAAGGCGTGTTTCACTCAGAATTTCATAAGGGCAGAACCAATATTCCAGAGAAAATAATTTTGTTTTTCTGCACAAGTTTTCTAAGGGTTTCGAAGATAAAAAATATCCTTAGTGTATAAAGATTCGAGCTTTCATTCACACATGCTATAGAGATCTTTATTTGTACTATTGGAGTTTGTTCATACATAGTGAATAACCTGTTTTGTTAGGTTTTGCGGTGAAGAAGCGGTGGAGTCCGTGTTCAACATTGTAGACATTGCTAAGCTGTATCGATGGACACCGAGGCATTCATGGATGCATGTGTTGTGGACAAGTATCGTAGAAGAATTTCTGCGTGGGCACTATGGAGGAGTGGTTGAAGGATCAGAGGAGCGTCAAGACTTGTTGGGGACCGAGTCGTTGAGTAATTCTATCATCTGTACTTTGTAATACCACATCATAGTGATTGTCTGACTTGGTCTGTCTGAGGTTTTTTCCCTTAGTGGTTTCCTCGTACATTCGACGTCGCTTTTGTGAACTTATTTATTTTACTTGCTTTAATCACCTAGGTGCAAGTTTAGGATTAAACATGATAAAATTGGGCTTAACTAAAATTGGTTCACATACTCACTGCGTATAAAATTTGGAAAAGAGTTTTTTCAAAAGAAAGTTATTTTTGACATCCTTAAAAGACATTCGAAAGAAAAAGGGGCTTACAAATTGGTATCAGAGCTAGAAACATTTTTTTTTGTGTTGATCCCTTGTGTTTTTAAGGATGAATTTAAAATTTTTTGAAAGTTTTAAAGCTCCTGTTTTTTATGACACTAATTATGCTTAGTGGAAAATGAGAATGAGAAGTGCTTTGAAATCAATTGATGAGCGTGTGTGGTTATAAATTGAAAATGCTTAGACTCCAGCATTCACACGAGAAGGTGAGGCCACTAATATAAAACCCGTTGAGTCATGGACTGAAGCTGAATATAGACTTGCACTTTATAACTCTAAAGCTCTTCACGTTATTTTCTCACATGTCGTACCTGAAGAGTATAATAGAATCATGCCGTGTGAAACTTCAAAATAGGCTTGGGATATTCTTGCATTTACTCACGAGGGCAATAGCACGATTAGGGCATCTAAACTTCAAAACGTCACTGCACATTTTGAGACGATTAAGATGTTAGAGAGTGAGTCGTTTAATGAGTTTTATTCTAGGTTGTCCAATATTGTCAACTCGTCTTTTAACTTGGGAGAGAAAATACCCAACAACCGAGTTATAAAGAAAATCTTAAGGTCATTGTCGAGTAGATTTGATGCAAAAGTAACCATTTTAAACTCCTTAGGTATGCTTGATTAACGAAACATGAAGAGATTATAGGTGACCTATAAACTTATGAACCTGATATGTTTACCTCCAAGCAAGTGCCAAAGAAAGAAAAGGGCATTGCTTTGAAAGATGGGAAGGAGGAGATTAAAGTTTTGGATGATGATTCTGATTCTAATTTTTAGGATGTAGCCTTGTTGGCAAAGAGGATCAAAAAGTTTCTTAAGTTCCAAAAGCAGTTGAAAGATGCTAAAAGACTTGAGAAATCCAAGAACAACAAGGTCGATCCCGCCCCTAAGGATAAGAGTGCGAAAGTTAAGAGGGATGAGTCGGATAAGTGTTTTGGGTGTGAGGGGTATGGTCACAAGGTTGCTGAGTGTCCCACTAGACTTAAGAAGGAGGATAAGAAACTGATAGCGTATAATGCCACCTTAAGTGATAGTGAACCGAAAGATGGAGAGAGTTTTCCCATTGAGCACAACTTTATACCGTTCTTGGCATGCCATGTGAGCGATGACGAAAATTCTTTCCATGAAGATTCTCATGTTCATGACACTTTCGAGGCCGTTGAGTGTGAATCCCAAGTGAGTGAGGATGAAGCTAGTGAGGATGGGGAGATCGATGTAGCAGAGTTACAAGTTGCCTTAAATGATTTGTATGCGGAAGCGTTAATGGTAAAAAAGTCAAACTTTAAGTTGTAAGCTAAGTTGAATGAGGGTTTTGTAAAGTATAATGATGTTTTGATTGAGGAACTTAGGGCACGGGAGAAGACTCTTAGGGAGAAACTAGAATATGTGGAGAAAGAGAGAGATAGTCTTTGTGGTTTGATGGAAGCTTTAAAGAAGGAGATTCTAGAGTTTGAGGAGTCTAACCGTATGCTTGAGTCTATGATTAGTGAGTTGGAGGATAAATTGAGAGACTCGAGTAAGGTAAAGTTTGATTTGGAGGCTAGATTGGAGAAGTTAGGTAGGATGTTAGGTACTGTCCAAATCAAGGGAGATAGGTTTGGTATAGGCTACGATTATAGTGTTGTTCCTATTCCCAAAGCCAATACCAATCGTATGATATATCCCACTAGGAACGTTAGGAGAGGTTGACATTTTAGTAATCATTCCCGTCATATTTATACTTGCAATCATTGCGGTAGGAAAGGTCACATTAGACATTTTTTCTATGACCTTAGAAATGGTCCTAGGAAGTTGAGGAATAAAGTCGTTTCGGTTCCATGTGTCATATCACACCTACTTGGGTTAGGAAATCAGACATATAGTCTTTTGGAATTAAACTTCATGGTTCTTGTGTGGCTGCACTTGATTCTTCCTATGCTAGATCTAAAGAATGATTTTGTTGCCATGTTTGTCATACGCTAGTCTTTGTATCATGATTTATATCTTGCTAGTGTTATGACAAGTGTATCTTTTATATTATATTTTTTCATTTATTGAGTCTTAAATGAAAAACACAAAAACATTTTATTTTTGATAAATTTTTTTGAAAAATTCAAAAAGATTTTTGGTATTAAATATTTTTAGAAAAACACAAAATTATTTTCATTTTATTTTTGTGTCGTGAGTTTTTCATGTTTGATATGGCATATTGGTGTGCTTGGACCCCCGTCATTTCATTATCCATGTGGCTTGGACAATTGGTCATAATTGTTGATGCGTTGAATGATCTTAACCATTGTCTTAATGTGGTTGTTTCGAAGTTGATATGCATTTAAATTTGACTTTGTATATATGACATCTTTGCACACATGCACGAGTTTATATGAATGTTTGACATCTCATGGATATTTGAGTTTGGTGAGACATTTTCCTCTCAACCTCCGTGAGAATTGATATTGCATATATTGAAAAAATGACGAGTGTTCATGGGAAATGGCTGCGAGAGTACAATCAACTCATCGTGAAAGCCACCGTTTAAAAGAGCCCGAAAAAATTAAGGCAAAAAATAACAACATCATATGCCAAAATAGGGCCAATAGGATTTCTCTAAGTTGAGAAAAATAGAAATCTCAAAAGAACTTGAAAAATATAATATATATATTTAAGGGAACTTGGTTGGAAATTTAAACGGGGTTGCACCACAAATCCTTAGGCTGAAACTTGTATCTTGATGCTATTTTTTGTAGAATCGTCAATATTCCGAATTTGTGTGCGTGTTGATTGTTTAGTTAATATAGCTAAACATATTAATTGTCACATATGGATAAAACAAGTTTGATGACATTTAGCTATCAATTAGAGATTCTTGAACGTTTCAATGTGTTGAAATTGTGATTCATTTGTTGTAGTTCACGCCCATCCACTCCATATCCTTGTTTGAGCACATTGATTCTATGTTAGCATGAAAGTCACATTGTTTTACTTGTTTTATTTTTTTTTGTTTTAAGTCTGTTTTGCTCCTGTTTGGTATTTTCGGTTGACGTTTTCAGGAAATTTTTTCGTTGGGCAAAACTTCAATTTTTTTAGAATGGGAATTGAGAAATTTTAATGTCGTTCAAACAACATCTAGACCTCATTCGAGCGACAAGTCCATGTTGAATGATGTTTTGATCTCGCGAGGTTCAAGAGACATTCAGAAAAATGTCAGGTATGGGTTGCGAGAAGGGTTACTCTCCCCCTTAATTAATTCTCCCCCTTTATCTAACAATGATCTTCCTAAAAAGACGTCTCCCCCTAAGTTAGATCGCCCCAAATTTCAAAGGATTAGATACTATTTCTCCCCCTTTTTGTTCAGGAATAGATAAAGGTCAAGAATAAAGTAACTTATTTCTCCTCCAATTTAAAGCAAATAGTCCCCCTAAGCTAAACTAAACAAGGGATAAGAAATAAGGAAAAAACAAGTTAAACATGCAATGGTGCATAAAGTGAGAAGAGCATTAAAGCATATTGGCAACAATGAAAATCAACTAATCCACACAATAGTAATAGATACCAACTATGATGCAAAAAAAATGATAGCAACTAAAATGTACTAAACATAAGCATATGATATCAAACAAACGTCGCAACATGATGGATACTAATTTTAACAAGATGCATACAAAGATTAGATGCAAAATCAAAGACTAAAAAAATGAATACGATATATATATATACACAAAAATACCAATAACGCACACGCACATATACATAGGTACAAACACTACACATGATAAAAAATACATTAAGCTTTTCACACTCATCGGGTAAAAATGTGTCTAAATACATGTGATAAACGAAAGTGAAGGGGTGTGAAATAGTAACAAAATAATTTAGACCCAATCACCTAGACATATTCACGGAATTCTCATTTAATTGCAAAACTTTATCTAACTTAAATATAGCCTCATGTGACAAGATAAAGTGAACTCATATAACAGACATACACAATGCACACAAGCCTACAATATCGACGATTCTATAAACCAATAGAGTCATGACAAAATAGCTTAACTAGGATATAAAGCCACTGTGCAAACCTGCTGGTATATCCAACCAAACTTCCTCATTAATATTGTTTTTCATTTTCTTTTCTTTTGTTTTCTTTATGAACATACCAACTAAACAATGAAGGCCTTGACTAATTTTTTAATGCCACATTTTTTAGGCCAACTTTCAATGGTGGCTTTTCACGCAACGTAATTTTGTCTTTTGCAACCTAATTCCATTGATAAACAACTACACCAGATAAATATTTTTCTATTTTTTTAAAATTCGGGAAACGGTTACTACGTGCACAAATCCTCCTTAGTCATATCAACATGTAGAATACTAAATTGATAGGAGAACATCTCACTTAGCTCAAATATACATGTGAAGTTAAATTTCAAATGAGCTCGTGCATGTGTGAATCGAGGCATATAAAAAGAGAATCCATTAAGCAACACAAAATCAAGCTACTCCATGCAAGCATGATAAATAACACTTTAAGGATTGGAAATCTTAATCAAAAGTTCTAGCCACATGGAAGCGAAAATGATATTGGATTCAAACACAAGTATATGCCATATAAAATGTGTAAAACAAAAATACACACACAAAAGAAATATTTTTGAGCTTTTTAAAAATTTTCACCAAACAAAAAAATTCAACTCAAAAGAAAACAAAAATCTTTTTGTATTTTTCAATGAGATCAAATAAAAGTAATACAAAAGATACACATATCATAATTCTAGCACAATTTTTTTTATATGATGAAGTAAAGACTAGAAAATGATAAACAAACATACAACTAGCAAGAATATATCATGATGCACATAAGCTAGTGTATGTAAACATAGCTAGCACATTTAACCTTTAGATTTAGCAAGGGAGGTATCACGTGCAAGCAAATGAGAATAAAAAATCCTATCTTGTAAAGCCCCCAAATTGGATCTTTTAACCCAATCTAATGAAGCATGACACTCTAGGGATTTGAGAATTTTTGTGACTTTACCATTGGACTTCCTAGAACCCTTTTTAAGATTAAAATAAAATTTCCTAAGATGACCTTTTCGACCACAATATGAGCATGTAAATACCCGACAAAAAGTAGTACCTAAGGATTGACCTTTGAAAGTGTTTCTAGTAGATTCTCTCAAAATCAAGGTTTTGGATTTATTAGTTGAATGATTTTATTTATCGAAGCCAATACCACATAAGTTGTTTTTAATTTGGATGGTTCCAAGTATTTTATCTAATTTTTCGGACCTACATTCCAAATCATATTTGACTCGACTTGAGTCTCTCAACTTTTCTTCCAACTCTAGAATACGTGACTTAAGCAAACACCTACTCTCTTTAAACCCAAGAAGCTCTTTCTTCATAGCCTCCATTAAAACTCTAAGGTTATCTATTTCACATTATACATTCTCAAGTTTCTCACGAAGAGATCTCTCACGTGCCCTAAGATCTTCTACTAAAACACTCATATTATTTTCCTTAGCACGTTCTCTCAAAAAATATTCTAACTTCAAGTTTTACCTTTTTAAGTTCATCGATTTGGAATACAACTCTTGAAAAGCTACTTGAAGTTCACTCACATCAACCTCTTCTTCTTTCTCACTTTCACTTTCAACTCCACTCTCTATACCATCAAACTTAGGGGATTCACAAACAATGGCCTTGGAAGTGTCATGCATTAAGATGTCATCATTAAACAATTTCTTACTTTCACATACATGACTTGCCATGAACGTGGTTAAGTTGCGCTCAATGGGGGAATCGGTTCCCTCTTCATTTTCACTATTACTAAGGGTAGCATTGTAAGAAGTTGGTATCTTGCCCTCCCTCCTTAGTTTAGTGGGACACTCTCTTTCCCTATGCCCATAACCCTCACAACCATAACATCTATTCGAATCGTCCCTATTAAGATCTTCATAATCCTTTGTAGGTAATTTTTCGGCTTTGTAATCCTTAAACTTATCAAATTTCTCAAAATCCTTTTTAAGATTGTCTTTATTAAACTTCAAAATTTTTCTAAACTTCCTAGAAAACATAGCCATATCCTCGGAGTCGATGTCACTCTCATCATTCAAAACTTGTTTTTCCTCCTTTTGGGCTTTCAAAGTGGTGCCCTTATCTTTCTTTTTCTCGTCCTTGGAGGTAAACATGTCAAGTTCATAGGATTGTAAGTCACATTCGAGCTCTTCAAGTTTCGTTGAGGCTAAAGTGGGTAAAGAATTTAAAACGGTAACTTTTGAAATAAACCTATGGGGTGAGTACCTCAAAATTTTCTTTACTACATGGTTGTCGGGTATCTTTTCTTCTATGTTAAAAGACGAATTAACAATGTCAGACAGTCTAGCATAAAATTCATCAAAAGTCTCACTTTCAAGCATTTTAATGGTTTCGAATTGAGTGGTGAGGTTTTGAAGTTCTGAAGCCTTAATGACACTTGTTCCCTCAGGGGTGAGTTGGAGTATATCCCAAGCCTCCTTAGATGTTCACACATCATAATCCGACGGAACTCATCGAGTGTAATCGCACTAAAGAGGGCATTCAAACCACGGGAATTAAAATTTGCTAATTTAGTTTCATTCTCACTCCATCTCTTTACGGGTTTAGGTACTCTCTCATTTTCAAATAGACATAGAGTTGGGGACCACCCATTAACTACGGATTGCCAAACCCTCTCATCTAAGGACTTAAGTGCCAATTTTATACGCGCTTTCCAATATACGTAATCTGAGCCATAAAAACAGGAAATTTTGAAAATGGTGAATTTTCTATTTTTAAACCAAACAATATTAAGGATCTTAACGTAATAGATTAACGCTCCCACTCTGATACCAACTGAAGGAATAAAAATGCTCTAATACCACTTGATGTGGGCGAAAGCCCCCCCACCCCCCAAAAAATATTAAACTTCAAATTATGAGATGGTTCAATGATATACCAAATTTAATATTTCTTTCGAATTTAGAAATTAAAAGCTCAAATGTTATTTTCATCTGAAAATTAAACTTAAAGTGAAATTAAACTAAACACCCATTTTTAATTCTCACTTAAACAACATTCAACCAAATTCAAGTTAAACAAATTAAGCATGAATATTATCAAATTAAATTAATGCCGACTTGAATTAAATTAAATTATACTTAACCCAAAATTAAACTTTCACCAAATTAAACATGAGTTGTGAATTAAACCATTTTTTATCTTGATTAACCTAGGATGCATCTAAGTGATATGTTGCAAGATAAAAATAAATCATAAAAAAACAACGCCGCGATGTACGAGAAAAACCAATAACGGGAAAAACCTCGAACGACCCTGAGATAAGGATTGTTTTTAAATGTATATAAATGTTTTTAAAATGTTAAAAATGATTTTAAAGAGTTTTAATTTTAGTTATTCTGAGAAAAGGATTGTTTAGAGTCGTATAGAACTGTGTTTAGAAAGATCAAACAACACTTGCAGTTGTTTGAGCGGCATTGCAAGGTCGTTCAAGGGAGAGGAACATGTCGTTCGAGTGACATGGCCATTTCGTTAGAGCAATGGGATGATCTCATTCAAATGACCCCGTCGACTCAAGTTTTTTATTTAAGGCATGTTTCACTCAGAATTTCGTAAGGGCAGAACCAATATTTCAGAGAAAATAGTTTCATTTTTCTGCACAAGTTTTCTATGGGTATCAAAGATAAAAAAACATCCTTAGTGTTTAAAGATTCGAGCTTTCATTTATATATGCTATAGAGATCTTTATTTCAACCATTGGAGTTTGTTCATCCATAGTGAACAACCTGTTTCATGGGGTTTTGCGATGAAGAAGTGGTAGAGTCCGTGCTCAACATCGTAGACGTTGCCAAGCTGTATTGATGGACACCGAGGCATTCGTGGATGTATGTGCTATGGATAGGTATCGTAGAAGTACTTCTGCATGGGCACTGTGGAGGAGTGGTTGAACGATTAGAGGAGTGTCAAGACTTGTGGTGGATCGAGTCGTTGAGTAAGTCTATCGTATGCACTTTATAATACCACATCATAGTGATTGTCTGGCTTGGGCCATCCAAGGTTTTTCCCTTAATGGTTTCCTCGTACATCTAGAGTCCCTTTTGTAAACTTATTTAATTTACTTACTTTAATCACCTAGATGCATGTTTAGGATTAAATAAGATAAAATTGGGCTTAACTAAAATTGGTTCACATATTTGGTGCGTATAAAATTTGAAAAAGAGTTTTTTAAAAAAGAATGTTGTTTTTGACATCCTTAAAACACATTTGAAAGAAAAAGGGGCCTACAAATCATAATCAATCAAAAATTGAAAAATCCAAGAAAAGAAGGGAAGTCAACAAAATACATAATTAGATCATAAATGAATGAGATAAAGAAAGTGAAACGATATTTACAAAGGCCAAATTATGATTGTATCTTTCTATCAATTTAGCCCTAAAAAGGGTAACAACAACTGCTTAATCAGTGGGAAGAACCCTTAAACCTATCAGATCCCTAGCAAGACTAGGGTTCATTTCCACCGAAGGAGCACTACCTAAGCCCTGGTCAGCCCGACCCTTTCTTGGCAGCCCCAGGCGATCGACATGGCCTTTCTTCAAACTTTTAAATTGAGGCTCCTTGGTCTTCACTTCTTCATGCACCACCAGCACAGGGAGTTTGGAGTTGCCCTCCTTAATGTTCCTCTTCTAAGCTGGAGAATGGTACTTAGCTCTTACAAGGATGTTGGTAATCTTTCTTTTCACCATTTTTGGAAAAGGAGTGGTGGTCGACACTAAATTGATATCTAAGGACTCAAAGGAGGATGAAGTACCTACAACAACTAAGTTTCCCTCTTAATGGAAAAAGATTATGAATCAGCAGCCGAGGAGGACGAGGTTGGCTCCTCTAAATCAATGGGGACTAGAGTAATGTCTTTGGTTGTTCGATAAACAAATAAGGTGATTAAACTCTGGTACTCAAATAACAATGACACTGAACGAGGATTATTCTCCCCAATTTTTTATTGGATAGACCAAACGATCTTCACATCAGTAAAATTCACTTCGAATAAAGGGGCAATGTCCTTCTTTCTTCTCTCTACAAAGCACAAAAATAGGGACACTGGTCGGTAACTCAGTAAATTGAACGGAACAAGCAAATAATATACAAATAATAAAAATATCGACCTATGCCATGCCCTTCCCAAGGGCAGTGTGGCCTGATAAATTCTTCACCCTCAGGAAGAGAGGAAAATTTCCAATTCTTAACAACCAATCCATAATGCTAATAATCTTTATTGGAATCGGGTAAATTAACTACCAAAACCATGTTGGAATATCTGATCTTTAACTAGTAAATGTTATCAGAGGTGGTCCCTCAGTTGTAGTAGTATATCAATTCTAGTATGCCTATATGGGTTCCATATAGTTCGTTAATATGATTGACCCTATTTACTACTCCCCAAGTATTTAGTGCCATTTGGGCTAGTACCCCATAGAAATATTGGAAAATTCAAGAAACAAGCAATTTGCCTGGAAAGTTACCCCACACTCAGCTATAAATATAGTGGGAAGGCAATGACCTTCTTCTAATGCACACAAGTCAGAAGGACCTGCGACTAACTCAGTTTTAACCCACTCAGGGACCCTATGATTTGATTTAAACTCCTCCAAAGAATCCTCATCAACAATATACACCATTATAAAAACTCGAAAAGGAAAATATAAGAAGGAAAGGATTCTTATAGTAAAGGAAAATACTCAGCAACAGTTCTCTTTCTGACGGCGAAGTAAGAACTCGAAAGTGAAGAAAAGAGTTTGAAATTCAAGGTGGGATGATATTTCAAGGGAAGGAACCTTTTATAGTAGCGGTGACATCTCTTGAACTCCAAATTTTGAAATGATTAAATATACCATCGTTTCAAATATCGATGGCATCTCGTTTTCCAAACGCCCAAATGACCAGTGTGCCCTCAGACGGTTCGCTGTTTTGCCAAGTATTTATGAAATTTCCACCGTTTTAATATAATAGGTTGAAATTTACAAGTCCCAAAGGTCGGCTTCCAACCAGACCCTTTCCAAGAAGACAATCAACTTTTAAAAGGGAATACTCCATCCTTTCACTAACCACATCATTCCTATTAGGAATGAAATATTGGAAGCTTTTGTTAATTTACGGGTTACCCGTGAGTCAATTCGATCCGACCCGAGCGTTAGGTGTGAAGTGCAATGGAACAACCTATATAATGTTGCTAATCCAGTTTTATTTTAGTTATGTTTCACTTGTTAGAATGCGATTCTAGTTTGAAAATAAACTACGTGAGTGACCCATAGGAAGAACCTCGAAGTCCAAGTAAATAGAGCTACTAACGTAAATATGAATAAAATATACTTACCTGTATAACGCCCTTAAAATACAAAATTTCTCCCAACCTGCTATAACAAAGTAAAGATGTGAGCCTATGCCCAGTGGGATTTATAAAAACATTATAGAAAAGAACGATAGAAAGGAATACTCACACGCCACAACCACATGCATGCAAAACTATGTACATATCTATGTACATATACCTTTGAAAAATACATATTTCAATGCATTAACCATATTATTTTCAAAACCTTATTTGCTCAGATTAATTGACCTTAATCTTATTTAGGGATTTCTTTAATCATACTTAGCATTCTCACTTTATTTAATGCACCTGGTTCAACACTTGAAACCTTTCCACTTAATTTATTAAAAACCATTCCTTTACTGGAATTTACCCTTTACTGATTCCAATACACTTTAATACTTTTATTGAAAATCGCCATTTCAATACACACAATCCCCATGTTAGAAAATAATTATTTAATCTTTGATAATCGTTTTTACAACACATTCTTGTGTTAAGTATGGCTTTAACCATTTGGGTTGCTTAACCACCGATTTACTTACTAAATTTTAACCCCCCCTTTTTTTTATGGACATTGATAGATTTACGCATTTACTTGGTCATTTCACCTTTACAAAAATATTTATTACATTCATTTAAGTTAGATTGTGTTAACACATTTACCGCACAACCCATTTCTTAATATGTCCCATATTTCCATTATTCTTTCTCGGAATCTTCCAATACCGCATACTTGCACGGGCTCCACACTGACGGCCATGAGCACCATATGCTCTGGCCAGTGATTTAGGAATTTTCACTCAAGGACTTCGGGACCTTCTTGCTTTATCCCGGTGTCATCCAAGTTCCTTTAAATGTGTTTTAACATTTGACAAATGTCCACATTATTCCACTTATCCCTTTAACCCGATCGAAGCTAAAAACTTGAGACTTTACCGCCCCATTTGTGTTACACAAAATTTTCCATTTAATGTCCTTTACACTTTAACCTTGATTATTATTCCAAAAATCATATTCGTTTAGTATCACTTTGTGTAACACCCCTTTCCAACATTTTTATTTCATAAAAATGTTCCACTTTAAGTAAAATCACCATTTTACCCATTTGTTTTCAAAATCACCTTTTACTCCATTTCTCAAGTATTAATTTCACCAAAAACATTATTAAGTTATTCATACCAACTTCTTGAGTGTTTTAACACTTTAACACCACATACAATTGGACTAATATCTTTTACTTGATTGGAAACACTTTTACACTTTTAATCCCCTTTTAATTCCTTAAGTGTTAAAATTTACAATATTAGTCAGTTACACTCACTAACCATTCCATGTTTACCCATTAATACTTAGTTAATACTTTTTATCAACATTTTCCAAGTACACATTTCTTTACTTCTTCATTGAAGAAATACATTCACACTTAAGACCATTTTTATAATCATACACATCATAAATTTTAGTCCCAATTACACATACTTTGAAGACTAAAATAACAACTTTATCATTTCTTATTTAAACCCAACAAAATCTTGTTTAAACTTTTTTATACATTATATGTCAAAATATTACAAGTTTATATGCATGAGAAGATGGATTTAAATCCAAAAATCCTATTACGTGGTTTAAACATATTTTTCACCAAATATTTACGAAGTAAATCATCATTTTCAAACATTTTATTTCATAAAATGTTAAACACCAATATTGTTAGAAATTCCCATTTCATAAAATACCTTCTTTCAATATTCCAAAACCTTAAAATATTTATTTATCCTTTAATTTCAACAAAATATCATTTTCCAACAAAAATCACCTTATTTGCAAACATTTTCTTTCATAAAATGTTTTTCATCAAAGCATTTTATTTCATTATTTCAAAACCTTGAATTAATTATCCATTCTTTATTTTTAACAAAATAACATTTTCCAACATTTTTATTCCATAATTTTTTTTATTATCTTCTACACAACAAAGACACCACTTAACTAATTACACCCTACTCAATGTCCTAAATACAAGATTACAAATGTAACAAATGGCATTCTTACACTAAGAGTAATGTTACCCACCTCTAATGGCTTCAATGGTGGTGTTGTTAGTAACCTCCACCTCCAAAGGTGGCCTCAAAGGGGTTGCCAAAATCTCCATTGCAAGACCCACTTCAACTCCACTTTATACTCCGTAAAAAACCCATTTTCATTCACCAAAAGCCTCCAACAATAATCCCAAATTCGTAGGTCTCTTTCCACCAAGGTAGAAATGGGTATTTTTGGGTTGAACACACTATAAAAAGGGTGGGGGAGTGGTGGTTTGGTTGTGGGGTGAGGTGGTTTAGTGGTGGAAGATCACCCACCCTTATCAATCTCTCTCGCTCTACCTCTCCTTATTCTTCCATTTCTCCCAAAAAATGAACCCAATAAACCCAAACAAACCCTTATAAAACCCTCCCCAAACACCAAATCCTGTTTTTACCCAATCTGGGCATATCTGCGCTTGACAGAACACTAGATCAATGGCCTAAAATATGATAGCGCACAAAGGCATCTGATCTAAAATTCTCGACTTGCGTCATTCGAACGACAAGGCTATATCACTCGAACGACTTCTTTTGTCGCTCGATCCTTAGTTTACGCGACCTTCGCGCGACCTGCTACTGTAAGTCTGTAGCACATCACGAGAATCCCTGCATCTCGCGATGTCATGCTGTCGTTCGAACGACAACCTATGTCGTTTGAACGACCCTGACTCTTTTCTATTATTTTCTTCAACTTTTCATCCATAATTCTCCCATAATTATAATTAACTCCTCTTCAATTATTATTAACATATAATTTAATTATTTTAACCGGGAGGGATATTATTGTTGTAGCCTAAAATAATTAGGCCACGTGGACCAATAAAAAAACAACACATGTTATCACTATCAAGCATCACATATGTATGGTCGACTCAGTTATCTCTCTGATCGGCCACCTAGCCAATCATATCTCTGAAGGTGAACAATCAATAATATGAACGGATGCACGTGGGATAACCAACAGTCACCATGCACACGCACGTTAATAAGTATCCACCTGCCCATTATTGTGTAAAGATCTAAATACTTAATATATAAAGGTATTCCATCTCGTTAACTTCCAGCTACTATAAATAGAGTGCTACCCCTCTCAGCTAAGGGACATAACTACTTCATATAAACCCTAGAGAGTGTTCTTGAGAAAATTGTACTCAACCCTAAAAATATAGTGGCATCACCCCCGTAGATGTAGGCATGGCATTTGGGCTAAACCACGTAAAAATCTTTGTATCTCTGTATAATTCTCATATCTCTCTAGCTTATTATTTTATACGTGGTTATCACTATTGGGTAATTTGAGCTAAGATTATTCCAAATTATAAAATCAGATTTATACACCAACAATGCCATATCGTACAAAATTAATAATTAATTAAATAAATGGCTTTTGGACTCACACAAATTAATTTAATAAAAGTGCTGAGTTCAATTAATAATTAATGATGGTATGTTTTGGGATGCTTAAAATGATAATTTTTAGCTTAGAATGTTGTGTTTTAGTCCCATGATGTTAGTATGAGCCTTGGTAGTGTTTTAAGTCATTTGGGGGTGATTTTGTGCTCTTTTAGACGAGGCTTATTTGGGGGCCAAGTATAATTTCGGGATTTGAGGGTTTTAGTGAGTTATTAGGGATCTAATAAGTTACTTGTGATAATTGGGGAAGCATCTTAAGTCTTGGGAGAGAAACTTCAAGAGAATATGAAGAGTTAGAAGGATCTTGCCCTAGTTTTCTTCACTAAATTGATAAAGACAAGTTTATTTAGAATTGAATTATAGTTTCCTTTGTGTTATGTTATATCTATTCATTGGAATTTGAATGTAATCATGCCATAATCTGATTATTATAATTAATTAGGTTAATTTTCTGATTTTAGTCAAATTAAGATGTTAATCATGTCAAATTTTATCTTATATTGGTTAAATTCCTTATGAAATTGAATTGAATATATTAGAGAATGATTAGAATTGGTTTTTATATTGTGAATCACTCAAAAGCCCTCTGATTAGATGAATCAATCCATGAAAACTCTAGGTTAATTGATGATATTGATAAAACAGGGTTCGTGTAGTTAAATATGAAATTTTCTTTGAATCTTGAACATAAACTTAATTAATTTTTGTAAGAATTATGTTCCAATCATGTATTTAAAATGGTTTCGTTATTAGGATGTTTATTGGGGCTTAGATGAAGCTTTTGGAGTCATCAATGGGGTTTTAGAATGATAAATGGGACTTTGGAGAAGATAAATCCCGTAACTTTGATTTTTTCAAAAACCTACAGCCATCGATCAATCGATACTTGGTCGATCGACCCTGTGAGTTTTTGTGCAAATCTAGCTTTTGATTGGTTTGGTTGGTTTTTGGAGTAGGTTATCTTGGGGATATCCTTTGACTTAAATCTTTAAATATGATCATAGGAATACTATGGGTTGAATTCTTTAACTTGGAAGTATAATTGAATACCTAATTTTATGCGATTTTGTAAAATTAATTGATTATGTTAAGACTTAGAATCCTTCGAATAAGTAGGATTTCTTCAATTGTATTATTTATGAAATTCATACCATGTGTGAGTTCTCATGGGTGACGTACTAGGAGGGATTCCATTTTAGGAAGCATATGACATCGACTGCGATGGTACCTCGGTGATAGAGATAGGTTTTCCATGGTCATTTTTACCCCGGTCCTACCGCTGACGCATGAGTATCCTGAGGGGGTTTCACAGTGGTTTTCGTCATATACTTTTGGGTATGGTAGGATATACGAATGACGTGAATGAATATATATTTATCCATCTGTTGGTGATAGGGTCTTAGGTGTGGGGTGGCCTAAGACTATACCTAGTGCGCACGAGTGATCCTCGATGGCGATAGGGATAAGCCTTCATTATATGCATGTTTGAATTAGACCATTTATAATGCACATTGTAGAAACCACATTCTAGGTTCCCCTAAGTCTCTCCTTAGGTCCAAATCACCTTCCCATTTACTACAAACCCTAGGTCATACTCCGAGTACCGATCTAGTGGCTATCGGGAGCTCTTGGGCCCTGTTTAACTCCGGTCAACTCCATCGTCAGAGTGAGAGCTCAACGAATCCTAAAAGGGCACTAAAACCCCTTTCCAATGGTCCACTCCGTGCATGAATCAGCATAATCGTTTGAACGAACGGACCATTATACTACCAAAAATCGATCTAGAGGCCACCGGGCGCTCCCATGCCTCTATTTGACCCTAATCAACTTCATTGTTAGAGATAAAGCTCAATGAATCTTCAAAGGGAATTGAAACTCCTTTCCAATGATTCGTTCAGTGCATAAAATGGCATGACGGTTCAGACGAACGATTCATTTTCCCAGAAAACTGATTCGGAGGCCCCCGGGCGCTCTCGAACTCCGTTTAACCAATGTCAATTCTTTAGCTCAAACGATACTAAATTAATCTTTAAAGGGTACCGAATACCCCTTCTAATGGTTTTCCCCATGCACGAATCAGTTTTATGATACGGACGAATGACCCGTTTTACTTCGAAAAGTCACTGGGCATTTTTGAGCCCCGGTTGACCAAAGTAAACTCTCCGAATCGAGTGAATCTAGTTTGAACATCGAAGTTCCTCGCATAACCTTTCCAAAAGTCTTCCCCGTACGTGATTCGGAGTTACAGTTTGGACTAATGGTCCATTGTCGTCTGACGATCTCCTGTCCAAAGGACTGATGAGCACTTTTTAGCCCCGTTTGACCCAAAGTTAACTCCCAGACCTGTGAGAGGACTAAGGAGTCTTGAAGGTCTCAGAATTACCTTTCTAATAGTATGCTCCGTGCACGATTTGGATTTACGAATTGTGTTCTACTACCATTTTTTTGAAAAAATCTTCACGAGACTGTCGATTGGCAGGTCCATTTCCCTACCAATCGCCAGTCTATGTAGGGTCACCTATCGATTGGCAGTGCTAGGGATATGCTGATCGACAGTCCCCCGACCCTATATAAGGATGTCATGAGCTCACTTCCAAGGCACAACGTTAGCAAAATCTCAGTAAAAATCTCACTTCCAAGGAATGTTGCACTATATCCAATTTAGCAAAAATCTCTTTCTCTCCCATCTAACATTCATCCCAACTTATAAGCAAGATCATCAAGGATAAAGATCAAGCTTCAAGTCTCCAAAGAAGGTCCAAACATCCTTCTCTCTTTAAATTTATATATTTTTGCATTAGTTATATAAATTCTCACTTTAGCTCTTACTTTAGATCATACACATTAATACCTTATCCTTTATTAGTTATATTTCACATATATTATTTTCTATAAAAAACGCAAAGCAAAGAAAAAAAGGGTTACAGTTATAAATTCTGGCGGGATTCTTCATCACATTTTCTCAAAACTAAAAATATCATTTCTACACACATACATATAATTAACTCCCGCTTGAATCTATGGTATAAACCCCACCCTTGTGTTACATGCGAACTACGTGGAATTTAATGCCTTTATAGGCTACGTATCCGTTTCGAGCTAAAACCCGAGACTCGAGTCCTATTTTTCTATCTTCATATTTTCATCCTCTTTTATTTTATCTATATATTATTCATATACACCATGTTAGTGATTCTTACTTGCACGTCTTATCTAACACATATTATCGTTTCATAATAGCGATCAATATCTCGATAAGCGCACACATAATATTTTCATTAGTATTATTTTGGGAACATTCCTTTGGATGAACTCACTCTATCTTTTCCATGATATGAGTCGAGAGATTCCGATCTCCATTTATATATACATGCGCACACACACTTCACGGAGAAATTAAGGAAATAGTAACCTAAGCCCATGAGAGACCGAAAGGAAGGGATGGGTGCCTAACACCTTCCCATTCCATAACTTAGTCCCGAACCTCTGAACTATTGGTTTTATAAGCATTAGTTTGTCTTTTATGCCGCTCTCTCGAGGCGGTGATATGGTATTTTTCTTATTTTGTGCAAAAAAGGCTGGAGACTCCATCTTTTTACATCACCTCACATCGACGACGACCAAAGAACTCTTAGAAAATAGCGCGAGACATTCTCTCCCTCTCACCAATCCCGAGACGGAGGAAAACTAGAGGGATGGCCACAGTGGCAACTCCGTTGTGAACTAACTTGTCATAAAAGGGCTAGACTTTATTTGCATGGATGTTATCAATTTTTACTTATGTGCGTATGCACCTACCTATATGTTCTCCTTTTTATCGCTATTATTTCTTGAATATATCTACCTCATACTTATATCACTCATCACTCACACACTTGTAGATACTCTCCATGTAAACTTCACACTACTTACATGTAGGATCACTTATATCCACGTGTTGCACACACCACTTGGAATATCCATGCTTAGGTGTCACTAACACACACCTCCACTTATCACACTTGTATATATCCATGCTCACTCACACTTATTACACACCACTAATATATGATCCATGCTTAGGTTCACCACCACACACTCCCTTATAGATATTCACACATTGCTCACTCTCACATATCCATGCTTAGTATAATCTACATTCTTTATGCTAGATTTACTTTTCATGATACTTGTACATTCTTTCCTGTTAGTATATTGCTCATAATGCAAAATAAAATTACTCTCTCCATAATATACTAATCAAGAATTATGCATTTTGCACACTACATCACCAAAGAGCATGGCTATTGACCAAATTTTGTCCCATAACTGGGGGATCATTTTGTGATGGGTGCTGGTCCGATAGGTCACAGTTAGACTAAAAAATATGACTCTCACCTTCCATTGGCCAAGGACCTTCGACATGTATCGAACGGTTCCCACCGCATCGTACCGCTTGACCGAAGTCATGACGTGAGGTATGTAGCAGGAAACTCGTTTACGTACGTCGAGTATATCAAATTCGCTCTCACATGTACTGTCCCCACGAGGTATATAGTGAGGCAATTAACGTATCAAATGGCTTATCCACACGTTCCGATTTCTCTCAAAAGAAAGATGTATATCGTGAAAATCATGCCAAAGGGGGGAACCTTTCCACTAACCCAACAAATGAATACCCTCATATAGGCGTCAAACCTAGGGCACTCACATTTAGATTACTGGTTACTACCCGAAACTCTGCCGAAATGACGGGTTGGCATGCTGGCCAAATTTTTGCGCGATTTCATCTTTTTCCAAAATGGAACCTGTCCATGAGCCTGTCAATAAGTCAAACTGTGTTTTATATATTTTGTAAACCCAATTTTTCCCAAGCTTGGGTCCCGTACGACATTTCCTTTGCATTTAGGTAAACCTAATACAAGTGATAACATAATAATAATCATCTTGAGGCCCTTTTCCCATTTTCCCTCCTCTTTTATCAAAATACCAAAAATAATTTTTCTCCTCTTTTATCAAAATACCAAAAACACTTTGTCTTCCTCTTTTCAAAAAATTGTCAAAAACATTTTTCCTACTTTTTCAATAATAAAAGTTTTCCCGTCATCTCTTTTAAAAATAATTTTGAATCATTTTCCTTCTCAGGTCGAGCGCATACCTGACCCTTGGCCTGGCTCCTTATTAGCTTCGGCCTTCTGTCAAACTGCCCCAAGCTCCTTCAGTTCTATTTCTACCTCCTCCGAGGTTGGAATCCACCTCCACCCACTCTCCATGGAGAACGTAGATCAAGTACCAAATATGGCACCTATTTTGATGACGGTTCTAATCCAACTTATCACCATGATTGACAACCTTCAAACCAAGGTTCATGAGATTGAGTGAAATCGGGTCCCTATTCTCAAAGAGATCGAGGTCCTCTTCTCTTGCGCTATGGGTCTGTCCTCACCTGAAACTATTTGGGTCCCGAAAGAATATCATCACGCTCCACGTGTCCCTCATTCTAATGGGCCACTACCAGCTCAGCTCTCTATGCCGAATCTTGCACATCCAGGGGCTAACTTGCCAGTACCTACTGATCCAAAAGAAGAAGAGCTGAACAAGGTCAAGGAGGACCTTAAGATGTTGACCAGAAAGTTTAACCAAGTCCGATTCTCTGGGAACTACATGGATTACACCCATATGTCTCCCTAGCGCAAGGCTACCATAAAAATTTAAGATTCCTAACATTGAAAAGTTTGGGGGTAGCGGACCCACAATTATTGATCTCCAAAGTTACTACCGATACATGACTCTCCTAGGTGCCTTCGAGGAAATAATGGCCCAGATGTTCCAACAGACTTTGAAAGGTAACGCTCTTCGCTGGTTCCTATCTCTTGAGGAATCCAGAATTTGAAATTGGGAGTATGTTGCCTGTGAATTCATGTCGCAGTACAAGTACAACAAGGAGTTGGAGGATACATGCCGTTATTTAGAACTTTTCAAGCAGAACCCTAGAGAAACTGTCAGTAATTTCATAGAAAGGTGGAGGAAGAAAGCGACCACCATGACCAATCGGCCTTCCGAAGCGGAACAAGTTAGTATTGTGAAGAAAAACTTCTTACCCCATGTACGAGCGATGATGGGAGGATAATATTACCCCCATTTCCAAGACCTCCGAAAGCAGGAGTGGAGATTGAAGAAAGTATTGCTAAGACAGAGGCTGAGCTAAATAAAGTACCCAGACGGTTCACTCCAAGAAAGTATGAGAAGTCTGCCATTACCATAGTTTCGACCATCAATAACATCTCTCAGCCTGCCACTTCATGGGCACCAGAAATCCGTGCTAATCCAATCAAAAAAGGATAGACATAGCTTCTTGTTCTCCTCTCCAAAGATTACCAAGCCCTTTTGAGCCAAAATCTCATTAAACCATTGGACCCCCGTCCATTACCAAACCCGCTTCCCCAAAATTTCAAACCCGATGCCCATTGTGATTTCCATAAAAATGCCGACCATTCTCCGGAATGTAATCTAATGTCTTATTGACCAGGCTGTTATCGCCCAACAAGCCAATCCTAAAACAAACACCACCCAAAATCCCCTCCTAAATCGTACACATGATATCTTCTTAGAAAATGATCCAGAATTTGACCCATCCATCCAGATTGTACCCACTAAATCACCCATTACACCCATATATTCACCCAAACCCCTTAAAATTACCCCATATTTTCTCCTACACCCTGCCTATTTTTTCAATCAGGCATTATCTCTTATTATAAGGGCATGCATTGCCGTTCGTACCCAGTCTAGAGGGAAAGATATGGAATTGCCAGCGGTACTAAACTAGCTCTTTGAGTTTGGACTGAAATTGCCCTCACAAATAACCATTGACTATTAAAAATTGAGCACACTGTTCTTGAAAGCTCGAAAGTGGGCACGAGAGTTAGATAATTGGGTGGTACCCGCTGATGAAGTCAATTTAGATGATGCCATCCAGATTATGGCAGACTTATTATTACGGATCGCTGAAATTTGCTGTATGTCCGAGCTTCTCAATGCTTTAAAACTACAAGGGCTCTTGGTCCCTTCACTATTGCATCTCCACGTCGAGTGGGAGGATCTATATGAATAAGCCGTTAAGGTTATGGAATGCATTGACTTCTTGTGGAAGGATGACATCGTTTCCACCGAATGGGGGGACGAATTTGATAGTTCAGATGAAAAGCCAAGACATGAAAAGGCTAGCCCAGTGATCAGTGTATGTGGGATTATATCATTTGAAGATATGTTAGGAGAGATCAACAAAGTGGCCGAATAACCCGAGATAGATGAAGAAACAGGGTTTCTATTTTTCCCTCTTCTGTGAACCATATTACAAGATCTAGGAGACACTACCAGATTCTAAACACTCAATTCGCAACGACGGATAAAGGAGAGAGTGTTGTCGAGAAACTCCCCATGCTAAAATTGACCACCGAGGAGAGTAAGATCCTCGACCAGTTGAATAAAACTCAGGCTAACATCACCTTATGGGGACTCTTTATGTCTTCCTAACTACATCAAAATGCCTTGATTAAATTAGTTATCGGGACCACAGTCCCTCTTTTCACGACTCCGAAAGAAGCCATGAACTTAGTCGAGTTTCCAACCTCTATTAAAATGCTCTCCTTCTCCGAGGAAGAAATCCCTACGTTTGGTCTTGATCTTAACTATGCTCTCAATATCTCTATCGAGATGATGGGGAAGACAGTCCTACTTTTGCTCATTGACAACGGATCAACACTTAATGTTTGCCCGTTAAGAACCCTCAACTGCTTGGGTTTGAAAGTAAGCAACCTCGCGCTAAATTCCATCGTGGTGCATGCTTATGATAATACTCGCCGAGGAGTGGTGAGATCCATAAACATTACAATAGGGGTTGGACCTATCAATCCCGTTACTGAGTTCCAAGTCATCGACATACTTGCTTATTTTAATCTATTGCTCACTCGATCGTGACTTCACACCATCAAGGGGGTATCTTCCTCTCTCTATCATAAACTAACGTTCTTTGCCAAGGGGCAGGTCATCACCTTGCATTCTCCATGTTATCATCATCACCTTGCATTCTCCATGTTATCATCATAATATGGATGGCATCATCTAAATTGACTTCATCGGTGGGTACCACCCAATTATCTAACTCTCGTGCCCACTTTCGAGCTTTCAAGAACAGTGTGCTCAATTTTTAATAGTCAATGGTTATTTGTGAGGGCAATTTCCGTCCAAACTCAAAGATCTAGTTTAGTACCGCTGGCAATTCCATATCTTTCCCTCTAGACTGGGTACGAACGATAATACATGCCCTTGTAATAAGAGTCAATATCTAACCCGACCTCCATTACTCATGTCGCCACAACCTGGTCTCCTTCTACTCCTATACTTGACTATAAAAGACAGTGTAGCTGGGTCTTTAGTAGCCCAACACATTGAAGAATCCCGCAAAGAAAGGTCCATCTACTATACCAATCGGAAGTTGGCCAAATACAAAGTCATCTACATTGCCTCGGATAAAGCATGTGTCGCCCTTTTTTGGGTCACTCAGAAATTACGACACCATATGCTCGCTTTTTCCATCAGACTTGTGTCCAGAATGGATACTATTAAATACTTGCTCAGGAAACCTGCCCTTTCTAGTCGAATGGCTCAATGGTTAATGCTGCTAGTCGAGTTCAATATTTTATATGTCATGCCTAAAGCCATGAAAGAAAGATCCATCTATGAATACCTTGCTAATTACCCCATGCAAGAAGCTGACATTTGGATCTTCGAATTCTCGAATGAAAATGTCCTTTGCACCTATCAGGAAGACCTCTGGTGGAAAATATTCTTTGATGGTGTTGCCAACAAAAAAGGATACGACATTGGGATACTCCGGATCGCGTCTAATGGCTCTCACACTCCCATTGCCATCAAGCTAGATTTTCCCCACACCATCAACATAACCGAATATAAGGAATGTAAAGTAGGCCTCAAAGTCGCTCTCAAGGAAGGTGTCCAATGCCTAAACCCCTCATCATCGGGCAAGTCCTTAGAAGGTGGAAAGTCAAAGACGAAAAGATATTACCCTTCCACGCTCACCTAGAGGAGCTGGCCTCCCAATTCCAAGATTTCACCTTCCATTACTTGCCCCAAAATAAGGAACAACTTAGCCGATGCCCTTGATACCGTAGACTCCCTCGTCAACATCCCTGAGGGAATAACGATGGCTCCTTTTCTAATATAAAAATAAGCTAAACCAACCAACTGCTACCACATTGATCTCATTGCAGAAGAAGACTCAGATATGGCTGAATGCTGGTATTACGAAATTTGAAGCCTCCTCAAGCACGGTATATACCCCCAAGATGCCAACAAGAAAGACCGAGCGACCCTCCGCAAATTGGATTCCCATTACATTATCTACGATAAAGTACTATTCAAGAGAAACTTCAATGGAATCCACTTACACTACATCATAGGGGATGACATTGAGGAAATAATACAGAAAATCCTGAGCGAGGAATGCAGACCCCACATGAATGGCCATATGCTCGCCAAGAAGATTATCCGATATGGTTACTATTGGACTATCATGGTTCAAGATTGCACCACCTATGTTCAGAGATACCTCAAATGCCAATAATTTTCCAATCTCCAGCACTTGCCTTCGCGGGAATTATACAATATGACTTCTCCCTGACCGTTCTCCACCTGGGGCATCGATATCATATGGAAAGTCACACCCAAAGCCTCCAATAGGCACGGGTTCATCCTGGTTTTCATTGATTACTTCACCAAATGGGTCAAAGTCGAGTCATACGCAGTACTGAATGCTAAAAAGGTAGCCAAGTTCATCCGAAAGAACATCATCTATCGATACGAGGTCCCGCATGAGCTGGCACTAGACAACGGGTTACATTTTGAGGCAAAAGTCACATAATTGGTCGATAAGTATGGGATTCAGAGATACAAATCTTCTCCCTATCGACCATAAACCAATGGTTCAGTTGAAGCCTCCAATAAGAACCTCAAAGAAATCATCAGCAAGATGACTGAGGGTTTTTGAGATTGGGCCGATCGGATACCTTACTCATTCTGAGGCTATTGTACTTCAGTCCGAGCATGTACTGGGGCTACCCTTTACTCTATGGTATATGGCATGGAAGAAGTCCTACCCGTTGAACTAGAAATACCTTCATTACGCATCATGCTTGAAAGCAAAGTCAACGAAAAATATTGGCATCAGAGCCGACTTGACGAGTTATCGCTCTTAGACGAAAGGAGGCTAAAGGCTCTATATCATATATAAGGGTACCATCACCGGATAGCGTGATCATTCAACCTAAGAGTTAAGGACCGTGGTATCCGAGAAGGGGAATTAACCCTAGAAGAAATCATAGAACCCATTTGGGATCTTGTCTGGTGGCGCCGCTCTGCTCACCGACCTTGACGTAGAAGAGATGGCGCATCCGGTCAACCTGGACCATCTTGAGAAATTCTACCCTTGGTCCGAAATCTCAATGCACTACGAATGCTCTCATCTCCTTTCTATTCTAAAAAAAATTCTTTATTTCCCTCTACTCAGAACTACGTGGGGTCTGATCCTCTGAAAAAACTTTTTTCTTTTAAAAAAGAAACTTAAAAAATCTTCAAACCCCCCAGAGGTACGTAGGCAGCTCATAAGCTTTACATGGGCACGACCCCTTCCTTTTCACAAAATGATATTCTCTTCTTACCTACGAGAATGATATTTCATTTTATCATTTACATGAACATAAGGATTGTGTATGACTTAGCGATTGGTATAGATAATTCAAATGTAAAAGTCATCAAGCCTCACAACAATATAATTAAATTCCTTTTTATTCCATTTTGGGAAATTTCGGTACAATTACAGGAAATATCAACATAGGGAGTCAAACAACCACCCTCGCTAACCTAACCAAGCCTTCCCGAATTTATTCCCAACATACCCCAAATAACCAAATATATCACCCTCATAAAGGCTTTACAAAAGACCCTACCTACAACTACTAGAAAATCCATCCCCATCATCATCTACATCTTGAGGCCCCCAAACTTCCCCTGCCTGGATATATGCCGGAGGTGCTCCATGGAACGAAAAACTCGGACCAGCCCAGAGAAAACCACTCCGTCCCCTCCATTGTGTCAAACATAGCAAACCATCTCTCCCCGATCTCCTCGGCCAAGATCTTAGACTCTACCCACCTCCATAGACATTTCATATAGTCTTCAGAAACATGCCAAACTCTGCCAATAGATTGAGAGGGATGAGTTAACGGCTGACGATTCTCCCACAGAGAGCCCAACCGCATTCGCATACCTTTCGTTAAAAAAATCTAGGGTACGAGAAGACACAATCTTCTACCCTCTGACTTGACGCAGGAGCCGCTAGGGAAAATAGAAGAAGGTCTACCGGAGGCCAACTAACCGAACATACTGGTATTCTCCCAGTTCCAGAATGGGCTCTGACTCCCCCCACCAGGGCATCGACTAGCGTAGACATCAAGCTCCGTGCTCCAGAAACAAATTTATCCAGTTATCGATAATCGGGGTAAAGCTAATAAAATAGTGGGTGAAGAAATTCGGCATAGCTGTCAGAGATATTCAGGAGGGACCACCAAGTATAATCTCTCAGATAGCCACATAAATAGTATAACTGGGCTACCTCTCAAAAAATCATAACAGCCTTCCCGCTAAGCATCTATCCCTTTTAGGGTCTTCGCCAGTACCACCACCGCAGGATTGCGATGATATGGCGTCAACGCAGTGATGGAAATAAGTTAAGGGTCCAGCATCAGGTCCCCAATCACCACTAGTAGCCTCAATGTTAATCCAAAGGAGACGGGTTTGGCATAGCTCTCATCATTGACATCCCGCAGACGCAAAAAATACAACATAGCTGGGAGGGAGATCATTCCTTTAGTGACCAATGACCAAGCCATCGAAGGTGAAATATGGAGAAATTTCACCAATAATGCTCGAGAGTACTGAAAGAAAGGGGTGACCATCGCCACACTGGGATTTACCCCCTTAACATAGAAAAAATTCCTCTTAAGTCAGGTGGACCTTGTCCAAGACAAAATAAAAAACATGATCCTCGGGGTACCAGAATTGTTCTACCTCTGTCAGCATGTTCCAGTCAATGGGCCAATTGCCCCACAAAAAACCCGATGCAGGCATCATAGTCTGCATTATACGAACACATAGCCTCTAAATTCTCAAGATAATAGGCACATTCCGTACTTATATAGGAAGTGCCATTTTGAAAAATAAAAGACACAAGACAAAAAATAAGCAAGAAAATGTGAATGGGTGAAGAAACCTCCACTTTTCCCCTTTTATACTTGAAAAGTTTGGATAAAGACAAGGAGCCAGCAAAATTCGAATGGAACACTACCCCATCAAGGTAAAAGTAGCTGAAGAAAGTGCAATCAAAGCTTTGGAGTGATCTGACTGGAATAACCTGCTGATAGGCAGGATAAGGGGTATGCCGATCGGAATCCCCCAATTAGAAAATTCCATTTTTCCATTTTTGTCAAAATAAAAAAACTCATTAAAAATAATTTTTATTCCAAAAGAATGCAAAATTTTCCTCTCCTTATATTTATAACTCATCCCGTTTTAAAATAAATTCACTTTTAAGTAATTCTAATCCTTTTTACGGTCTACGCAAACAAAGTAAAAAATGCATGTAGATTATGTCATTTAAAACGAAGAAAAATAAATAAAATCCCATTCATTTCATATATATTTCCATCATTACATTTGTCTTTAGAAAAGCAGAAACGAAGTAAAATAACGGGACTATCTCGAAACCCCACACTTTTTGTCTGTCTATCTGTCTGTCTATCTCTCTCTCTTTATGATCCCTCGTCCCTACGATGCACGCTCCGACGACGAGCTGAGGAGTATCCACTACCTGATCCCTATCCCTCCTCAGAAGAAGTAGATGGCATAAAGCAATATGGAATCGAGATCGAATCTCGAATATGAGCCTTCGTAGAAGACACCGAGTCTCGGATGTCCCTTAGCCAGGTTGTCGACCCCCGGACATGCTGTAAGAAAAACAAAAAGAGAAAATAAGTAAGTCTGAAGCAAAAGAAGAAATCAGAAAGACCAAATACAAAGGAAAAAGATATACCTCTAGCTAAAGGACATCTTCCGTTAACCCCAACACCGTCGGATCCATTGCATTAGGGCGATGTTGGATACTAACCGATCCTCCTCCAGGTAGTTTGATATTGTAGGAAGGAGGAGCAAGATGTAGAAATGGAACCTCTGATGTCACTGCTGCTGCTGACGTCAATGCACAATTAGTGTTGTGGGAAGACCCCGCTGGTTAACTCGTACCCCTGCCTGAAGCCGTAGGAGGAAGAGGCATATTCACCATGTTGTTGTTCCATGACGGCATCAACCATCTCATCACAAAATCAAGGTAGTCGTAGGTCACCAGCCTGTCCGTGTATGACGAGTAGGGATTACTAATCATCGTCTCCACCCGAGCCTCTTCTGACATCTATCGAACTCGCCTCATATACCTCAGGGGCATTGTTGATGGGATGGCCACCTCATCCTCCATGATCAGCCAAAGTACTCTCTCTCCCAGATACCAGGAGTAGCCAAACCCATATGCCAATAGGTGGTGCATTTGCGCATGAATCTCGGTCACCCCTGTGTGCTGGATGGCCATCCCCTAGGGAAAATAGTTTTATAGCAAGGGTTAGAACCCAAAACATTTTGAAAATATTTAGCAAGTGAATTAACTGCAGTAATTTAAAATGCATGAATGTGCTCCATATTTAAGTTAGTGTCGCACCCCCTTGTGGACATTCTCACCCCTCTACTAATGTGCACACCTAACGGTTACCTTAACCCCACCTAGTTGTACTACCCCGTCCAACTAGTCCTGGTATAACCTCCCCTTGCCATACTACTCTAACCCGAGTATAATGATTCTTGAATGATAAGTTATCTCACAATTAACTTAATTAATTCCTCTTAAATAGTAGCATATAACTGTGTCACAAGTTATATAAAGTAAATACATCACACACTGTATTATTACCCGTATATAATATTGAATACCATTATATACGTACATTTACTAAAACATCCACACATATAACATACGTATATCCATCCCTCCGAGTATACCCTCGCCGGATGATTCCCTTTAAAGTGCTATCTTACTAGGTGTGCTCGCCAAACCTAGTTCCCCAAGTTGGAATCGCTCACCAACCTGGCCCAAACTATAAACGTAGTGGAGCCGGTCATATTCCTTCCCTGAAAGTGAGATAAATCCCTCACCCATATACCAGACGCTATAACCTGGGGATATACTCGCCCTACTCCTCAAGCTAGGGGATTCACCCACATCGCGCAACCTCCCTTGATAGCACTAGAGTATATAAATTAAGTAAATATCTAATCACTGATATTTAATAGCACACATAATATATACACATATATATATACTATCACACACCGTATATATATATATATATATAAAAAATAAACCCCGGCTTTACAGTGTACTCAAAATCCCGTACACTAGCCTGCAATTCCCTGAGTCCGTGGCCCGCCTCAACATAATTAATTTTCTCACTTAGAAGGTCACCTGGATTTTAATAAGATAAAGTCAATACTTGCACAAAGGAAATGCCGAGGAAAAAGACTTAAAAGAGTAAAGAGGAGATAACCTGGTCGCTCGTTAAGAACTTTAAGACTTGATGTATTGTAGATAAGGAAAGAGACTGCTTCGAAAGATGGTTGGACTTTCGCTATCGTTACATCCGACAGAAGCCCCCACCAACTCATCATGCAAACCAGTCAAATAGGCATTGAGCCCAATCACCTCATAAAATCACATCTGCAAAAGGACAGGAGTCAACAATCAGGAGAAATCAAAGAGGAACTAAAAGAAAATGCATTAAGGAAAAATGTAAAAAAATAAAAATACCTCCAGAAGATACGTGGCTCTAGTAAAAGTCTATTGAAAACGCCGACTGAAAGCATCCAAAGATGAATAAAGGATGCCAAAGTCAGGCTCTTCCAAGTAAAGAGAGGGATATTACAAAATACCCTCAAATATGGTAAAAACCATTAGTGGACGATGTCACCGCTCGTCGCCACCAAAAATCCTCCCAACAGAAGAAGTATTAATAAACGAGCCATCTGACGAATCTGCAGCTCGTTGGTCTCATTGATCCACTGACTCAACATAACCTCTCGCAGAAGAGATATACAAATCGAGTCCCCCGAGACTATCCATCCCACATCACCCAGCGCCGCCTCTACCTCTACTAGTGTCACCCTCAGGGATCGGTCCACCTCAATTTACGTCCCGTCGCAGTCCATACCCAATAGCTACTATACATCAATAGGGGTCACTATTATCTCCCTAAATCCCAAATGTATGGTGTGGGTAGTATCCCACCACCTCTCCCCTAGAGCACATTGAACATCCATAGACTAGGGCGTCTCGTTTAATGTAGGCACCAAAATACCAAAACCCGCGGAAGAAACCACCCAATGCACAACCGCAGGAAGGTTCTCCCACACATCTCTAAATCCTATTGTCCCCCGAGAGCGAAGACTTGTCATAAAATTGTCAGTCTGTCAAAGCAAAAGAGAAACCTTTTTTCAAAAATTTAAAGGAACAAGAAAATGCAAAAAGGAATGCCAAAAGATGCTCAATACTTACATAACCCTCAGGGTTCCTCACCCTAGATGACCGATGGTGTGAAGGTTCATGCCAAAGAGTCTGTTTGTTAGTAATAGTCTCGAAGAAGTCAAAAGCGTTCTTTTTACCTAACACTAAGGGCACCCTGGACCGCCACATCACGTTTGCCCAACCGTCAATGCCCAACCATGCCATGTGGGTCTCGGTGCTTGAGAAATCCTCCATTTTCTAATCTCAAATGAGGAAAAAATGCTCGAGCAGCTCACAGCAGAGAGAAGCAGAAGATAGAAAAGATGGAAGCTGTAAAAAATGAAGAGAATTCACCCCTTTTTATTGGAGGCTAAGTGGTATGCCGATCGGCATTCGCCTAACACTCACCGATCGGCATTGTCCCTTCCCCTTCCCTAGACAGTCCAAAAGAGAGTGCCACTACCGTTTGGCAACCCCTACAACATGCTGGTCGACAACCCCCTTGAAATTTCGTTAAAAAATCCCCACAAAATTCCAAAAATTTCTCTCAAAATTCTTAAAAATGCCAAATAAATATTGGAACATTTCTTCACTAAGAAAATTATTTTTCAAGTTCGGCAAATCCCCAGTCGGATTAATATTACATTTTCCCCTACTTAAACCCTAGAAATCAGTGCGGCCATTACCACTCCCTACTAGAATCTTGAAAACTTCATCTTCAGCAGAAGTCAAATGCTTCCTCAGTAGAGCTACCCATCTCCCCAGTTGGAATTCCCGAATGAAACTCTTTACCAAAAAAAATTCAATTTCCCCTAAGAGAGCTAGAAGCCCTAACTGGATATCTCTCCCTAGCAATACATTCCCCAGTGGAATCCCAAAACCTCAAGTCATTGAACCGCTTCCCCAAAAATGGAATTTCCGGACTAGGATTTCAAGCTCTTCTAAAAAAATACATAGTCCCCAGATAGATGTTTCTTCCCCAATGAAGTCTCCAAAGAAGGGAAATTTAAAATTCCCCAGGAGATCTATTCCCCAAGCTCCCTACTTAAGGTCCTCAGAATTGACCTCAACCCTCAGAATTGGTCGCCTCCACTTAAGGTCCTCAGAATTGACCTCGACCCTCAGAATTGGTCGCCTTCATTTAAGGTTCTCAGAATTGGCCTCGACCCTCATAATTGGTCGCCATAACTTAAGGTCCTTAGAATTAACCTCGACCCTAAGAATTGGTCGCCATAACTTATGGTCCTCAGAATTGACCTTGACCCTCAGAATTGGTCGCCTCCACTTTAAGGTCCTCAGAATTAACCTCGACCCTCAGAATTGATAACCTTCACTTAAGGTCCTCAAAATTGGCCTCGACCCTCAGAATTGTTCGCTCCCTACTTAAGGTCCTCAGAATTGACCTCGACCTGCAGAATTGGTCACCTCTACTTAAGGTCCTCAGAATTGACATCAACCCTCAAAATTGATCGTTCCCACTTAAAGTCCTCAGAATTGACCTCGACCCTTTGAATTGGTTGCCTTCACTTAAGGTCCTTAAATTTGGCCTCAACCCTATGAGTTGGTTAACTTAAGGTCCTCAGAATTGACCTCGACCTTCAGAATTATTCGCGTTCACTTAAGGTCCTCAGAATTGACCTCGACCCTCAAAATTGGTCGCCTCCACTTAAGGTCCTCAGAATTAACCTCGACCCTCAGAATTGGTCGCCTTGACCTAAAGTCCTCAGAATTGGCATCGACCCTAAGAATTGGTCGCTTCCTACTTAAGGTCCTCAGAATTGACCTCGATCCTCAAAATTGATCGCCCCCACTTAAGGTCCTCAGAATTGACCTTGACACTAAAAAATTGAACTCGACCCTCAAAATTGGTCGCTCTAAATTTAGGTCCTCAGAATTTACATCGTCCCTCAGAATTGGTTGCCCCAACTTAAGGTCCTCAAAATTGACCTCGACTCGCAGAATTTATCGCCTCTACTTAAGGTCCTCAGAATTGACCTCGACCCTTAAATTTGATCGCTCCCACTTAAGGTCCTAAGAATTTATCTCGACCCTCAGAATTGATTGCCTCCGCTTAGGGTCCTCAAAATTGACCTCGACCTTCAGAATTGTTCGCCTTCACTTAAGGTCCTCAGAATTGATTTCGACCCTCAGAATTGGTCGTCCCTATTAAGGTCCTCAGAATTGAACTCGACCCTCAGAATTGGTCGCTCCCAACTTAAGGTCCTCAGAATTGACCTCGACTCTCAGAGTTGGTCGCCCCTACTTAAGGTCCTCAGGATTGACCTCGACCCTCAAAATAGGTCGCTCCCACTTAAGGTCTTCAGAATTGACCTTGACCCTAAAAAATGGTCGCGTCTGCCTTAGGTACTTAGAATTGACCTCAGTCCACAGAATCGTACATCCCCAGCATTACCTTAGGTCCTTAGAAATGGCCTCGACCCTCTGTATTGGCCATCCTCATCCCTTTTGGTCCTCCGAATCGGCCTTTTTCATAAACATCATGTGATGTCCGACGACTTTCACTTGTTCCAAGCTCACTCGTCGAGGGGATCTATAGACACCACATTTTAGGAGCCCTCAAGTCTATCCTTAGGTGCCAAGCACCTCCCCATTCACTATAAATCCTAGGTCATACTCCGAGTACCGATCTAGAGCCCATCGGGCGCTTCAAGCCCCATTTGAATCCATTCAAGTCCATCTTCAGAGTGAGAGCTCAATGAATCCTCGAAGCAATATGAAACCCCTTTCTAATGATCTTCCACGTGCATGAATCGATATAATAGTTCATACGAATGGACCCTTTTACTACCGAAAATCGATCTAGAGGTCACCGGATGTTCTTGTGACTTGATTTGACCCCAATCAACTTCATCTTCAGAGAAAAATATCAATGGTCCACTCTGTGCACAAAACGACATAATGGTTTGGATGAACGAACCGTTTTTCCCTGTAAACTGATCCGGAGCCCATCAGGCACTCCCAGTCTTCGTTTGACCAAGGTTAACTCTTTAGTTCAAATGAGACTGAATGAATCTTCAGAGGTCATTAACTAACCCTTACAATGGTCATCCATGTGCGTGAATCATCTTTATGGTATGGACGAACGATCGATTTTACTCTGAAAAGTCACCGGGCACTTCTGGGCTCCGATTGACCAAAGTCAACTCTCCGAATCGAGCAAATCTCTTTGGAATGTCGAAGTGCCTTGCATAACCTTTTGCAAAGGCCTGTCCTTTGCGTGATTCGAACTTACAATTTGGACGAACGATCCATTATCGTTTGATGATCTCCTATCTAAAGGACCGACGGTCATTTTCGAGCCCCATTTAACCTAAAGTCAACTTCTAGATCGGGGAGAGATACAAATGACTCTTAAAGGTATCTGAAATAACTTTCTAAAGGTATTCCCGATGCGTAATTTGGATTTACGTATTGCGTTCTAAGACCATTTTTTGGAAAAATCTACACGAGACTGTCGATTGGCAGGTCCATTTTCCTGCCTATTAGTAGTGTGCCTAGGGTCACTTGCTAATTGGTACGGCTAGGTATATACCGATCTCCAGTCCTCCTACCTTATATAAGGAGGGCACGTGATCACTTCCAAGGCACACCTCAGATCCATCAATATCAGTGATCTAAGCAACATTCTTCTACAATCAAACGAGGTTTCCTCGTGTGAAATTCCTTTCCCAACTTTCATTCTCATCATTATCATACCCATTTTAGCAAAAATATCTTTCTCTCCCATCCAACATTCATCCCAACTTATAAGGAAGCTCATCAAGGATCAAGATCAAGCTTCAAGTCTCCAAAGAAGGTCCAAATATCCTTTTCTCTTTAAATTTCTTTATTTTTGCATTAGTTATATAAATTATCAATTTAGCTCCTACTTTAGATCATACACATTAATACATTATCCTTTATTAGTTATATTTCACATAATTTATTTTCTATAAAAAACCTAAAAAAAGAAAAAGAGGGTTACACCTATAATTTCTGACGGGATTTATTCATAACATTTTTTCAAAACTAAAAATATCTTTACTACACACACATATATAATAAACTACCATTTAAATCTATGGAATAAACCCCACCATTGTGCCGCACGCGAAATACATGGACTTTGATGCCTTTATAGGTTACGTATGCGTTTCAGGCCAAAACTCGAGACTCGAGTCCTATTTTCTCATTTTCAACTTTTTTTTTATTTTATCTATATATTATTCATATATATCATGCTTGTGATTCATACTTGCGCATCTTATCTAACACATATTATCATTTCATAATAACGATCAATATCTCGATAAGCGCATACATCATATTTTCTGATTATTATTTCGGGAACATTCCTTTGGATGACCTCACTCTATCTTTTCCATGATATGAGTTGAACGATTTCGATCTCCATTTATATATTCACGTGCACACACACTTTATGGAGAAATTAAGGAAATAGTAACATAAGCCCATGAGAGACCGAAAGGGAGGGATGGTGCCTAACACCTTCCCGCTCTGTAACTTAGCCACCGGACCTCTGTACTATTGGTTTTGTAAGCATCAGTTTGTCTCTGATGCCACTATTTCGAGGCGATGACATGTACTTTTTCCTGTTTTGTGCAAAATAGGCTGGCGACTTCATCTCATTACTTCACCCCACATCGACGAGGACCGAAGCGCTCCTAGAAAAGAGCACGAGATCTTTTCTCCCTCTCCAACTGCACGGACGCGAGCACCGACCCTGAGATGAAGAAAAATCGATGGGATGACCACACCCGTGTAGTGGATCATACTGTTGTGGATATTAGAATTTTAGAGTGTCTTATATATCTTCTACATTTGAGATGATTAGTGTAGTGTTCCTATGAATCCATTAATTATATTCAAATTATGTAGAATAATACTTAGTCATGGGTTCACTTAGGTTTGGGCTAGTAGATGCATGTGATTTCTAGGATTGTTTGGGTTGGGATAAACTAAAAATTAACTAAAATGCGAGAGGAAGATGCATTGTTATATTTTAACCCAATTCAATTACAATCTTATTCGTTATGGACTTGTTATTAATATTTTGTGGATTTTTCATTTTCGAACGTAGGCCACCAGTGCCGCCTCAGTCTTGATCCTGTGATATTACATCTCATCCAGTGTTGCTGATATTAGGATCTGAGTGTCGGGACTGCGTGCCCATTCTCATTTATGTGATTTCCATTAAGGAGTCTAATATCTGTGTAGGACTAAACCCTAGAACAATTAATTATGATCCGATAGTTGCATATATTGCCTCATATCGCCTTTATAACTTAGTAAAATTCAAAAACAACCTAATAAAGTTGAAACTATACATAAAACACTACGACTTTGCTTAATTACCTAAGTACCCCCTAAGGTTGTAAAATGACCAAATTACTCCTCTAAACATTGAAAGAAGTGTAACTTAACATCTATTTCATCCCAATACCCAAAATTTATATCAAATGGAACCTTTAGACCCCAACTAATTTGTAGTCATAACCCTTAAACTTTCATAAAATTACACAAATGCCCCTAAAACATGCAAAATTATCGTATTAAATACCCAATAAATATAAAACTTATTCTTTAAGGATGAAAACCAAAACTAAACTATTTAGACTTTCCACCCCTGCCAACAAAGCATCCCCATCAGTAAAAACGGACAAAAATCACATTCCTTACACTATTTTTTTATGTGAACTTCTTTCCCCCAAGTTTTATCTTCTTAAAACCTAGGAGAATCCACCTCCTAGCAGCATCAATCAATATCCCTTAGCTTAGGGTGTAAATTCCCCCTAAAGTACAACCTCAAACCCCATCACTTCAGCAAACACCAAACTTGACTTTTTCCCTCCAAACTAGTTACCTATGATTTTATGCATCAATTATTATTTTTTCTATCCAAAACATTTTTTGCACCATCATAATATCCCGTGCATGATCTGGAGTTAGCAGCCGTAGTTTTGCTTTAAAAAAATGGTGCTATTATCTATACGGTGAGGAATTCCAAGTATTTTTAGATCCCAAAAGTTTGAAATACGTCTTCACCCAAAAGGACTTGGATTTGAGACAGAGATATTTGATGGAATTTTTGGAAGATTATAGATTCAAGTTATCCAACCATCCCTGAAGGGGAAACGTTGTACTGACGCCTTAAGCCATAGCCCCGTTGGAAGACATAATAACCTGATTTCTTATGATGTTGTTGATACCATAGCGAAATATGATCTTCAAACAAACCTGCCTTTTTTAAAATTCACTAATATCATTGCTTAGCCAAACCTGAGAAAGAAAATTTTAGACCAACAACTCCAAGATCCCTTTGTGATGAAACAATAAACTAGAAGTAAGACCTAAGAGTTGTCAAACGATAAGGATACAATTTTACGATTTAAAGATAGATTGTATGTACTAATGAATCATCATTATGAGAAGAGGTATTACAAGAAGCTCATCGTTCTAAATTCATGATATATCCCAGAAGCTGAAAAATGTATCATGTATTGAAGAAATAATATTTTTGGCTAGATATGAAAAATGATATTGAGAACTTTGTGAAAAGATGTCTCACTTGTCAGCAAGTAAAGATAAAATACTAGTGTTCTGCTGGACTTCTCCAACCTCTTCCAATCCCTGAGTGGAAATGGGATCACATCAAAATGGACTTTATTAGTAGGCTGTCTCGTACGTCCTAAGGATACAATTCTTTTTGGGTTATAATAGACCGACTTACCAAATTTGCCCATTTTTTATGAATGAAAACTATTGACTCTTTTTAAAAGCTAACTAAACTCTACATCCGAGAAATTGTTCAATTACACAGAATCCCTTTATCCATAATATCAGACCGATATTCTCCTTTTGTAAGTAGATTTTGGCAAGCACTACAAACTGCAATGGGTACTAAACTTCATCTTAGTATCGCATTTCACCCCAGATCGACGCACTATCCAAATATTGGAAGATATGTTAAGAGGTCGTGCTTTAGATATACCCGATAATTGAAGTGAACACTTGTCATTAATTGAGTTTTCACATAATTATAGTTACCAGTCAAGCATCAAAGACCCATTTAAAGCCTTGTATGGAAGATCATGCTGATCACATGTATGTTGGACCGAATCAGGAAACAACAAGCAATTTGGTCTTGAAATAATCCAAAAAACTAGCAAGAAGATACAACCTATTGGAGAAAGATGGAAGAAAACCCAAAATCGACAGGAGAGTTACGCTGATCATCACAGGAAGCCCTTAGAATTTTAAGTTTTTGATCAAGTATTCTTGAAAGTTTCTCCCTAAAAACGAATTCTACACTTCGAAAAGAAAGGGAAACTAGCACCAAGATATATCGGACCCTTTAGTATTACTAAACATATTGGCCCTGTGGCTTATGAATTAAATTTACCCCCGGAGTTTTTCTAGTATTCATAATGTATTCCATGTGTCTCAATTACGTGGACACATTCCAGACTAGACACATGTGATTATGTGGCACGAAATCTCTATTCAACTAAATCACGAGTTCGAAGAAAGCATTATTCAAATTCTAGATGGCTAGGTAAAATTTCTTAGGAAGAAGGAAGTTCCCTTAGTAAAAATATGATGGAACATCAAAATCAACAACAAGTCACGCAGGAACTAGAGGCAATGAGGAAATAATATCCTGAGCTTTTTACAGGTAAATTCAAGGACGATTTTTTATCAGGTAAGTAGTCTGTAATACTAGCATAGTATTAAACCCTAGAAAAATTAATTATGATTCAATAGTTACATATATTGCCTCATATCCCCCTTATAACTTAGTTAAATTCAAAAACACGCTAATAAAGTTAAAACTACACAAAAAACTCTACAACTTTGCTTAATTAATTACGTACGCCCTAAGGTTGTAAAATGACCAAATTACCCCTCTAAACTTTCAGAGAAGTATAACTTAACCTCTATTTAACCCCAAGACCCAAAATTTATATCAAATTGAACCTTTATACCCCAAATAATTTAATTTTACAATCCTAACCCTTAAAATTCATAAAATTACACAAATGCCCCTAAAACATGCAAAATTATCATATTAGATACCCAATAAATATAAAAACCTATTCTTTAAGGATAAAAACCAAAACTAAACTATTTAGACTTTCATCCCTTGCTAACATAGCATCCCCATCAGCAGAAAAGGATAAAAATCATATTCCTTACACCATTGTTTCATATGATATTCTTTTGACCAAGTTTTATCTTCTTGAAACCTGGGAGAATCCACCTCCTAATAGTACCAATCAATAGCCCCTAGCTTAGGCTATAAATCCCCCACGAAATACAACCTTAAGCCCTATCACTTTAGCAAGCACCAAACTTGAGTTTCTTCCCCAAACTGGTAACCTATGAAATTATTTATATATTCTTATTTTTTCTATCCAAAACATTTTTTGCACCATCATAATACCCAACCCAATCAGGAAAAGCCTTTACGTGTGGAATAACGTGTATAAGAAGAAACCTTCGAAAGCTTCATTAAACCTTGAGCTTTAATGGTGAAACTTTATTCTTTGGCTTTGAACTTATTTCAATGTTAGGAATGAGTTCCTTATGAGCTCAAGTGTAATGGTCATTTTCAAAACCTCATAAGTTTTGAAAGCCAATTTTCCAAAAGTGTTTTCGAGTTTTAGAAACTGAAATTCTAAAATTCTCTTCAATAAGGATTCCTTTATCGTTGAAACCAAAGCCAAACTCTTCCTTAGGATAACAGAAACCTAGCCATAAGCTTAAAATCCATTGTCGTACTCTGTAAATCCACAAATGTTTGGTCAAATTGTTTAAAAAACATTCATCAGTTAAAACTCGATGAATACTGAAACTCAATCCATGGAGTCTATATATTTGGATTCCTTATGAAAAATTAGGTTGGATTGGTTCAGGAATCATCTAAAATGGTTGAGGAAATCAAACGTTATTGAATGTTAAAGTTTTATTAAGACCTAGGTCAACCGTCTAGAGGTTGAAGATGAACTTTTCAACGAGAAACATTGACCAAGCATAAGAGGGCGCGCGATTAATTAAACATTTTTAATTTTTTCCCAATATTTTTATAAATTTTTCGGGTCAAAATGGTATAAGGTAAGGTAGTATTTGGTCAACCCTAGCCCGAATTATAGAAAACCAAGGTTTTAGGTTAAAAGTATTTTCCAAAAATTATAATTTAATCCGCCATAGTTTTTTTAAGTTATGAATTTTGACCCCAACTTTAAAATTAATTGCAAATTAGCCCCTAAACTTTAAAAGATATAGTTTTTTCATTTTTTTCTCAATCTAGTCCTATTATATACAACATACACTTACAATTATGTTGGTTGACAGATAATCAAGCACCCGACCCTCACGATCCCAGTTTCAATCAAATTTAATCACGTTCTTCCTAACTAACAAGTAGGTTTTGCCTTTTTGATTGCAATTTCAACGTGTTTGATATAACTGCTATTGATATCACACTGTAATAGAAATGAATTATTCTTAGCAGTGCATGTTGTAATACTTCCATGCTACATATGTTGGTAAATATAATTGATATTTGAATATTGATAACTTGGATCAATATAAACCCTTCTCATCTATTAGCTGATTTCATGAGGTTATTACAATGATTGAATCAGTTCACTCATCCACCTATGTGATAATTATCTTTCTTATAAGCATGATTATTAATTAGGGAGTACACTGCCGTGTTATCCCACAAAACTTTTGTACTTGGCCTAAGGTCTTAAATATTTGAGAGACTTGATTTATTGCTACAAACATATGAGTGCCACTCTAATTAGTGTGCCTAGCGGTTTAATTTTTCGTAAAGGTTTTGGGTTGATATTATTATTGGTTATACTAATTATACACATTAGTAAACTGGTAAGAATGGGATTATCAGTTTAAAAATCCTAGATCTCCTCTATTCTTTGCTCCCACCTTCCTTAATCTTCTTCCATATAGTTATATATGCATATATATGATCCTTATGGGGGTATGGATTCTTTAACCTAGAACATTCGGAGGAAAAAAGAATTAGCAAGAGTATACTAAGTAGATTTTAACCAGTTATGTAAAAATTAAGTGTATATAGAAGTTTGAGTGTGTATGGATTGCTAAATGAAGCGTAGACAATAAATTTCATTTTCTCAATGACCTATGCAATTTTTCAATTTTTGGAATAAAATGTAACATGAACAATTCACCCCTGTGGTGGTAGTACAATATATGCAACACTGTATTAATGAAGAATGTTTTGTTTTTCCACCTTAACATTAGTTTCATTGCTTTATTACTATCTTGTACATTCATACAAAAAATAGGGTATGCCACGGATTGCCCGGATTATGTAGTTGTTTTTACATTCTATTGTTTGAGATTATGATATAGTTTCAGATTGTTTTACATATACTTAACTATTATGTTTTGTTGTATCAGATGTGATGGGTTTCCACTTATTGTTGTTTAGTTATTTACTTTCGCATATTTCATTATTTTCATGCTTAGAATAGTACTCAATTGTATAGACTCGTGTATTGTTTAGTTTAGACTTAATCAATCTGTTATTAGATCATACTGGGTGTCACAATCGGTATTAGATCATTCCAGGTTCCGGTTCCTAGGCATTTTGAGAGTGTCTATCTCAATTTTTGTGTTGCGTTATTTGATTCATTAAATCATTTTATGTAGAATTTGTACTATATTGCTCATAAGTTATTGATACTCCTTTGTTTACTATCTTTCAGATGGTGAACACACTTGTAAATAATAGGGACGTCGGTGACCGACAGGGAGCACCGAGTCATAGGCTAGAGTATCATAGCTACAGAAGCAACAACCACCACCACAGGGGCAGGTGCCAGCTATAGCGCCTACGAAATTGGCTGCCATAATTGCCTAGACAATGTCAGTGACTATGGACACCATACAACATTAGCAGCCACCACCACCGCCACCACTTATGGCTGCACCTATTTTTTCCCCTCATAACACTTCTTCCTCGGAGTGTGCCAGGAGTGCTTTCAGAAAGGGGCACCCACCAGAGTTTTCTGGATCTATTAATCCTATTGTAGCGCTATAGTGGAGACGCGATATTAAGCGATATTTACGATAAATGGAGTGTAGCGAGGTTTAATATAAGATGCTTGTGAGTTCTAGATTTTGGGGATGTGTTGTACTAGTTGAAGTTTGTTACCACCACAAACGATAGGTCACGATTGACCATAACACAATTTTGGACTAATTTTAAGGGGACATATTTCCCATCTTATCAAAAAAAGAAGTTTAGGGATCAGTTTGATAGGTTAAGACGGGATGATTGGAAAATCGCAGAGTATAAGCCAGATTTCACTCGCCTTTTTCATTTTACACCAGAGATTGAGAGTTCTAAGGAGATTAAAATGGACCATTTTGTTCGAGCCTTGACATGGCATATCTAGTAGGTATTGGTGGAAACCTGACACACACCTCTTACACTTGGACAGTGGATGTTGCATTGCTTCATTATGATGATCCTTAGGCATTGTCGAGAGAGAATGAGCTAAGGAAGGAGAAATGGGGAGGGGGCCAAAGACTTCGGAGGTCGGAGAGTCATCCTAAGGATAAGGAGGCTCTAGTCAGCATAAAAAATGACTAATACATGGGAAGTATACTCTAAGAGGTTTTATGGGAAGGATAGCCACTTCCAGGGTGAATAGGGGTAGGGCCACTCAGGCCGGAGTCAATATAGCTATCAGGGCCAGAGGGGTTAGGGTTAGGCACAAAGACAACGTGATAGGACCCCTGGGAAGGGGCATAAGGGTTAATATTAGGGTAACCGATTCCTAGGGCATGTGTGGACACCACATTCTAGGACCTCCCTAAGTGTTTCCTCAGGTCCCTACCACCTCCCCATACACTACAAACCCTAAATTATATTTCGAGTACCGATCTAGAGGCCACTGGGCGCTCTCGAGGCCTGTTTAGCTCCGATCAACTTCATTATCTGAGTGAAATCTCAATAAATATTCGAAGGACTCTAAATATCCTTTATAATGGTCTGCCCCATGCATAAATCAGTATAACAGTTTGAACGAATGGTCTATTTTATTATCAAAAACCAATATGGAGGTCAATGGGAGCTCTCGGGCCCC
Organism: Sambucus nigra; assembly: GCA_949130495.1. Taxonomy (NCBI): domain Eukaryota; kingdom Viridiplantae; phylum Streptophyta; class Magnoliopsida; order Dipsacales; family Adoxaceae; genus Sambucus; species Sambucus nigra. Next base: position 188,607,869 of record OX422224.1, on the reverse strand, counting down.
ATTTTGACCCCAATCAACTTCATCGTTAGAGTGAAAGCTCAATGGACCCTCGAAGTTCATGGAAACCCCATTCCAACGGTCTACCTCGTGTGTGAAATGACCAAACCATTTGGAAGAATGATTCATTTTTTGTCGAAAATTGATTCGAAAGCCACCGAGCCCTCCCTGACTCCGTTTCACCAAGGTCCTCTCTTCAGCTCGAACGAGACTGAATAAATATTTGAAGGGCACTGAATACTCTCTCCAACGATTCACCCCGTGCATGAATCAACCTTAAGGTACGGACGAACAAACCGTTTTACTCTGAAAAGTCATAAGGCGCTTCTGGGCCCCATTTGACCAAATTCAACTCTCCTAATCGAGCAAAGCTCTGAAACGTAAAAGTACCTCATGCAACTTATCTAACGGTCTCCCCCATGCCCAATTTGGACTTACGATTTGGACTAACAATCTATCGTCATCCAATATTCTTCTTTCCAAAGGATCGATGGGCACTTTCGATCCCCATTTGACCCAAAGTTAACTCCCGGACTCGGGAGAGGTCCAAAGGACTTTTAAGGGTATCTAAATTAACTTTCTAAGGTATGACCCATGCGTCATTTGGACTAACGGATTGCATTTTTATGAATGTTTTTCTGGAAAATCCACGCGAGACTACGAATTGGCAGATCCATTTCCCTACCTATCGGCTGGGTTACCTACCGATTCGCAGGGCAAAGACTTTATTGATCAGTAGTCCCCCTACCCTATATAAGGAGAGCACAAGCTCACTTCGAAAGGCACACTAGATCCATCAATATCAGTGATCTCACCAACATTCTTCTACAATCAATAAGGTTTCCTTATGTGAAATTCCTTTCCACCTTCCATTCCCTTCATTATCATACCTAATTTAGCAAAAATCTCCTTCTCTCTCATACAACATTCATCCTAACTTGTAAGGGAGCTCATCAAGGATCAAGGTTAAGCCTCAAGTTTCCAAAGATGGTCCAAGAATCCTTCTCTCTTTAAATTTCTTTATTTTTGCCTTAGATATATTAATTCTTAATTTAGATTTTACTTTAGATCATACACATTAACATCTCATCCTTTATTAGTTATATTGCACATAATTTATTTTCTATAAAAAACCCAAAACAAAGAAAAATAGGGTTACACCTATAAATTTTGACGGGATTCTTCATCACATTTTCTCCAAACTAAAAATATATTTTCTACACACAGATATAATAAATTCCCATTCGAATCTATGGGATAAACCCCACCCTTGTGCCGCTTGCAAACTACGTGGACTTCGATGCCTTTATTGGCTACGTAGGCGTCTTGGACTAAAACTCGAGACTCGAGTCCTATTTTCATATTTTCATCTTTTTACTATTTTATCCATATATTATTCATATATATTGTACTTGTGATTCATACTTGCGTGTATTATCTAAACATACATTATCGTTTCAGCATAATGATCAATATCTCGATAAGCACAACCATAATATTTTTCTAATTATTATTTTAGGAACATTCCTATGGATGACCTCACTCCATCGTTTCCATGGTGCGAGTTGAACGATTTTGATTTCCACTTATATATACACGCACACACAGTTCACGGAGAAATTAAGGAAAATAGTAACATAAGCCCATGAGAGACCGAAAAGGCGGTATGGGTACCTAACACATTCCCATTACATAACTTATCCCCGAACCTCCGATCTAATTGGTTTCGTAAGCATTAGTTTGTCTTTGATGTCGCTCTCTTAATGTGGTGACATGTTCTTTTGCCTATTTTGTGCAAAATAGGATGGCGACTTTGTTCCTTTACATCATCCCAACACCAACGATGATCGAAGCACCCCACGATATAGCAAGGGGCACGGGACCTTTATCTCTCCCTCGTTTCACCTTGAAAGAACCCTAGGGAAGGAGGGGGAAGATTTCTCAGGGATGGCTATAGTGGCGACTCTGCTGGGGACTGACTTAAGAGGGCTAAACTCTATTTGCATGGTTGTTATCATTTTCTGCTTGTGTGCTTATTCACCTACATGTATATTCCCTTTTTATCCTCTATTATTTCTTGTATATCTACCTCACGTTTATATCACCTCTCACTCACTTTTCACTTCACATACACGTAAATAATCTCCATGTACACCTCACACTATTTACACTTGTATATAAGGTTCACTTATACTCACATGCTTTACGCACCACTTAGAATATCCATGATTAGGTGTCACTAGCATACACAACCACTTATCATACTTGTATATATCCATGATCACTTACACTTACCACTCACCATTTGTAGATGACCTATGCTTAGGTTCACTACCACACACTCACTTATAGATACTCACACATCACTCACTCTCACATATCCATGCTTAGTGTAGTCTTCATGCTCCATGCTAGATTTAATTTTCATAATACTTTTACATTCTTCCCTATTAGTATAGTGATCATCATGCAAATAAAAATACTCTCTCCATAACATACCAATTAAGAATCATGCATTTTGCACACTATATCACCAAAGAGCATGGATATTGACCAAAATTTTATCCCGTATTGGGGGTCACTTTGTGATGGGCGCTGGTCCGGCAGGTCACAGTTATCCTAGGCAATATGACTCTTACCTTCCATTGGCCAAGTACCTTCGACGTATATCGAACGATTCCCTCCGCATCATACCGCTTGACCAAAGTCACGACTTAGCGTATATAGCAGGGAGCTCATTCACGTACGTCGAGTATATCGAACTCACTCTCACACGTATTATCCCCACGAGGTATATAATGATGCAATGCAAGTACACTCAGGTATATCAAATCGCTTGTCCACACGTACCGATTGCCCTCAAAATCAAGATGTATATCATGAAAGTCATGCCAAAGGGGGGAACCTTTTCGCTAACCCAACAACTGCAAACACTCATATAGGCGTCAAACCTAGGGAACTCATATTTATATTGTCGGTTACTACCCAAAACTCTACCGAAATGTTGGGTCGGCACGTCGCCCAAATTTTCATGCGATTTTGTCTTTTTTCAAAATGGGACCCCGTCCATGAGCCTGACAAGAAGTCAAATTGTGTTTTACATATTTTTCAAACCCAATTTTCCCAAGCTCGGGTCCCATTTGACATTTCTTTTTGCATTTAAATAAACCTAATACAGGTGAAAACATAATAATAATAATAATAATAATAATAATAATAATAATAATAATAATCATGCTGAGACACTTTTCTCACTTCTCCTCCTTCCTTACCAAAAGTGTCAAAAAACATTTTCCCTCCTCTTTTATCAAAATACCAAAAACATTTTTTCTCTCCTTTTATCAAAATACCAAAGACATTTTGTCTTCCTCTTTCCGAAAAATACCAAAAATATTTTCCTCTTTGTTCTAAAAGATTTTTCCTCTTTCAAATTTTTTTTTTGAATAATTTTCCTTCTTAAGTCGATCGCATACCAGACCGTTGGCCTGGCTCCCTATTGGCTTCTGTCTTCCGTAGAATCACTCCGAAGCTTCCTCAGTTCTCCCCTTACTTCCTCCAAGTCCTAAATCCACACTCGCCCACTCTCTATGGAAAATGCCGACCAAGTACCGAATGTGTAGCCTGATTTGATGTCGGTTCTAGTCCAAAATTTTGCTAATATTGACAACCTTCAAATCGAGGTTCATGAGATGCAGCGAAATCAGGTCCATATTCTCAAAGAGACCGAGGACCTTTTCCCTCGCACTATAGGTCCTCCCACACCTTAGGCTATTTGGATCCCAAAAGAATATCAGCACGCTCCACGTGCCCCTCCTATCAATGGGCCACCGTCCGCTCAGCTCCCAATGCCGAATCTTGCCCAGCCAGGGTCTAACCTGCCAGTACCTGCTGATACAAAGAAAAAGGGTTTAACATGGTCAAGGAGGACCTTAATCTGTTGACGAAGAAGTTTCACCAAGTTCGAATCTCTGGGAATTAAATGGATTACACCCATATGTCTCCCTACCCCAAATCAAGGCTATATAAAAAATTTAAGATGCCCAACACCGAGAAGTTAGGGGGCAGCAGGACCCAATTGTTCATCTCCGAAGTTACCACCGAGCCATAACTCTCCTAGGTGCCTCTGTGGAAATAATGGCCCAAATGTTCCAATAGAATTTGAAGGACAACAATCTTCGCGGTTCCTATTCCTCGAGGTATCTATAATTCACAGTTGGGAGGATGTTGCCCATGAATTCATATCGCAGTACAAGTACGATGAGGAGTTGGAGGTTACACTCCATGACTTAGAACTTCTCAAGAAGAATATCAGAGAAACTGTCAATAATTTCATAGCGAGGTGTGGGGGGGGGGGGGGGGGGAAGCGACCACCATGACCAATCGAACTTTCGAGAAGAGCAAGTTAGTATCATGAAGAAAAAATTCTTACCCCATCTCCGAGAAATGATGGAAGGACAACATTACTCCCATTTCCGAGCCCTCTGAGAAGCAGGAGTGGAGATTGAAGAGAGTCTTGCCAAGATAAAAGCCGAGCCAACGAAAGTATCTGAACAGTTCACTCCAAAAAAATATGATAATCCTGCAACAGTCTCGACCATCAATAAGATTTCATAGCTTGCTACCTCTTGGGCACCAGAAATCTGCCATAATCTCGCTATAAAGGAATACATTGAGCTTTATGATTCCCTCTCTAAAGTCTACCAAGCCCTATTGAGCCGAAATCTCATCAAGCCATTAGGCTTTTGTCCATTACCAAACCCACTTCCCAAAAATTTCAAACCCAAGGTCTGATTGACTGTGGTGTTATTGCCCCACCAACTAATCCTAAACCAAACACTACGCACAATTCACTCCCAAATCATGAAAATGCTATCTTACTAGAAAATGATCCGAAATTCGACCCATTTACCCGGATTGTACCCTGCAAATAACCCATTATACCCATATATTCACCCAAACCCCTTAAAGTTTGCCCATAATTTCTCCTACACCCTACCCATTTTTCTGACCAGGCCTATCACTTCTTACAAGAGCATGTATTATCATTCATACTCGGTCCGGTGGGAAGGATATAGAATTTCCAGTGGTACTGAACCAGCTTCTGGAGTTTGGGTTGAAATTGCCCTAAAAAAAGATCATTGACTGCCAAAAATTTAGCATACTATGCATGGAAGCCCGTAAGTGGGATCGAGAGTTTGGTGGTGCCCATCGACGAAGTAAGTTTGGATGATGCAGCTCAGATCATGGCAGGCGTATTCCAACAAACCAATGAGATTTCCTGTATATCTGAGTTACTTGATGCCTTAAAGTTATAAGGGCGGTTGGTCCTTTCACTTCTGCATCTCCCCATTGAGTGGGATGATCTATATGAAGAAGCCGTTGAAGTTGTGGAATACATTGACTTCTTATGGAAGGATTACATCATTGCCACCAGATGGGGAGGGGGGGGGGGATAAATTTGATAGTTCAGATAAAGAGTCAAGCTAGGAAAAGGTTATCCTAGTGATCAATGTATGTGGGATGATATTATTCGAAGATCTGCTAGGGGAGATCAACAAAGTGGACGAATAACCCGAGATAGATGAAAAAGCAGGGTTTTTGTTCTGCCCCTCTTTTGTGAACCATATGACAAGATCTAGGTGGCACTACCAGAGTTCGAACCCTCAATCAACAATGATGAATAAAGGAAAGGGTGTTATCGAAAAACTCCCCATGCAAGAAATGGCCATTGAGGAGAGTAAGATCCTCGACCACTTGAGGAAAACTCAAGCTAGCATCACTTTGTGGGGGACTCTTTATGTCTTTCCAATTGCACCGAAATGCCTTGATTAAATTTCTTATCGAGCCCATAGTCCTTCCTTCCACCACTCCAGAAGAAGTCATGAACTTGGTTGGATCTTTAACCTCTACTATAATTCTCTCCTTCTCTGAGGAAAAAATCCCTAAGTTTGGTCCTAATCATAACAATGCTCTCAATATCTCCATTGCGGTAATGGGGAAGACAGTCCCACATTCACTCATCGATAACTGATCGAAACTTAATGTTTGTCCGTTAAGGACCCTCAACTACTTGGGGATTGAAAGTAAGTGACCTTTCTCCAACTTCTGTCGCGGTGCGTGCTTATGACAATACTCATCGAGAGGTGATGGGATCCATAAATCTTATAATAGGGGCTAGCCCTAGAAATCCCGTTACTGAGTTACAGGTCATCGATATACCAACTTATTTTAACCTATTGCTTGTTTGACCATGGCTTCACAACACCAAGGGTGTATCTTCCTCTCTCCATCAGAAACTGAAGTTCTCCGCTAAAGGGCAGGTCATCCCTATCTTGGGAGACGATGATTATCTTGAGAATTCGAGCACCAGTAACCCGTTACTAGAGATACAATATGGGGCGAATGATATGATTCTATTTGTCTTTTGAGTCGAATAGCTTCCTTTACCACCAGGGGATAATTTCAAAGATAGAGTCTGTCCAGAGCATAACCCTCACGACAATGTCAATATGATACAAATGTTCAAGAATATGCACTTTATGGCCAGACTGGGGCTGGGATGATGACAACAAGGGATACTGGAACCCATAGTGCCGAAGAAGACTTTCCTCCATATATCTTGGGTTATCAAACATCATTAGAGGAACTCAAAATGATTTGCCAACCTCGGTTGAAGAGAAGGATATAAAGTGCCAAAACTGTTTTAGGAGATTCCTTAAACAGGAGATTCATAAAAAAGGGTGAATATTTTCCCTTTCGTGGCTTTTCCAAATCTTGGTATGATCATGTGGATAAGAAGATGAAGCCAGGAATGGATATCTTCTTCCAAGATAGTTAGTCATGGGCCGAAAGTTCCAAGGATCATGTGCAATCGCTTGTTGAGAAGACTACAGCTGTTATCAAGGATTCTGAGAGAAGTGACTCCGAGGACTCATTCAATTTGCAAACACTAGGGCTGGCACTCAACATGATCCACTCATGCGCTACATCATCAGATCCATCCATCCCGATTAAGACTACTGGTGCACCCCTCCTCAATTGGAATGCTGTACTAGTTCCACCCGCTAAGATACCACCCAACCTAGATGTTTATCATATTCTTCTTTTTCAGTTGTTCCTTAGTTTGATAACAATGTAATCGAGACCTCCTTTGATGAGGTTCTCAATGTTTTTTTTCTCGAGAATGAAATAAAGGAAGATTTTGAGTAACTTGTTGTGCATTACATTAATTATCTTGATTCTAATCAAATTCTTGACGATTATGATTTTGCAAATGAACAATTCTTAACTGATCTTAATAAGGTTAATAACAAACAACATAACTGCGCTCAAATTAATGAAAATGAAACTATTGTTATCAATCTCGATTCTAATATCCAACTATGCGAGATTAAGATATGATACACCCTTAACAAGCATGAGTGCGCACAACTCGAAGAACTGCTGAAGGAATTTGTGGACGTTTTCGCATGGTCTTACGACGACATGCCCGACATCGATCCGGAAATAGCTCAGCACAAGATTCTAACTCTCCTATAATGTAAACTGGTTAAACAGAAACTGTGAAAGCTCCACACCAAATGGTCTCTCAAGGTTAAAGAAGAAGTGGTCAAACAGTTGAACGTAGGCTTCATCTAGATGATCAAATATCCCACCTGGTAAGCCAATATTTTACCCGTGCCGAAATCAGGAGGAAAAGATCACATGTACATTGATTACTGAGATTTCAACAAGACCTCCCCAAAAGATGATTACCCGCTGCCCAATATCGACATGATTATGGACAATATGCCTAGTCATGCTCTCAAGTTATTCATTGACGGTTTTATCGGATTCAATCAGATCAAGATGCACCCTTATCATCAAGAAAAAACTGCATTCATCACCCATTGGGGAACCTTTTGTTACACGGTTATGCCATTTCGTCCAAAAAATGCTGGGGCTACCTACTAAAGGGATGCCATAACCACTTTTCATGATCTGATACACAAAGAAGTTAAAGTCTACGTTGATGATATGATCATAAAGTATAAGACTCGGGAAGGCCATGTTCTCGCTCTCCGAAAGTTTTTCGAACGACTGCGGCGGTACCAAATACGACTTAACCCACATAAATGTGTTTTGGCAATACCAAAGTATTTTTTTTGGGATTTATGGTTAGATAGAAAGGGATTGAAGTAGATCCTAATAAACTAAAATACATACTTGAAATGCCACTACCCCGAACAGAGAAGGAAGTGTGAGTATTCTTAGGAAAATTATAGTATATCAGCAGGTTCATTAACCTATTGACTTCTATTTATGAACCCATCTTCAAACTCCTCCAAAAAGATTTGACTAAAGTGTGGAGCAAAGTTTGTCAGGAAGCCTTTGACCAAATCAAGTAATATCTAACCCTACCTCCAATACTCATACCGTCGCAGCCTGGTCTCCCCCTACTCCTATACTTGAGCGTAATAGACACCGCAACTGGGACTTTGCTAGCCCAATACCTTGAAGAATCCCATAAAGAAAGGGCCATCTACTACGCCAGTCGCAAATTGGTCGGGTACGAAATCAACTACATTTCCTCGGAGAAATCGTTTGTCGCCCTTATCTGGGTCACTCAAAAATTACGGCACTACATGCTCGCTTTTCCCATTGGAATTGTATCCCGAATGGATCCTATCAAATACCTTCTCAAGAAACCTGCCCTGTTTAGCCGAATGGATTGATAATTAATGCTGTTAGCCGAGTTCGATATTGTGTATGTCATGCAAAAATTCATGAAAGGAAGAGCCATCTGACTACTTTGCTGACTACCCTATGGAAGAAGCTGACATTTGGATTTTTAAGTTCCCGAATGAAGATATCCTTTGCACTTCTCAGAAAGACCTACGGTGGCAAAATGTTCTTTGACGACTCTACCAACAAAAAAGGATACAACACACTCCCATTGCCATCAAGCTAGTTTTTATTTACACCAACAACATGAACGAATACGAGGCATGCACTGTAGGCCTCAAAGTCGCTCTCAAGAAAGGTATCCATTGGCTAGATGTCTACGGGGATTCTTCCCTCATCATAGGTCAAGTCCTTAGAAGATGGAAAGTTAATGACGAAAAGCTCTCACCCTTCCACGCCCACCTAGAAGATATGGCCTCCCAGTTCCGAGATATCACCTTCCACTACTTTCCTCGACAAAGGAACAACATAGTCGATGCTCTTTCTACTCTCACCTCAATAGTCGACATGCCCGAGGGAATAATGATGGCCCCTTTCTTAGTCCAAAAGCAAGCTAAACTAACCCATTGCTACCACATTAAGCTCGTCACATAAGAGGACTCTGATATAGATACATGGTGGTATTATGACATTTGGCACCTCCTCAAGCATGACAGGTACCTCCAAGATTCCAATAAGAAATACCAAGCAACCCTCCGCAAGTTGACTGCCCAGTACATTATCTACGATAAATCACTGCTCAGGAGAAACTTCAATGGAACCCACTTATACTGCATCGCAGGGATGACATTGAAGAAATGATCCAAAAAATCCACAACAGGGAATGCGAACCCCACATAAATGGCCATATGCTTGCCAATAAGATTATATAACATGGTCACTATTGGACTACCATGGTTTAAGATTGCACCGCCTATGTTTGGAGATGCCTTAAATGCCAACAATTTTCCAATCCCCAGCACTTCCCTCTACGCGAATTATACAACATGACCTTTCCCCGACCGTTCTCCACACGGGGCATTAATATGATAGGGAAAGTTACACATAAAGCCTCCAATGAGCATGAGTTCATCCTGCTTGACATTGATTACTTCACCGAATCGGTCGAAGTCGAGTCATACATAGTAATGAATGCCAAAAGGGTAGCTAAGTTCATCCAGAAGAACATTATCTATCGAAATGGGGTCCTGCACGAGCTAGTATCAGACAACGGGTTACCTTTTGAGACAAAAGCCACAAGATTGGTCGACGAGTATGGGATTCTGAAGTTCCAAGGTTATATGAATTTAGTTCAATTTTGTATAATACACTCCTTTATAAAAATATTAATTGGGCCACCGAGTTGATACTTTAAAATTTTTAATCTTACTTATTAAATCCTAAGTGAGCATGCAAGATTATAAATATACAATAAGAAAGCATAACCATAACACGCCGATATATGAGGAAAACCCAAATGGAAAAACCTTGGACGGTTAGGCCTAGACAAATCCACTATGAATATGGTTTTACAAAAGACTTACAGACTTGACATAATAAAACCAACTGATGTCGTCTTCAATACCTCTGTTTATAGTACGCAAAAGGCTAATGCACTGCACAACACTCCAGTGTCTCGGTATACACCGAAAGCCAAAAGTCGCCTCCATTCCAAACTTGGGCGGAGATCCACCGCACCCAACTAGGGATGAACGTATGAGAGGATGTAATTGGGGTTTTTAGTTCTTGAAAACTGATAAAAAGATAACATAAAATTGTTGGAGACTTTTTGGAAAAAGGATATGAGTTTTATAGTAAAGTTAAAGAAGTGTTCAAGTGCATATTTTTGTCCCTTGTTCAGTTACTAAAGAGAAAGAAGTGGGACAAGGAAGTTAAGCACAAAAACTGCACGAAAATTGAAAATTTTCAAAAAAATAACCGATCGTGTGAATGACTTAACAGCCTCGTTCGAACGATACGATAATGCAGACACAAATACGAGGGAAGTGGTTCGAAAGTTATTCGAACATACTCGTTCGAACATGCTCATTTGAACGATCTGGGCATTTTTGCAAAATAAATTTTAATTTTAAAAGGCTTAAATTGATATGAAAAATCCATTAAGAAGCATTTAACAATATTGAAAATATCTCAAACAACATATAAAAGATCAGGGTCATATACCTTTAGGAAAAAGAGCAATTGAATGAAAAATGTATCGTTTTCTAGAGTGATGAAATCCCGAATGCTCAAATTCTTCATTGTTGACACTCAATGACACTAAATGTTTTGTCCAACGAAATTAGCTAATACTACAAATTGACTCAATTGGAAATTTGTCCTTACAAATCTCCCCCTTTGGCTATTTTGAGACAAAACGTAAAATAAAAATACAAAATAAAATGACTCTGAGTTTTATAAGCTCAGCCGTCAAGGCGATCCTAATGCCCATCCCCAAAACTCAAAAAAAGGACAGACATACTCGATTGACAACAAAACTTCTACATAACGATCTTTGAAAATAAGCAAGAAGCTGGCAATAAATGGCCTACACATACGAAACAAGAAACATATAAAATTCTTCTGGAAATTAATTTTTAAGTAGCTAAATTTTTGAGGCTCCCCCTAAACATGTTCTCCCCCATTTTGTCCGAAAAAGACAAAGGGATAGAACTAAACCTACAATGTTAGTGAATAAAGCATGAACCAAAAGATAGATAATATTTTGGCCAATAGGATCAAGACAACATCCACAATATAATAACTAAAGTAAATCATACACAAAAACAATATAACATAAAATGAAGCATGCGATGATTAACATTAAAGACATAAAAGCCATGATGTTCCAACAATAATATCCAAATATAAGAACAAAAAGGGAAATACTAATATCTGGTACAAATGAGAGTAACACAGAAAGAAAATCAAAATCTCTCTCTCACAAGTACAAAAAGTGAAACAACTAAAAAAAACTAAATCATGGAGATGGAGCATCGGTAACATCGTCACCAGGAGAGGATCCGGTACCGGAAGATCCTTCACCACGAAGCATCTCAAAACAACGTAGTTCATCAACATGCTGCATGAGAATAGAGTCTCTCCTATCCTGAGCCTCATCTCGACGAGACTGGGCCTCCTATTTACGAGTCCGAGCTTCCTCAGATCTCTCTTTGTCTCTCTGCATAGCGGCTAAGAGCTCCTGTAATATAGCTCTATCCTGAAGATGGTCCTCTTAAATATGCTCAACCTGTAAACTCATATACCGAAGATTTTATGAATCTATAGGGGGACGATGAGGGGTAGAGGGTTTAGACTGAGCTAAAGTGGAAGAGGCTGTAGTGTGTGATGACTCGAAGTGGGATAGAGTGGGCTGAGGTATGTCTCGAGGATGGTGACTTTGGGAACAACCATTGGATGAGCTATCAATGGTCTGATAGTGAGTGAAAGGAACATCCGATGGAAGGAGGGGGCAACCGACCTCTAGTGATGAGTAACAATAACTGCAAAAGGTAAGGCTTACCTACCTGGATTATATGTAGATATACAGTCAGCACTCTAAAAATTACATTGGGAAGATCAATGGATACCCTAATACTAATAGTGTACATCAAATCCACATGATCCTTGGAAATTTGAGTATGGTTTTCATGTGAAAGTAGGCACGCACAAACGATCCAATTAAGGATTATAAAATTAGCATTAAGGTTTTTAAGATATAAAATGGTGGAACTAGGATGGACCACTTGACATAAAATCTCAATAATAAGGTCAAATGATGGCCGAACGTCCTTGGGCTAAGGAAAGGCGGGGTTAGGGACATGTGGCAAATCAGTGAGACGTGCAATTGAGTCGGGGGTGATGGTAATTTCCCTACCATGGACTGTGGAAGCTAGACCGCTCTCAGCAATAAGAATCCTAAAGAAAAACTCACGTATGAGATCGAAATATATGGGGTCATGAAGATTAAAGATGGGATCCCAACCTAGAGTAGCAATCCAAGTGTAAATAATGGTGCTGAAAAGAGAGGCTAGGTTGACAATTTTTTCTTGAACAAAAGACCTATTCACAAAGCCTAGAGTGTGATAAAAGGTATGATTGGCATGTGTCCTCCAATGAAGTCGAAGGTTGGGAAGGGACGCATCGTTACCTGAGGAATGATACTCTTCTGATGAATCAACACGCCGAGAACGCCTTCCTCCTGTAGCTATAGAGACGTGAATATAGGAAACTACAACCTACCCCAAAACAAATACCAAACGAACCGCCACAACACCAAAAATCCAACAACACCAACAAAATCCCATGCTCCATCAGAAACATGAAATATAAATATATAAAACATATAAAAATGATTAAATGCAATGCCATTACTTTTTGATAGAAAAAAAATGAAAGTTTGTAAAAAAATGTTAAAAATTCATAAGATAACATTTAACAGGGGCAAGACAATAATTTTTTATGATTTTTTTTACGAAAGAAAATATATAGATAAAATAGCCCTAACAAAGATTGCTTGATATTATATTAAATGGGTAAGAAAAAGATAACCCAAAGATGTTGTATGCTTTGAAGAAAACCCAAATCATATATACTCAAACAAAACAAACAATACTAAAAGAAATGGAGAGAAAAATATCTGAAATGAAACGAGAATAGAAAGAACACAACACCTTGAGAAGATAGGAAGCTGTAGAAAATGGTGGATAAGGGTTTTAATAATGAAGTATGGTGGAGGAGAGGAGTGGAGAAAATGGAGAGTGGGAATATGGATAGAAGAGAGGGAAATATGGAGAGAGTGGGGTTTTGGAAGAAGACACACGATTTTGACTAAGAGGAGAGAGAGAAAGAATGGAGAAGGAATGGTAAAAAAAAGAACTGAACCGCCCAAAATTAAGCCCGATGATTTTGAATGAATTTTGGAAATCTCGTTTGAAAGATGTTGTTCGAATGACAAATGAATGAAATTTTGAACGAGAAATCAGTAAAAGCTTGGCCTATGGCCATTCGAAATCTCGTTCGAAGGAGAAAGCAGTCTTTAAAAACACTACTAAAACTAGAAAAAATTGAAAAAATACATAGTATAAAGTTCTGAAAAGGTTAGATTCCCACAAATGTTGATTTTCAATTGTCCTAGGTAGCGTAGACATATCCGAACCGTGGAGGCGGAATGAATGGGTGTGAACTATGCGAGTGAGAGCATTACCTAATAAGACAACACACAAGAGAAAAATGCCAAATAATATATTAACACGATAGACACTCACATATGCCTTGTGAAAATAAAAAGGAATACAATTGGACACTAGCCACAAAAGCAAAAATGCCTATACGATTGATGATTCTCTGGTCAATAGCGTTACATAAAGAAAGCAATATAACAATTTATTGTGCAAACCCATTGATCTTGAACCTCTATCTCCCATCAATATCAAATATTCTTTTGAATTATTTATTTTGAAAGATAAAAGATGCTAAACTATGTTGGCTTTGGCTACTTTTTTCTTTGCCACACTTTTTAGGATCTTTTTATTTTTGTAAATAGAGGCTATTCACGCAAAAATATTTTGTTTTTCACAGCCCGAGTCCATTGCTAAAAAAATCTTAACCGAATGAATATTCTTGTATTTTTCCAAATCCGGGAAATGGTTTTACATGCAAAAAATTGATTGTTTATAGAATGTGGTGAAAAAATTGATAAGACAACACCTTACTTCACCTAGCGTATGCAAAGTGACGTAAATATCCACAAGATTCCGTGAAAGGTGTGTGAAAGAAAGGCAAATATATGAGGTAACCATAGAGGAGTATATCATAAACAAGCTTCAATGAGCGCAAGCAAGATAAAGTCCGGACTAGCTACTCATCGAAGGCCACATGAACATAGAATGAAATAGAGATCCAAAAATATCATACACATAACCTATATGGACAAAATTTTTATGAAGGCCTTTCTACTCAAAGAAAAATGAAAATGTTTTTTGAATTTTTGAAAGAATATGTACAAATTATAATCTAGTTCATAGGTAAAAAGATAGACACAAGGCTCAACCTAAACTAGAGAAACTAAACCAAACTCAATCAATGGAGAAACCCCCAATGGATTTCCTAAGGTTTTCAAACCTAAGGGCATCTAGAGGTTTGATAAATATATTGGCCAATTGATGATCGGTGCCTACAAAGCTCAAGGAAACGACTTTCTCTTCAACTAACTCTCAAATAAAGTGTTCTCGAATCCTAATGTGATTTGTTCTAGAATATTGAATGGGATTTCGGGAAATATGGATTGCACTCGTATTGCCATAATAAATAGTTATTGTGGCTTGTGGAATGTTGTAATCCTCCAACATTTGTTTCATCCTAATGAGTTGACTGCAATAACTCCCGAAGACTATGTATTCGGCCTCCACCGTGGACAAAGAAATGAAATTTTATTTCTTTCTCATCCATGAGACAAGTGCATTACCAAAATAGAAACATCTCCCAGATGTGCTTTTCCATCCATCAGCATCTCCTGTGCAATCGGCATCAAAATATGCCAATAGACAATCATTAGCGTCGAAGGAATATAAAATCCCAAAAGACATGCTCCCACGAACATATTTAATAATACTCTCAATGGAAAGTAAATGAGACTCTTTTGGGGAGGCTTAATATCTAGCACAAACTCCTACACTAAATGAAATATCCAGACGACTAGAGGTTAAGTAAAGTAAACTACTTATCATACTCCAAAAAAGAGTGTGCTCTATATACTTTCCTTCTGTGTCCTTACTAATCTTAACAGATGAACTCATTGGAGTATGTGCATGACTGACAGAGTCTAGATTAAATTTCTTCACAAGATCTTTCGTATATTTAGTTTGGGAAAACAATATCCCACTATTGAGTTGACGAACTTGAAGACCTAGGAAGAAGGTGAGCTCGCCGACCATACTCATCTCAAATTCATTTTGCATTTTTTTAGAAGAGTTGAGTATGTTTATCACATATGGATGTGAAAACTATGTCGTCAACATACACTTGGACAACTAAAATCGCATTCTCATCTCGACGAACAAATAATGTCATATCTACTCCCCCTCCCGAAATGCCGCGAGTAAGGAGATAATAAGTAAGCCTCTCATACCAAGCACGGGGTGCTTTCTTCAAATCATATAGAGATTTCTTCAAATAATAGACGTGATTAGGATACTTAGGGTCCTCAAACCCTTTCGGTTGTTCCACATAGACTTCCTCCTCAATAATGCCATTTAGGAAGGCACTTTTAACATAGATTTGATAAAGCTTGAACTAAAGATGACATGTTATGGCTAGTAAAAGACAAACAAACTCTAACCTAGTGACTGGAGAAAAAATCTCATCAAAGTCAACACCTTGTATTTGGGTATATCCCTGGGCAAATAACCTAGCTTTATTATAAACAATGACACCATTTTCATCCAATTTATTTTTAAAAATCCATTTGGTACCAATGACGTTAGTATCACTAGGCCGAGGAACTAATTCCCAAACATCATTTTTCTGAAATTGAAGCAACTCTTCTCGCGTGGAATTAATCCAATATTCATCTTTTAGATTTTAGAGGTAGAACACAAATAAGTAACCTCATTTTCTAATTTCTCCCTACTCTTGAAACCTAATTCGGGATTCATAATAATTTTGGAGGGGCCATGACCTTTACGAACCTAGGGAGATGGATCCTTTTTCTAAATTCTGGGGTCCTCCGAGTCATTGTGAGACTCAATGTTTTCAACATCGGGAGGTGCATCACACTCACAAGAGAAATCTTTCTCATCATCAAAAAATGTAGTTGACGCATCATCTTTTATGATAACATTTATTGATTCCATAACTTTAGAACTCACAAAGTTGTAAACTCTAAAAGTTGTACTATTTTGTCAATACCCTAGGAAA
Organism: Sambucus nigra; assembly: GCA_949130495.1. Lineage (NCBI taxonomy): Eukaryota > Viridiplantae > Streptophyta > Magnoliopsida > Dipsacales > Adoxaceae > Sambucus > Sambucus nigra. The sequence continues at coordinate 188,591,252 of OX422224.1, read as the reverse complement.
ATACCTTCATCAATCCTCGAGTCAAATTTAGCTAGAAGCTCTCTATCCTAAGGATGTAACGAGGACTCCCAAAGACTCTAAAATATGCTAGGCTGGGTTTCTTATTGGTCCACAATTCATATGCAGTTTTATTAGTATTGGGATAAAAGTATACCCTATTAACGGTCTGATAAGCGGTGCTTACCGCTTCTACCCAAAACCTATGAGGCACTCTACTACCAAGGAGCATGGACCTTGCCATTTATTGGATCGTTCGATTATTCGTCTTAACTATACCATTTTGTTATGGAGTTCGAACAACCAAAAATTCATGCTTAATTCCAACTTCATCACAAAAAATCATTCACGCCGAATTCCTTAAATTCAGTTCGATTATCACTTTTAAACCGGTTTATGGTGAAACTATGTTGATTTTCAAGGACTCAACATTTAACCATTAGAAATTCAACAACATCGGGCTTTTCTCTTAGAAATCCAACTATAGAATATCTTGAAAACTCATCTACCATCATTCGGATATATCTCTTTCCTCCTATACTCTCGGTACGAGTGGGACCCATAAAGTCCATGTGGAATTCTAAGGCACAAGATGTGGTTATAGAGTTTAACTTCTTATGAGGGCTCTTAATTTGCTTTCCAAGGTTCAAAAATTGAGGAGGCTAGTTTAACTAAGGATGGTAAGCCTCGAACTAGGTGTTTCTTCACTAGACGATAAAGATATCTAAAGTTTACATGACCTAGATGTTAATGCCAAAGATCGAAAGATGAGACCTTGACACTATTGCAAACGAAAGAAGACTTTGGAATGATTCCATAATAATTATAACTAGTCCTCACACATTGTAGAATAGCCTGACCTGATTTATCATAAACTATGCACTCCGATTAGCTAAACTTAAATGCTAAGGTTTTGTACCATAACTGGCCAATGCTTATCAAATTAGCTTTGAGTCCAATAACATAAAGAACATTTTCTAGCTTTGGAAAACCAGAAACTTCAATGGTGCCTCTACCCATGATTCGAGATTTACTCCCATCGCCAAAGGTGACTTCACCATATTTATAGTTTTTAAGAGTGGTGAAAATATATTTATCACCTATCATATGTCTAGAGCATCAACTATCAAAATACTATTGAGAGTTATTTTGAGCCTTAAGATCAATATGAACAACAAAAGCCTTCTTGGTCTTATCTTTATTAACCCAAGCTTGAGTTGTGTTCTTCCCTTTGTTGACTCTAGTCTTTTGGTTGGAATAATTTCCTTGGGCTATAGAGAACCCTAGAAACTCTTCCATTAAACCTTTGGATGTGTTGACTAGATACTCAACATGGTTTTTAAGGCTAGATAAGGAGCTATAGTGTGGCCTAGGAGTTGTGAAATAAGAATTCTTCCTAAGATTGTAACATAAATCTCTAAGGTGACCCCTTTTGTGGCAATAAGTACACATATAGGGTTGATTTGGAATCACTTTCATAAGTTTCTTAGGTTGACTTTTTTTGGTGGGTTAGGTTTAAGAGGGTTTGTTTTAGTAACAAACTTAGCTACGGGTTCGAATTTGACATCGTATGACGCACCATTTTTATATCTTATACCCTTTCTCTCTTGGTAACTTTTCTCGTTATAACCTAATATTGGACCTAGGAACAACTTTCCCATCTTCCGAAATTATCTTCAAGTGCGACTTTGACTTCCCTAGAGGACTTGAGATCTTTCTCAAGTTTGATAATTTTTGCTTCAAGTGTTTTTCTATTATCCAAAGATTAATAGGGATTTTTGTTAACATGATCTAGAGAGTTAGTCAAATCACATTTTTCTTTACCCATCAAAATAATCTTCTCAGAGAGAGAAATCTTAATTGCCTAGAGTTGACTACCTAAAGCCTCCCTCTCCTTCAGGCTTTTTAACTCATTTTCTAATGTCAACACCTTAAAAGTTAACCTTTTATTTATATTTTGAATACGCATAGACTCGGTGTATAACTCAGAATAAGTGGATTGCAATTCGTAATTCACTTTCATCTACATCATTCTCACTTCATTTTTCATCCCTAGCTTATGAGTGAGTGGATACAACCTCAAGATCACCCTCGAAAGTGTCAACACTAGGATGTGACTCACTTGAAGCGCTAGCATGATTCGCCATAAAGGCAGTGAAGTTGTTTTCAGAAGGAACGAAATCATCAGAGTCCTCAGACTCATTCTCACTATCGTTAAGAGTTGTATTATAAATAGATTTATCCTTACATTGTCTCTTAAGCTTAGTGGGGCACACATACACTCTATGATCCCATCCTTTACACTAAAAAATCTCTTCGAATCATCCTTTTTAAAGTTATTTCTTTTAAAGTTGTCATTTTTAAACTTTTTTTGATCCTGATTATTAAAACTTCTACTTGCCTTGTTTTTGTTTTTCTCAAATTTAGGTTTTTCAAATTTGAGTTTTGCTTTTTAAACTTGATAAACTTTTCAATTTTTTTAGAAAATAAGGCCATATCATCAAGATCCATATCGGACTCTTCAGATTCAGACATTTCTTCCTAATTACTTTTAGAGCTACTCCCTTATCTTTCTTTTTGTTAACTTTAAGAAATATGTCTAATTCATATGTTTGGAGATCAACCACAAGCTCTTCGAGTTTTAGTGAATTTAACACTCCTAAAGAATTAAGAAGTGGAACTTTCGTAATGAAACGACTAGGGAGAGATTTAAGAATCTTCTTGACTACTCGATTTTTAGGGATTTTATCACCTAAGTTGAAACATGACATAACAATATCGAAAATATGGGCATAGAATTCATTAAATGTTTCACTTTCTTTCATGGTGATAGTTTCAAATTGAGTGGTTAAATTTTGAAGTTTATATACCTTAACCGTACTCGTTCCTTCATGAGTAACTTGAAGAATGTTCTATGCCTCCTTTTGAAATTTCACAAGTCATGATACGACGAAACTAATCAAAACTAACAGCACTAATCAAAACTAATCAAAACTAATCAAAATTTCATTTAAACTAATCATAATTTTAACTCATCCTCACTCAATTTCTTTACAGGTTTTAAAATAGTTTCTCATTTAACAATAACAGTAGGATGGGACCACCCCTTTTCAATAGTAACCTAAACACGTTCTTCAATTGATTTTAATGCAGATTTCATACGTGCTTTCCAATAGTTGTAGTTAATTCCATCAAACATAGTTGGTTTATTCAATGAAAAACTTTCCATACAACCTCTGGGATTCATCTAAATAACTTTTAGAAACTTTCTATGATACCAATTTGAAGTTGCAAGGTTATATTAATTTGGTTCAATTTCGTAGAATACACTCCTTGATAGAAATATTAATTAGGCCACCGAGTTTATACTTTCCAAATTTTAATCTTACTTACTAAATCCTAAGAGAGCATGCAAGATTATAAATATGCAACAAGAAAGCATAACCACAACACACCGATATACGAGGAAAACCCAAAATGGAAAACCTCGGACGGATAGGCCTAGAAAAATCCACTATGAATATGGTTTTACAAAAAGACAAAAAAGACTTACATACTTGACATAACAAGACCCGCTGATGCCGTCTTCAATACCTCCATTCATAGTATGCGAAAGTCCAATGCACTGCACAACACCTCCAGTGTCTCGGTATACACTAAAAGCTAAATGCTATCTCCAGTCCAAACTTGTGCGGAGATCCACCGTACCCAACCAGGGATGAATGTATGAGAGGATGTAATTGGGGTTTATAATTCTCGAAAATTGATAAAAAGATAACATAAAATTGTTGGAGACTTTTTGGAAAATGGATATGAGTTTTTCTAGTAAAGTTCAAGAAGTGTTCAAGTGCATATTTTCGTCTCTTGTTCAGTTACTAAAGAGAAAGAAGTGGACCAAGGAAGTTAAGGACAAAAATTGCACGAAAAATAAATTTTTAAAAAATAAATAACCGGTCGTTCGAATGACTTAATAGCCTCATTCGAATGACGATATTTGAACGAGATTACTAACGACAATGAATACACAAATATGAGGGAAGTCATTTAAAGATATTCTTTTGAACGACCATATTTGAACAAGACTTCGAACGATAATTTAGCCAACTTCATGAGAGAAGTCGTTTGAATAGACTCGTTCGAACATGCTCGTTCGAACGACCTGGGAAATTTTGGAAAATAAAATTTAATTTTAAAAGGCTTCAATTGATATGGAAAATCCATAAAGAAGCATTTAACAATATTGAAAATTTCTACAACAACATATAAAAGAATCGGGTCATATACCTTTGGGAAAAAGAGAAATTGGATGAAAAATGTATCAGTTTGTAAAGGGATGAACTCCCGAATGCTCAAATTCTTCATCGTTGACACACAATGACACTAAATATTTTGTCCAATGGAATTAGACAATACTTCAAATTGACTCAATTGGAAATTCGTCTTTACAGATTCAGAGACACAAACCTTCTCCCTACTAACCACAAACCAACGATGCAATTGAAGCCGCTAATAATAACCTCTAAGCAATCATCAGTAATATGACCGAGAGTTATCGAGATTTGCCCGATCAAATCCCTCACGCCCTCTGAGGCTACCGCACTTCTGTTTGAGCATCTACTGGGGATACCCCTTACTCTCTGGTATACGTCATGGAAGTAGTTCTACTCGTTGAACTAGAAATACCTTCACTACGCATCATTCTTGAAAGCAAAGTCAATGAAGAAGATTGACATCAGAGCTGACTTGACGAGTTTTCGCTCTTCGATGAAATAAGGCTAAAAGCGCTATATCATATACGAAGGTACCATCATCGAATAACGCGATCTTTCAACAGGAGAGTCAAGGACCGTGGTGTCTGAGAAGGGAATTTATCCCTAAAAGAAATCATAGAACCCGTTTGGGACCCCTGAGGGATATTCAAGCCAAACTAGAGTGGCCCCTACATCGTGCGAAAGATCCTATCTAGTGGGGCCGCTATGCTCACTATTCTTGATGGTGAAGAGATGACATGCCCAGTTAACCTAGACCGTCTTAAGAAATTCTACCCCTAGTTCGAAATCTCGATGCGCTACAACTTCTCTCATCTCCCTTCTATTCTAAAAAATAAAAAATAAAAAAAATTCTTCATTTCCCTCTACTCAGAATTATGTGGGGACTGATCCTCTAAAAAAAAATTTTCTTTCAAAAATAAAACCCAGAAATATTTTAAACCCCCCAGAGGTACGTAGGCATCTCATACGCTTTACATGGGAATAATCCACTTCTTTTTCACAAAATGCTATTCTTTTCTTGTTCCCGAGAATGACAATTCATTTTATCATTTACATGAACAAAAGGATTATGTATGCCTTAGCAATTGGTATAGATAATTCAAATGTAAAACTCATCAAGAGGCACAATAATATGATTAAAATCCTTTTTTATTCCATTTTAGGAAAATTCGGTATGATTATAGGAAATATTAGTGTAGGGAGTCAAACAACTACCCCCCGCGAACCTAACCATCCTGAAAATAAGCCAAACCAAACTACTCCTAAAATAAACTAACCAAACCTTCCCAAATTTATCCCCATAACCAAATACATAACCAAACACATAAAAGCTTCACAAATATCGCTAGCTTCACAAAAGACCTTACCCACAACTACCAGAAGATCCATCCCCATCATCATCTTGAGTCCCCCAAACTTCCCCTGCCTGGATAGTATGCTGAAGGCACTCTATGGAACAGTAAGACTAGAATAGCCTAAAGAAAACCACTACACTCCCTCCATAGTGTCAAACATGGAAAACCATCTCTACCCGTCTCCTTGGACAAGATCTTAACAACCACCTTCTTCCATAGCCCTTTCATATAATCTTTAGAAACAGGCCAAACCCTGCCAACAGATAAGAAAGGATAGGTTGGTGATCGTCGATTCTCCAACAGAGATACCTACCACATGCGCATGACTTTAGTCAAATCCTCTATAGGAAAGAAATCTAGGGTACGGGAGGGAAAAATATTCTCCCATCCGACTTGACACATGAGCCGCCAGGAAAAATAGAAGGCAGTTTACTGAAGGCCAATTAACCGAACATACTGGTATTCCCTCAGTTCCAGAATAGGCTAAAACTCCCCCACTAGGGCACTGATCAACGCAGACATTGAGCTCCATGCTCGACAAACTAGTTTACCCATCTCTCGATAGTCGAGCCAAAGCTAATGAAATAGTGGGATAAGAAATTTGGCATAACTGCCAAAGGATATTTAGGGGGGATCGCCAAGCAAAATCTCTCAGACTGCCACACGAACAACATAATAGAGCTTCTTCTCAGGAAATCATAAAGGCTTTCCCACCAATCATCTAGAATATTTAGGGTCTCTACCAGTATCACCACCGCAGGATTGCGATGATATGACATCCACACAGTAGTGGCAGCCAATTGAGGGTCCACAAGCAGATCACCGGTCACCTCACTAGCAGTAGCTTAGAAGTTAAGCCATGGCAACAGCTCCGGCATGGCCCACATCATTAACATCCCGCAGATGCACGAAGTACAGAACAACTGGTATGGAGATCATTCCTCTAATAACCAATTATCGAGCCACTAAAGGAGAGATGTAGAGAAGTCCTGCTAACAGCTCCCGAGGAGACCGAGAGAATTTAGGTTTGGCCGCAGTTACATTGGGATTTACCCCTAACATACAAAAAAACTCCTCATAGGTCAGGCAGACCTTGTCCAAGATAAAACAAAAAACATGATCCTTGGGGTACCAAAATTATGCTACTATCATTAGAATGTTCTAGTCAATAGTCCAGTTCCGCCATAAAGAGACCCGAAGTAAGTTAAAGACGTCATAGTCTACATTGTATGAACACAACATCTAAATTCTTGAGATAAGAGGTAAATTACGCACTTATGGGAAGGGCCATTTTGCAAATAATAAGACATAAGACAAGAAATAATCAAGAGAAAGAAAATGTGAATGGGTGAAGAAACCTCCCCACCTTACCCCCTTTTATACTTGAAAAATTGGGCTAAAAACAAGGAGCCTGCAAAATCCAAATGGAAGACTACCACATCAAGTACAAGTAGCTGAAGAAAGTACAATCAAAGATTTGGGGTGATCTGACTAGACTAACCTGTTGATAGGCAGGATAAGGGGCATGACGATCGACACCCCCCTATTTTTAGAAAATTCCATCATTCCTTTTTTGCCAAAATAGAAAAACTCATAAAAATAATCTTTATTTCAAAGAAATTCAGGATTTTTCTTCCTATATTTTTACTCATCCTATCTTAAAATGGATTCTCTTGATTAATCCTAATCCTTTTTACGGTCTCAGCAAGCACAGTAATAAAGTCCATGTAGATTAAGTCATTTAAAGCAAAGATAAATAAATAAAACCCCATTCATTATATATATATATATATATATATATATATATATATATATATATATATATATATATATATATATATATATATATATATATATATATATATACTAGGGTATGCCCGTGCCTGAAGGCACGATTATAAAATTACCTCTATTATTCGTACTTGTACTTGCAACACAACGACACCACAAAACACCCCAACAAACAACCCTCACCTAAACATAAAATTGAACCAAGGTATTAAATGTACATACTTCCAAGACTAAATGAGGAAGATTGTGATTATCAATGTGACCACTCAACTGAACATATGCACATTTATAACCAATCAAAATATAAGAAATTATAAATAAAGGGGACCGACACAATGAAAATAGTCATTTGAGTGATCGCACTTTTGGTCACGACATGCCATGTGATATAATGTTGTTACATTCCTACATCTCAAACCAATTAAAATAATTATATACAATGTATTTATTTTAACATGATTATATAAAAAATAAAAGGCAGACTTCTTAATGGTGAACTTTCAAGGCTATTACCACACTTTCTTAGTATCATTAAAAATATGTTGATAAAAAAAATGCCTACACATTGTCATCTAGTGTTGCATCATCTCAGACAGAAAAAAAGCCCCAAAATATATTGATTTGAGAAGGCAAAACAAAAAAACATCTGAATGACATCATCCAAAAAAAGGCCCCAAAAAAGATATATATATATATATATATATATATGTATGTGTGTGTGTGTGTGTGTTCCCAATCTCGTAGTTGTTCCAAGCACTAACTGCAGCCACGTCTGCTACTTCACTGTCCTCCACCTGCAATTCAATTTTTTTTTTGCAAGAATATCAAAATTCCAATTTATAATTTAGCATAGCAAATTGAACTCCAATAAGGAGATCTAAGTTCACACTTCCAGCAGTAATAGGATAGTAATAGTACTTTCCAATACTTAAAAGAGTCAAAAGTAACTTCTCAAATTGCAGCAATGTGAAGAAAAGAGCTCAAAACCTCAATTCCTAGTAGAGATCTTGGTGACGTGCTTGACTGTTCCTATTCTTGACACCAGACTTGGAAACTTTGAGACTCCTGCTAACAGCACTAAGCCTTGCAAGTGATACCTTTTTCAAATCCAGTCTATAGTAGTTATCTGCAACATGATTTTCTGTATTCTTAGCCATCTTAGGAAACTCCTTTTTCATAAAAGACTTCTGAAGAAAAGCAGCAGGCTTGTTCTGCGTCTTTGTCTTCATTGTAGACAACAAAATCGACGAATCCTTTCCCGTGGGATGAATTGTAACTCTCTTAGTGTTTGCTAGCCTTGAGTGCTTGTAGAAGCTGAGATTGTAGAGATTGTTACTCTCTTTGCTGAAACGAACACTGGAGGTTCCATTGCAAATTCTTTGACCAAAAAGGAGTTGTTATTTTTCACTATCTCCCAAATCAATGGACCTGGAATTGTTGTCATTTTTCACCTATAATAACTGTGTAACAAAGCGCAGATGTATAGTTAGGGTTTAGGTCTTCGACTCGCAATTCAATTTTTTCAGTAAAGTTCAACAAATATATAATACCTGATGATAAAGTGTTAAAATACTTGATGAGAAAACGTGGCTATACTTGACTGATTTACACCCTATTCTTTTATTTTAACGGTAAAACCACGTCATTTCCTTGAGAAAAAATCACATCTGCTCTTGAAAATAATTTAAGAGGTTTTTTTACATAGCTAATATGCAAACAATTTAACAGTGGGTTAGATCCCCTTATATCCCAACATAAAATCAGCCACACGAGTGTGAAATGTGGACATAGTAAAATCTGATTGAGAAAAATAGGCAAAATCTAAAATAGAAAACATTGAGAAAAAATGTAAACTCTATAAACCCAAAAACATAGAAACTATCATAGTTAAGTAAGAAAATAACAGTAGGTTAGTGTCTTAAATAGACTTTCAGGTATATGCGGATTTAAAAATCAGATAGATATGCAAAAAAAACATGGTTTGTACATGTAAACAATAGATTCAAAAATAGATAAGGCTTCACAATAAAAAAAAGAATAATGCTTCACACCCACACGGGACACCATTTTGCGGACATGAACACATGAGACACACACTGATCAAGTGCTCACTTATAACATGGAACACATCTCCAATGTGTTTAGACAGTAATGTAGATGTATTATTTAGAAGTAAGCCTACTGCTTGCATTTTTGTAGATTCAACTAAAAGTGCATTTTTAATACCAATAAAATGATGGTAAACAATGTGAAAACATAACTGAATGCATTCAGAGTAAGTGCTAATTTGTTAATGAAAGTAAAAAAAAACAAAGAATACTTCTGTAGATTCAACCAAAAGTGAATTTTAAATTTTTTAATAACAATGTAATGAAGGTAAATTGCTAATACTTCTGTAGATTCAGACCAATCGGAACATGAAAAACATAAAAAATAAAAAAACAATTGTCTTAAATACTTACAAAGTAAATCGGGGCTGTCAAAGTGTGGACGGTACAGTAAATCAGGCCAATTAGAGCTGCAAAAGTGTTAATCGGAGCTGCCAAAGTGTTAATCAAGGCTGCCAAAGATCGGAGCAGTAAATCAGGGGCTGCCAAAATAATTGTCTAAATATTGGTTACAAAAACAACCCAAAAGTACAACTCTCTATCAACTAAATACAAATTATCTTTGCAAAAAGGCTTTACTTTTCTTAAAAAAGTCAATCAGTAATCTGTAAAAAGAGTACATGCAAAAAAGAAAGTAAAATAGACAACCTAAGACCTGCTGTAGTCGGAACCGACTTTGACCGAGCCTTGAATAGACTCCGACAACCATTCCCATTGTGTTCCCCTCTCGTAGATTAAAGCATCAGGCCTATAATAGTGCTACTAATTATCACTGAAAAGACTTGGTTTCTAAAGAATCAGAATAATAATGATGGGTCTAATGATCGAGGTTTGGATTTGCTGACCCGAAGCAAGGTTCACGTATACACCCACCATAACAGATCTGACCGAGATCAATCCGACCAAAAGCTAGTGATCGAATGATCAAAACCTTAAATATGAAGGTCCGACGTCCATCCCAACAGGCCTGGATTCCACAAATCATTCCACGCCTGTGAAAGAAATAGTAAATAAAAAATATCATCATCCCCAAAACAGACATGATGAGAACACTACTCTGAAATTTAGAATTAGAATATAAAGTTTGAGCTAAATATACACTTTATATGTAAAATCTGAGCGAACAAAAAATGAAGTACGCAAAAGATACACTAAAATTTAGAAAATATACACTAAATATGTAATCCCAACTTCAGACGATATTACCTATAATTTATGAGTTGAACAATGGGAATTTTCGTGAAGAATGAGCGCTGTAAAATAATGTCAATGATGTCCAGCCAAGCACTACTTTAATCCATTTAACCAATTAACAATTAAAAGTGCTAACTCGAGAAAATAAATTTTAACTTGTCATGCACGAAATGAAACAAAGTAAATATTCAAAACAAATGTTGATAACACCCATAAACCTAAGTATAAAAGGCCTCACTTCACCAAAAAGTGAGAGAGATGTAATTTTTTGGGCGGTCAATCATTACGAAAGGCAAAAGCACCCTATGAGAAGCCACACTACATGAAATCCAAATATATACAAACATATATGGTTGGACTATTTTATGGAAAAATATTAGTCATGTTCCTCCATATGCTTTAATGTTTATTAGAATTTCTTGTTCAGCGGGATCAAAAGAGAATTCAAGTGAAGTACAAAATAAATGATAGAAAGAAAAGAAGACAGCGCAAATAGCCACAAAACATAATATCTCTGTCCTTACCAATAAGGTTATAAAGTTTTTATGTCCTTACCAATAAGGTTGTAAAGTCGTGAAGCTGTTAGAGTGAATAGTAGTTAAAAAGGAGGTCTGTGACCGTATATGAAATCTGCAACATGTTGAGAAGATATTGTAGCATAAATGATACTCCTAAATACCAAAAGATGCCTACAACCATATAACAAAAGTTTCAAACTGACAAACATAAAAACTCCACATTAATAATTGATTTTTGAAATGAATATTGAAATACCTCACTATCCTGATACTTCCAGCAAAACCAAGTTACTACCCATTGCTAATTGATTACTGAAATGAGAATCCAAATAAATCACATGAACATTTTCATAAGGACCATAATTACTGAGGCTACTCATATACATATGTGTAGTTGGGATAAGCTCTATAGTGTCAATTACAACAATTAATGTCTTATTAGGGTTTAAAGGAGAGAGAGTACCTGATTATGGTTTTGGAGAGTCAGCTCTGCAAATTTGAACCATAAAAATCTACATCAGACACAAAAAAGGGAAAATCAAACAACAAAAATCTATGACCGTGATTAGAGTACACAAACACTAAAACAAAATTAATTAGGTCCTCAAACAAATAATATAACTGTTATTACCCCTTACGAACAGAGATGGCATCCCCCTCCCCACCACAAATAATATGACCTGTTAATTCGAACCAAAAATCTCGCAGACATTGAGAAAAATTTAATTCGAACCAAAAATCCACAAAATCTATTTGAAGAGATAGAGGGAGAGAGAGAGAGAAGTTTCACCTTATGGATCTGCAAAAAAAATTGTAAAAAGAATTGAATCTCCATGATTCTCAAATCTAAAAAAAATACAAATTCGTGTAATAGATGGAGGAGTGTGCATTGGTTTGTTGGGGGGGGGGGGAGGAAGGGCGGTGGCCTATGGAGAGTAAGGACTGCGGCGGAGAGGAGGAGGAGGTGAAAGGAGGCACAAAGAGGTAGAGGGAGTGCGGCGGAATCGATGGGTAAGGTTTGAAACCCTAGACTTCTCGTGGAAAGAGGAGAGAGTGAACAGATATAACATAATGTGAGAAACGAATGGGGTTTAGACAAATGAGTGTAGGGGAGAAAGTAGTGGTAGGACTATTCTGTCCTTGATTTTGAATTTTGAACAAAAGGATAAATAAATTAGAGTGGGTAAAAAGAGGGGGAATCCAAAATTTGGAAGGGCAAAATAGAAAATGCTAAAAAAATTCATCTCGATGACATCATTGTTCTATCTTATGACATACATAAGTTTTATACTTTATTATATATATATATATATATATATATATATATATATATATATATATATATATATAGTTACATCTTTTGTAAAAAAGAAGAAGTAGAAAAACAACGGAACTCAACCCGATACACCAAACTTTATTTCTCTCTCTCTCTCTCTCTCTCTATGAACTCCCGCCCCTACGACGCACGTGCTTCCCCTGGAGACGAGCCGAGGCTTCTCCACTACTCGATCCCGATCCCTCCATGAAGATAGCACAAGACAGGAAGGAATTGAGATCGAATCTCGAATATGAGCCATCGTAGAAGCCACCCAGTCTCAGATGTCCCTTAGCTAGGTAGTTGACAGCCAAACATGCTGCAAGAAAAATAAAAAAGGCAAATCAGTCAATCTGAAGCAAAAAAAGATATTAGAAAGATAAAGAACAAAGAGATGAAAAGATATACCTTTGGTTGCAGGACATCCTCCATCAGCCCCTGCACCATCGGGTCTATCGCATTAGGGAGATGATGCATAATCACTGATCCCCCTCAAGGCTGTAGGATATTATAGGGTGTAGGAGCAAGCTGGAGAAATGGAACATCCGACATCGCTGCTGACGTTGACGCACCACTAGTGCTGTGGGCAGACCCCATTAGACGACTTTTATCCCTGCCTGAAGCCGTAGGACGCGTAGTCATATTCACCATATCGTAGATGCATGATGAAATCATCCATATTATCACACAATCAAGGTTGTCGTAAGTTTCCATCGTGTCCGTGTACGATGACTAGGGCTCACCAATCATTACCACTGCTCGGGCCTCCTCTGACATCTTTCGAACCCGCCTCATATATCTCAGGGGCATTACAAGTGTGACCGCCACCTCATCCTCCATGATTTGCCAGACTACTCTCTCTCCCACATACCAAGAGTAACCAAACTCATGCGCCAGTAATCGGCGCATCTGCACGTGCATCTTGGTCACCCTTAGGTGTTGGATGGCTAACCCCCAGGGATAGAAGGTCACCTTCAGTTTTTCCAAGGTAACGTCAATACTTGCACAAGTAAAGAGAACGCCATAGAAGTGGATTCAAAAGAGAATAGAAGAAATAATTTGGTTGCTCGTCAGGACATTTTAGACCTGACGTACTGCCGATAGGGAGAGATACTTCTTCGATTTCTAGTTGGACTTTTTCCATCGGTACATCCGACAGAAGTTCCCCACTGACTCATCACGTAAACCAATCAAATGGGCATTGAGCCTGATCACCTCATAGAACCACGTCTGCAAAAGGACAAAAGGCAACAATAAAAAAAATCAAAAAGGAAATGCAAGAAAATACATAAAGGAAAATGAAAAAAGAAAAAAACCCTCTAAAAGGTACGTGGATCCAATAAAAGTTTGCTGGCAGCACCGAATAAAAGCATCTAAGGAAAAATAAAGGGTCGCTAAAGTCAGGCTTCCCCAGTCAAAGATATGAATATTTGAAAATACCCTCAAGTATGGTAAAAACCACAAGTGGATGACATCGTCGCTCGACGCCACCCAAACCCTCCCAATAGCAGAAGAATAAACAAATGGGACATTTACTGCACCTGCAGCCCGTCAGTCTCATCGATTTTCCGATTCAGCAAAACCTCATGAAGAATAGATATACGGATCTAGCCCCTCATGATTATCCACCCCACATCACCCAACGATGCATCCACCATCATCGGTGTTACCCTCGGGGACCGGTACACCTCTATCCAAATCCCCTCGTAGTCTATCCCAAATAGTTGATGAACATCAATGGGGGTCACCATCATCTCCCCAAAACCCAAGTGTATAATGTGGGTAGTATCCCACCACCTCTCCCCCAGAGCGCATACAACTGCCGTAGAGCGTGGTGTCTCATCCAATGCAGATGCTAAACGACTAAAAACCACGAAAGAAACTACCCAACACACCATCACAGAAAGGTGATACCACACATCTCTAAACCCCACTGTCCCCCAGGAGAAGAAACTCGTAGCAACAATGTCAGTCTGTCAAAACAAAAGAGAAATCTTTTATCAAAATTCAAAGAAACAAGAAAACTTGAAGAAGAAAATAATGCCAAAAGTCATGAATTACATACATAACCACTAGGGTTCACCATTATAGATGACCGATGGTGCGAAGGATCATGCATAAGTGCCCGGTTATCGACAAAAGGCTCGAACAAATCGAAATCATTGCCTAATGCTAAAGGCACCCTAGCCCGCCAATCCAGATTCTCCTAATCGTCAACACTTAGCCACGCCATGTGGGCCTCACTACTTGAGAAATTCGTTACTTTTTAGTCTTGAATGAGTAAATAATGCAAGAACATATTACATAAGAGAAGAGCATAAGATACGAAAATTAGAAGCTGTGAAAAATGAAGAGAATTCGCCCCTTTTTATAGGAGGCTAAGGGGTATGCCGATCGGTAGTCCCTTAACACCTACCGATCAACATTGTCCCTTACCCTTCCCAAGGTAGCCCAGAAGACTGTGTCACTGCCGGTTGGCAACCCTTGTAATAGGCCGGTTGGCAACCCCCTGAAATTTCGTATAAAAAATCCCAGAAAATTTCTCAAAATATTCTTAAAATTGTCGAAAATAATATTGGAACATTTCTTCATTAAGAAAATCATTTTTCAAGCTCCAAAATCCTCAGCTGGGTTAATAACACATTTTATCTAGCTTAAACCCTAAAAATCAGGGCAACTCCCCAGAAAAATATAAAAAAACTTCATCCCCAGCAGTAATAAAATGCTTCCTTAGTAGAGCTACCCATTTTCCAGCAGGAATTCCCAAATTAAATTTTTTTCCATAAAAATTCCAATTTCCACCAAGGAGATTTAGAAGCCGTAACGGAACATATCTCCCCAGCATCATGTCCCCTAGAGGAATCCCAAAAGCCTAAGTCATTAACTGTTCCCCCAAGTGGAATTTCCAAACTAAGTTTTTCAGCTCTTCTCAAAATGACACAATCCCCAAACAAATGTCTCTTCCCCAGTAAAGTATCCAAAAAAGGAAAATTTAAAATTCCCCAGGATTGATCTTCACCACGCTTCAACTTAAGGTCCTCAGAATTGGCCTCGACTACTTAAGGTCCTCACAATTGACCTCGACCCTTAAGATTGGTTTCCCCCATTTAAGGTCCTCAGTATTGGCCTCGACCCTCAGAATGGTCACCCCTATTTAAGGTCCTCAGAATTGACCTCGACCCTCAGGATTGGTTGCTCCCACTTAAGGTTCTAAGAATTGGCCTCGACTCTAAGAATTGGTCACCCGTACTTAACGTCCTCAGAATTGACCCATACCTAACGTCCTCAGAATTGACCTCGACCCTCAGAATTGGTCGCTCCCATTTAAGGTCCTCAGAATTGGCCTCGACCCTCCGAATTGGTCACCACTACTTAAGGCCCTCAGAATTGGTCACCTCTACTTAAGGTCCTTAGAATTGACCTCGACCCTCATAATTGGTTGCTCCTACTTAAGGTTCTCATAATTTACCTCGAACCTCATAATTGGTCACTCCTGCTTAAGATCCGCATAATTTACCTTGACCTTAAGAATTGGTCGCTCCCACTTAAGGTCCTCAGAATTGACCTCGACCATCAGAATTGGTCACTTCTGCTTATGGTCCTTAGAATTGACCTCTACCCTCAGAATTGGCTGCCTCTACTTAAGGTCCTCATAATTGACCTTGACCCTTAGAATTGGTCGCCTTTACTTAAGGCCCTTAGAATTGGCATCGACCCTCATAATTGGTCGCCTATACTTAAGGTTCTCTGAATTGACCATGACCCTAAGAATTGGTTGATTCAATTTAAGGTCCTCAGAATTGACCTCGACCTCTGAATTGGTCATCCTCGTCCCTTTAGGTCAGTAGAATTGACCTCTTTCCCAAAACATCATGTAGTGTCTATTCGACGACTTTCATTTGTTCTAAGCTCATCCATCGAGGGGCTCTGTAAACACCACATTATAGGACCTTCTAAGTCTCTTTTCAGATCCCTAACACATCCCCATACAGTACAAACCTAAGGTCATACTCCGAGTACTAATCTAGATGCCACCGGGTGTTCTCGAGCCCCATTTGACTCCGATCAACTTCATCATCAGAGCAAAAGCTCAATAAATATTCAAAGGGTTTTGAATATTCTTTCTAACGAATTGGCATAACGGTTCAGATGAAGGGTCTATTTTACTACCAAAAACTAATCTAGAGGCTCCCGGGCGCTCCTGATCTCCGTTTTGACCCCAACCAACTTCATCGCCAGAGCAAAAGCTCAATGGATCCTCAAAGGGCACAAAAAACCCTTTACAACGGTCCACCCCATGTGAAAAATGACCTAACCATTTGGATGAACGATCCTTTTTCCCCTAAAAACTGATTCGAAGTCCACTAGGCCCTCCCAGACTCCATTTGACCAAAGTCAAATCTTCAGTTGAAATGAGACCGAATGAATATTCAAAGGGAACTGAATAACCTTTCCAATGGTCCACCCCATGTATGAATCAACCTTACGGTACAGACGAATGATCTTTTTTACCCTGAAAGATCATCGGGCGCTTTCGAGCCCCGTTTGACCAAAGTTAACTCTCCGAACCGAGCGAAGCTCTTTGGAATGTCAAAGTACCTCACATAAACTTTCCAACAGTTTGCCCCATGTGCAATTCAGACTTATGGTTTGGAGGAACAATCCATTATTGTCCAACGTTCTTCCGTCTATAGAATCGACGGGTGCTTTCGAGCCCCGTTTGACCGAAACTCAAATCTTGAATTCGGGAGCGGTCCAAAGGTTTCTTAAAGGTATCTGAATTACCTTTCTAAAGGTACATCTCGTGCATAATTTGGACTTACGAATTCCATTTCATGACCATTTTTTTGAAAAATCTACGCGAGACAGCCAATTGGCAGGTCCATTTCCTTGCTTATCGACAGTGTGTCTTGGGCTACCTGTCGCTTGGCAGGTCAAGGACTATGACAATAGGTAGCCCCCTACCCTATATAACTAGAGCACGAGCTCACATCGAAAGGCACCCCAGATCCATCAATATTATTGATCTAAAAACATTCTTCTGCAATCAGCAAGGTTTCTTTGCGTGAAATTCCTTTCCACCTGTCATTCCCATCATTATCATACCCAATTTAGCAAAAATCTCCTTCTCTCTCATCTAACATTCACCCTAACTTGCAAGGGATCTCATCAAAGATCAAGGTTAAGCCTCAAGTTTCCAAAGATGGTCCAAGCATCCTTCTCTCTTTAAATTTCTTTATTTTTGCCTTAGATATATTAATTCTTAATTTAGATTTTACTTTAGATCATACACATTAACATCTCATCCTTTATTAGTTATATTGCACGTAATTTATTTTCTATAAAAAAACCCAAAACAAAGAAAAATTGGGTTACACCTATAAATTTTGACGAGATTCCTCATCATATTTTCTCCAAACTAAAAATATATTTTCTACACACAAATATAGTAAATTCCCATTTGAATCTATGGGATAAACCCCACCCTTGTGCCGCTTGCAAACTACGTGGACTTCGATGCCTTTATTGGACACGTAGGCGTCTTGGACTAAAACTCTAGACTCGAGTCCTATTTTCATTTTTCATCTTTTTCCTATTTTATCCATATATTATTCATATATATCAAACTTGTGATTCACATTTGAGCTTCTTATCTAAACATACATTATCGTTTCATCATAACGATCAATATCTCGATAAGCGTACACATTATATTTTTTTCATTATTATTTTGGGAATATTCCCATGGATGACCTCACTCCATCTTTCCCATGGTGAGAGTTGAGAGATTCCGATCTCCACTTATATATACATGCACACACTTCACGGAGAAATTAAGGAAAATAGTAACATAATCCCATAAGAGACTGAAAATGCGAGATGGGTGCCTAACACCTTCCTATTCCATAACTTAGCCCCCGAACCTCTGATCTAATTGGTTTCGCAAGAATCAGTTTGTCTTTGATGCCGCTCTCTCGAGGCGATGCCATGTTCTTTTTCCTGTTTTGTGCAAAATAGGCCGGCGACTCTATTTATTTACATCACCCCAACACCGACGACAACTGAAGCACCCTATAATGTAGAAAGGGGCACGAGACCTTTATCTCTCCCTCTTTTCCCCCTGAAATCTCCTCGGGGAAGAAGAGGGAATATTTCCCTGGGTTGGCCACATTATGTTATTCTTATGGAGAGCAGGGTCACTCCATTAGGACATGCCCTAAGGGGCTTCTGGTGATACCGGGACAATTTGAGCAAGGGAATTGATAGGCGCTAGTAGCCCCACCCCAATTTTAGGCATTTCCACTCACACCCTAATATCTGACTATACCTCCTCTAAGGGACCAGGTGCTGTGGCGCCCATAGCTGCATTTTGGACTTGTGTTTAACATCTATCAACATGACCAACCAGTACAACTCCAGGATATTGAGGGTATGTTTTATATGTATGATAATTATGCTCATGTACTTTTTGATATGGGAGTGTAGCGTTCTATTACTAGTTGTAGATTCGAAGCTAAGTTTGGTATGCTATATAGAGCATTCAATGTTTTATGGATACCCCAATGGGCAGAGGCTATGCTTTACGCCAGGTTTATAGGGGTGTGGTAGTAGTGATAGGCAATTATGTTTCTCCACCGACTTTTCGTTATTGGATATGCTTACGTACGATGTTATTTTGGGTATGGGTTGATTAGCAACATATCATGCTCAAATTAATTATAATAGGAAGGCTTAAATGTTTGCCATCGCCGGATAGGAGATGTTCATTATCGCTATGCTTATACTTGAGGGGGATTTTAACACGTACATATACTGTATCAATGTGAGTGCATCTGAGGAGGTTACTGTATCTTTATACGCGATACTTATCGTCCATGAGTTTTCGAACGTGTTTACAAGGTTCTGGGGTTACCACCTATGAGAGAGGAAGATATTTTTGCATTGATTGGACCCCGGCACCCAATGCATAGCTAGAGAACCATATCGTATGGCTCCATTATAGATGTGAGAGTTAAGGGAACAAATTCACTAGTTGCTTAGTCAGGGGTACATACAGAGGAGTACGTGTCCATGGGGAGATCCTATGTTGTTTGTGAAGAATAAATATGGGTCACTCCGACTGTGTGTAGATTATAGGGAGTTGAATAAGGTCACGATATATAATAAGTATACATTGCCTCGCATCGATGACCTATTTGATCAGTTAAGGGGCACATAATTCTTCTCCAATATTGACTTGTGCTTAGGTTATCATCAGTTATGGATTATGGAGGAGGATATACCGAAGAAAACTTACCACGTGTTACGGGTCATATGAGTTCTGGATCATGCCATTTGGACTGATCAAGGCACCAAAATTTTTTACGGACCGCAAGAACCGAGTGTTTCTACCATACTTGGATAAGTTCATCATCGTGATCATTGAGAACATCCTAGTGTATTCTTCTTCAGAGGAGGATCATGTAGAACATTTAAGGATGGTTTTACATCCCCTTAGGGGGAACAAGTTATATGCCAAGTTCTCTAAATGTGGGTTTTGTCTCTACGAGGTGCAATTTTTATAGCATATTTTATCCAAGGTCAGGATTTCAGTGGACCTTAGCAAGGTGTCAATGCTTATGGATTAGGGATAACCCACAATGTGTATGGAGGTCTTGAGATTTTTGGGTTTGGTGGGGTACGATAGCAGGTTCGTTCAATGGTTCTACAAGATCGTTGAACCAAGGACTAACCTCACCCGAAAGGGGGTACCATTTGTTTAAAATGCCTACTATTAGGGAGAGTTTGAGGAGATAAAGGAGACGTTCACGTCTATGACTTTTCTTGCTTTGCTTAGAGGTGAAATCGAGTATATGGTTTACACGGATGCATCACTTCAGGGATTGGGATGAGTTTTATTGCGAGAAGGTAGGCCCATAGATTATGATTCTCGTAAGCTTAATACGCATGGGGGAAACTACTTGAATCATAAATTAGAGTTGGCAGTGGTTGTATTCTCCCTTCGTATCTGGAGACACTATTTATGGTTGAGAGTTTTTTTTTGTTTTTCAATCACAAGAGCCTTAAATATTTATTCACGTAGAGAGACCTGAACATGAGACAAATGAGATGGTTAAATTTTATGAAAGTGTCACGACCTCGTCCCAAAATAGTAGTGGGGAGCGAGTGTCTTGACATTCCACCAAAGTAACATATTCTGGATTTAAAAACATTTCTTAAAATAAATGCAACGAAAATACAATCACATGGTTCTGAATCGTAAAATACTGAAATTGAAGGAATTATGTCATCAGAGCTTTCTAAAAGAAAACTTCATTTATATTAAAAGTAAAGAGTTACAACGAAAAACAAACTTTTATTACGAAAGAGCCAAACATGCTCTATATGATAAAATAAACATTTTACTTAAAATAACAAAAAGAGCTCTAAAAATGAATCTTCAACGTGGTCCTTTTATGTTCCCTCTACGAGCCTACTTATTTCCTGTAAAATTATTACAACGTCATCTAAAAGTCGAGTGAGATTCAATATCCAGACATTCCAAGGTTTTTCAGAAAATTGATACCTATTCAAATCAAAAGATAAGGCATCTACATATATGGATAGGAACTTGCAGTATATAATTTGGAATGACAGTATATAGAAATGAATCGCTCAGAATAGAACGGATGCAACAAATCACAGGCAATAACTTTTTCTTTCAATCATATCATTTTAATGGCCAAGTACACCTAATACCATATTCTTCCCCGATAGTTGAGGGTCAATCGAACTTGTTCGTCACAATGCCTTATTTAGGGCACACCAGCGATAACCCAGCTGGGAAGATAAATCAGTATAGAGGCCCCTTAGGCCGAATCATATTTTCAATATTCAATATCATTTTCAATAATCATGTTAATCGGTATGTCTATATGGACAAATATAAACATATCACAAATGAATCAATCATCGGTATCAGATGAATTTGAGAATAGAAGAAGTTCACAATATATATATATATATATATATATATATATATATATATATATATAGTTTACATAATATCATATAATTAAAATACACAAGGAATGTCAGAGTACTCACCTAGAACAGAAGTCCGAAGTTATAGATACAGAGTCTTGAATCGCTCGTTAATCTTGAGACGAAACTTCTTCTTAAACTTTGCCCACACTTTCTCTCACTATTTCTTTGTAAGATTTTGGTATAATTTCATTTAATGTCTTAGACAAGGGCTTTATTTATAGTTTTCAAAGGTATTTAGGTGCTGACATGTGTCTGGGTGATAAGGCTTTTATTTTGTTGAGTCGGTGTTCACGTGTCGCGTAACGGAGCAGCCTTGCAGTCTTAGTTCACCAAACGACGACACGTGTTTGAAATTTTTCTAAAGGATTGACATGTGTTTTATCTTTCCTATAAAGGTGACACGTGTGCGGTGGAGGTGTTAAAACCAAGCACGAGGTGTAAAGTTATTAAGGGTATAAGGGTTATTTTACATATGAAGGGTATTTTGTTAATTTCACACTATATATTTTTAATATTTCATAAAGGTCAATGAAAATATTTTATTCACAAAATGATCCTTTTTTTATTTTCATTTTAGTCCCTAAAACCTTCTTAATTAAAACCAAGTCCTTAAAGTTTCATAAAATTACAATTTCTACCCCAAAACTTATCATTTCGCTTAAGATAGGTTATAAGACTTTGATTTAATCCAGTTTATAGTTGATTCTTCATAATGATGATTTCTATCATTTTAATCAATAATACCCAAAATATAATAAGATTTACAGGTAGGATTACCTTAGGGACTTTTACATAATTTCCTATGAATTCCCTTGAATTTTTCCTCGCCTTTCTCTTCCTAAACTTCCCATTTCTCTCTCCTTAGGCTAAAACTCTTCCATGGCTGAAATATGATGAAGGAGGAGCTTATTTCAAAGGTTTTAGGTCGTCATAACGCACCTCCCCTTGGTCCAATCAAAGTATGACACATGGCAACTATGTAAGACAAAATATCATTTAAGGCTAAATGACTACTTACCCCTTGTTCGTAAAAAGATGATATATTCTCACTCGAATGTCCGTTTGATGCAACGTTTGTTGTGTTATAAACCTAATTCATAGGCCTACAACTATCGAGTTTATACCTCAAGTCAATTGTTATATTAAAATGGTCAAAACTAGGCTTCAACATGAACATTTTTACCAAAAACATCAAAATTTTGTAATTGCAATTAATTCGATATTTCATGCCTTATGAAAGTATAATAACTTAACATTATATATATTAACGACACATTACCCATATCACATAGGCTAAACATGATTCAAACATAATTAATCATAATTATGAAACCTATCATTTAGCTTAGGATGTGTAATAAAATATCAATTTGACTCATTTCACATTTAATTCTTCAAATTTAAAAATGGGTTTTATTATATTAAGAATCTAGGATATCACATATGTAATAATACAACATTATTAGATAGTAAGTGAGATGAAATTGAAATAAAACAATTATATATTGGCATAAGAAAATGGGGTCATTACAGAAAGACTACCAAGTTTCAATCCAACACCATTCCTAGAAAGCAAATGTGGAAAAGGACACTCCGAGTCATAGGCCAACAGTTTCCTTGGCCACTTTATGGGTCAATCATGGGATGATTTTCCAGACTTTTGGGAATAAATGTGGAGTAACTTGAGACAGATGGACTTAACGGTTGACTTCTTGGAAGTAGTGACAGTCACTCCGACTATCATATCGTGGGTAGTTCAAGCACATAAGTTAGATTCATTTTGTCAGGAAAAGGTGAGGCTCGTAGATGGTGGAGTTCCTTTATTCTTAATTAGGTAAGATGGAGGATTACAGTTCCAAGGAAGACTATTAGAGCTGGAGGATTTAGAAGTACAAAAGAAAGTTTTAGCTGAGGTGCGTGGTTTACTGTATACAGTATATCACGGAGGGGATAAGATGTACCAAGATATGCGACAATCGCATTCGGGGTCAGGAATTACGATAAATGCACCACTTGTCAACTAGTAAAGGTGGAGCATTAGAAATTGATAGGGAAGTTGCAACCGTTAGAGATCCTTCAGTGGAAATTATAGAGTATCCCCATGGACTTTATTTTGGGATTATCGAGATCAAAGAAAGTTCATATTTATATTTGGATCATCATCGACAAGTTGATGAAGGTGTCTCATTTTCTACTTTTAAGGACATATTACACCATAGAGCAGTATGCCACACTATTTGCGGCGGAGATTGTGAAACTTCATGGGGGCTATGGGACATCATGTCCAATAGAGGAAAGACTTTCATTTATCAGTTTTAGAGGGGATTTCAGTATGAGATGGGAGTGCAGTTGAGTATGGGCATGACGTTCCACCCTCAGTCAGACAGTCAAATTGTTAGATTTTGCTGGTGAATAAAATTTTGGAAGATATGATTTGGGATCGTGTGTTAGATCTCAAGGGGATTTGGGATGCATACTTGCCACTTGTAGAGTTTGCATACAATAATAGTCTCCAATAGACTATTAGGATGGCACCGTACGATGTGTTATATGGATGACGATAATACTCACCTAGCAATTGGGTGGAATCGGAGGAGTACAAGATGTTTAGGTCGGACCTCATTCGGGACACCTCAGAGAAGGTGGCAATCATCTGGGCACAGATGAAAGCATCCCAGGACCATAAAGAAAGTTACGCTAATAGGAGCAAGGATAAGGTGTAGTTCCAAGTGGGGTAGGGGGCATGTGTTACTGAGAGCCTCCCCGATGAAGGGGGTATTCAGATTTGGATCGAAAGGGAAGTTAGATCATTAATGCATAGGCCCCTTTATGATTTTAGATAGGGTGGGACCGATGGTGTACCATTTGGACTTAATTGATCATCTTTAGAGGTGCATGATGTATTCCACGTGTCCATATTGAGGAAGTTTCTGAGGGATGAGGATACCTATCAGCATATCAACCTCGGTGGGATCGAGCTATAATAGGACGTAGTTACGAGGAGAGGCCCCAACATATCCTTGATTAGAGAGATAAGATTCTAGGATCTAAGGTCATTCCTTTAGTGAGAGTTCAATGGTGGAATCATATTGAGATCGAGTCCACCTTGGAAAGAGAGGAAGACATGTGGGCGAGGTATCCAGAGTTATTCTAGATTGGTAAAATTTAAATTTCAAGGACAAAATTCCTTTATTACGGGGGGAGAAATTTAATACCCCATATTTTCCATGCATTAAAATAATTAGATATTATTATTTATGCTCGTTTGACATGTCTTGTTAGTACTTGAAATTTATATGTGTTAAATGAATCTAAAATTTGACTTCAGACACGTTACAATATTAATTAACTATTTTAGCATGACTGTGTATTATGGGCGAATATGGAATGGTCAGAGATTTAGTATCGAGGGTTTCCTTGTTTGGATTATCCCATTAGTTTTGGGTCCCAATGATCGTGAAGTAGTTCCCTATAATGACATGTCACACCAAATTAATAATTAATTCTGTAAATGACTTTTGAACTTGTGCTAGTTAATTTATTGAAAGTGTTGAGTTAAACTAATAATTATTAATGGTATATTTTGGGCTAGTTTTAGAATGCTTAAAATGGTCATTTTTATCTTATAATGTTAGGTTTTAAGACCATAGGGTTAGTATAATCCATGTGTATTGTTTAAGTCATCTATAGGTGATTTTGGGCTCTTTTAGATGAGAATCATTTGGGGCCCAAGTATAATTTCAGGATTTGGGGATTTTAATGAGTCATTAGGGATTACATAAGTCACTTATCATAATTAGGAAATAAACTTAAGTTAAGAGAGAGAAACTTCAAGAGAATATATGAAGAGTTGGAAGGATATTGCCCTAGTTTTCTTCACCAAACTGATAAAGGTAAGTTTATTTAAAATTGGATCATAGTTTCCTTTGTGTTATATTATATCTATTCATTGGAATCTGAATAAAATCATGCACTAATGTGATTGTTATGATTAATTAGGTTAATTTTTGTAATTAGTCAAATTAAGATGTGAATCACATCAATTTATATCTTATATTAGTTAAATTCCTCATGAAATTGAATTGAATTTGTTATAAAATGATTTGAATTGGTTTTATATTGTGAATCACTCAAAAGCCCTCTGACTGGATGAATCAATCCATGAAAACTCTAGTTTAATTAATGAAATTGATAAACTAGGGTTCTTATAGTTAAATTTGAAATTTCCATTGAATCTTGAATATAAACTTGATTGTTATTAGAATTATGGTTCAATCATGTATTTGAAATGGATTCATTATAAGGATGTTTAGTGGGGCTTAAATGAAGCTTTTGAGTCATCGATGGGGGTTTAAAAGGAGAAACGAGACTTTGGAGAAGACGGATCATGTAATTTTGATTTTTTTTCAAAAACTTATAGCCATCTATTGATTGATCGATCGACCCTATCAGATTTTGTGAAACATTGGCTTTTGATTGTTTTTTTGGAGTACATTAGCTTATGGACATAGAATATGTAGGATTTCTTCTCTTATATTATTTATGAAATGCATACCACATATGAGTGCTCATCGGTGATATACTAGGAGGGATTCCATTTTGGTGAACGTACGATGTTGATCGCGATGGTACCTATGTGATAGAAATGGGTTTACCATGGTCATTTTTACCCCGAGTCCTACTGCTGACGTACCAGTATCTCGAGGGGATTTCATGGGGGTTATCATCGTATAGTCTTTGGTATGGTAGGCTATACGCATGATGGAAAGGCTTAGATATTTATCCCCCTATTGGTGATAAGGTCTTAGGTGTAGGGTGGCCTAAGACTATACCTAGTATGCACGAGTGATCCCCGAAGGCAATAGGGATAGGCTTTCGTTATTTTTGGGTTTGAATTATCCCATTTACAAGGTATGTTTTAGGGGCCATACTCTTATGGATATTAGACTTTGAGACTGTCCTATTTATCTTATACATTTTACATGATTAGTGTAGTATTTTTATGAATTCATTGATTATATTCAAATTATTTAGAATAATAGTTAATCTAAGATTCACTTGGGTTTGGGCTAGTAAATGCATGTGATATCTAAGACTATTTAAATTGGGATAAACGTAAAAATAACTAATATGCTAAAGGAAGATGCATTGTTATATTTTAGGCCAAATTCAGTCATAATATTATTCCTTATAAACTTGCTATTAACGTTTTCGTGGACTTTACATTTTAGGAAATAGGCCACCAGTGCCGCCTCAGCCTTGATCCTGTGATATTACATCTCATGTAGTACTATTGATATTTGGATGTAGGTGTAGGGACACCGTGCCCATTTTCCAATTATGATATTTCCATTTTGGATAGTCTGGATTATGTAGTTGTTTTTAGATTTTGTAATTTGGGATTCTGAGATAGTTATGGATTGTGTTATGTAGACTTTATTATATTGTTTTGTGGTAGCAGATGTGACAGATTTTTACTTATTATTGTTCAGTTATTTACTTTTGCATATTTTATTATTTGTCATGCTTAGAATTATACTCAACTGTAAAGACTCCTGTATTGTTTATTTTAGAGTTGATCAATATATTATTAGATTATACGTGGTGTCAATGCTGGGGGAAATGGTGAGGATAAGGAATATCTTGTTTCGTTTGATTCTCTAGATAAACTATTTTATGTCAATATAAATTAGATTCCATGTGATGTTATTTAGATGACAACGTCCAAGAAAAGGCAACAAATGTGCAAAAATAAAAAACATGTGAACCAAAACTAGGTAAAGACTTTAATGATTATGTTTACTTTTGTAATTTTGAGTACGATAGGCAGGGTGATGAAAACTTATCTAACGAAACATTGAGGCATATGTGAAAAATGGATTGAGAGGGTTTTTTTGGGTATGGAAGAGGAAGAACAAGGGGGGTGTGATAATTGATGATATATATGTGTCTTATTCTTTTTCTAGTGACTTAAGAAGTGTTGATATATTTGACCTTGATCATGACAATGACAAAGGGAAGGGTAAAACAAAACATTAGCCTTAATTCATGTGACACCCCGCCTAATAAAATACCGGGTGATCAGTCCTATACCAAATTAAAACAGGAATCCCAGTTGGATCATCCTTAGCATCACTGTCGAAAACTTTTTAAATCTTACTAACCACCTTGTATTCCAAAAGCTGGTGCCAATTTTAACTTTTTGATTAAACAAAACAGTACATGCGGAATTAAAATATAAACCATTCACACATCTGAATGAAAACAAACTGAATCATAACTACACAACTTACCGAATAAATCACCGGCCACCAAATAAATAATCCAATACAAATATTCAACACCTGAATGAATTACACCTGAAAACTGTACCGAGAAGTCTGGGCGACAAGCCCTAAATAAAACTGAAACTGATACAAGATTCCTACTCTAGGAATGAATGAATGATGCGTCTAATCCAAACTCCTGTTAGCATCCACATATGCCGCATCTCCGTGTCCCTGGAATAGAATATCAATCCTGGCGTCCCTGTGGCTGGACACCTAAAAGGTTTTAAAATAGTTTTATAGCAAGGGTTAGAACCCAAAACATTTTGAAAATATTTAGCAAGTGAATTAACTGCAGTAATTTAAAATGCATGAATGCTCTTCATATTTAAGTTAGTGTCGCACTCCCTTGTGGACATTCTCACCCCTCCACTATTGTGCACACCTACCGGTTATCTTAACCCTACCTAGTTGTGCTACCCCGTCCAACTAGTCCTGGTATAACCTTCCCTTTCCATACTACTTTAACCCGAGTATAATGATCTCCTGAATTATAAGTTATTTCACAATTAACTTAATTAATTCCTCTTAAATAGTAACATATAACCGTATCACAAGTTATATAAAGTAAATACATCACACACTGTATTATTCCCACAAATGATTAACTTAATTAATTTCTCATTAATTAACAGCATATAACTGTAACCCGAGTTATATGAAGTAAATACATCATACACTGTAATATCACTACAATTGGTTATCTTAATAAATTTCTCATTAATTAACAGCATATAACTGTAACCCGAGTTATATAAGGTAAATACATCACACACTGTATTATCACCTACATATATTTACTACCATATTATACGTACCTTTACTAACATCCACACATATATCATATGTGTATCCATCCTTCCGAGTGTACCCTCACCGGATGATTCACTCTAAAATACCATCTCACTAGGTGTGCTCACAAAACCTAGTTTTCCAAGTTGGATTCGCTCACCAACCTGGTCTACAACATAAACGAATTGAAGGTGGTCATATTCCTTCCTGAAAGTGAGATAATCTCCTCACCCATGTACCAAACGCTATGACCTAGGGATATACTCACCTACTCCTCAAGCTAGGGGATTCACCCACATCGCGCAACCTCCCTTGATAGTATTATAGTATATAATTTGAATAAATATCTAGTCACTGATATTTAATATCACACACAATATATACACGTATATATATACTATCATTACACCGTATATATATGATATAAACCCAGGCTTTACCGTGTACTCAAAATCCCGTATACAGCTTGAAATTTAATATCACGCACAATATACACGTATATATATATATGTATATATATATATATATATATATATATATATATATATATATATATATATATATATATAATATAACCCTAGCTTTACCGTGTACTAAATATCCCGTATACTGCCTGAAATTTCCTGAGTCTGTGGCTCGAATCAACGTAGTTAATTTTCTCACTTAATAATTTATCGTCTTCCCGAGACTATGGTCCAACTCTAATATATTTAATTACCACTCCTATTAATTTAATCCTACCCGAGTCTACAATCTGACTCTAATTAAATTAATTATCACTCTTATTAATTTAATCCTACCCATGTCTACAATCTGACTCTAATTAAATTAATAATCACTATTATTAATTTAATACTTGGTGTCGCCCAACCATTATCCCCGGAATCTCTCACTTGGCCCGTACCTCAACTTTTCTCGAGTCTATGTTCCGACTCCAAAATAATTACTTTCTCTCAATAATTAATTTAATACCTTGATGTCACTTAACCAACATACCCGGACTCGCTCACTTGGTCCAATTTACATCTCATAATATAATATCCACATTTTCGCCTACAATGTGTCACACCTTTATTTCTATAATTTTTCCAATCATATTTGACTATAATTATTAACATACCCGGACTCGATTCACTTGGCCCGAATTTAAATATAACCCAAATATATATCCCGACTCTAAATTAATTAGTTTATCTCCAAACTTAATTCACCACCTTGACGTCGATTAGCCAATATACCCGGATTTGCTCACTTGATCCGTATCTCACTATTTTGGAATAAAATTCCTCAAATTCATCCATTAAGTGCCCCACATAAATTCATCTTAGTCCCAATTACTTTGTCTCAAAATTGCTAGGAATATTTGTTTCATAATTATTTATTCACTAATAAATGTATGGAAATTAATTTATAATTAATTTCCCCCTATCACACACAGGCCGAACTGCCCAAAATTTCCCATCGTCGATCGATCGATCGATCCCTTCGTGCCAGCTCTCCTTCCTTCCTGAATTCCACCATTAATGAAATTTCAAGGTTTCTTTCCTCAAAAACCAACCTCAAACCAGCCTATTAATCATCTTATAACATTTCTTATGAACTAAAAATATTATCTAAACCTTTTACCATCATTAACACTATGAATCTTGACCCACTCATGAACACAAATTTCTAGGGTACAATCCCAATCCCAATTTCAAATTCAAATTTGATCCTTTTATATTCTGATTTTTTTCTCATTCAAACCAGATAATCATACTCAGAATTATATAGCACAACTAATTCTTTCCTTAAATTTCATTCAATGGTTCCATTAACAAAACCCCCTTTTTGTACCCATTTATCCCCAAAACGAATTTTGGTTTACACATCACTATGATATGAATTGATTATCATCAATTTAGAAATCACAACAGTTAACCACTTGCTTGGAATCGTTCGTAGGGTCTGATCCGTCGTCGACACCCCTTAATTTGACTCCAAAATCTCCAAATTGGCTTTTGCTAAGCTTTCCCCCAATTTCCCTCTCAAGCCCTACGCTGAGATTTGTGATGGCTGCTGATTTCCTAATCCCTCTATCAGCTTAAAAATCTAAATTCCGTTTTTAGCCTAATGGGCTTAATTAAAATAGCCCAACTCAACCCGTGTAGGCCCGGCTATGCCCAAAAATGCCCCGAGACCCAATTATTACCCCCGGGTACTCTTTTCTGACTATTTCGACCCATCCGGACTCAATCGCGCACTCAGAATTGGCATCCGAATTAATTTATAAAAATTCTTATCTCACACCCAATTTAGTCTATACCGACTCCCGGCTGGGATAAAGTGTATACCCCGTCATTAATACCCGAAATGACGCAATTAAATTATTACTATTCACTTAGTAAATACATTTCCCTAAACATTAACCATTTACTCCCCGATTAATTTTTAAATATATATTGCCATAATTAATTCAATTAAAATTACAGCACACAAGTAAATTTAAAATTTTCGAATTAATTAAATATTGAATGCACAAAAATACGGGGTGTTACATACTTCCCCCCTTACAAAGGAATTTCGTCCTCGAAATTAAGTTAAACCTAGTGTTCCAATGTTCACATATTACTCACTAGTCATGTGCCTCCAAGCCTGCTATATCTATCCCATCCGCTTCTAACCACGTTATACAAGTATGCATTTAGATTAACCAGGGAGCCCATACACCCTATACCCGCGCTTAATCGCACCAAATTTGCCTTAATTAACCTAGGTGCCCATACACCCTCTCCCCTGCGCTCTACCGCACGAAAGTTACCCGACTATGCTAGTCGTAACCCATAATATAACTTCGAACCTGTAGTCATTTTACATATATATATATATATATATATATATATATATATATATATATATATATATATATATATACATATATATCTACTGCCCGGGTACCCAATCCATGTGTTAACGTCCAAACATCTTCCCGCAGAACACTTGTCTCTCAACACAAAAGTATGTACGCTTACTCTCATGCTACCAAAGACAACATTAAATACTGCGCCCTTACTACCACTAGTGCTTGCGCAAAATAAACCCCGATCTATCTCTCTTTGCTCGAAAATCAATTTAACCACCCTGATTCACTTCAGTAAACATCCCCACTTACC
Organism: Sambucus nigra; assembly: GCA_949130495.1. Classification (NCBI taxonomy): domain Eukaryota; kingdom Viridiplantae; phylum Streptophyta; class Magnoliopsida; order Dipsacales; family Adoxaceae; genus Sambucus; species Sambucus nigra. The sequence goes on along the minus strand of OX422224.1, from coordinate 188,559,406 downwards.
GGGATAAAATGTGAGAACATAAAACCTCACTATGTGCCATCGCACCACACAGTACAACATATATATCCCCATATATACAGGCTATACACCCTCTCCGGTGAAACCTAGTACCAACCCTACCCTGGCGTCGCAAACACCAATTTTTTATTTTTTTTACACCACTGTCCACAATAGTTAATTTTCATCGCTATCCAGCCGATATTTAGGAAATATTATCAACCCTACTCCCATAATTCTCGAAAGTAGCAACTTTTCACATAATTCTAATCATTCAGTGTACACCTCTACTCTCCCGTGAATAACACCAAGGAACTCCGCTACCCTACGGAAATTTTATCCACATACTATGGCTGCTACCGCCAATGCACCCACTAAGTTCGACTCACGTGCGAACTCTAGTGAAAAATAAGTCTTATACTGTGACATCCTCTTTGTCACTCAAAAATATACCCCATGCCCATAGGGTAAAAATAATTACCTCTATACTCCAGCTGCAACGGCTGGTTCTCGAGTTCCAGAGCAGCTTCTCCCTGCCCGAATGCACCCATGACTTGCTTTAGTGGCTGTACTTCCAGATCCTCGTTGTTGCCTCCCCTGCCTCGCTTAAGACAAATTCCATTCACGTGTCTCGCTTTCCCCACAAACGAAACACTTTCTAATACATTCTCCCTGCCATTGGTCCCTTCCATGCCGACCTTGTTGGAATTCCTGGCCATCCTGCCGATAGCCTTCAGTTCTAGATCGTTTGGCATGATTTCCCTGCCAAAAATTCTGCCCTTGATCTCCCCAGTCTACTTCTGGGATACCCTACTGGTATTCTTCCCTCCTGCCTTATCCGACTGGCTAGTTCCCACTCCCTTCCTGCTTCCTTTCGCGTGGAAGCGATATTCCCGACAATGCCGGAGTGCCGCGTTAACGACACCAGTATAATATGCTAATGCAGAATTATCAACAAAATGTTGTCTGATTCTCCAGACTAACCCGTCCATAAACTTTGCTTTCTTTCTCTTTTCCTTGCTTACCTCATCCGGTACAAAATTTTGCCAACGAGTGAATTCTTCCTCGTAATCGACCACTGAACGGTCTCCCCTAGTCCTCACAAATTTTTTTCCTCATTTCGGTCTCAACCGCTGGAGGAAAATACTTGCGGTCGAACCGCACCCAAAACCCTGAAATATCTAGTGTGTCCCTTTTCTCAATTGTGGTGATCGACTCCCACCACTGTAGCACTGCTCCCACTAAACTAAAAGTGGTTAGCATTTTCTTCCGCACCTCATCTAATTCTCCCAAGCGTAGGTGACGCTGGATATCTCTCTTCCTTGACACTCTAACACTACATCTGAACCCTCTCGCAACTCTGGTGGGTTCCCACTAAAAATAACCTCTCTTTCTTGCTTCCATCCTGACGACCCCGCGTGAGTCTGAACATCCAACACCACTAACACTTGTGGTGGGTCCCGTGGAAAGTACCCTGCCGTTGCGACCACCGTTGCCCCAACTGCCTGTGCCACTATTTTAGTTACCTATGCTGCCAAAATCATCTCTGGCCGTTGCTGCGGTAGCTCGTGCTCCTAACGAGCCTCCCGCGTCTCATCCCCCCTGCTGCCCTAGCTGTTCTCTCTCTCCCAAGCATCATCAGGAATGAGAATCGAATTTTGTATGAGTTCACTCTCAAATATAAATTTCGCAGAAGAACATATATGCGCGTACGTATGAGAATACAACAATCCTATAATAGGGCTCTATATCAAAGATTGCTAAGCCGAAACGTGAAAAGCCGCAAAAATCCTAAGGACACTAGAACCTGATGCTCTGATACCATCTGTGACACCCCGCCTAATAAAATACCGGGTGATTAGTCCTATACCAAATTAAAACAGGAATCCCAGTTGGATCATCCTTAGCATCACTGTAGAAAACTTTTTAAATCTCACTAACCACCTAGTATTCCAAAAGTTGGTGCCAATTTTAACTTTTTGATTAAACAAAACAGTACATGCGGAATTAAAATATAAACCATTCACACATCTGAATGAAAACAAACTGAATCATAATTACACAGCTTGCCGAATAAATCACCGGCCACCAAATAAATAATCCAATACAAATATTCAACACCTGAATGAATTACACTTGAAAACTGTACCGAGAAGTCAGGGCGACAAACCCTAAATAAAACTGAAACTGATACAGGATCCCTACTCTAGGAATGAATGAATGATGCGTTTAATCCAAACTCCTGCTAGCATCCACATATGCCGCAGCTCCGTGTCCCTGGAATAGAATATCAATCCTGGCGTCCCTGTGGCTGGACACCTAAAAGATTTTGAAAATAGTTTTATAGCAAGGGTTAGAACCCAAAACATTTTGAAAATATTTAGCAAGTGAATTAACTGCAGTAATTTAAAATGCATGAATGCTCTTCATATTTAAGTTAGTGTCGCACTCCCTTGTGGACATTCTCATCCCTCCACTATTGTGCACACCTACCGGTTATCTTAACCCCACCTAGTTGTGCTACCCCGTCCAACTAGTCCTGGTATTACCTTCCCTTGCCATACTACTCTAACCCGAGTATAATGATCTCCTGAATTATAAGTTATTTCACAATTAACTTAATTAATTCCTCTTAAATAGTAACATATAACCATATCACAAGTTATATAAAGTAAATACATCACACACTGTATTATTCCCACAAATGATTAACTTAATTAATTTCTCATTAATTAACAGCATATAACTGTAACCCGAGTTATATAAAGTAAATACATCATACACTGTAATATCACTACAATTGGTTATCTTAATAATTTTCTCATTAATTAACAGCATATAACTGTAACCCGAGTTATATAAGGTAAATACATCACACATTGTATTATCACCTACATATAATATTTACTACCATATTATACATACCTTTACTAACATCCACACATATATCATATGTGTATCCATCCTTCCGAGTATACTCTCACCGGATGATTCACTCTAAAATGCCATCTCACTAGGTGTGCTCACAAAACCTAGTTTTCCAAGTTGGATTCGCTCACCAACCTGGTCTACAACATAAACAAATTGGAGTCGGTCATATTCCTTCCTGAAAGTGAGATAATCTCCTCACCCATGTACCAAATGCTATGACCTAGGGATATACTCACCCTACTCCTCAAGCTAGGGGATTCACCCACATCGCGCAACCTCCCTTGATAGCATTAGAGTATATAATTTGAATAAATATCTAGTCACTGATATTTAATATCAGACACAATATATACACGTATATATATATACTATCACTACACCGTATATATATGATATAAACCCCGGCTTTACCGTGTACTCAAAATCCCGTATAGTGCCTGAAATTTAATATCACGCACAATATACACGTATATATATATATATATATATATATATATATATATACTATCACTACACCGTATATATATATTATAACCCTGGCTTTACCGTGTACTAAATATCCCGTATACTGCTTGAAATTTCTTGAGTCTGTGGCTTGACTCAACGTAATTAATTTTATCACTTAATAATTTATCGTCTTCCCGAGACTATGGTCCAACTCTAATATATTTAATTACCACTCCTATTAATTTAATCCTACCCGACTCTACAATCTGACTCTAATTAAATTAATTATCACTCTTATTAATTTAATCCTACCCGAGTCTACAATCTGACTCTAATTAAATTAATTATCACTATTATTAATTTAATACTTGGTGTCGCCCAACCATTATTCCCGGACTCTCTCACTTGGCCCGTACCTCAACTTTTCCCGAGTATATGTTCCGACTCCAAAATAATTACTTTCTCTCAATAATTAATTTAATACCTTGATGTCACTTAACCAACATACCCGGACTCGCTCACTTGGTCCAATTTACATCTCATAATATAATACCCACATTTTCTCCTACAATGTGTCACACCTTTATTTCTATAATTTTTCCAATTATATTTGCCTATAATTATTAACATACCCGGACTCGATTCACTTGGCCCGAATTTAAATATTTCCCGAATCTATATCCCGAATCTATATCCCGAATCTAAATTAATTAGTTTATCTCCAAACTTAATTTACCACCTTGACGTCGATTAGCCAATATACCCGGATTTTCTCACTTGATCCGTATCTCACTATTTTGGAATAAAATTCCTCAAATTCATCCATTAAGTGCCCCACATAAATTCATCCTACTTCCAATTACTTTGTCTCAAAATTGCTAGGAATATTTGTTTCATAATTATTTATTCACTAATAAATGTATGGAAATTAATTTATAATTAATTTCCCCCTATCACACACAGGCCGAACTGCCCAAAATTTCCCATCGTCGATCGATCGATCCCTTCGTGCTAGCTCTCCTTCCTTGTTGAATTCCACCATTAACGAAATTTCAAGTTTTCTTTCCTCAAAAACCAACCTCAAATCAGTATATTAATCATCTTATAACATTTCTTATGAACTAAAAATATTATCTAAACCTTTTAACATCATTAACACTATGAATCTTGACCCACTCATGAACACAAATTTCTAGGGTACAATCCCAATCCCAATTTCAAATTCAAATTTGATCCTTTTATATTCTGATTTTTTTCTCATTCAAACCAGATAATCATACTCAGAATTATATAGCACAACTAATTCTTTCCTTAAATTTCATTCAATGGTTCCATTAACAAAACCCCCTTTTTGTACCCATTTATCCCCAAAACGAATTTTGGTTTACACATCACTATGATATGAATTGATTATCATCAATTTAGAAATCACAACAGTTAACCACTTGCTTGGAATCGTTCGTAGGGTCTGATCCGTCGTCGACACCCCTTAATTTGACTCCAAAATCTCCAAATTGGCTTTTGCTAAGCTTTCCCCCAATTTCCCTCTCAAGCCCTACGCTGAGATTTGTGATGGCTGCTGATTTCCTAATCCCTCTATCAGCTTAAAAATCTAAATTCCGTTTTTAGCCTAATGGGCTTAATTAAAATAGCCCAACTCAACCCGTGTAGGCCCGGCTATGCCCAAAAATGCCCCGAGACCCAATTATTACCCCCGGGTACTCTTTTCTGACTATTTCGACCCATCCGGACTCAATCGCGCACTCAGAATTGGCATCCGAATTAATTTATAAAAATTCTTATCTCACACCCAATTTAGTCTATACCGACTCCCGGCTGGGATAAAGTGTATACCCCGTCATTAATACCCGAAATGACGCAATTAAATTATTACTATTCACTTAGTAAATACATTTCCCTAAACATTAACCATTTACTCCCCGATTAATTTTTAAATATATATTGCCATAATTAATTCAATTAAAATTACATCACACAAGTAAATTTAAAATTCCCGAATTAATTAAATATTGAATGCACAAAAATATGGGGTGTTACAATTCAATCCTAAATTTGATATGGATGACACTAAATTTTTATTTTTCCACCTTTAGAGTACATTAAAGTCCTTGCACATGCCATTAGGAAACACCCCATAAAAAAGGTAAGTAAGTGAAGATCATAAATATAGATAAGACTATGGTGAGGGTTATTTTATAAGGATGGTTGTTCCTAGACCCTTTATGCAACAAAAATAGAGGATGAAATAACCCTACAAATTAGGACACTTGAACCGAACTATATATTTTTGTGAACCATAACATGACTTTCAAGTGGATAGCAAAAAAAATTATTAAGAGGATTAGGTGTTATCCTCATGTTACTTTGGTGCATTAAAATAACATGCCATGCCAGTGTTTCAAGTGAATGTATCTAATCATAAATATTACAAAGATAAGAAAGAGGATTATAAATTGATGGAGGGTAGTGTGAAGGAATAATATGCCTAAATTCATGACTATGTTGTGGAACTAAAGAGGGAAAATTCAAGGTCCCCTGTTATAATTATTGATGTTGGTGTGGTATGTAAAAAAATTAAGAGAATGTGGTGTGTGTTTGGGGGCTTGTAAGAGAGATCTTGTTGAGTATTAAACCCTTATAGGACTCTAGTTAGGATGTATGGTTGCCACCTGAAGGGTCCTAAAGGGGGAAATTACTCACTATTATTAGCATTGATTTAAATAATTTTATGTTCCCCTTAGCATATGCCCTTATGCGTAATGAAACAAAAGACTCATGAACATGGTTTATTGAGATTTTGAAGGATGATGTCAATATGAACAATACTCATGCTTGAACTTTCATTAGTGGTAAATAAAAAGGCTTTGTACCATATCTAAAAGGGTTATTGATGAGTGTACAAGAAAAAAACATACATGATGTGTTATCGTGATAATGTGGAACCATTGAATGGGGTTCAAATGTGGCCTAAAATTGGCCTTCCATAGATGGAATCATCATCATATGCTACCTACCTGGTAGTCCAAAGAATTAGAGAATAGTAGATTAAGATGAGAGAAAAAAACACATCAAACATTATAAGCCTTTCCAAATTACACTTCCAGTCCTCCCCAAAATTCAAAAATTGTGGTGTATAATGTCACAACATGAGGACTTGCAAAGTTAAGACAAATTTGAGTCATATGTTGCATTTATTTTATAAGTCATTATGTTTAGCTAAGTAATTCATCATCATAGGGTGAGTCATTATGTTCTATTAAAAATGCATTGCTCCCACATTTAATAGGTTAAATCAGTGAGAAAGCAAAGTCTTAATTGGGAAAGAATGTTGATATTAGTGATATCCAATCACAAGTTATACAATAAACAATTGCTTTATCCTTATTGACAACAAAAAAGAAACCAACTAAGCTGCTAATAAATAAAAGAAAATTCATTGAAATATAAAGCACAATAGACTAGTAATGATGGCATATTATTTTGTAAGAGTTGTGTTTTTTTCTTTGCACACGTGAATAGAGGAAAAGGGAAGGATGGATGGTGAAATAATTGACTGAGTCTGTGATTTGTTTTGGGGTTGGTTGACTATTTTGTGTTAGGGTGGATATCACTAGTTTGGGGATAATTATGCTAGTTTTTAGGGTATTTATGGGTATAATTCAAAACTGCTATTTAATGGTGGTATATAGTGGTGTAATTATAAGTAATTCTTAGGGGATTGTAGTTATGGGTGGTAATTATAACTCCACCAATTTTGGTAAACACCGGGTGGCCAAGACTCAATGCTAAATATAGGGAATGCCAATAATTTACACTATTCTCAATATCAACGCAAACAAAATGAATGAAGTAAAGTAAATTTTGGTCACCTTGGCCACTCGCCGATCCACTTCACGTGGGATGTTAGTTAAGGGCTAAAAATGTGGGACTATAAAATGGTTATCGTCAATGATTTGAGGTGTGTGGATGTGTAAATATCATAGTCGTTAGATTATTTTACTCCAAAAAGAGAAAGGAAATTTTCAGCACCAAAGAGAAAACATAAAAGGCTATTAGTGCATGAGAAACTAAACAACGTGTGGGCTCAAAGACTATGTTAAAATGTGGGAAGATGTTAGGCACCCATTTCGCCCTTTCAGTGTCTCACGGGCAGCAAAAATGTTATCATTCGCCTAAAGTGTGTGAACATGTGTATAATGTGTAAAATGTTCCATGTGTGTGAAGTTTGTAAAGTGAAAATGTGCATGAATGCAAAAATGTGTGTATGAAGTGAAATTATCGTATCTGCATCATGAGAAATATGGGAACGTGTCATTCAAAGGAGATAAACTAACTAAAAAGTGTTTGAAAATAACTAATGTGTGAGCATAATTCCAAGACTGTAGCATCATTATAGAAAAGTGAGTATGTTTGATATGGTACCGCTGAGAAGTGATAAAGATAAAAAGACTAACTATGGTAATAAAACAAGTTAAATATGAACAAGGCACTAATACATGGATATGGATAGAATTGTAAGAAATAAGGAAGGACTCGAATCTCTAAATCTATTTGAGATGCCTACATAACCGAGAATGACATTAAAGTCCACACCGTTCGTATATGGGAATGAGGTTGGGATCTAACTCATAATCCGAATCTAGAGTATTTCTCTTGACTTATATGAAAAAGAGTGTGAAATGTGGTGTAAGTGTGAGGAAAGTGAGATAACTATAAATTGAGAATGATGTTGTAAACCCCACTTTTCGGTATTTTTATTTATAAAATAGATTTGAAAGTGTATATATAATAATATAGTGAGACTAATGAGCTCTGGTGGGTATTTGAAACTTGGGGTTTTGTAGGGAGCCCAAGGTGGGTTGATTAGATTCTTGATTATGAGGGCTTGGAAATTGTATGAAGCCTGATTTTAAGGGATGAAATTGTATGAATACTAATTCCTATGACCTAGAGAGTTATACGAGTAATAAAGGGAATCATGACCTAATTTTAAGGGCTTAGGTTTGGTTTTGAAGACCTGAAGAGTGTATGCGACCAATACGGGTATCGCGACCTAATTTTGAGGGATAAGGCAAATTCTGAGGACCTAAAGAGTATGTCCGACCAATACGAGGATCACAAACTAATTCCAAGGGCCTAGATCTAATTCTGAGGACCTAAAGATGTGTGCGACCAATACATGGATAAAACCTAATTATGATGGACTAGGTCTGATTATAGAAACCTAAAGAGTGTGTGCAATCAATACAAGTATCACGACCTAATTCTGAGGGCCTAGATATGATTCTCAGGCTTTAAAGATATGTACGATCAATACAAGGATTGTGACCTAATTCTAAGGGCTAAGGTCTAATTATAAGGACCTAAAGAGTGTGCGCGATCTATACGGGAATCATGTCCTAATTTTATGAGCCTAGGTATAATTCTAAGGACCTAAAGAATGTGTGTGACCAAAATGGTGATCATAACCTAATTCTAAGGGCCTATGTTTTATTCCGAGGGCCTAAAGCGTGTATGCAACCAATGCAGGGTTCATGACCTAATCATAAGGTCCTAGGTCTGATTCTGAATACCTAAAGGTATGTGTGATATTATTAGAAAGGATATGTGATGATGTGATAATTTTCTAAAAATATTTTGGAATATTTTAAGAGATTTTATGATCTATGAATGCTTGTGTAATTTTGAATTTTGATGATTTTTTATGTCAACATGTGTACTTTTTGTGAATTTTGGTATTTATGATTTTTGGGATTTTTATTTTTATTTTTTGTGATTTGTTTGGAATTTGTTTTGAATTTTAGAGGATTTTTGTAACAAAAATTGAGAAAGGATGTCTGCCGACAAATGTTTATCTGATTCTGGGCTTACTGTGCGAGGGGACACAAATTATGATGGATCACATCCTAATCTTGTTTATGGAGATACTTGTTTATGTTCATCTGTTCTTGTAGCTAGGAGTTCATCTTTGGAGTTTTTATAGATTTAATATTCCTTAGTCAGATTAAATAATTAATTTGTTAAGAAAAAATATATTGTGATGCTAACTATATGGGTTATGATGAAGATTGCTGAATAGAAAATAAGTTAGTGGTTGCCAAAAAGTTTGGTTCGATGGACATCATAACATAAATGTGTAATGTTTGTTAAATGTATCGAATGCTAAATTTTAGTATTAATTGTCTGCGTAGTGTTTGTTGAATTCACTGAGTGCTGAATTTTATGTGTAGTTTTAATTGTCAAGTATTATGCACAGTCTTAATTTTTTTGGGTTAATATATCGAAGGCTAAATTTTATGGTTATTGGTCTCTTAAAGCCTTATTTGGTTCCATTGCAAAATTTTCTAATACGACATCTCCAACCTCTCCCCATGCATCTTCCGGATCCATTTCTCAAACTAAAATGATATTTCTCGTTCTTATACTCTCGCATCATTTTTATTCCCATGTTCCATTGTTTTGTTTTGGTTGGTTGAAATATTGGTAACAAATGTAATATCCATAATACTTCTACTTCTAAATTATGTTTAAAGTGTGACTGTGGTATTTTAATAACCTGAATCAGACTTAAAGAGGGTATGAATTGGCATAATGTGACCATGATTTTAGTGATAGTTTTACGAATAAAATTGTAAAAACTTATTGGTTTTGGGTCATTAATGGTAATATTAACTATAAATATGCTTGTGATATTCATATGAAGAGTACAAATCCAAAAAATGATTTAACAACTCGAAGAACATCTAGGCCAACTCAAGTACAAATGGAATTATGAAAATGTGCATTGTTGTGATAATTAAATATACCCTTACAGGATTTTAGTATTCATTTATGAGTAAGATCATGAAAAGGGGTCGTAAAGACCATACACGCGAACCAATTAAATGTGTGGTGTGTGATATTGAAAATAAGAATATTATTCGCAAGTTTCCAAGTAAACCATATTTAATTAGAGTATATTTTTAAACAAAATAAATATAGTCCCTAAACATGCACCCGTGTGTCCAAATTAAGAAGTTATTTAATTAAACATAGTTTTTCAATTAAATCCTAAAAACATGCATCTAGATGATTTATCAAATAAAATAAAGCATGTGACACAAAATATCAGAAAAAATGCCCGCAAGGCAAAACCATATTATTTTCACTATAATTTGTAAAGAACGGTTACACGTATTATAATGAAAATAAGTGTGACATACGAAATACCCGCAGGTGTCGGTTCCGATGTCATCGACTGGAATCTCCCGCAAGAATTCCAAATGGGCAGCAATGAAGAAGAGACTGACTTCTCCACAAAATACTCCAAATGAGTAAAATAATTATGTTGAAGGTTTAAACATCTGCATTGAATGAATGGGAAGAAGTTTCCTTTTATAAAGAGGCATAATAGCCTAAAAAACAATTCTAGCAAAAGATGGAAGATTATGGGCCGAATTTTGCTCGGCATGTTGCAAAAGTGTTTCGAGCACTAAGAAGTGGTAACAACATTTGGCACAGAAATCGAGGTCGGAGACGTCGTTCGTTCGCTCAAACGAGAACACATGTCGTTCGAACGAGTTCGCGCGACATGCTTATATCACTCGAATGACATGTGATCTCGTTTGAACGAGCACGATTTCCAAAAAAATTTCGTTTCAACTAAGAAAAAATTCTGCATTTGATAAAAAATAATTTCAGGCTTCAAAAAATATTTTCTAAAAAATTTCCAAATATCTATGCAAATATAAACAACTCCAATTAATCATTTTACTCATAGTGCGTCGTGGAGTTGTGGGAAACGGTTGAGCAGTACGTAGCATGTAACTTGATGCACGAGTGAAGATGATGGATGCATGAATTCGGATAAAGGCCGTCGAGGATGATCGTGATGACGTGCCGAATGTACCGGTATTAGACATTCAAACTGTGATCTAGGGAAAACAAAAAATTCCTAGATTTTACCTAGACATTTATAAAATTATGTCCTTACAAATCTCCCCCTATGTCTATGCCGGTACATACATAAAAAATTCGAATTATGCAATCTCCAAAAAACAAATGACATATAAGATAATAACCCCATTAAGCCATCAAACAGAGAGTACTAAATGACATGTCTTCAATCAAACTTCAACATATTCAAATCTTCAACATTCTAGAAATTCCCAAAGCTTTTCTCATCAGGGTGTGCAATCCAATAGATATCAACTTTGTACCTACACACATGAGATAAAGCAAATACTCGTGACACACAACAATTTGATTTATAATGATATGCAAAAATCAAAGATCATTATTAGCTTAAGAAAATCATTGATAAATCAACATAATTTCTCTCCCATAATTCATTCTCCCCCTTTTTACGATGTTCCCAAATAGTCAGATATGAGAAGCATAAATATGAAAAATGTCACAAAAAAAATCTTCTATTTTTTGAATTTTTTAAAAAAAAATTCCCTTTTTTTACCCAAAATATACAACAAAGAATATGGTAAATGTCACAAAAGAATTTTCTATTTTTGAATATTTTTTTTAAAAAAAATTTACACAAAAATAAGATACTAAAAATCACACCATGGATATAAACTCAAATAACCCAGTCATGGAAATGGAATGTATGGGTGTGAACACATTCGATAGGAAAATAAACTCAACAAATCATATGTGTACGATTAATACGTAAACTCCTAACGAATGAACATCAAAAGAATCCTTAGGTGTAAAATTGTTGAATTTAGATGACATCGTCTTATACAAATCAACAAATCAAAGTAAAAGTGATTTTCACACCAATAACATCCAAAATTATTTATCGCTTTTTCAAGATTTTCAAGGACATGAAAACCCGATATAAAATCTCCAACCAAACACCCTCAAATATATTTTCTTTTTAGATGTGATAAACTAAATTCTCAAACTTGGAGAATTGGTGCAAAATCCTAATTGGCCTATATTTGGCATGTATTTCTTTTTATTGCCTTTAAATTTTTTTTGGGCTCCTTTAACCTCTTTGGACCCCAGATAATAAAATTCCTCAATTTGTTAGGTCCGTTGTAACGGTGGCTTAATATTCGCAAAGGATAGATAATTACCATTCGTAGCCCTTCACCGTTTTTCAAATAAAGCACACAAACTCACAAACAGTTTTTACACGCACACCTTTCTTATCAAGCTTTATCACGCTTGGTTCGTTTTAAGAACAAAATTGAAGCGAAAACACCCAACCAACATGTGATAAGACAAGCACAATAATCAAACAAATTCGTGCAAGTGTACAATAAAGGAAATAATGAGTCAAACATGTAGGAAGGAACACTTAATTACATCTTAATGACTCCAAATATTATAAAGCACAAGGATGACATGATATATTGTCTCAAAACACTATCAAATAGTCACATGAGAAATATGGAATGATGTTGTGACTTGGTTATCCTAAATGTCTATCCATAAACGGTGCAAACAAAATATAATTTTTTTGGATTTTCAAATAAATTTATCAAAATAAAATCTTTTTGAGTTTTTTTAAAAATTTATACACAAAGTACATGTCATAACGCTAGTAAATATACATATCATGAATAAAAAACTAGCGTATGACAAACATTCGAACACAATCATCTATATGATATGGAAAGAGAAGAATCATGTGCAAGTAAATGAGAATCAACAAGTCTAAAATCTAGCGTATCCAAAAGTGATTTCCTAACCCAAGTAGATGTGAAACGTCGCGTGGGGGCTTTGGGAACCACGGGAACACTAGACTTAAACTTCCAAGGACATCTTCCAAGATTAAAACAAAATCTCCTAAGGTGACCTTTCCTACCACAATGTGAACATGTGTAAATGGGTGGAACGACACCTATGGGTTGATATTTTCTAATGTCCTTGGGAACGGTTAACCCTCTAAAACAAATAATGATTTTGGCTTTAGCACTAGAAGCATGAGAATAAAATGAGTCATTACCATTACTATCAAACCTACTTGAATCGTTTAAATAATTTTTAACTTTAAAATATTTGATTTAAGCAAATAATTAGACTCTTCCAAATTAAGGGACGCCTTTTTTAAATTATCAACAGTTCTTACAAGTGTGTCTCTCTCTCCCTCAATTAATACAAACTTATTCCTAATAGTCTTTTCATGTGCCGTAAAAACATCGATTAATTTTTTATCCTCGACGGCACAAACGGGAACCCTAGAATTTTTTAAGTCCTCCAATTCCTTTTCTAAAAATAGGATTTTATCAACACTCTCTTTCTTAGACAATTTTAAATTATTAAAGTCACGGTCTAAGGAAACAAATTTTTCACGATAAAAATCTCTTTGATTTTGAACCGTTTGCAAAAGATCCATTGCGGATTTAAAACGAGAAATTTATTTTTCTAAAACTTTAATTCTTTTGCAAAGTGTCAAATTCAAAAGTTTTAATTTTTCAGCACTGTCATGAACTTTTTCAAAAATAAGCTCCTCGTTAGATGGGCATTCCATTGGAAAAATTGCGAATAAACACAAAACAAATTTTTGAAAAAATCAATATCACACAAATTTTGCAAAAAATAGAAATACGCGATAAATTAGCGCAACACGCTCTGATACCAATTTGAAAGGGGTCGTAAAGACCATACACGCGAACCAATTAAATGCGCGGTGTGTGATATTGAAAATAAGAATATTATTCGCAAGTTTTCAAGTAAACCATATTTAATTAGAGTCTATTTTTAAACAAAATAAATACAGTCCCTAAACATGCACCTGTGTGTCCAAATTAAGAAGTTATTTAATTAAACATAGTTTTTCAATTAAATCCTAAAAACATGCATCTAGATGATTTATCAAATAAAATAAAGCATGTGACACAAAATATCAGAAAAAATCCCTGCAGGGCAAAACCATATTATTTTCACTATAATTTGTAAAGAATGGTTACACGGATTATAATGAAAATAAGTGTGACATACGAAATACCCGCAGGTGTCGGTTCCGATGTCGTCGGCTAGAATCTCCCGCAAGAATTCCAGATGGGCAGCAATGAAGAAGAGATTGGCTTCTCCACAAAATACTCCAAATGAGTAAAATAATTCTGTTGAAGGTTTAAAAATCTGCATTGAATGAATGGGAAGAAGTTTCCTTTTATAAAGAGACATAATATCCTAAAAAACAATTCTAGCAAAATATGGTAGATTTTGGGATGAATTTTGCTCAGCATGTTGCAAAAGTGTTTTGAGCACTAAGAAGTGGTGACAACATTTGGCACAGAAATCGAGGTCGGCGACGTCGTTCAAACGACATTGGATGTCGCTCGAATAAGAACACGTGTCATTCAAACGAGTTCGCGCGACATGCTTATGTCGCTCGAACGACATGTGATCTCGTTTGAACGAGCACGCTTTAAAAAAAAAGTCCGTTTCAGCTTAGAAAAAATTCTGCATTTGATAAAAAATAATTTCTAAAAAATTCCCAAATATTTATGTAAATATAAACAACTCTAATTAATCATTTTATTGATAGTGCGTATGTGGAGTTGTGGGAAATAGTTGAGCAGTACGTAGCATATAGCTTGATGCACGAGTAAAGATGATGGATGCATGGATTCGGATAAAGGCCATAGAGGATGATCGTTATGACGTGCCGAATGTAGCGGTATTAGACATACAAACTGTGATCTAGGAAAAACAGAAAATTCCTATATTCTACCTGGACATTTATAAAATTATGTCCTTACAGATCATCTTTTCAATGCCAATATCTATTCAATTTTAACTGCTAATTCAATTTCTTCGTCAGAAATATCAAGACTCATTTTAAGAAAAGTAAAGAGAACCAGATAAATGCATAATCTAATAAGGACATACTCATTAAACCTTGTAATTTAATGAGTTTCAATTTGTTTGTATTGTATAATTGAAGGTGTTTTCATAATATAAAGAGTGTATGGATGGAAGTTCTATAGTGGGGCAAGTAAACGTTAATGGTGTTAATGACTTTGTGAAATATGCAATGAAGAATCTCAAAACTAATATTATCCCGCGTTCATTGTGGAAATGGTAAACGTTTGAAAGGGGGAAATGTAAAATTAAATTTGATTAAGTGGGGCTTGTAAGAAGATAATACATTTTGGAAGTCCCATTGGGAGAGGGATTTTCCATGTATTCTGGAAGATATACTTGTAAAGGAAACAATTCACACAGAGGGTGATCCATGTAACAACCCTCGATTTTCGGGGAGGCTCATTTTATATTAATGTTACCGCATGAGGTAATTATATAAAATGTGGGGACTGGAGTAAATATTAATTGAATGAATTGAAAGTTACTATTTACTAGATTGATGTATATTTACTGTATGTGGAAGTAAATATCATCAAGTTGCATGTTTATAGTGTCATGTATTTAAATTGACATTTAGGTTTAAATAAGATTAGAAGTCGAAATGATTTATAAAATTTTCGGATGCCAGTTTAGAGGGTGTAGTTAGTCCCGGCATGTCCGAGACAGTCAAAATAAGTGTCATATTATGTTTTTGTATTTTGGGCACTTTTATCTGGTTTTAGCTCAAATGCGTATTTGTGAGTCATTTTAATGTGGTATTAACCACTTAAGTTGGGAGTTTTAATTTAAGTCACGATTTTAGTCTTGCCCCTCAATTCATTTTCTCATTTCATGTCTAAAACATAGAGAGAAAAGGAGAAGAAGAGAGAGGAAGAGAAAGAATGGAGAAAGAAGAGAAATTGGAGATTGAAGATGGATTGATGCTCCTACTCAAACAAATCTGAGATTTCTACTCTAAGGCAAGTTTTCTACTTGCTAATATGTGATTTAAGTTGAATAATTTGTATGATATTTATGTATATTCATTTGGAGATCAAAAATGGAATTTATGGGAATTAAATCCAAATCTTAATTTTGATGATGAATTTATGGGGTATAGTTGTTATTAATCACGTAGGATGTTATTGGGTAGATTAAGGATGTTAGATGTGTATAGAAATGGAAGAGATTTGGGTTTGGGGACAATTTAGGGTTTATAACCCGTAGGCCATTCTTGGCCAAATTGCAGGGGCGAATCGATTCGGCCCTAGGGCGAATCTATTCGCTAAGGGGTCATCTTACAGGTCTATCAACCCGAATCGATTCGGGTTAAGGTCGAATCGATTCAGCTGATGCAGAATGTCAAGTTTGTCATCCGAATCGATTCGCTTTTGGGCGAATTGATTCGCTGCCTGGGGCGAATCGATTCGGCCCTTGGGCGAATCGATTCGAAATTAGGCTGTTTTTGAGTTGTTTTCCTAACTCAATTTTTATCCATTTTCTTTTAGTCTAGGGCCTAGGAACCTTCTTTAATGAAGTAAACTAAGTGTCCTAGAGTTTTAAATGAGTTAGTTACTTTCCCTACATTAGGAATGGGTTATGTGGGGACTTTTCCGGGGTTATGCCTATTGATGATAGGGCATTCTTTTCTTCTAGTTAACTACTATAAAACTAGGAGATGTAGTATTATGTTTGGGAGATTTTAGAAGCTCAATTGAGCTATGTTAACCTTGATGGTTCTTAACAACACCATAAGGGTGAGTTTGGAGAATAAATTGAAAGTTCATTCCCTCCTTTGAAGGATGATAATCTTGGGGTTCTAAAATAACACCCTAAAATGTTTGGAGTTAATTAAGAGTTTAATTACTCCTTTGAGGTTGTAGTAACGATATAATTCATCGTATGGCTCCGGATAAAAAGTTATGCTATTTACAAAAGTAAATGGTAATGGTTTCGGATAAAATGAAACATGTACATGGAATTGAAATGAAATGGAAATGATATTGATTTTAGTAATTGAATTTACTTAATCTTGAACCCGTAAATAATGATTTACATGATTTTGAAAATAATGAATAAAATGGTTTAAACACACCTCTCTAAATGATATCATAAGGGAAGTTCGCGTGTGAGGTGAAGCCCCCTGGCTAATGAATGCAGGGTGGATATAGTCCTAGTCCATGTGAGCGTTGTGTTGTATATTTTTCTGCGATGGGTAGGAGATTCCGGGTGTGGTCTTGACTATCCCGCAGGCACATGGCCGCTTCCCGACGTCTTGCGATATAGGTGCCCAGGTTGTCTTATTATAGGCCCTGGAAGATGATGATCATTTAGGGGCGCGCACAGTGGGGAAACCCGGACGGGCGGTCTTAGAATTCGTTATATATATATATAAATATAACAGTTCATAATCAAGTGGGACTTGATGTATTTGATATGCCATAAAGAGCATGATGAAGTGCCATTAAGAGCACATATAAATGCCACAAAGAGCATTTGAAAAATGATTATTTTCCTGACAAGGAAAGGATTTTTACAAAAAGTAAAAGTGAGATAAAAATGCCATAAAGAGCATAACATTGTGATTTTTACATATATTTCCTGTTAAGGAAAAAGATATATGAGAAAATTGGTACACATGATAAGTTTTCAGATTAATGTTAACTGTTTTATCTTTCTGCTTAGTTTATGTTTTAAATTGTGTAGTTAGATAGTTATATCTCTCATCATGATTCATCATTCATAACTGTCATACTCTTTATTCATCTGGTAATCATATAGAACCGGGCCCTGACCCGTTTATATTTCTTGTTGCATATGCATCTTGTCTCAGCTCAGGTACTCCTCCGCATGGATGCCTGGTTTGAATTCCTTTTCCGATGTCCTTGGCGAGTCGTGATGCATTGCGGGTATTACAGAATACAATTGGTATAGACGTTTTCATATTTTCCATTCTAGTTAAGCTCAAGTCTTTTATTCGGGCGAGGGGCCCAAGCTTTTGTAAATGTCTAATGAAATGTATTATATAAATTAATGAGTTTGTTTAAATGCTATTATAAAGTTTGTTGACCTTTACACATAATCGATCTCTTTATTGTATTCTTGTTGTATTACTTATATATATCTCAGGTCTTCCCCTATCTTTTCAGGAATTGGGTTGTTTGTTTTTCCTTTATTTACTTTAAGTTCAAAATTTTTGGCAACCCGTTTTCTGAAATTTTGGGTGGTTATCCTGGATACTCTATATTTTCATTGTGATGCTGAGAATGATTCCATCTATGATTCCGTCATATTGGAGTATTGGGCTGGCCACCCCTTATTTTGGTGAGCGGGTTGTCACAATCCATTAGCATATGCTAGGTTAAACGATCTGATAAATGACACTTACGAAGTGAACTTAACACAAGAAAGGCGAGATAGTAGAGGAAATTGTTTAGATTGTGATGATCACATTGATAAGAATATTCACAAAGATAGGGATTATATACGGTTAAAAGAAATAGCTGCAACACCATTAAAACATAAATCCAACCTTGACCACACAATGTTATATGCCATGGCTGGGTTGCAAAACTTAAAGATCCATTTTGGCTTACCGGGGAAAAGTGTGACAACAATCCTCCTTTGGCAAAAGATTTTCTCTTGAAAGGAAATACACTATCCTTCGATTATCCAAACATGAAGAGTGATCTGAAATGTTTGGGGATGAAATAAAAATCAATTCATTACTACAAGTATGATTATGTTCTATACAATAAGGAGCACACGTAAAAACGGGTTTGTCTTGTATGTAAGGTACCTACATATGAACAAAAGATGATAATCCACAATAAATATTTATTGAAAGTAGATACAAAAATACCTAAGAAGGTGTTGAAGAATTTTATATAAGTCCTCAATTGAAGAAACTTTACACTGTACCTTAGATAGTAGATGCAATGACTTATCATGGTCAAGCGAAGGTGGGTGAGAATGTCATGCTACATCCGATTGATTCATCCGTGTGGAAATATATAAATCAATGATACCTGGACTTTGTTAAGGAAATACTCAATGTTCGACTTAGAATATAAACCGATATGTTTAACCTGTTTGGAAATTTGAGCACATACAAGAGTTTATGTCCAGTGTTCGATGCGCCTATAAAATTTTCCCTTTGTTGTGTATGAGAAATGAGTTCTCAATTTTGTCATTGTTGATACCAGGTCCATAGACATAGTTTAGTCAAAATGATGTTTTCTTAGAGCTATTAGTATATGAATTGAATGAGTTATGGGTTGAACGTGTGATAGTGTTAGACTTATACAAACATGAGGATTTCACTTTAAGAGCTATGTTGATATGGGCAATGTATGAATTTCCTGATTATCGGACCTTATCTGGGTGTAATGTGCATGGTAATTTGCATATTTCTTGACTTAGGCTTAAAAACATGGCGTTAGAGGGTGAGATCTCGAAATTGCCCCTGAACGTTCCCGTGGGCGGTACCAACACCTCCCACGGGACCAATGTAACTGATAGGAACTGACCCCGCAATCACGGGACTCCCGGTTTGAGAATACGACGGTAATTTGCATATTTATAGACTTAGGGTTAAAAACATGGCGTTAGAGGGTGAGAACTCGAAACAGCCCCTGAACGGCTCCGTGGGTGGCACCAACACCTCCCACGGGACCAATGTAACTCATAAGAACTGACCCCGCAGCCGCGGGACTCCCAGTTTTAGAATACGACGGTAATTTGCATATTTCTAGACTTAGGCTTAAAAACATGGCGTTAGAGGGTGAGAACTCGAAACTACCCTCGAACAGCCCCGTGGGTGGTACCAACACCTCCCACGGGACCAATGTAACTCATAGGAACTGACCCCGCAGCCGCGGGACTCTCGGTTTTAGAATACGAAGATAATTTCCATATTTCTAGACTTAGGCTTAAAAATACGGCGTTAGTGGGTGAGAACTCGAAATAGCCCCCGAACGGCCCCGTGGGTCGCACCAACACCTCCCACGGGACCAATATAACTCTTAGGAACTGACTCCGCAGCCGCGGGACTTCCGATTTGAGAATACAATGGTAATTTGCATATTTCTTGACTGAGGCTTAAAAACATGGCGTTAGAGGGTGAGATCTCGAAATTGCCCCTGAACGTCCCCGTGGGTAGCACCAACACCTTCCACGGGACCAATGTAACTTGTAGGAACTGACCCCGCAGCCACTACACCAAAATGACCAAATTGTCACCTTTCAGCCGACCACCCTTGCCAATGTCATTGATCGTGACAAAAAACACGCATTTTATGTCACGGTTATTGACCTTGACACGACCGTGACAAAGAATTGCCACGATCAAGGACCGTGACAAGGCCGTGACAAATTTACTTGTCACGGAAATAATTGTCACGGTCAATGACCTTGACACGACCGTGACAATGGTTCCAGCAAAAACCCTTTCCCCCTTCTTTTTTCCCTCCCGCCGTTCACTTTCTCTCTCTCTCTCTCTCTCTCTCTCTCTCTCTATCTCTCTCTCTCTCTCTCTCTCTCTCTCTCTCTCGACGCTAGTCTCTTTCTCTCTCTCTACTTTAAGGTTTAATTCTCTCTCTCTCTCTCTCTCTCTCTCTCTCTCTCTCTCTCTCTCTCTCTCTCTCTCTCTTCTATTTATATATATGTTTGTGTGTATATATATGTGTGTATGTGTGTATATATGTGCGTGTGTGTGTGCGTGTGTGGGGGATGGGGCAGGGTGGGGGTAGAGTGGGGGCAGGGTGGGGGGTAGGGGGTGGGGCAGGGTGGGGGTAGGGGTTAAAAATATAAATAAATAAGTAATTTTCTATAAATTTCCAAAAATAATATCCAAAAATGTAAATATAAATAATATCCAAAAATATTGGATAACAATTTATTTTCATTCAAAATAAATAAGTAATTTTCTACAAATTTCATAAAAAAATGAAGGCCGGCTTAATATGTTATTTAAGTGTGAAATAATTGCTATATACTTATACTAATGGAGAAAAAACCATATATGGCATTTTTTGTTGACTTTATATGGTGAAATAATCACATGACTTTATATCCATCAAATAAAAGCATGAAAACTAAAAAACTACAATAAGGGTTAAAATGGCATCCGAAGTTGCTAAAAGCATGAAAAATAAAATATTTTTTAAGATTTGTGGTGAATAACTAAAGTTAAAAAAAGTATTACTTTAGTCATTAAATTACTTTTTGAATTCGGGCGATGCGCATAAATTTGTAGTAATTGTCTTATAATAAAGATCAATTAGTCTATGTTGTTGAAAAATTTGATCAAATTGGTGAGCCCTTCATATTTTAAAAATGTTGTTTTTATTCCTATTTAACTTTTCTTTCTATACACCCCTAATTATATTTAAAGTTTAATAAAATAGGAGTTATAGAAAGAAAAGTGGGGTTTCCATAATCTTACTTTGTCACAACTAATTTATACGCCTCAAAGTTATTTTATCACTCTTAGTTTATATTTGTGATAATACTTTATTAAAGATTTTTATGGGAACTTGTTATACTAGAACTTAGATGAACACTAAGTGATGAAAATAGTTCTTAAAATTAAAAATTAAATAAAGTTTATAAAAGTAAAGATGCTGGTAATACATCAAAGATAAATTAATAAGGACTAAATAACAAAACGTGTTCAAGTGTATAGCAAGAAAGAAAATGTGGTATTTAGATTGGGTAAAATTCTTAAAGTAATGTTAAGGGACTAAAAGACCCAAGACAACTGGCCAGTAAGTCACGGACCGAAAAATTTATGACGGGTGATGAAAGCCCGTAAACATGTTGGGGTGGGGGTGGGGTGGGGGTGGGGTATGATTTATAAAAATCACAAAACAATAGTAGAAATTCAATACCTGAAATTAACATTGAGATTATTTTAAATAGACAGTCACTACTGTGTGTGTGTTTAAATTGAAAGAAGATATGAGAATTTTATTAAAGATTTTTATGTGTGGGTGTGTAATTCTCACTTTATTAATGCCAAACCCGACTCTCTTATAAGATATGCATATTGTGATAATATTATATCTGTACTAATAACATTTTTTTACAGCAAATGTCTCCTTCAGATATTAAGGCGAAGATGATGATGTTGTTTATGATGATGTCGTCTGGGGTCGGTGGTAGTGGAGGCGAGGAGGGCTCTTACGCCCCTAGGCTCCCCAAATATGGGAAATATGGGATTACCGTCGAGAACAAATCGGAGATATTAGCGAGATCCCTCATTCTGCTAAAGACGGTCATCGGCCCGGGGTTTATGAGTTGGAAGGAGGTGCCATATGAGCTCAAGTTAGTTGTTCGAGTGGCACTACAGGTAATATATTTATATTTATATTTATATGAATATTTCAATTTCAATTTCAATTCCAATTTCAATTTCAATTTCAATTTCAATTTCAATTTCAATTTCAATTTCAATTTCAATTTCAATTTCAATTTCAATTTCAATTTCAATTTCGATTTCATATTTATATTTATATTTATATTTATATTTATATTTATATTTATATTTATATTTATATTTATATTTATTCGCAACTAACATTGTATTTGTTGGACAGGAACAATTCAACTTGGATCCAAAGCTACGCGATCCCGTGTTGGAGCAGATTAGGGAGCAACTTAAGTCGTGGAAAAAAAATATGCGGGCACGGTACTTTGGGAAAACACGAGAGTCGATTATCCAATGGCGTGAATCTGTCCCCCCCCAAGGAGCCGATCTCATTGGCACAATGGCAGAAGTTCATTGACAATGAGATCGAGGATCGACAATTGGCATCTCGCCAATCGGGGAGGGAAAATCGGGCAAAAAAGACGGACGTGCACTACTCCGGCCGGACCTCTTACGCCGAGGTGGAGCATAGGATGTAGGTAAGATTTAATTTTTTTATAACTACAGAAATATATTATTCTTCATTATTTTACTTTGCGGGGCCGATACTAATTTTACTTTACTTTATTTTATTTCAGGGGGTAGGGAGTGGGCCAGGGGGTAAGCCACATAGGCTCGATACTTATGTGGCTCTTCGGACGAAGAAGGGGAAGGACAAGGAGTTGTCCCCGAGCGTCGTGGCCACGATTGTAAGTAATACGATAGTTTAATTTTTGTTAATTACGTTATAATTTTTTAGTTTACTTATTTTACTAATCATGTGCTTTTTGTTGTTTCAGGCAAAACTTAAGGAAGTGCATGAGTCGCAGTCTGATGCCGACAAGGCATCTTTGTCCACAGATGCACTCAGCCAAGTGCTTGGCTCTGATCGCAAGGGGAGGACAAGGGGGGTGAGCTCGCGGGTGGCCAAATCTAGGATCATCGGATTGGAGACGAGCGACACCGGGTCGCCTCGAACGGTGGATTCGCACTACGCGAAGCTGTCCCGTTTGGAGGCGATGGTCCAAGATATGTACGCATTCATGAAGCTTACGTTGGGCGGAGACCGTAAAGGGAAAGGGAAAGGGAAGGAGAAGGCGGTGGAGGAGGAGGTGCGGGAGGACGAGGCGCAGGATGACGAGGATGTGGACCTCGCTGCTTCATCACCGACACGTTCGTACTTCGATGATCCACTTCCCTATTTGGCGCCCTTCAACAGAACAATGTCAACACTTGGTTGGCCGAGCATGTTCATATTGGACGTATTTGATGGCCAGCGGATAGGGCGGGTGTTGAGGGACCCGAATATCGTCCAGGGTGGAATAGTTCATGGACGTGCGCTTCAAGAGATGGAGTCCAGGGTGCTCGTCACGCATGTCATACCCGGGAAGGAGAACTCCCTATTGTGGTTGCGCGAACAATGCGGCACGACGTATATTAGTGGGTGCGTCAATTTGTATGTCGTGTGGCCTACTCACCTCCTCAGTTTTAACAATACACCAGACATGTAGTGACATTGTTTTAAGTTGTTACATTTGAATTATATCGTGATGCATATTATTTCTATTTTGAATATATATTTGCATTATCTTTAGTTTGTTTGGATATATGATGTTTGGAACAGGTACAACGTTGCTCTAACAGGTACAAATATACTGCAGGTCAGTGGCAGTGGCCATACTGCCTAGCAGATTTTTTTTAAATTCTGCCCAGAATTGTCACGGTCATTGACCGTGAAACGTCCGTGACAAAAAGTTATCACGGACGTGTCATGGCCAATGGCCGTGATTATTTTTTTAAAAAGGGTCACGGCTTTGTCACGGTTTATAGCCGTGACAAACGTGTCACGGTCATTGACCGCGACACGACCGTGACACAAAATGCGAGTTTTGTGTCAACGTCAATGACCGTGACACGACCGTGACAAAAAAAGTTGTCTCGCCTCGAAATGTCACGGTCATTGACGTTGACAAGTTGGATTTGTCAAGGTCAATGACCTTGACAATTGGGCAAATTTGGTGTAGTGAGCCGCGGGACTCCCTGTTTGAGAATACGACGGTAATTTGCATATTTATAGACTTAGGGTTAAAAACATGGCGTTAGAGGGTGGGAACTCGAAACAGCCCCCGAACGGCCCCCTGGGGGGCACCAACACCTCCCATGGGACCAATGTAACTCGTAGGAACTGATCCCGTAGTCGCGGGACTCCCGGTTTTAGAATACGAAGGTAATTTGCATATTTCTAGACTTAGGCTTAAAAACAGGGCGTTAGAGGGTGAGAACTCGAAACTTCCCCCGAACGGCCCGTGGGTGGCACTAACACCTCTCACGGGACCAATGTAACTCGTAGGAACTGACCCCCTAGCCGTGGGACTCCCGGTTTGAGAATACGACGACAATTTGCATATTTCTAGACTTAGGCTTAAAAACATGGCGTTGGAGGGTGAGCACTCGAAATAGCCCCCGAACGTCCCCGTGGGTGGCACCAACACCTCCCACGGGACCAATGTACCTCGTAGGAACTGACCCCGCAGCCGCGGGACTCCCGGTTTGAGAATTCGACGGTAATTTGAATATTTATAGACTTAGGGTTAAAAACATGGCGTTAGAGGGTGAGAACTCGAAAAAGCCTTCGAACGGCCCTGTGGGTGGCACCAACACCTCCCACGGGACCAATGTAACTCATAGGAACTGACCCCACAACCGCGGGACTCCCGGTTTTAGAATACGATGGTAATTTGCATATTTCTAGACTTAGGCTTAAAAACATGGCGTTAGAGGGTGAGAACTCGAAACTGCCCCCGAACGGCTCCGTGGGTGGCACCAACACCTCCCACGGGACCAATGTAACTCGTAGGAACTGTTTACTCTACAAAGCAATGAAATAAAGCAAGTAAATAAAGCAAGAAATACAAATAATGGAACTTGGATTGATGAAGAAGATGATGGCTAGTGTTCTTACACAACCGCGATGGGTAAACCCACTATATGGATAAACCCAAGGGGGGAGAAAATGGCACACCCAAATTAATCTCCAAACCCTAGATCCCAAAACAAACCCTAAGCTAAATAATCTATTATTGCAAGATATCTCCAAAAAATAAGATAAGTCTTCTATTTATACAAATTTGATAAAAGGAAAAAAAGAAATATAGGAAAAAGAAATGAAAAGGAAATGAGTAGCAAATATCTGATGCTACCGGTCGACCGCGGTCAGGGGGGGCGGTCGACTGGTCCTTTAAGTTAAACCCACTTTATTCGAATCAAGGAAAAAATGTAAGGCACAGTCGACTGGCATCAGGGACGCAGTCGACCGATACTCTGTTTTATGGTGTTCTTTGGTCTTCACATGGGAGAAAAGGTTCATAACGGAAATGACCATGACTTCTTCGTCCGAACTCGAAACGACGTGCCGTTTGTGGCCACGTGTTTCTAACTCAATGAAATATGCATACATGGAACTTCCATGGGCTAGATATGAAGTGTGAATTGAGTAAAATTCCCTTGAAGTAGCGTCCGATGATGAAACTTCTTCAAAATGCAATGAATCCTCACTTTTAGCGTTCCAATACCTACAAAAGCACAATTAACCCCTGCAAAACATATATATGTCCAAATTCGAGGTTTCCTAGTTAACCAGCATAAATAAGGGTGTTAAGAACATAAAAGTGCTAGAATGCACAAGGATAAAAGGCGCAAATATGCAATATTCGTGACATATCACACCCCGTACCTAAGACATTGCTAGTCCCTAGTGATGAAACAAACAAAACCAGTCCACAGAAGGTGGTACAAAAACGTATATATGCATCGAAATATAAATGCCACTTTCATAGGGAACATGATTGCATTTAACATATGTAATAAGCCGTTTAACCCCTAGGTTACCCTAGTGGACGAGTGTCATCTCGTGAGGGTTTTCAGGGATAACACCCATAAACATCATATGATTTTCTCAAAATATGACCAATCAACATGCGACAATCCCAACACTATGAAAAAGATTACATACACATTATTAGCACAGTGAATGAATTCACACAAAAGTCCTTATTGTTAACATTATAGAATGAACCTCGTGGAATTGAAACCTTAAAATGTGGGAGGGGAGTGAGCACATGCAAAGTAATATTTGGAAAAAACTTAAATAAATCGAAGAAACATAAAAGCAAGTATATATTCAATCCTCACCAGATATTACACTCATCAAGTGAATTCACTCAAAACAGGGAGTTAACACACGGAACATACGGTCATAAAGAGTAAATGTAAATGGAAACTAGGCCGCGTACATATCACAAATGAAGAATGCTATATAGGAAATAAAACATGTAATCTTAATGAAAGATACCGCTCATTAAAGGAGGCAAAATGTATTTTCACAGATTATCAAAACTGTTTTGACTTTTAAATTAAATTCACCCTAAGATCGCATAGGACTTTATAGGGTTGTAATGTAAGCTAGGCTAGGGTACAAAACGAAGGATATGTATGTACGGATTCAAAGTGTTCGGAATGAAAACTTAGAATAAAGGGAAGAATGCGGGAAATAACGCAAATGGAAAACAAGTTCCATAATCAAGCATTAAATATAACAATTGGAGAGCAATAAAAGCTTATTGAACTATATACACAACATATACAAATTTCTCTTTCCTTTTCTTTTCTTCTTTTTCTCATATTTTTTTCTTTTCCTTTGTTTTCTTATTTTTATTTTCTTTTTCACTACTCTTTCTTTTCTTTTATCACTCTTTTCATGCTCAAATTGCAACCACACTACACAACATCATTCAATCCCAAGAAATAATCCAAACAAAGGCAAGGAAGGTAATATGTATGGTTTAAAACTCCAATTTGGAGTTCGTTATGGGATTTTGGGTAATGAAACGAAAGGTTAATATTTAGGCTCAAAGGGGTTGACTAGGGAAAACATATAAGGTGAGGTCAAGGCTAATATGGGTGATATAACAAAGATTACCTATGATCATTTCATAAAGTTTATGCAAATCTCGAGTCAAAACAATATATGAAAATCATGCTCAAGTAACACATTTAAACATATAAACTCAATTAATGAACGATCAATGAAAGAATAGAGAGATTACCAATGACTGTAACGTTTTCAAAGAGGAAAGAATAGTGTATACACTCACAACTGACAAAAGTTACAAAGCTTACTCGGTGTAAGTATATACAATGCAACAAAATATTACCGAGTTATAAAAATCTTAAACCAAATCAATAGAACAAGAAAAGTGCACGTGCTCAAGGTATTAAAGTTTAATTTTATTCATAATATCAATGATTGAGAACTAAAGTCTAATAACTTCTAAAATCAAGAACATGCATCGTTGAATTGTCTATTGGATCGGGCAATTATTAAAATTTATCATAAAAAATAAAGGAAAATGCCCAACAAAGGAGAAAAAAGGAAGAAAATATTTTTGAAATTTTTAATTTTTACAAGAAAAGCATGCTCGGAAATAACATATAATCAAAAATCATAGACAAAGCAAAACAATGGATAGAATATCCCACACCCCCTAACTTAAAACTTGACATTGTCCTCAATGTTAATCAAGAACCTAGTTAAAAAGAGGAAAAGAACGATATTACCCCAAAAGGAGAGATCTCAAGAAAGTAGAAATCCAATGATTCTACAAAATATGTTAGTACCAAGGCATAACAAAAAGAAGAAATAAAACTTTAACTAATTACACTAAACTATAGGTAAGAACAAAGAAAAAATAAGAAAAATAAAAACTAACTATTTACAACCTACAATTTTAACTTCTAACTAACTATACACTAGAAGTTGAAATTTTTGAGGGTCCACCCAAAATACAATTTGACTTTGGGGGATAACCGGTGTACCCTGACTTGACATCATGCCTCCCGTAAAATAAGATTTCCGTTCGAACAACGGAAGGCATGTGTAAGGCGAAAGAAATGAACCATGCCCAATTACAATTTTTGGATAGAGGATGGGGGATTTGGATAAGACGGGTGACAAAAACACATGGGTTAAAAAAAACTGAATTTTCTCCCAAGTATTTTGAAATTGGAATGGGAGGGGGTACACATGAAGGAAAATATGAGATCATGGAAGGAGACTCGAGCAAGTACTCCTCATCGGTGAAACGGTTTAACATATTAAAGTTAGAAAGCGATTCATCGGGTACTTGTTACGGTGTGCTAACGGAGAATGAAAAGGGGGAGGAAAGAAATTCAAATTCAAGAGATGAGTCATCATCGCTTGAAGATTACGTTTCGAAGGAAATAAGATCATTTTCAATGAAATGTTCTTCTTTGGGGGCCAAAGAAGAAATCATTTCATTGCAAATAAATATTACATCCATTTCATCCTGACTTTCATTATCGATTATGCTATGGGAAAAGTCAATAATGGTTTGTTCCAAAGTAGGCACAAAAACCTCATTTCGTTCAAAACATTCTTCGACTTCAAAAGTCTCGAAAGAAAAATTATCGTCGAATTCAAATAATAAATCCAATTCATGATCCCATAAACGATTTTCTTCGCGATAACGCTTTTGAATTTTCTCATTTTCAAGCATGTGCAAACCCTCGTCAAAAGTCACAGGTCGGGGTGCGGAATCTTGGAAATGAGAAGTATGAAAATAATTGTCGGAACTATACTCAAACTAATTATTATAAGAATTTTGAAAGCTATTATAATTTTTTTCAAAATTCCTATTATAAGGAGTTAGAGGACAAAAATTGTTATCATCATCCTCAAAATACACGTACTCCAAAGCTCGACTTTTCTAATACTCACCCAAAGACATTTTAGAATTTGCAATTTTTTGGGACTCTAAGTATTCACCAAAAGTCATAGGTTTGCAAGGATTTTGAGAATTATCATAATGATTACCGAAAGGATTGGAATGAGACACGCTTACCCCAAAGATGGCTCGAAGTGGCGAGTTCCACAAAGTAGATGCGTGCGCGAAAAATTCAGGCGTTTCTTAGCGCTCAAATGAAAAAGACCTACAAAAAGGTTACCAAAAAAAATACAAATAGAAAGAAAATACTACGAAATACTAAATCAAATAAATTCTAAAACAAACTCATCCCCGACAACGACGCCAATTGACAGGGCCGGGGTTTCACCGCGATGCGAGATCCATCTATGCGCCAGTCGTTATGTTATATTCGGCTCACTAGCTCTATACAAAAACCTAAACTTATGATTACACTCAAAAAGGGAGTATAGCGGCTAAGTTCGGGTATCGAATCCACATAAACGAGTTGCTAGAATTTAGTTGGTTTATTACTTCTAAAATAAAATTGAAAAAGATATTTGCTAACAAAATAAAGGATAAATAAATGAAAGATTATACTGGGCGAGTGTATTTAAACTAAGTTAACAAAGCGAATAAAACTATAGGTTGCGTCGGATATCCCTCACCCCGAGTTAATTGGTATAAATGGTTACATGGGATTATGAGTTATTAAGATTGCGTCTCGTTTCGACAGTTAATTAAACCCATAGTTGTGACACCCCTAAATTCACGTAGAAGTCTAATAAGGTTTTGGCGTCAATAAATACCCCAGAAATTACGCACACAAGGTCGTAAATACGGAGCATACATGATATACCCCGTTAAATCTCCTAGGCATAATAACTAGAATAACCCACTCGAAATAAACACGTAAAACTCCATCACCAAAGCAAAGGAACCAATCAACCCTTAGGTGAGTTCGATCCAACACAACCTAGACTAAGTTATCTAGAAAGCATGCTAAATGACATGTATTGAAATAAAGAAAGTAAATTTACACTACAAAGCAATGAAATAAAGCAAGAAATACAAATAATTGAACTTGGGTTGATGAAGAAGATGATGGCTAGTGTTCTTACACAACCGCGATGGGCAAACCCACTATACGAATAAACCCTATGAGGGAGAAAATGGTACACCCAAAATAATCTCTAAACCCTAGCTCCCAAAACAAACCTAAGCTAAATAATATATTCTTGCAAGGTATCTCCAAAAAATGAGACAAGTATTCTATTTATACAAAGTTGAGAAAAGGAAAAAGAAATGAAAAGGAAACGAGTGGCAAATATCTGATGCTACCGGTCGACCGCAACTAGGGGCCAATCGACCGGTCCTTTAAGTTAAGCCCACTATCTTCGAAACAAGGGAAAAATGGAAATCGTGGTCGATCGGCATTCGGGGCACGACCAATCGGTACTCTGTTTTCTGGTGTTCTTTGGTCTTCACATGGGAGAAAAGGTTCATAACGAAAATGACCATAACTTCTTCGTACGAACTCGAAACAAGGTGTCGTTTGTGGCCACGCGATGCTAACTCAATGAACTACACATATGTGGAGCTTCTATGGGTCGTAGATGAAGTGTGAATAGACTAAAATGCCCTTGAAGTAGCATCCAATGATGAAATTTCTTCGAAATGCTCACTTTTAGCGTTCCAATACCTAAAAAAGCACAATTAACCCCTGCAAAACATATATATGTCCAAATATGAGGTTGTCTGGTTAACAAGCATAAATATAGGCATTAAGAACATAAAAGTGATAAAATGCACAAAGATAAATGGCGTAAATATGCAATATTCGTGACGTATCATAAGTCCACTTACTACTCACCCTAGCATGTCATGTACGCTTCAAGTTATATCAATCATGTACGCTTCAAGTTATATCAAATGGCTATCAAGAGTGCCTTCCTTAATGAAATTCTATTGGAGGAAGTTTACATAGGACAACCAAAGGTTTTTGAAGTCCCAAAGCACCCATGACACATTTTTATCTTAAGAATGATCTGTATGTTTGAAGCAAGCACCCCGTGCTTGGTATGAGAGGTTCACTTCCTATCTCTTAGCTCATGGCTTCAAGAGAGGGGAATAAATAAGATGTTATTTATGAGGATAGAGAGTGGTGCTATATTAATTGCCCAAGTCTATGTGGATAACATGGTATTTGGATCCACGTGCTCCTAACATGCTCACACTTTTGAGGAGGAGATGAAGAGCGAGTTTGAGATGAGCATGGTTGGTGAGCGTATGTTTTTCTTAGGTCTTCGGGTACATCAGCCAGAAGATGGGATCTTAATATTTCAATCCAAATATACTAGAGACATATTAATGAAGTTTGGTTTAAACTCCGCTAAGCACTCATGCACCCCTATGAGTACATTAACTAAGCTTAACAAAGACACTTTAGGCAAGGATGTAGAGCAAAACCTTTATATGAGCATGATAAGTAGTCTTCTCAACGTGACAGCTAGTCATCCCGACATCGCCTTTAGCATTGGAGGATATGCGTGATGCCAAGCATCCTCCAAAGAGTCACACTTGCATGCACTTATACGGATCACTAAATATGTGAGTGGCACTCTTTCCTACGGTATTTAGTATTCCTTTGATACCGATGACCGTTTGTCTACCTATTTGGATGCCGATTGAGCTGGGGATGTTGATGGTTGTAGGATCATCTCAGGTGGGTGTTTTTACTTTGGAAGTGCTCTTGTCTCTTGGTTGAGAAATAAGAAAAACTTCATATCTTTGTCCACAACAGAGGATGAGTATATTGCCATTGGGAGTTATTTCACGCAACTCTTATGGATGAAGCAAATGTTGGAAGATTATGGAATTTCACAAGGCACTATGACTCTTTCTTGTGATAATACGAGTATGATCCATATATCTTGTAATCCGGTCCAACATTCTCGAATAAAGCACATTAGTATACGTAAACATTTCATTCGTGATCTCATTAGTCTATATTTTCATGAAACATTGAGCTTTATGAGCACCGAATGCCAATTAACCGATATTTTAGTGAAACCTTTAGATGCAACTATATTCGAGGATCTTAGGAAGTCTTTGGGTATTTGCTCCATTGATTGAGTTAGGTACTTTATCTAGTGTAGGATATTTATCACGATCACATCTTATATCCTTATTTCTAAATTGTATTATCATTGTATTCATATGTTTTTTTATATATTTTGAAAAAACCCAAAAGGATTTTTGGTTTTTAAGTAAAACATTGAAAAAGATTTTATTTTGATAAAATTTGGAAAAAGAGAAAAAGATTTTGTATTTTTGTTTTCACGGCATATGGATGAACATTTAAGATATTCGGATCATCTTTTTCATAGTATTTTGAGACATGACTTTGTTCCGTTAGTGTGCTTAATAATGTATGGATAACATTTCTTTGATCATTGATGATTACTTTCTAAATATTAGACTTTTTGTCACCTTTATTAGACACGTGCACAGACTTTTTGAACATTGTATGTTCGCAACTCAATCATGCTTAATAACAAACAAAATGTAAACATAGATAAGTTGTACTTGTAAGAACCATTGACTAGATTTCGTTTCCCCCAAAATATTGATATATGTTAAGCAATGGAAAGGGGCTACGAAAGAGCAAATTCTCTTTGCGTTAAAATCCACCATTTGCAAAAAGAGCTTAAAAAGATTAATGACACACAAAAACATAAGTTCCAAGACCATTTCTTTTATATTCATTGATGCTTCGCTACTTATGAGCATTATGATTTCTTTAAAATATTTTAGAGTGAATTATTATATATGTGAGATTTTGAGGGTGTTATAAAGTAGAAGATCAATGGGTTTGCATAATAAAATCTCTTGAAAATAATTAAATACTTTGGCATTATTATTTTGAGAAACATTAAAATTCATGGCATATTTCATAAGTCAAGTCAATTTCATTTGAGCTCAACATTTTGTACCTAAGGTAGGAATTGAGTTTGTTCTTCAGAACTATCTCATGACTTCATGCACCTATGTTATGAATGCGTATGTTAATTAGCCTATGGAAAATTTTCACACAATTACCTTCCATTTTCATGATTCGGATATTTTAGTGTTATTCTACGGTGACTATGTGTTTTTGTACCTATACTTATGCTTGTTATGCTTGAAAAATTAAAAAACTTCAAAAATAGTTATTTGATAGCTGGAGAACATATTATGACTTTTGGATTATCATTATTTTTTCTTATTGATTATCTCTATGATGATATATTTTGTCCTTCATGTTATGCTTATTATTCATATTTAGATTATTCTCCTTTGCCTATTACGGATAAAAAGGGGGAGAACAAATTGAGGGGGAGTTTATTTTTTAATGTCGTACGCGTCACGATATTTCTTTTGTCTCATATGTGTAGGTCATTATGCATTGATGATGATTTCTTGGACGTCATAAGATTAAGACTTTTTGGTTAAAGACTTATACATTTATGCATTTCTGTTTCTTGATTTTTGAGGGCATTAGTTGTATTAGTCTTAGGGGTCAATTTGGCTTCGGTTTTTGTTTTGTACCGGAATAGCCAAAGGGGGAGATTTGTAAGAGCAAGTTTTATAGTTGCTCAACTTAGTTTTTATTTGAATTATACCATTACAAACCTCTACACCTTCATGACTACTTCCACTTATTTAAAAATAAGAACTTGATGACATTTGCAAGATTGAAGATGGTTCGTCACAACTTTACTCGAGAAGAGTAATGAGGTAGTTTGGTAAATAATTTGATTTTCCAGAGGTCATTTATAAAGAATTTGCATTTCAAAATGTTTTTAATGTTTTATTTGAAATATCATCGACTCGTTAGAACGAGATTCTCAAGTCATTAGAATGAGTTTACACAGTGTCGTTAGAATGAGACTTCTTCATTCGAACGAAATCTGGGATGACTCCTTTTGATCACTAGTTGAATGTCATTCGAAGTTTCGTTGGATGTCGTTCAAAAAAGATTGGGTACATCATAGAACATGTTTCCCACATTCGAACGATATTGAAGTGACGCATTTTGGTCAAGCACTGGAATGTCGTTTGAAGTTTTATTAGAAACCTGTTCGAACGAAAAAGGGAATGTCATTTGAACGAGGTACCAGGTCATTCAAACGAGCGCGCAATATTTAGTTTTTAAATAAATCTGATCCAAATCTCTAATGCCTATCTCTTTGCAATGAATTTCCCTATAAATAGGGATGCAAGATTAGAGTTTGAAACAACTCATTTTAACACTTTTTCAAGCCAATTTAGAGTTATTTTTGTGATGAAACTCTGTGAAATTTTCATCCAAACCCCTTAGAACTTTAGAGATCACTTTAACAAATCAAGAAGAACACAATCAATGTTCAAGAACCCTCAGAGAGATTTTATCTACTAGTGATTTGTGGAGCTGAGGCGCTGCTACTGAAGAAGAAGGCTAATCAGTGGATACCGATGGAAGATCGCTTCTTGTGCACAGTGTTTGAATATGTCGTATCTGTAGAAGACTTGAAGAATTTCACGTTATACTTAGTGAGATAAGTAGTCTGTAAGTCGTATAGTGTCTGTCAATTCTGATATAGTGTTGAAATAGAGGCCAAAAGAGAATTTTTCTTACTTCTTCGCATGCTTGGATTATTTATGTGATTTGGATTATTTAATTTGGACTTCATAATTGCATGCACACTAATTTAAATCAAGATAAAATTTGTTAAAAATTGAATTTTTCTGTTTGTCCTAAGATACGAATATTCTATTCAAATATGCATTCTCATTGTGTTTTAGCTAAAA
Organism: Sambucus nigra; assembly: GCA_949130495.1. Lineage (NCBI taxonomy): Eukaryota > Viridiplantae > Streptophyta > Magnoliopsida > Dipsacales > Adoxaceae > Sambucus > Sambucus nigra. The sequence continues at coordinate 188,524,216 of OX422224.1, read as the reverse complement.
AGCAATTTCTGTTTAATACTTAAATGTTGTATATAGAAAAGTTAAAAAAATAAATGTAATATGAAGTGTTGTATCCTTTTTCAAAATTTTAATTTTGAGAATCACATAGTTATATAACTAAATATCTCTCTCAGTGGTATGATAATGCCTTTGGAGTCTCGTCTCCAAGACATCACTCTATATAAAACCTGAGAGGTGGGAAGCATTTAACATCATTTGAGTATGGTGAAAATATTAAACATCATTGTTTGGTGAAATAACAATATTTATATCTCAGAGGTGTGAGAATGACTTTGGAGTCTCGACCCTAAGACATCACTCTGAGAGGTAGGAAGCATTTAACACCATTTGAGTGTGGTGAAATTATTAAACATCATTTTATGGTGAAATAACTAAATCTCTCTCTCGGAGGTTTGAGAATGACTTTGGAGTCTTGGCTCCAAGACATCTCTTTATATAAAACCTGAAAGGTGGGAAGCATTTAACATCATTTGAGTATGGTGAAATTATTAAACGTCATTTTTGGTGAAATAATTAAATCTCTCTCTCTCTCGACATTATGAGAATGCCATTGGAGTCTCAACCCCAAGATATCACTCTGTATAAACCCTTAGAGGTAGGGAGCATTTAACATCATTTGAGTATGGTGAAATTATCAACATCATTTAAATTCTTAACATCATTTAAGTATGGTGAAATTCATAAACTTATTTTGTTGAGAACATATCATTACAACGTTCTCTCGGCGGTACAAGAAAGGTATGAAAATTTTTTCAAGACACTCTCATTAAAAAACTATGGGGGATAAGTAGGTTGCACATCATTATTAAAATATTATGGTGAAAATAGGGCTTAGATCCAATGGGAAAGTTGTCTCGTCCTAATATCCCACAACATATACCACAATATTATGAAAGCTATAAAACATATACTACACTTGGTACAAAATAATGAAGATAGTTGCAAAATCCAGCATTCAAATTATATAGAAGACAGCATGCCAAAAGGTTAGAGAGACTAAGTTTTCATAAATAATAAAAGATAGGTCACAAAACTTGGGCCTCAGAGACCAAGACAGTCTCCCTAAAAAAATAAAACTTAGCATCGACTGCCAAGGATTCGATAATAGTTGGCTTAGTCGCATTCTCATTAGGGTTAACAATGGTCCCTTCTTGATCACCAACTACCTTAATCCCATTTTCTTCACCGTTCAGGGTCATCTTGGCCTCAACTATCATAGGACCAACAACATTAGCTTCGGCATGCACTTCTCGAAGAGCAGTGACACTCTCAAGATTAGCGAAGTTGAAGGAAGTGACCATCTCGTCCAACATAGGACCATTAGCGACGATATCACCACATTGGTTGGTAATTCGTCGACATATAGTTTTCCCCCTTCTCCATGTACTTTGAGGCATAGTTGAAGAACTCCTCAGATTACTTCAAATTGATGGCGTACTTCTTAGTAGCTGCCTTGACCCACTCGTCCTTACACTCCTTTTTATTCTTGAGATCGGTTATCATCTCTTTAATTTTTAGCTTTTTGTCTTGCCTTAGATTTGTAGGTGTCCTTTCTGATGATCTCTAATCTCCTGGATCTTGGAGTCGTATTCAGCCTTCTAGTCCTTCATCTTTTGCTTCAACTCAGAGATTTAGGTCTTGGCCTCATCATCCACCTTAAACTTAGCCTGAGCCTCCTCCACCCATTGTTGAATGTTTGGAAGCGCAATGATAAAATACAATCCTAGGAACAAGAAGTAAGTATGCGACAACACAACACATCTATGAAGATAAATTTTTGGATTTGGTCTTTACCTAGGTCGCCCTATAAAGAGAGAAGTTAAAAACCATTTAAAGGTCATGGGAGTCAAAGTATTGGTTGTAATAGTTTGGAATAACCGAATGTATGGCCTCCCTAGGCTTCACTTGACTCTCTAGGACAGAATCAACATTAACCCAAAGCTACACTAGATACGGAGCCGCCATAGTATTGTTCATTATAGGGAGGAGAGGCTCAGTAATATTTCTTGGATGGCTATCTTTCTTCATCTTTTATTGTTGAGGAGGGGACTAGGTTCCACCCATAACCTCTTTTCGCTTCTTTGACCACTTAGTAACATTATGGCATATAATAGTAGACTTTTGATGAGTTTGAGTCGGCAGGGAAGCTTTGCCTTTGAGACGAGCGAGGAGATTGCTGGAAAGAGGTGCTTCCATATCCTAAACTTTATCTAATATACTGTCTAGATGATCTGCAAAAAATATACAAAAAGAATTTTGTTTCTACATATATTTGCATCAAATTAATTCAAAGACCATAGTAAAGTGTGAAAATTTGCAAATATTTAAAAGATTTGATTATGAAGTGTCTTTAGGGGTCTACCCCCATGCTAGAGTATTGAATAAGTTTGAGGGTCATCAAGTCTTCAAAGAATATTAAGCCATCCCCTTGATATTTTCAATCACCTTGGGATTAACTTTGTCCAAGGTAGAGATACGATTCCATTAGCATGGAACTCTCGTATCACCAGGGATAGACGACTGACGCTCATGAAATTCCTAATCGTAAAAAATAAATAAGTAAAGAGACTTTCAATCATGGTTAGAAGTCTTAATGATGTGAATAAGTTTGCAGTCAGGACGACGAGCCACAAAATGATAATAACATGGGTTAACTTTCGTAGTAACAGTCGTATAACAAGCCCAAAAGATATCAATTGGAAGCTCTTTGTCATGGGTGACTCTCCAAACATGATCCGTCCTATAAAGGATCCTCTAAGCATTCAGAGTCAGTTGGGTAGGAGCATCACCAATTTAAGAAAGAATTGTCCTAATGTATGGGTGGAAAGGAAGGCAAAATCCGACCCTAAACATCAATTCATAAACGTCAACCTCTCCTTCATTTCTTAGGTAGAAGGCACGTTAATCCTCAGTAGGCAGTATTATGCCGATAGAAGGTTTGATCCCGTAAATGTGACTCCAAACCACTAAGATCAGTCTCACGGATATCACAAGGAATGTCCAAGGCTACACTTCTATCTAAAGTGTAAGGATACTCCTCCTCCTAACCCTCCTCTTCTTCCTCAATGATAGGGGCCTTACCATGAGGGTCATGTTGTTTACACTCGACTGGAGTCATAGATGAGATAGGTGCGAGCATATGCTGGGGTGGGGGTACATTGTGACCAACCTCGATCTAAGTCTTATCATCTGAGATATCATAGAATTAGGGCTTAGGGTCTAGTAATTAGTGAGAAGAAGTACTGGGATGACCCCTAACACTTGACTCGGCATAATCTGTCACCTCGTCCTCACAAGAACGAACTACAGTAACTCTCATGGCCACCTCAATAGAGTCGGCCTTAGAGTTCACTCAATCATCACATAGACATAAGCGCTCAGAAGGGCTATAACCCTTGGAAGAAGACTTATACATGGTGTCACTACTGAGGGAAATTATAATTGTATTGGTCCAAACTATAGTATCGAATTGAGAGCGATAAGTTAAGATAAAAGTAAGTTTTTCTACAGATAGAGGAGTGGGAGTCAATGGTATGTGAGGCCTACGTCTACATGACTTGGACTTTCTTATCTCTCGTCTCATGCATTCACGCATATGAGGAAAATCTTCACCAAACTCGTATAACTTATGGTACATGAACAAACACGAGAGAAACTTAAGTGGAAATTTCTAAGCATCAAACTAAAGTAGTTGGGTAATTTTTGAATGGTTACCCTCAAGAACACCAGTGTACTGGCTCAGGAAACTTTCACCCGAGAAGACGCCGAAAAATGCAAATAGTTAAACTAAAAGTAAAAAAAATCCTGCTAACTTAACCTTAAGCATTATCCTAGTTTCCTACCTACCCAAATCGATGCGAACTAAAAGTCAAACCACCATAAACTAGTGGCCGGAGTTAACATAATGATCATTGGAAAAATAAAAGTCATAGAAAAGAGAATCAAACCAAAATAAAAGGAGAGAAGAGATGGAAGGAATACTTGGAAATGAAGAAAGAAGGCTGAGAACTCAAGGAAACGCTAGAGGAAAAAGAGTTTTTAGAGAAATAAAGAGGGCAAAGTTTTTATTTATTTGAAATTTTTGGTAAAAATGAAAGGTTAGGGGGTCATTTTTAGCCGAACGCCACTCGAACGGTTTCCCAAAATGCTCATCATGAGGGCATGCCTCGCAATGCCCAAATGTGACGTTTGGCTATGCGCATGACTTATGGAGTTGTGCCAACACTGACCATGACCTCAATGAATGAAAAGTGTATTACTTTTCATAAGTGAGAAGTGAAACCTCTACCAAAGCCCAATACGACCATTGTACCTTTGCTAGCCATGGGATACCCTCAGATCCGAATTATGAATCAAAACACTAAGACGAGATGGGATAGCATAAATTTGTAAACTTCAACCTCCCAGTGACATTGAAGTCTAAGGTCTAGAGGTTATTGATATACATAAGTATGTACGCATACATATAATCGACTCGTGAAGAGCATTATTCAAAGATTCACTTTTAGAACATGATCACTATCCACCAAGGGCCCTCATCACTAGTCTCGTCCAAAGAATTCTTGACCAAATAACTTACTGAGGAAAAGAATTCCTATAAATATCCTTAAAGAGGTATACCATTCATCAGAATCTCTCACCATCGGTCTCATCCAAAGCAGTCTCGTCCTGAGAGACTACCCCAGAATTAATCAAGAGTTATTTGAGTGGACAGAAGTATAATAGTCTCGACCTCAGACGACACCAGAACCAGCCTCAGACGACATCATAGTATCTTTAACCATATCGATAGGTTGAGAGACTGGTATCAAATGGTAGTCCATTTTTGTCTCATCTCACCAGAGCGTTGTTAGATCATAGCTGTCTCGACTAGTCAAGACCTACTTCAGATATCTCGTGCTTGCATGGAAATCATGACACATGTATTGTAGACATATCTTAATAAAACCCTTATAAAAGATCAAATAACCACATGGGGAGAATATTCTTCATCATTTCTTTTGTGTTCATCTTTACAGTTGTTACATGCTCATTGGCATTGCCTTCAACCAGGCGTTGAGTCCATGCTTTGGGAGGGGGGGGGGGGGGTGATATTGCGCACCCCCTAAGCCTATAAAAGAGGGCCCGTGCCTTTTTCTTCATAATATGATAATTGTAAAGACTACTGTTACTTTGTCAAATTATAGAGAGAAATAAAATATTGTATACCTCCTATGGCAGTCCATACACTGTTCTAGTGAAAACACTCTTTACTTTGCACAGTGAATGTTGGCCAACAGATGAACCACTTATATTTTGTGTCATCTCTTCTCCGACTTTCATCAATTTTACTACTTTACTTCATTATATTGTTTCCACCATTGTTGTATAAGATCAAAAACTAGGTTAAATCCATTGGATGATACACAACATCATCACTACTATCCAAATCAAAACCTTCTATGGAATTCCTAAGGGAAAAACTAAGGTTTCACAAAAATAATAGATGAATGATCTTTCTGCCTAGTTTCATGCACATACGGTTACTTTACACTGTGAACATGAGGATCTATTTAGGAACTTTCTTCTTGGATCCGTGTGTGCACGGATCCTTGTTCGGGGCCACCTTTTCCAAACGAACCCAAAACGATGTCTTACTATAAAATCTTTCCAAAAATTAACAAACTCGGATTTTTTCACACCAGATCGTCATTAAACACTATCATAACCCATAATCAGACCCAAATACCTCAAATATGATTTCTATGTGTTTTAAACATTTTTGTAACATTATATGATCCTTACCTTGATCAAAACATCAAAATAAGGGTTAAATCATCAATTTTATCACGTGTTTAATAAAAGTGAATCTTAATTTTGTGTTTAATTAATAAAATATGTCTTTAACCATCAAAGTCTTTTCTAAATATATAATTCACCTTAATAAATCGATCCTAATCATATTTATATCATACCTAAACAATTTCCAATCATATAATCATCATCATAACTAAGGTACAACACATTAATGCATTAGATTCAATCCTAGAATGTGTCTAATCTCAAAATAGATGATGAAGGCAATTAATCATAAATAAGTTACATGAAATACATAGTGAATCAAGTTATTTATTTCCTTAATATGGTATGAAGTCTCCTTGATTGAATCCTCTAGGTGGTTCCTAACATTCTCCCCCAAATACCCTTCTTTGATCTCTCTTAAGGTATTCTACTATCTAGGTTTTATGTTATATGTAAAACGAGTGTTTAATTAGGGCTAAATCTCTTGTAAAACCCTTAATCCCGTAGCTATCATATGGGCCTAACTTAAGGCCTCTTAAAAAGATCAAAATGTTATCCAAACACTCTCAAAACTTATTTCTCCGGGGAACCCATCCTAGGGCCCAAACTAACATATTAAAAACACATATATGGACCTCTATGTTCCCCAGAGCCGTGTTTAATGGTACTAACAAGAAATATAAAAATAAATCAACACGTTATTATTAATTTACAAGTCATCCACATATGTTTAATTTCACCGATTAAATCAATTATAATATGAAATATAAATTTCACAATAATTTAAGTCATCGATTCAAATTCACTTATGATGTGAAATAAATAATTTGTATAAATTACACAATGAGTAATTTAAAATACTTATTAAATAACCATTTATTTAAATACTTAAAAATATGTGGTGTTACATTCTTCCCCCTAATAATGAAATCTCATCCTCGGAATTCTAGTCATTCCCAATTCAAAGAGTCCCAAATGCATCTGTCACATGTCTTTCTCAAACGTAGCTCTAATCATGCTGAAGTCATGTATCACCCAACTTTATATACTAATACATCATGCCATCTCTTAAGGAAATTCTATTAATGAGCTCCACTATGTCGAATCTTATGCTTACTCCGAGAATTCCTCATACAACCCCCCTTCTATGATGTGTCCTTAATTTTGGCCCAAGTAACTTATTCTCCTTTATCTCACCTCCAAAAAATGAGGAAACGACAAGGCCACTCATCCAATTCCTCAAAGGCTGCCATGCAAAAAGTATGATGCAACATCTCATTTCTTATAGGAATTCAATAACATTGTCCCTCTTTATGACTGCTTACAAATACTAGTGCCTCTATCCTATTATGTCCTATCCCCTTTCAGAATATATGACAAATCTAGACCCGTGCACCTCTCTCAGAACGTTTCACGGAACCCATTACTTATTAGCAAATCATCTCTAGCCAATTACATCTACTAAGGTATTAACAACAACCATCCTATGCTAACATGTGACAACACCACATATTCCCTCAACTTCCAACTGAAATTAGACTCCATGAATGTGACATAAACTACAAACATGGAACCCCACCCCATACACTTTCATGTAGCCCAATAGGCCATCGAGATATATTGGATGCCAGACTTATAACCTCAAGTACACAAGTCCTTCACACTAAGATACTACCTTACCACATTATCCTAATGAAGGAATCACCTATTCCAAAATTGATACCTCAACTCCATGGGCCTAACCAATCCAGTAACACTCAAAAAACCATTCACTAAAAATATGCCATGGAGAATAATTATTCCCATCCTGAATCCAATAGAGCGCTCATTTAAATAGAACTTCTAGTAAATCCAATAAGGTTTTACTACACTTATTACTCTATCAAATCACTAGTTACTTGTTATGTCGTCGTCATGTTTTATCATACACAATATCATAAAATACGGGTGAGGCCACCCCTATCCACCTATTTCTCAAAGCATATCAATTTATCATACAATAAATATGTGTTACCACACCAATCCTCATGCACTAAGAGAAATTCATCACTAGATAATCAAATCACATAGTTATCCTACCGAGTATGAAACCACTATAATTTCACCAACCTGAGTACTCCCAACTCATAGCATTAACTAATAGGTGCACTAATTCCATTAAGTCAAAATCATCATTATCACATCAATCGCGTGAATTATTAATAGGGCACTACCATAAGCTACAAATAAATTACAAAACATAATATATAGAGCACTCACTAGGCCCACTAATCACCAATTCTAGGGCAAACCTATGTCTTTTAACCAAACATATGATACTCACACGGTTTGCCAATAACATAACATATAGAAAACTCATAGGAAATCCATCAAGTAAGAAAAAGTAGGCTCTTGGATTCAGATTGAAACTCTTACTTGGTATTCATATGCGGGCGAATATTCCAAACAAGTAAAACCCATATATACTCCCAACCAACCTATTTGAGTGTTGGTCTCAATAGCTTACAGAATCTACAACATATATATCAAGCCTTGTATTCACTTCTATATGTACCGACATCACTCACGGCTAAAGCCATATCCTAGTCAATAACACAAGTCGCAGCCATGCAATTGAATTAACAACCAATCCACACATAAAAATAACCTTGGGAAAATCAACCATGCCCCTATCAAGTATGAAATTGCATCATCGCCGAGTACACACCCTTGACTTATTGATATAATGAATCGTGCACTTCATTATATCCCCGGTGAAAGGACTGTATCATTCTCTAGTCTATTATCTCAACACGCCACGGGTCCTCACTCGACCTTTGTATCAACAAACAATAACACAAAATAGGCACGTTCTAGGCCCATATATCCACATAATAGTTACTAACATCAAGAGAAGACTACGCATATATACTTTAGGACCTCATATATACATACGCAATAGTAAATACTTATACTCACTTATCGACATATGGCTATGGACTTAAAATCACCCCCCACACTAGTTTAAGCTGTAATATCTCATATGAGGTTAACACACAAGCCAAATGGACACATAATCCCATTATAACCTTAATGATAATAATAAAAAACCAACTATGACTCTAACACGCCTCAAGAAATTTAAGTACATTATATTGCAGACAAAAGTGCTACGTGATCACAAAACATGCGAAACCTACTACTACCCCTTAGGCGTGGGTGATAACGCCAACGCTAATAAATCTATTGGAATCAATCTAATTATAATTATTTCCTACCTATACTACCCTAAATCCTCATTCAGACACTTTTCAACGAGTTGACTGTACTCCAAGTGCTCTAACAATATTCATAAATTATCATGGAAGCTTTCTTCTATAAATCCTCTCGCTATCTAGCAGTATTCTCTTTCATTTCTCCCATTATCTCTATGAGGGATGCCATCAGCCATACACACATGGATATAACCCCCAATCGAATCTTGCTCCTCCCCTTAGCTTTTTAAAATCACTCGTTCCTTAACCCTTCATATAACTAATGCGTTCATTATTCATGGTCACTAAAGACAAACACATTATCACAACACCCGCTTATTGGGTCACCTCAACCAAAATAATTAAAAAATCTCTTTTTATTATCAGTTTATACCTATATAGGTTTACTTAAATACCAAATTAGAAATCTCTAGTTCATACTTCGCAACCAATGACCCTTTATCAAGGTCGAAAGCCCGCTCATCTTCATTACCTTAATTTCACACCAGTGAGACCCAATATCTAAACTTTGCTCATATTTAAGTGCAATGAAATCCTCTCATCAAAATTAACAACAATTATTATCATCATCATCAAAACATCCTTAACATGCTAAGATGTATTAATAAATTAATTCCTTTTAAAAATGCGAAATGGGGTGGTCCCTTAGGCGTGTGTTTCAAATCAAACCAATTTTTACCAAAAATTTATCCAACTTTTAATTTACAACAAACCAAGTTGTGAAAACCCAATTCTTACTTTAAACTAGTTTTATCTTGATTAATCCTAAACATGCATCTAGTGATTAAAGAAAGTAAAGTAAAGTAAATAATACTCACAATGCCGGATGTACGAGGAAAAAACCCAAAATGGGAAAATAACCTCAGACGGCCCAAGACAGACAATCACTATGAACAAAGGTTTTACAAAGACATATTAGCCTTACTCAATGACTCGATCCCTTTGTCTTCACACTCCTTCTGATCTTATACCATTCTTCAATAGTGCCCACGCAGAAATTCCATCTTGCACAATACCTGTCCAGAATACACGCGTCCACGTATGTCTTGGTGTCCACCGATTGGCTTTGATTCGTCTACGATATTGAACAAGAAGCCCTTCTCTTTTGTTCACCGTAAAACCCTGATGTTCAATGGTAGAACAAACCTTCTTGGTGCAGCAATATCACATAAACATAAACTAATGATATCTCGGATCTTTACAAACTCTAAGGATGTGTTTAAGCTTTTTAAACCTTAGAAAATATGTGCAAAACTCGTACTGGATGGTAAACTGTATTTCTAGAATGCACACTTACGAAACTCTGACGAAAACAGGATTTAAATAAGAATTAAGTGCTGCCTCAAAAAATGTATCGTTCGAACGACAGAGCAACGTCGTTCGCGCGACATAGGTATCTCGTTCGAACAAGATCTTATGTCGTTTGAGCGACATTGCGATGGTTTGACTTTTTTTTTACTTTTTGTTTAAAATGTCTCTTCAAAAAGAGATCCAAACTAGTCAAATTCCTTTTCGAGCTTATCAGAATAAAACACAGTGTAAACCTTTAAAACACTTTTAAAAACATTTTAAACATTTTTCTTTATAAAAATTACATCCTTATCTTTTATAAAAATAATTACGAGCACCATTAATTATACGCATTCATACCTGTGTGATCTCGGAATGCAATTAACTTTGAAGACAAATAGACTTGCACCAATTAAACGTCGGCATGATTAATTCTTTGAAGCTTTGCCGCAACATCTTCAATTTCTTTAATACGTCATAAACCAAGTAGGATCGTGACAAAATAAAATCTCCCTATGACATATTATAAACACAGTTTTGTTGACGGAATTAAGTCAAAATAATACAGGGACTCAATTAAAAATTTATGTCCTTACAAATCTCCCCCTTTGACTATTCCGGGACAAAACTAAACCAGTGAAATGCCTAAATCGGGCCGTCAAGCCGTATGACACCTAAATCTCATCCCATAAACCCAAAGACAAAAATTATAGGGCACGGACTAGAATATGTAGCACTGACAAGCATGAACTGTCTAAATGTGATGTAGACTTGAAATCTCAAATCATTGAAGCGTACCTACACACATGAAACAGACAAACAAATACCAAGTGAAGTATGGAGGAACAAATGAAATCAATATATATATCAAAATGATACCAAATAATAATAGATACCAATACGAATAAACACTGAAAAAATCATTTGTTAAACAATTGAGCAACAAAATGATACCAATGTGTAATACCAATTTTTAAAATATGCAATAAAAAACATGCTCAAATCTCCCCCTACATCACATACATCTCTCCCCATTTTTGTCTCTAATAGGCAATCCAGTGAAAAGATAAACTAATCAAAGTATCCAACATGAGAATATATCAGTTTGAATCAATATGAAATCACTAGATAATCATGAAACAATCAGCTAAATATGATCAAGTAATGACAAATAAGTAGCTAGTAAACCAAGGAATCACACAAAGAATATAGTAATCTAATCAGGTGTGATAAACAGACTATATGCAAAAATCCAATTTAGAACACATAAAACCTGCATATAAACCAGTCAGTCCAGAAAAACTTCCAGCAATACCAAAAAAATGTACCAATTTTAACGAGAGGACTACAAACCAATCATAAGCCAAAATTAAGGCTATCATTCGAACGAGCCATGGACATCGCTTAAATGAGATGAGGACGTCGCTCGAACGATAATTCGCACGACATAGTAATGTCATTCGAACCAGATCTCGTGACAAGCCAAACTTTCATGATTTCCCAAAAATATGTTATATTTTTGCCCAGTGAAAAAATTTCCAAAAAAAAAAAATAGTGGAAGGGCCTGATAACAGCAAAATAGTGCTAAAATAGTAAGCTTTTAACACAAAATGCAAAAACTCATAAAAACCAACACTGTGAGTTACATGCAAACATAATACCGATGTGCTCAAACATGGACATGGAATGAATGGACGTGAAACTACAACAAATGAGTCATAATTCCAACACATCAAAACGATCAAGAAGATTTAATTGATAGCGATAAATCATCAAACTTTATCATAGCCATATGACAATTAAAGTGTGAGATAAATGAACTAAACATACTACATGCACATAAATCTAGAATTTTGACAATTGTACAAACAATAGCGTCAAATTGCAATGTTTCAACATTAGGATTAGTTGTGCAACCCCATTAAAATTTTTAATCCATCCAAACTCCCTCAATAATATCATATATACTTTGGAATGAACAAAACTAATTTGGCCCTTTTGTTAGTATATTGAATTTTCTTTTGGGCTATTTTAAATGGTGGCTTTCACGACGAGTTAATTTTGAACTCTCGCAGCCCTTTCCCGTGAATCACTCATCATTTTTCAATTAAGTACCAATTCAAATCCTCACAGTAAACAGTTCTTACATGCACACTCCTCCTTAAGACTACTTACGCATATATGACAATATTGAGATAAGAACGCCTTACCGAATTCAAATATGCAAGAGAAGCCAAACATCCATATAAACTCGTGCATGTGTGCAATGTTGGCATATATACAAAGTTGAATCAAAATGCATATCAACTTCGAAACAACCCCATATAGACAATGGTTAAGAACATTCTAAGCATCTATAATAATGACCAAATGTCCTAGCCACATGAATATGAAACGATGGGGGGGGGGGGGGGGGGGGGGTCCAAGCACACCAATATGACACATCAAACATGTAAACTCCCAAACAAAAAATCAACAAGAAAACAAAAGTATTTTCGATTTTTCAAAAGTTTTCTCAAAAATAAAATCTTTTTTGTATTTTTTAAATAAGACTCAAATAAATGAAAAATATAATACAAAGAGATAAACATATCATAACTAGAAAATTATAAACATGATGCAAGGTCTAGCGTATGACAAAACATGCAAGCTACTATCCATAAGAACTAGCAAGAGATGAATCATGTGCATGCATGTGAGAATCAACAACCGAAGCATTTAGCATCTCCAAAACGGACTTCTTAACCCAAACATGTGTATACCTCACAAAACGGGTTTTGATAACCAAGGGACACTACGTTTATTCTTTCTAGGGTCTTTTCTAAGATCAAAACAAAAACTCCTAAGGTGACCTTTCCTACCACAATGCGAACATGTAAAAACACGACGAGGAACGAGTCCTTTAGGTTGAACTTTTCTAATACACTCGGATGTGGTTGACCCTCTAAAACAAACTATGGTTTTGGCTTTTACATTCTAACCACTAGAACAAGATAAGCCTCTACCATCACTACTCAAGTCATTTAAATCATTTTTTAACTTCAAAACTTTCGACTCAAGCAAATGATTAGTCTCCTCAAACTTTCAAGACCCCTTCTTTAAATTTTCAATTACCCCTAGAAGGTTATATAGCTCCCCCTCAATGTGAGCAAACTTATCCCTATGAGCCTTTTCTCATGCCACAAAATCATTAATCGAATTATTTTCCTCAACGGCACAAACCTTAGAATTTCTCAAATCCTGTAACTCTTTTTCTAAAATGAGGACTTTATCATCACTCTCCTTTTTGCCCAATTTTATCATATTAAAATTATTAAACAAGGAACTAAACTTCTCACGACAAATATCTCTTTGAATTTTAAAATTTTACAAATATTCAATCCTATTTTTGAAACCGAAATTTTCTTTCTCCAAAACTTCAATACGTTTTGCAAACTTTAAATTCAAACGATGTAAATCGTCAAAGCTTAGAGAATCCAACGAGAGAAAACAAACACAGGAGATATAAACAAACACACGGGATCACAAAATAAATAAAATATATTTTCTAGCTCTGATACCAATTTGAAAATGCGAAATGGGTGGTCCTTTATGCGTGTGTTTCAAATCAAACCAATTTTTACCAAGAATTTATCCAACTTTTAATTTTCACCAAACCAAGTTATAAAAACCCAATTCTTACTTTAAACCAATTATATCTTAATTAATCCTAAACATGCATCTAGTGATCAAAGCAAGTAAAGTAAAGTAAAGTAAAGAATACTCACAACACCAAATGTACGAGGAAAAAACCCAAAACGGGTAAACAACCTCGGACGACCCAAGCCAGACAATCACTATGAACAAAGGTTTTACAAAGACAGATTATCTTCAATCAATGACTCGATCCCCAAGGCTCTTGACGCTCGTTCTGATCTTCAACCATTCTTCAATAGTGCCCATGCAGAAATTTCATCTTCCACGATACTTGTCCAGAACTCACGCGTCCACGTATGTCTCGGTGTCCACCGATTGGCTTTGATTCGTGTACGATGTCGAACAAGAAGTTCTTCTCTTTTCTTCACCGCAAAACCCTGATGTTCAATGGTAGAACAAACCTTCTTGGTGCAGCAAGATCACATAAACATAAACTAATGATATCTCGGATCTTTGCAAACTCTAAGGATGTGTTTAAGCTTTTTAAACCTTAGAAAACATGTGCAAAACTCGTACTGGATGGTAAACTATTTTTCCAGAATGCACACTTACGAAACTCTGACGAAAACACGCTTTAAATAAGAATTAAGCATCGCCTCGAAAAATGTGTCATTCGAACGACTGAGCCACGCCGTTCGAGCGACATAGGTATCTCGTTCAAACGAGATCTTATGTCGTTTGAGCAACGCTGCGATGGTCTGACTTTTTTTTACTTTTAGTTTAAAATGTCTCTTCCAAAAGAGATCCAAAATAGTCAAAATCCTTTTCGAGCTTATCAGAATAAAACGTAGTGTAAACCTTTAAAAACTTTTGAAAACATTTTAAACATTTTTCTTTATAAAAATTACATCCTTATCTTTTATAAAAATAATTACGAGCACCATTAATTATACGCATTCATACCTATGTGATCTCGGAATGAAATTAACTTTGAAGGTGAATAAACTTGCACCAATTAAACATCGGCATGATTAATTCTTTGAAGCTTCGCCGCAATGCCTTCAATTTCTTCAATACGTCATAGACCAAGTGGGATCGTGACAAAATAAAATCTCCCTATGACATATTACAAACACAGTTTTGTTCACGGAATTAAGTCAAAACAATATAGGGACGCAATTGATAATTTATGTCCTTACACATTTCTTTGGTGCACTCAATCATACGAATGGACCTCACTAACCTCCACTGTATTTGCAGCACCCTTATCAAATACCGTAAAACCCAGAACTTTTAATAGGTTCCTTCAAAAATCCAAAATTGTTCCATCTCATAGTCATCATGACATGAAGCAAAACAAATACTAGTGCCCATGAAACTCTCTAAATTGCGGTTCTTGCTCCAACCAAGACACCTCATGTAGTCATCTTAATAGTTACGGCAAACACCCTTGTTAACCCACTTATTCGATCCTCGACCACTTAATCTCAATGGTCTTCATTATCTTTATCTTCTATGCTCCACTACTCCTCAAGTATCACCAACTCCCATGTGACAACGAACGATATCTACACACGCATTATCGTGGCAAAAAAGGACAAAACCCTTTGATAAGATCTAAACATATCAAAGAAAATTTGGCTGAAAACAAAATGGGATTACGCAAACACTAAGGCTCTAGTCCTGGCTCTGATATGAACGGTAACACCATATATTTTCAAAATTATCTGGTGGAAAAACCTCAATGCTAAATATATGGTACATCGAATAGTTAATATTGTTTTAATCATTAAAGAATAATCGAGAAAACTAAAACCAACTTCGATAGTATATAAAAGATGAAAACCAAACAAGATATAAATAAAAGTCTCCAATAATTGAATCAATAAAATTGAATGCAATTGGATAGCTGAATAAAGTAAATCTTCATGATACAAATCCTAAATAAGAGTCCAAAATACAAATGTCCCAATTTCTCCAGAACCAAAATGGAATGTAAATAACTCTGGGACCTATAACGAATAACAATAGAAATATTTGAATAATGAATCAAAATGTATAAGGTCCAACTATATAATGAATAAGGTGAGAAATATCCCACTTATCCTACTTGAATAATTGGATAAGGCAGGCCCTGAAATTTGTTCGCGCATCCATGCTCCTACAACTGTTGATTACCTAAAAAGGTTAGGGAAAATGACACCGTATTTAGATCTCATAATAAGCACGAAATATATTACCTTACGTAACAATATTAAATGCAACTTATTTAACTCTCATGCCTTCCTACCAGCACTCACATAAAAAATACCTCATCCCACTTATCCTAAGGTAGTCCTAACAATATTTGCCATGCTAGTCAAGGACTGACTAACATAAGCATCTAAGTCCTAAGACTAACCATGTTACCTTCATACCATATAACTCGTAATACAATATAATATCATCATTGAAACTAGTACACTAATACTATTAACCACTCATAGTATCATTATCCCACGTAACATCCAATTTGATTAAGTCCTTCAATACGGCTAACTATAATCCCACACAATACCCACATAAAATATACTTATCACTAAAGTAACTAATATATTACCAATCATCTCGATACACCATACCTCGCACTCGTATAATTCTAGGCTATAATATACCCACACAACCTAGCATATTGGCCCAAAAATATACCCAAGAGGGGGGAGGGTAAATTAGGTTTATGGGTTTAATGGAAAATTTTAAAACTTTCTGTAACTTAGTTGTAATGATAAATTATAATATGTTAAATATAATTATAATTAATCGATTAATCAAAAATAAATATAACCAGTTAAGAGAGAGAATACTTAGACGTTGTAAATTGAGATTTTAACATGGTTCCGCCTCTGCTTACATCCATGCTCGAGATGGTACTCAATAACTTCACTAGGTCTGGTCCACTTACGGTGAAACCAAAACCTCACAAGGAATAATACCTTATAAATCACAACCAACAAGATGTTAGACTTGTCATTGACCAAGCAATATCCATGCAATATCCCAAGGTCTTTAAACACCTTAAGTACCCATAATAATGACTCTACCAACCAAAAAAATTCAATGAAGTTTAATCGTGAGTCATAACAAGAAGATTCATAATCAAAATGTAAATACAAGTATCTTTACTAAAGATAATGAAGTGGGTTTACTTTTTCTCTCTAAACAGTAAGTAAACAAGAATCACAAGTATGTTAGTCAAATGAGATTGTGGATATGACTTCAACACAAGTGGATATTGGGTTTATAACTTTGCTAAAGAGGGTTGGAATGGAATATTATGTTTCAAGTATGTTTTCTTGAATTTTGAGCTTTAATGTAGTTTTGGGTTTTAAAACTCCTAAGTGGGTTTGATGATGTTGGGAATCAGCACCACCAGGTGAGGTGTTTTGCAAGCTCAATATAGATGCAACAATGGCAACATAGCAGTATAAAGAAGATAAGAATGAGGTGAGGATAAGGGGAATAACACCTAAAGATAAGTGGTTCAGCCAATTTGGCCTACGTCCACTGTGAGTGTGTGAGTAATATCACTGAAAGAAGGCACTAATGGCCATGGATACAACCTCTCCAGCTCTTTCTCTCTCTACAGTATGTATTTAAACAGAGTTTTAGCTAGGGTTTTAATATCTAGATCCCCATGCAAGGTAGGGGATGATCCCTTTATATAGTGTCTAGGGGGTGTAATGTACCCCCTATGCATGTAATGTGCATGTCTGTAGTTTCCTCACCAATGGGGGTGTGCCACCTGTCATGGCCACATGTAGGTAATGATGATGAAATATTCTCCCACATGTGGAGAATAATCTTGTTATAACTGATTTGTGCCCAGGTGTCCTTATCCAGATGTCAACAGATGCTCGGTAGTCATGTTGGTGAATGGCCTCGGCCTAGGAGAGGCCGAGCTATAAAGGTTGGATGTCCGCTCAATCCGCGAAGTGTCATGAGGAATCTCGGCCTGATGTCAGCCGAGGTATATGCTAGGGTCGGCCTGAGTCGAGGTTAGGCATGTGGCATGCTGATGTTTACTAATACCTCTGGTAACCTCGGCCCAAGCCGAGGTAGGATCCATGATGAAGGTGAATCGGTGGCTCCTTGTTATCTCGACCTACTGATGGTCGAGGTTGCTATTCCTGAGCACTTGAGGGTGCTGTTGATATCTGCGGCATGCGTAGTATCCTTGGGGAGGTGCATGTAGTAATGTCGACCGAGGCCGAGGTAGTCCTGGCCGAGGGATGATACCGGTGGTCCCTACCCCTTGTTGGGCCTACCAATGTCTCGGCCACCATCTCGGCTGAGGTAGGTATCCCTGGCTGAGGTTATACTTGGGCATATCAATCACCCCCCAGCCCTTAGTCATTTGCGAGAGCAGGTGGCTAGGGGATTCTTGCCTCCGAGGCCTGTTCACCCCAAGGCCAACACCTACGTGACACCTGTCCCAAGCCAAGGCGTGCCCACTTGGTTGGCATGTGCTGTCAGTTGTCCCTTGGGCTTCCCAAGGCAATGATGAGCCTTGGGAATCGTGCTCAAGTATTTAAAGGTTAAAAACCTTTCTTCTTCCTCATTTCTCTCCCTCGCTCCCTGTTTTCTGCAACTCTCTCTCTCCGAAGCTCCCTCGTTCCAGCGCTTGTTCTGCAGGGGAATACCTCGTTTCTTGCGCGATTTCCTCTATTTAAATCATCAACTCACCCTCAGGTACCTCCCCCTCTCCATCTCCTTCATTTTGGCATTTTAATTTGAATTTTCCGGTGAGGGTTTGAATTTTCCGGTGGTCATATGAGTTTTCTAGTGAGGGTTTGAATTTTCCGGTGAGCTAGGTTTTCTGCAAAAGTTCTTTGGTTTGATCTTTGGTCCCCTTAATCTTTCAAGCCAAACTCGTTTGTAGTTTTTAGGATTTTTCCTCAAGTTTACGGTCTGCCAAAGTTTTGGGTCGTCCCCCGATGCTCAGACCCCTGTATCAACTTCTTGAAGACTTCCCATCTCGTAGAGAAAAGACCTTAGAGAAATTTAGACAAATAGAGAGAGCTCAGGAAGAAGCTCGTAGGTCATAGGAGTTCCCTGTCAGACCTCTTTTTCCTCCACCTCTCAAGGTGGTATACCCTCGTCCACCTGAGAGTTTCTATCAGACAGACGCCTCTGCCAATAACTTGCCGATGTCTGAGTCTGAGTCTTCCACCTCCGACCCGATGTCTGTGGACTCTTTCCAAGAGGCCATGGACTTCATTCCTCAGGCTGGTCAGGACCCTGACCAGGCCGAGGTTTCCAGCCGGGCCTCGTCCCAAAATGGCACAAGTACCTCAAGTTCTTCTTCAGAGGTTGAGCTTGTTGGGCCAAGTGTGGCTGTGCCTCCTATTCTAAATGCCATCCCACTGTCGGCCGTTACTGGGGCCGAGTTTGCTCAAAGGTTCCCTGGTCACCCGTCTACGTCTGCTCCAGCCGACGTTGAGTCTGACGACGATGAGGATGCCGAAAGTGATGTTGACACATCTGAGGCGGCCGAGTATGAAAGCACAGTTATTGAGGTGGATCTATTGCACTTCAGGTACTTATACTCCATCAGTCCCTCTATCCACTTAAGGAGACCTCTGAGGGAAGAGAGGGCCTACCATGGTCAAGATGGAGAGATCTGCTTGTATGAGCAGATGTTCAAGTTAGGTTTTCGTCTTCCCTTTCACCCTGTCATCAGGTCCATCCTTTCCTTCATTAACTTGGCCCCCTCATAGCTCTCTCCCAATGCTTGGAGAGTTATCATAGGGGCCATTATCTTGTGGAGGGTGGTCCACCACTCTGACCTCCCAGTCCAGGTCTTTACTGGGTGTTACGTCCCCACCTCGGCTAAGAATCATCCGAGCTACTATCACTTCGTGGCTCGGAGGCCTGAGAAAAAGATGCTCTTGGTCACTCAGACCTCCAATCATAATTGGAAACCTCGGTACTTTTTTGCCTCAGGGCTGTGGGAATTTGGCCCTTCCATTCCCTCTTCCATTCATGAGCCGAGAATACCCCTTAAATGGGGAAAAGTTACCATGTCTGCTAGGGTCGATCCTAGACTAAGTGTTCAAAATGGCAAAAAGGTGAAGGCCCTGCAAGACCAAGGGGCCCATGGGATGTTTGTCAAGTTCGAGCATCTGTTGACCCCCCAGTACCTCTCGGGGACGAGCTTAGGTGGAAGTCCCCTAGTTGACTTTGGTAAGGATTTTTATTTTTATTTCAAGTCTAACCTCTAATTATACTTGCTTTATTTCTGAGTCTTATCTTTTCATTTTTGCAGAGAGACCACCAGGCATTTCAAACGAGTTGTGGGAGATGGAAGCTCCAAGCTTGGCTAGACTTGTCAAGAAGACCGGTTTGAATGCTCCTCCACCTGCTCCCTCAACATCCAAGTCCAAGAAGAGGGCCCCTGAGGTCCATCCCCCTGAGGATCAGGGGCCGAGCTCCAGGCAAAGGAGGACTCCAGACGCTGCAATTCCTATCACAGCCGATACCTTAGCTGCTCGTCTGGACCAGCTGAAGCTTTTCGAGAGCGTGGTCGGCAATAGCAGGCAGGCCATGGATGCCCTTGCCAACGTGATGACTAATGCCGACAAGCGCTTTTACAGGGCCATTGACACTCATATGCTGGTTGAGTTCGGCCTCCACAGAGCCGTCCAGGTATGGCTCGTTCATTTTGCCAAGTGCGACCTCTGAATTTATTTCCCTCTAACCTCTTCATTGTCTGTGCAGAGTGTGACTGCCATGTACCAGTTATCTAACTGGGCCTTGAGGAAATTGCCTCTGATCCAGAAGGGGCAAGAGGCTGAGCAGGTGGAGAGCACCCTGAAGGCCGAGGTCGACCGTCTGAGGACGGAGTTGCAAAATGCTGAGACCAAGGCCCAAAATTCTGAAAATAAGGCCCAAGGCCTAGAAAAGGACATCTCTGCACTCATCCAGAGCCACACCAAGGCCTTGAAGGACAAGGATGATGCCCTGCAGAGGAAGGTTAATGCTGTTGTGAAGGACTCTCTTGCAGATGCCTCAGAGAAAATAATTGCTGATTACAAGGTCTCCGATGAGTTTGTAGGTTTTGGTCTTGAATACCTTGAGAGGGGTATCAAGGCCACCACCAAATGGGCCGAGGTTAGGGAGGCCGAGGTTGGCACCATAAAGGCCTCCGACTTTGTGGGCCTCGGCCTTGCCGACGCTCAGTTTGCCCAGGCCTTGCAAGAGATAGAGGACGAGGCTGCTACCCCTGGTCAGACTGTTACTCTGGAAGGGACTGATCTCGGAGGGACTGACCCTGCAAATGAAGTTGAAAGGCCCAGAGGTTCTTATAAAGGCAAGTTAAAATATAATTTCCTTTTAAATAAATGCGGAAGCGAATATAAGTGATGGTTCAACAAATAAACAAGGCAGAGTTTTAATATCTTAAGAAACAAATTAAAACATAATTCAAGTCCTAGAATTTGCCTAAGTCATAATTAACAATTATCCAAAGTTAGGCGAAACCAATTTTAGCAAATGACTTGAATAAACCAATTTTACCCAATTTTAGATTAAAGTCCAATTTTAATATAGTGTGAGAATTAAACCGAATTTTATCTTGAATAAAACCTAAAGCATGCGTTCTAAATTTTGTGCAAGATAAAAAAATAAACAATGTCACACTACATCGCGATGTACGAGGAAAAACCCACTAACGGGAAAAAACCTCGGGACGGCCCTAGCCTCAAATCCACTAAAAACGATATTACAAAATACAAGACAAAAGACTTACTTCCTAAACTCGAACCCTCTCAAGCCGTGATGCTCCTTCTTGTATCAACCTCCAATTAGCGGATAACCAACGGAGCTCCACCGTGGTCTCGGAATTCACCGATGGGACTTTATATGGTCACCGTCACCCAAGCATGGAGCCTTTCTCCTTGTGGGTAGAATCTCAACAAAAGTCTTCTTTGTGATGGGGTGTAGAAGCAAACCCGAAACGTCTCTTGAATTCGGTAGAGAAAACCGGTGCCAAAAACTCCAAGCAATTGATATAAATATAGAAACTTGGATAAACAATTATTGGGTGTAAACTAGAGTGTGTATGAATTTTTCATTGAAAATTAACACTCAAAACTTGAACATTTTCCTAAACTAATTTTGCTCTCAAACTCTCTTTTGGAGATAAACAAATGTTGGAAAAGTTGTCTTAGAAAATGTGTTTCCCGCACATAATAATGTATGAAAAAAGTTGGTTGAAAACCAAGTGGAGGAGTGAGAAAAAACTGCAAAAAACTGCCAAATAACTGTTCCCGCTGGAATCTCGTTCAAACGAACGTGATTCTCGTTCGAACGAGACTTCTAACGAGTGACCAGTCTGGGCTCGTTAGAAGTTCGTTAGATACCTCGTTAGAACGAACATTCGTTCGAACGACATATCGAACGACTGACCAGTTAGGGTCGTTGGCAAAACTCGTTCGAACGAACCTGGTTCGAACGACAAAACTCGTTCGAACGAAACAGGTTCGAACGACAAAACTCGTTCGAACGACATTTCTAACGAACGACCAGAAAGATTGAAAAATTCGATTTTGGCCCAGAAACTTTTATATACTTATTTTAAAGTTCTTAATTGATTCTTTCTGAAAATAAAATGCAGTTTTTATTACACCTAACACCCAATACAAATTGTTCCAAGCTCCTATATACATATAATTACATTCATACCTTGGGATCATGGAACCTTAGTTGATGACGTAGAAACGAGGCACACAAACCGGCATTTTGACGAAGCTTTAAGTTCTTTGCCGCTACGTCTTCAATACATACTTCATAGGCTTGTGAATATTACAAATAAATACTATCCTATGAATAAATGTTTTTGTCCGGAATTGAGCCAAAACTATATATGGACTCAATTGGAAATTTGTGTCCTTACAAATCTCCCCCTTTGGCTATTCCGGGACAAAAACCAAACAAAAATCCTAAAGGGCCGTCAAGCTCTACTAGACTCAAAACATAACCCGCCCAATCTTGACTCAACCCAAGGATCAAAACGCTTTGCCATAGAAAGATGCCGCTTTAGAATAATTCCTGCACACTTAAGCAAACTCATCAAATGCATAGGGAATATCAAAATATTAAATGCAATTAATTAAAGTTCTCCCTAAATTAATTCTCCCTTTAAACACATGACCTACTTAGAAAGACGTCTCCCCCTAAGATAAATCTCCCTCAAACGAAGATACGATAATAATAGGATTAGATACCATTTCTCCCCCTATCATCATTCTCCCCCTTTTTGTTCGGGAATAGGCAAAGGATAAAGAACTAATAAACAGCATGAAAGCTTAAAGTGATAAGACATGAAAGCATATGGGCAATTAAAGCAAGGCAAAGACACACAAATATCATATATATATATATACTATAAATATACCAATAAGTACGTGCATATATAGATAGATATAAACACACACATGACACAAAATACAATAAGTTTGCACACTCGTATGGCAAAAATGTGTCATATGGAAACGGAAGTGTAGGGGTGTGTACTAGTAACAGATAAATTTAGACCCAAACACTTAATAAACGTTCACGGAGTTCTCATTTGATTGCAAACTTCATCACAGTTAAATATAACCTCATGTGACAATATAGATTGAACTCAATGAACAAACATACACAATGCATACAAGCCTAGCATGATGATGATTCTACAAACCAAATAGAGTCATGACATTAAAGACAACTAGGATAAACGGACATTGTGCAAACCGTTGATATACCATCCAATTCTCCCTCAAAGAGCATATATATTCTTTTGTTTTTGAATGAATATATCATACAAACATAGGCCTTGGCAATTATTTTCTGTTTAATGCCAAATATTCTATTTTTAGGCCTTTGGATCACGTATTTCTTTTAGATCCAATCAACGGTGGCTTACAATCGCAAAGGATTTAATTCATCCTTTCGGAGCCCTTCCCCGTGCATATATTAATTTATCATGTTTTCATTTTTCACACAAATCTCACATGCAACGGATTTTGACATGCACTAGTCCTCCTAGGTCATAGATATGTAGATGACTAGATTGATAGGAGAACACCTCAAAAAGCTCAAATATAACATGTGACATTAAGATTTCAAAAGAGCTCGTGCATGTGTGAATAGAGGCATATAGAAATAGAATCCATTTAAACAATACAAAATCCAACTACTCCATATAAAACATGGTAAAGAACATTTTAAGGATTGAAAATCTAAACCAAAAGTTCTAGCCACATGGAAGCGTAAACGATAGGATTCAAACACAAATATATGCCACATAAAGTGTGTCAAACTAAAATACACACAAAAAAAAATCTTTTTAAGTTTTTAACATTTTTAATCAAAAATAGATATTTACTCAAAAGGACAAACAAAAATCATTTGTTTTTTTCATTAAGCTTAAATGAGATAAATAAAACACAAATGATAAACAAAAATCTTTTTATATTATGCAGTCGATTCAAACACAAAATATAATACAAAAAGATAAACAAGTCATAATTTCTAGCATGTGATATGAAATAAAGCAATGACTAGAAAATGACTAAACAAGCATACATTTAGCATATGAATATAACATGAAGTACAAACGCTAAAGTATGCAAACACTAACACATTTATCCTTTAGATTTAGCAAGGGAGGAGGCATGTGTAAGTAAATGAGAATCAAAATCCCTATTTTGTAAGGCAACCAAGTTGGATTTCCTAACCCAAATTAATGAAGAATTACTATCTTGGGGTGTAGGAACGTTAGCTATCGTGGTTACTTTACTATGGGATTTGCTAGGAATTCGTTTAAGATCTAAACAAAATTTCCTAAGATGACCTTGTCGACCACAATGTGTACAAGTGAGAACATGTCGAAAAGATTTACTTAAGGAGTGATCTTTAAAGGTATTCCTAGTTGATTCTCCTAAAACATTGGTTTGGGCATTATGAGTAAATTCATTACAAGGATTGAAGCCTAAACCACAAGTGTCATTTTTAATTTGGACCGTTCCTAACATTATATCTAGTTTTTCTGAACGACATTCCAAATCAAATTTGACATTACTAGAATCTTTTAATTTATTTTTCAATTCTACAATGTTAGATTCTAGTAAAACATTTCGCTCTTCAAAATCAAGAAGCTCCTTTTTCAAGGATTCCATTAAACCCCTAAGGCTATCTCTTTCGCCTTCTACATAATCAAGCTTCTCTTGAAGAGTCCTCACATGTGTCCTAAGGTCTTCTATAAAGGCACTATCATCAACGACCTTGACACTCTTTCTTAAACAAGCTTCTAACTTCAAATTAGTTCTTTTCAAATTAATAGATTCTTTATATAATACATGAAAATCATTTTGAAGTTCACTCACATCAACCTCTTCTTCATTTTCACTCTCACTTTCTTCTTCACTCTCACTATCATTAAAAACAAGGGAATCATGAACAATGACCTTGGAAGTGGCATGTGCAATTGTGTCATCAATCGATGAGTTCTCATTATCACTCACATGACTAGCCATAAAAGCCACAAAATTTTTCTTAGTGCGGGAATCGGGCTTTTCTTCCTTATCACTATCACTAAGGGTTGCATTATATGAAATAGGTCGCTTACCATCTTTCCTTAGTTTAGTGGGGCACTCATAAGCCCTATGGCCATAACCTTCACAACCAAAACACTTATTAGACTCGTCCCTATCTAAATTTTCATTACTAGGTTTAGGGCTTTTCTCGGCTTTAGAAATCTTCTCGCTTTTATCATGTTTAGAAGTATCAAATTTCTTAAAATCATTTTTAACTTTATCTTTGTTAAATTTAAGAAATTTTCTAAATTTACGAGCAAACAAAGCCATGTCTTCTGAGTCACTATCACTATCGCTCTCTACAACTTGTTTGACCTCTTTTCGGGCTTTTAAAGCAATGCCCTTTTCAATTTTCTTTTCAGTTTTAGAGGGAAACATATCCAGTTCATAGGTTTGTAAATCACCTACAAGCTCTTCTAATTTCGTAGAGGCTAAAGTGGGTAAAGAATTTAAAACGGTCACTTTAGGAATAAATCTATCAGGTAGGGACCTTAAAATTTTCTTTACAACACGGTCGTCAGGTATTTTCTCTCCCAAGTTAAAGGATGAATTAACAATATCAGAAAGTCTAGCATAAAATTTATCAAAAGTTTCTTTTTCATCCATTTTGATAGTTTCAAATTGAGTGGTGAGGTTTTGGAGTTTTGAAGCTTTAACGACACTAGTTCCTTCATGAGTTAATTGTAAAATGTCCCAAGCTTCTTTAGCGGTTTCACACGTCATAATACGTCGGAATTCATCCGGTGCGACAGCGCTAAATAAGGCATTTAAACCACGGGAATTAAAATTTGCAAGCTTAAACTCATTTTCGGTCCATCTATCGATGGGTTTGGGAACACGTTCATTTTCAATTAGATGAGTTGGTGGAGAGTACCCGGTAACAACAGACATCCAAACACGCTCATCGATAGATTTAAGTGCCGATTTCATACGCGCTTTCCAATACGCGTAGTTAGAACCATCAAAAATAGGAAATTTTGAAAATGGGGAAAAATCCATATTTAGCCAAAAATTAAAGGATCTTTAACGAAATAATTTATCGTTTTTGGCTCTGATACCAATCTGAAAGGCCCAGAGGTTCTTATAAAGGCAAGTTAAAATATAATTTCCTTTTAAATAAATGCGGAAGCGAATATAAGTGATGGTTCAACAAATAAACAAGGCAGAGTTTTAATATCTTAAGAAACAAATTAAAACATAATTCAAGTCCTAGAATTTGCCTAAGTCATAATTAACAATTATCCAAAGTTAGGCGAAACCAATTTTAGCAAATGACTTGAATAAACCAATTTTACCCAATTTTAGATTAAAGTCCAATTTTAATATAGTGTGAGAATTAAACCGAATTTTATCTTGAATAAAACCTAAAGCATGCGTTCTAAATTTTGTGCAAGATAAAAAAATAAACAATGTCACACTACATCGCGATGTACGAGGAAAAACCCACTAACGGGAAAAAACCTCGGGACGGCCCTAGCCTCAAATCCACTAAAAACGATATTACAAAATACAAGACAAAAGACTTACTTCCTAAACTCGAACCCTCTCAAGCCGTGATGCTCCTTCTTGTATCAACCTCCAATTAGCGGATAACCAACGGAGCTCCACCGTGGTCTCGGAATTCACCGATGGGACTTTATATGGTCACCGTCACCCAAGCATGGAGCCTTTCTCCTTGTGGGTAGAATCTCAACAAAAGTCTTCTTTGTGATGGGGTGTAGAAGCAAACCCGAAACGTCTCTTGAATTCGGTAGAGAAAACCGGTGCCAAAAACTCCAAGCAATTGATATAAATATAGAAACTTGGATAAACAATTATTGGGTGTAAACTAGAGTGTGTATGAATTTTTCATTGAAAATTAACACTCAAAACTTGAACATTTTCCTAAACTAATTTTGCTCTCAAACTCTCTTTTGGAGATAAACAAATGTTGGAAAAGTTGTCTTGGAAAATGTGTTTCCCGCACATAATAATGTATGAAAAAAGTTGGTTGAAAACCAAGTGGAGGAGTGGGAAAAAACTGCAAAAAACTGCCAAATAACTGTTCCCGCTGGAATCTCGTTCAAACGAACGTGATTCTCGTTCGAACGAGACTTCTAACGAGTGACCAGTCTGGGCTCGTTAGAAGTTCGTTAGATACCTCGTTAGAACGAACATTCGTTCGAACGACATATCGAACGACTGACCAGTTAGGGTCGTTGGCAAAACTCGTTCGAACGAACCTGGTTCGAACGACAAAACTCGTTCGAACGAAACAGGTTCGAACGACAAAACTCGTTCGAACGACATTTCTAACGAACGACCAGAAAGATTGAAAAATTCGATTTTGGCCCAGAAACTTTTATATACTTATTTTAAAGTTCTTAATTGATTCTTTCTGAAAATAAAATGCAGTTTTTATTACACCTAACACCCAATACAAATTGTTCCAAGCTCCTATATACATATAATTACATTCATACCTTGGGATCATGGAACCTTAGTTGATGACGTAGAAACGAGGCACACAAACCGGCATTTTGACGAAGCTTTAAGTTCTTTGCCGCTACGTCTTCAATACATACTTCATAGGCTTGTGAATATTACAAATAAATACTATCCTATGAATAAATGTTTTTGTCCGGAATTGAGCCAAAACTATATATGGACTCAATTGGAAATTTGTGTCCTTACAGAAGTGGCTGAGGTGACCAATGCCGAGCAGGCCAATCCAGCCGAGACATCGAATGTTCCTCCCTCAGATGTTTGACTTGGCCTCTTATTTTGCATTTTTTGTTTTGACTTGTAATCTTGCATTTGTAATTTCTCAGACATGTAAATATTATGTAATTTCTTTCGTTGAATGCCAATGTCTTCCTTCATCTTGATCTCTGAATGTATTTGAATGCAATGCAATCTCTGAAGTCACTATTTAATATGATGCCATAACCATTACTTAAGAGTCTGAGGTCCTCTAACCAAGGTGTCTGAGGTTAGCCTCATAATAAATCACCAAATTAATGATGTTAAGGGTCTGAGGTCCTCTAACCTAGGTGTCCGAGCTCAGACCTCGTCACCACCGAGTGATGTTATGAGGGTCTGAGGTCACCACCTGGGCCGAGGTTAGCCTAATAATAAATCACCAAATTAATGATGTTAAGGGTCTGAGGTCCTCTAACCTAGGTGTCTGAGGTTAGCCTCATAATAAATCACCAAATTAATGGTGTTAAGGGTCTGAGGTCCTCTAACCTAGGTGTCTGAGCTCAGACCTCGTCACCACCGAGTGATGTTATGGGGGTCTGAGGTCACCACCTGGGCCGGGGTTAGCCTCACAATAAATCACCAAATTAATGATGTTAAGGGTCTGAGGTCCTCTAACCTAGGTGTCTGAGCTCAGACCTCGTCACCACCGAGTGATGTTATGAGGGTCTGAGGTCACCACCTGGGCCGAGGTTAGCCTCATAATAAATCACCAAATTAATGATGTTAAGGGTCTGAGGTCCTCTAACCTAGGTGTCTGAGCTCAGACCTCGTCACCACCGAGTGATGTTATGAGGGTCTGAGGTCACCACCTGGGCCGAGGTTAGCCTCATAATAAATCACCAAATTAATGATGTTAAAGGTCTGAGGTTCTCTAACCTAGGTGTCTGAGCTCAGACCTCGTCACCACCGAGTGATGTTATGAGGGTCTGATGTCATCACCTGGGCCGAGGCTAGCCTCATGATAAATCACCAAATGATGTTAAGGATGGAACGAGAATTTGTCATGGAAACTGATCTTTATTAACAACCTCTTCTCAATAAGATGGTACATTTACAATTTACAAAATAGATGCAACATCATATGAAATATCTCTTTAGGTGGTCAGCATTCCATGGGTTGGTGAAGGGTTCTCCCTCTAGGTTTTCTAGCCTATACGTGCCAGGCACAACCTCTTCCGTTACTCTGTAGGGGCCATGCCAGTTCGGGTGTAGCTTGTTTATTTTCTGTAGGGTCTTCTTAAGCACTAGGTCTCCTACCGCAATGGGTCTTGATTTCACCCTTTGATTGTAGAATTTTGCTACTCTCTGTTGGTATGCTGCTTTCCTGACCTCTGCGTCTTCTCTTCTTTCTTCAATTAGGTCCAGGTCTAACCTCCTCCTTCCCTCGTTGCTGTCAGGGTCGTAGGTCTGAACCCGATGAGTTGGTAGGCCTATCTCCGTTGGTATGACGGCTTCTGAACCGTGTGCCAGCATGAATGGGGTTTCTCCCGTGGGTGTCCTCGCTGTGGTCCTGTAAGCCCATAGCACAGCGTAAACCTCTTCTATCCATCTCCCCTTCGCGTCTTCTAACCTCTTATTGATTCCGTCCAAGATAGTCCTGTTTATGACCTCAGTCTGTCCGTTAGCCTGAGGTCGACCAGGAGATGAGAAGAACTGTTTAATCCCCACACTTTGGCAATACTTCTCTAAGGAGGAGTTCTTGAACTGGGTCCCATTATCTGAGATGAGCGTGTTTGGGAGGCCATACCTATATATGATGTTCTTCCAGATGAACTGAAAGGTCTTTTGCTCTGTAATCGTTATCATTGGTTCGGCCTCTACCCATTTTGAAAAGTAGTCAATGGCAACTATCAAGAATCTATAGTTGTTGACTGCTCTTGGCAAAGGTCCTACTAAGTCAATTCCCCATACCGCGAAAGGCCACGGAGAAGAGATTGATGTCATAGGCTGATCGGGTTGGTGGGGGATAGTGGCGAACCTCTGACATTTGTCGCACTTCTTCACATAGTCAGCAGCGTCCCTAGACAAGGTTGGCCACCAGTATCCTTGAGTGATGATCCTTTTGGCTAAGGGTCTTCCCCCTATGTGGCTAGAGCAAGAGCCCTCATGAACCTCTTACAAGACCCGGGGTACCTCCATGGGATGCACACATCTGAGGAGGGGCAAGAGGAACCCCTTTTTATACAAGACATCACCTACCAATGAGCACTTGGCAGCTCAGTACCTCAAATTTTTTCTTTCCAATCTGGACTCAGGTAGCTCCCCCTCTCTTAAGTATTTGACGAGCGGGTCGATCCAAGAGTTTTCTGGGTTCACATTGTGACAAGGGCTGCGTACCTCGTCCTCCTCTATGCTTGCCTTTCCCAGGACTTCAATTGGGATGGTTCTTCCCAAGTCTGTCTTCATTGCCGAGGCCAGTCTTGCCAATGCGTCAGCGTGATTGTTGCACAATCTCGACACTCTCTTCAGTTTGGCCTCTTCAAAAAACTCTAGCAATCCCCTTACCTTTTTTAAGTACCTAGCCATCCTTTCGTCTTTAGCCTCGTATGCCCCCAACACCTGGTTAACAACCAACCTTGAGTCGCTATGCAGTAGGAGCCACTTTACCCGCAGAGTTGTTGCCAATAGGAGACCTGCTATCATGGCCTCATACTCAGACTCGTTATTTGAAGACTGGAAGTTGAATCTCAAGGAATATTCAATGTTGGCGCCATCTGGAGCCGAGGGTACTAGCCCCGCGCCGTTTCCACCTTCACAGGAGGATCCATCCACGAAGAGGCTCCACACGTCTTCGTCTGAAGAGAAGACCCCTTCTATCATCACCCCTTTTTCGAAGAGGTATCGATCCTCTTCGTTTTCTTCTATTCTCCTCCGAGTCTTACCTGGGACTACCTCTTCTCGGCCCCAGAAGACGTACGGGTCTGTCTCTTTCGAATCTCGAAAGACACCTCGACTCTTCTCTTCACCGCCATCCAAGCTCTTCTCTGACTCAGTCTCTTCCCAAGTGAACTCTGCGACAAAGTCTGCAAGGGCCTACCCCTTAATGGCTATCCTGGGCTGGTAAGTAAGATCATACTCTCCTAGTTCAATGGCCCAGGCCATCAATCTTCCAGACTTCTCAGGCTTGTGCAGAACCTGCCTTAGTGGGGAGTCCGTAAGGACTATCATAGAGTGAGCTTGAAAGTAAGGCTTCATTTTCCTTGAAGCATGGATAAGAGCATAAGCCAACTTCTCCATTCGGGGATAGTTTTGTTCAGACCCTTGTAGGGCCTTACTATTGAAGTACACAGGCCTCTGAACTCCACCCTCCTCTCGTATGATGGCCGCGCTAATAGCCGACTCAGAGACTGCCAGATACACAAACAACCTTTCTCCCGCAATGGGCCGGGACAGCAGCAAGGGAGACCCTAAGTAGGACTTGAGTTGATCAAAGGATTTTTCACACCCTTCATCCCACTGGAAGGCCTTCCTTAGAACCTTGAAGAATGGAAGACACTTATCCGTTGCCCTGGAAACAAACCTGTTCAGGGCTGCCACTCTTCCGGTGAGTCTTTGGACATCCTTGATACTCCTAGGAGTCTTCATGTCAAGAAATGCCTTGATTTTCTCAAGGTTTGCCTCAATACCCCTTTGATTAACGATGAACCCCAGGAACTTCCCGGCTCCTACCCCGAAGACACATTTTGCTGGGTTGAGCTTTATTCTGTAGGAGTCCATGACATCAAAGGTCTTCTCAAGGTCGGCTACGTGAGTACAGGCTTTCAGGCTCTTCGTTAGCATATCGTCCACATATACCTCCATGGTCTTACCTATCTGTTCCTCGAACATCCTATTGACAAGACGTTGATACGTTGCCCCCGCATTTTTCAGACCAAAGGGCATCACCTTGTAACAGTACGTCCCCTTGTCAGTAATGAAGGCTATCTTCTCAGAGTCCTCGGCATCCATGAAGATTTGGTTATAACCTGAATAAGCATCCATGAAACTCATGAGCTCGTGCCCTGCCGTTGTGTCCACCATCTGGTCTATCCTAGGCAAGGGATAGCTGTCCTTCGGGCAAGACCTATTCAGGTCTGTGAAGTCTACACACATCCGCCACTTTCCGTTGGCCTTAGGCACGATCACTGCATTTGAGAACCACTCCAAATAGGTGACCTCTCTTATGAACTCGGCCTCTTCCAACTTTTTCACTTCTTCCCGAATGACCTCATACTTCTTTCTGGAGTAAATTCTTCTCCTCTGCTTAATTGGCCTGGCATTTCTGTCCACGTTGAGCTTGTGGGTCATGACCTCAGGGTCTATACCAGGCATGTCTGTGTGACTCCAGGCGAAAACACTCTGTCTCTTCCTGGGGAGGCTTACCAGCTCTTCCTTGATCTTTGGTTCTAGGGCCTTGCCGACCTGGACGGTTTTTTCCGGCACGTCCTCATTGAGGACGATGGATTCTACCTCTTCCGTGGCCTCGCCCTTCTTCAGCTTTGTTTCATCTCTCGGGTCAAGAGTGTCTATGCTGTAGGTGGCGGTTGCTCTCTTATGGGCCTCCCTCTCTTCAGCTGAGTTGAACTAACACTCTCGTGCCGTGGTCTGGTCCCCTTGCACTTCCCCTACCCCATAAGGAGTCAGGAATTTTAGCATATGGTGGACAGTTGACGGCACGGCTTCAAACTCTTTGAGGGCCACTCTTCCGATGATGAGGTTGTAGGCCGAGAAGACATTTTTGTCCATGACAAAAAAGTTTATCTTCTTGGTTAGCCTCTTAGGCCATTCATCTCCCATCCGTACATCCATTTCATACATGCCTAATGGGTGTACCTTCTCACCACTAAAGCCTATCAATGGGTGATGGTAGGGCACCAGCCTTGCCCTGCTAAGACCAAGGCTCTTGAAACAAGGCCAGAACATCACATCTGCCGAGCTTCCCCCATCTATGAGTATTCTCCCAACATCGCACCCATGTACCCTTGCGGTTATAACTAAAGGGTCATCATGGGGGGCTAAGATGCCCTTGAAGTCAAGTCTGGAGAATCCCACCACTAGGGTGTCCATGTCCACCTTCTTCCTCTTCTGCACTGCGTCAGAAGACGTTAGATTCACAACCTCAGGTTTGACCACTGACTTGGCCTCCGCTACATGAGCTTTCCTGTCGGCTACCTCAGAGCCACCTCCTGCGAAACCCCCACATATGGTGCTAACACCAAAAGAGATCATCCCTACCCTCTTGACTGGGGTGTTGTCATCCTTAGGAGGGAGATCCGGGTCATCTCCATCATCACCCTCCGAATCATCATGCCTTCTAGCCGGGACATCGCCACGGCACCTGTCATCTCTTCTCTTCCTAGGGTCTTCTCTTCCACCCTTCGGGGCCTTGCCATCCACGTACTTTCTTAGCTTCCCGGATTTTAGCATCTTCTCAATCTCATCCTTCAGAGCAAAGCATCTATCTATGATATGGCCGTGATCCTGATGGAACTCACACCAGAGGTTCTTATTCCTCTTATATGGTGGGGCCTTCAATTTCTCTGGCCACCTCAGAGCCCGGTCAGTCTTGATCTCATTAAGGATGTGCTCACAGCTCACAGCCAGAGGAGTGTAATGAGCGAACTTGTCATCTGCTGACCTCTTCTTCCCCTCTTTCTTACCCTGGGATCTCCCAGTGCTACCATGGTTCTCCTCCTCATATTTGGCGGCCATTGCCTCTTCCGCATTCATCACTTTCCCGGCGGTGGACAACATTTCTGCCATAGACTTGGGGGGGTCTTCCGCCAACTTCCACAATAACTTCCCCTTCTGGAGGCCTCTTATCAGGGTAGTCATGGCTATGCTCTCCTCGTAATCCTCTACCTCCAGCTTCTCCTTGTTAAATCTTGCTATATAGTCTCTTAGGCTTTCTCCCTTAGCCTGTTTGACATACAGGAGGTGGGTAGTCTTCTTCTGAGGTCTTACCCCAAAGCAGAAGTTGTGGATGAACTGCTCTGCCAGGCCCTTGAAGTTTTCGATCGAGTTCTTCGGAAGAGAGGTGAGCCAACTATGAGCTTCCCCTGTCAAGGTCCCTGAGAAGGCCCTACACTTCATCTCATCAGGGATCGAGTAAATATCTTCCGCCGACTGATACATCTCAATGTGGTGCACTGGGTTAGTGCTGCCATCGTATTTAGGAGTCACTGTAGGAGGCTTGAACTTAGCGGGGGTTGGGAATCCCACTATCCTAGCTACAAACGGGGAGCCCTCCAAGTAGCCCCTCTGTAATGGGTCCCTGCTTTTGATGAGGTCCCCTATCTTCTCTTCCAGACGTTGGATTGAGTCATTCCAGGGTCTTCTCTCTTCAGCTGGGCCGAGGTTGTCCCCTGCCACCTCCCTACGATGGACAGAGGGTTCCCCAGCCACAACACGCTGACTATTGACCTCCTCCTGCTCCCGGGCTCTTCTTTCCAAGGGTCGGCCTTGATCTGGCCGAGCCTGCCTATTCCCCCTTTGAGAGCCTGCCGCGCTTCTTGACCTCGATAGCCTCTGCCTCAGGTCATTGACTGGGCCCAGCCTCTCAAAGGCCGACCCTCTGCTCAACCTGTTAAAGGCCGATCCTCTCTGCTGGGCCTCCTCTCTTCCTCGGCCAACACATCCTTGACTCTGCCTATCAAAGGCCGACCCTCTTTGTTGGGCCTCGTCTCTTCTTCGGCCAACACATCCCTGGCTCTACCTAAGGGGTCGTACGGTGTTATCTGACACCTCATACGGCTCCCAGCAGTCTTCCAGGGCCTCTTCAGCTTCTAGGTCATCATACCTGTCCTCTGGGCAAGGGTCTCCCTGCCTCCCCAGGCGCAAGCGCCTAGGGTCAGCAACGTCCCTCCTCCGCTGGGGTGCAGGTTGGTCCTTCATAGGTGCCTGGGGTGGTCCCCTGGCATCAGGATGGGGTTGAACTGCCGCCGGAGTTATCATGTCCGGGGAGACTCCAGGTGGCCTCATCATCATGGTTTGGCTGAGCTGAGCAAATTGCTCCTTCATGGCTTGTTGTGTTGCAGCTAAAGATTTCAAAGCTGCTGCCACCTCCGCCATTTCGGACTGGGGAGGAACTTGACTGGAGCTAGCCCCTCCACCTCCGAGCGGCGGAAGAGGCGGTGGTAATTCTGGTGCCATGTGTTAATAATAAAGAGCTTGAAAAGCAAGTGAGCTTAATACCTTAAAGGACCTCTTTCAATGGTGAAACAGCCCCACATAAGAGGTGGTTCCTGGTTCACCACCAGAGTCTCCGGTGAGGTAAAGCAGAAAAAGAGGAAGAGATAGTCTCTCGATTCCCACAGACGGTGCCAAAATGATGATGCTGGGAATCAGCACCACCAGGTGAGGTGTTTTGCAAGCTCAATATAGATGCAACAATGGCAACATAGCAGTATAAAGAAGATAAGAATGAGGTGAGGATAAGGGGAATAACACCTGAAGATAAGTGGTTCAGCCAATTTGGCCTACGTCCACTGTGAGTGTGTGAGTAATATCACTGAAAGAAGGCACTAATGGCCATGGATACAACCTCCCCAGCTCTTTCTCTCTCTACAGTATGTATTTAAACAGAGTTTTAGCTAGGGTTTTAATATCTGGATCCCCATGCAAGGTAGGGGATGATCCCTTTATATAGTGTCTAGGGGGTGTAATGTACCCCCTATGCATGTAATGTTCATGTCTGTAGTTTCCTCACCAATGGGGGTGTGCCACCTGTCATGGCCACATGTAGGTAATGATGATGAAATATTCTCCCACATGTGGAGAATAATCTTGTTATAACTGATTTGTGCCCAGGTGTCCTTATCCAGATGTCAACAGATGCTCGGTAGTCATGTTGGTGAATGGCCTCGGCCTAGGAGAGGCCGAGCTATAAAGGTTGGATGTCCGCTCAATCCGCGAAGTGTCATGAGGAATCTCGGCCTGATGTCAGCCGAGGTATATGATAGGGTCGGCCTGAGTCGAGGTTAGGCATGTGGCATGCTGATGTTTACTAATACCTCTGGTAACCTCGGCCCAAGCCGAGGTAGGATCCATGATGAAGGTGAATCGATGGCTCCTTGTTATCTCGGCCTACTGATGGCCGAGGTTGCTATTCCTGGGCACTTGAGGGTGCTGTTGATATCTGCGGCGTGCGTAGTATCCTTGGGGAGGTGCATGTAGTAATGTCGGCCGGGGCCGAGGTAGTCCTGGCCGAGGGATGATACCGGTGGTCCCTACCCCTTGTTGGGCCTACCAATGTCTCGGCCACCATCTCGGCCGAGGTAGGTATCCCTGGCTGAGGTTATACTTGGGCATATCAGGGTTATTTTGATTCTCTATAGAAACTCAAGGATGGGATACTACAGTTAGGATGATGGAGCATTTCTCAAGGAAATCAGGTTTTGACCTTATGTGTTTTAAAATGGTAGCGAGGGGCTTTAATTATAGTGATATGAGGCAACCAGATGTTGGTAAAAGGTTTGGAAAACAGGTTGAAAGAGTTAAGGTATTTGGATAAAAGGTTGGAGACTCTTACCAAAGTCATTTTTATGAATCCCAGGATTTTTAGTTGACCAAAACTCCTTCTGGTTGGGTTTAGATGGCTGTCATAAGGGTTTAGTTGGTTGTCAAAATGTTTAGCTGGCTAAAATTAGTATTAGTCGACTATAATATAGGTTTAGTCGACTAAAACCTCCAAGGTTTTAAGTAAAAGGATGTTAGGTTTAGGTCCATAACTCCAGGAAGGTTTAGGGTGGTTTTACATGTGTATGGTTTGATCATAAACAAGATACATTATGTTATATTACTTTTGTATAATGGTTCCTAAAGTACAACAAATATAAAGTAATAATCATTTAAATTTGTATGTGCAACTCAAGCTCAAAAATATCAAAACAATGGATATATGCAAACATATATGAAAATAAGAAAAGGAGATGAGGATAAAAGGATGAACAATAGCATGTAACTGGTTCAACTTATCGGTCTACATCACTGTGCAGAAATGTGAGATTTTCGCTATGAAATGAGGCTCTAATGGACTTAGTTGTACAACTTTCGTGTTCTCTCTCTCTCTCTCTCTCTCTCTCTCTCTCTCTACTGTAATTTAGACAGAGTTTGGCTAGGGTTTGTAATTTCGAATCCTTTGCACTGAGGAAGATAATAAGTATATATAGTGTTTGGGGTGCGCATTGCACCATTAAGCATGTAAGAAGCATGTTCAGGCTCAAGCTACTAATAGGATCTTTACACCCGTCCTGGCGCAAGTATGTCATGATGATGAAATATTCCCTCACATTCTCCTGAGATCTCGTTATAATTTCCTGCCCACGTGGATTAGTCGTATTGGAAACTAGTGTCAGCTGTATGTCATCCTTGGAGGTCTCGTCCTGACCGAGTCTAACACGTTTGATGTCTTGTTACACTACACCAAAATTGTTGACTTGTCATGGTCATTTACCGTGACAAGTCCAACTTGTCAAGGTCAATGATCGTGATAATTCTAGGGGTGACAACTTATGTTGTCACGAACTTGTCACGGTCAATGACCATGATAAATTTATTTAACTTATCACAATCATGTCACGGTCAATGGCCTTGACAAGATTAGTAACGGTCAATAACCATGACAACCCTGTGACTTTAAAAAAAAATTGTCACGGTCATTGACCGTGACAATTCTAGGTAGAATTGAAAAAAAATATGTTGGGCAGTATGGCCACTGCAACTGCCCAGCAGTATATTTGTACCTGTTATAGTAACATTGTACTTGTTCAAACATCATATATCCAAATAAAATAGAGATAATGCAAATATACATTCAAAACAATATGCATCACGATATAATCCAAATATAGTTCAAATGTAACAACTTATAACAATTCAATTCAAATAATATCACTACATGTCTGAGGTAGGTCTGAGGAGGTGAGTAGGCCACAGGATATACGAATTGACACACCCTTGAATATGCATCATGTCGCATTGTTCGCGCAACCACAATGAGGAGTTATCCTTATCGGGTATCACATGCGTGACGAGCACCTTGGCCTCGATGTCTTGAAGAAAACGTCCATCAACTGGCATACCCTGGACGGTATTCGGGTCCCTCAACCCCCCCTATCCACTGGCCATCAAATATGTCTTTTATAAACATGCTCGGCCAACCAAGTGTCGACATCGGTCGATCGAAGGGAGCCAAATAGGGGACTGATCAATTGAAATAACACTCACACTTGCCAATCTAGTATGTACCCAGAGAATATTAGGATACGATAGCAGAACTTCCTCCAAAAGTAACAAATTTAAGCCACTAAGAATATTATTATACAGAAATTATGCAGTCCCAAACTGTCCAAACGGGACAATTCGAGAGGTCTCATTATAGGAGTAATGACTCTCGAACGGGTCTAAGGGCTATTGAATGCGTACGCATAAGAACTATAAGGCTAGTATCTATGCACACTATATGTAATTTCAAGTATGTTTCATTTAATTATCATACAATATATATAGTGTTCGTGATACAAAGTAATTTTTAAAAAAAGTTCAAAAATCCCACCCCCATATGGATAATAATCCAGTGGTCATGCCACTTCTAAAGTTAACCAACCTAACATCAATCCACTATAATCCAACCGCAATAGCAACAACAAATATGTATCCCGTACTCCTTCTAATTCATCTACTCAATTAATTCTTTTCATCAATTAAAGTATAAAATTATTAATTTACTAATTTACAATGAGGGGCAATCCTACTTGCATACG
The DNA here is from genome assembly GCA_949130495.1 of Sambucus nigra. Lineage (NCBI taxonomy): Eukaryota > Viridiplantae > Streptophyta > Magnoliopsida > Dipsacales > Adoxaceae > Sambucus > Sambucus nigra. The sequence goes on along the minus strand of OX422224.1, from coordinate 188,485,132 downwards.
AAAGGGGTCTAATTATTAATTTACTAAAAAAATTAACAACCAATCAATATTTAATCAATCAATTCTTTTACAAGGGGCACTACTTGCATATGAGGGGCAATATTTAATTAAAAGAAATTAACAAGCCCCACCCCCCGCCCCATTTCCCCCTGCCCCACCCCACCCCCTTCCCCCAACCACACACACATAAGAACCTCCCCCCCCCACACACACAGTCCCACCCCAGCCCTGCCCACTACACATGCACACACACACACATATACACACATGCATATATACACACACACGCACATACACACACACACACACGCACCTATACACCCCCTCCCCCCACACACATATATACACCACACACACACACACATGCACATTTACACACACATATATATACACATGCACATATACACACATATACAAAATGGAAGAGAAATAGAGAGAGAAAACGTACCAAAATCCTAGAGAGAGAGAGACAGAGAGAGAGCAGTTGCTTAGGGAGAGAGAGAAATGGAGGGAATAGAAATCGGTGTTAAAAAATGCAGAGGGAAGGGTTTTTGACTAACAGAATTGTCATGGTCATTTCCCGTGACAAGTTTATAAGGCTTGTCACGGTCAATGACCCTGACAAGTCCGTGACAACTGCACATGTCACGACCTTATCACGGTCATTGACTGTGACAAAAAACACATGTTTTTTTATCACGGTCAATGATCGTGACAAGGCTAGCCAGTTAAAGGGTGTCAATTTGACCATTTTGGTGTAGTGTTGAGCAACTGACGAGCAGGACAGAAGTGTGATCTCAATTATCTGGGTGGTGCCAAGCCGAAACGAGACTGGTGAGGGACTGATGGGCCAGTAGATAGGTCTTAACCTAAGAGACTAGTACAAGGCCGAGACTGTCGATGAAGGGCTGCTCTAGAGGGGTCCATGACTATCTGACTTGATAAATGAGTAATGTCACTCAACTGAGGTGAGTCTTATTGAGGATAAGGCTACACTTGGGTATCTCAATCACCCCTAGACCTTAACCTTCAATCTGAGTAGAAGGCTGTGGGTAAAAGAGTTTGAGAGTAGATGTCCTTGATTGAGGTCTGAGATGTCCTTTTACTAAGACGTCTAAAATATTGGATAAGAGACCTTGAGTGGACACTTGTCAGTCATCCAGTGGGTTGGAGTGTTGTATAAGAGTGATGGCTACGGGCCTACATTGGGAAGTTTTTCCCTAATCATGACTGCTTGGAAAGTTGTGCGTAATGATTGAAACTATTTAAAGCGTTTGTAAGGTTTTCTCTTTCTTCTCCACCTTCATTCTCGCGCTTAAACTCTCTCTCTCTCTCTAAAAAATTGAGACCACTTCTCTCTTTATTCTGTTTAAGCTCTTTTCAACCAATTTTAGGAACTTTTCTTGCCACTTTAGTGTCCTCTTCCAACCAGTTAACCTCCATCCCCCCCTTTTCCTTATCATTTCAAGGTATTTCGGTGGTTTTTGCCTACTTTTTAATTTTTCGATGAGTTTTTATTTTTTTCGATAGCCTTGGTTGGTGCTTCTAGGGTTATTTTAGGAGAGGTTTAGAAGTTTGGGCTATTTTCTGCCTCCCTTGCCCTATGTGAGAGTCACTGGACTTGCTCCGATCGCCTTCTCCATCGGGTTGCAAATTTAGTGTTCTTGGTGTTCTCAACTGAAAACAATTCACATTCCACCCTTTGATCTTTTGGTCATTTAATTTTTCCCTTCAAATGTTTAAAACTTTATACAAACTCATTGGTCAATTTCCCCATCTCCAGGGTTGCATTTTTATAGAACTATAAAAGTTTGAGGCAGAGGCTAAGAGGAAAGATGGATCCGACCTCACTCGCCATATATTTCATGTCCCCTTAGCTATTATTTGTCCTTCTATAGTTGAGATAAATGAGGATTCCATGAGTGGAAACTGATCTCAGATTTCTCACTCTTCTTCATCTTCAGAGGACTATAGCCCATCTACCTACAGGATATCTGGGGAGGCTGACTTTTATGAGGAGGCTATAAGGGTCTCTTCTTCTCGTATGTTAGACTCGGGGGCAGTCGAGTCTGGTGATCATGACCAGGTTGATGAGGCTTCGGTTCTTAAGGGGCCGAGGGTAAATGTTGCCCAACCACTCTCCAAATGGCATTTCCCCTCTCATCCATGACGGAAGGAGAATTTCAAAATAAGTTTCCCAGTGGAGTACCGATTATAGAAATCATTGACTCTGAAGACGAGGTAGAGGAAACACTAGATACGTCTTATGCTCAATAATTCAAGAGCACTGTAAGAGATGTCAAGCTTCTATATTGGAGGAACCTCTACGGGATTAGTCCCGATATCCATACTAGGGTCCTTGAGGAGGCCAAAAGGGTATTTGATAGCCATGATGGTGAGATTACTGTCTACGAAAAAATGTTCAATCTTGACTTTTGCCTTCCTGCCCACCCTATTATGCGGACGATACTCGCCAGTATGGGCTTGTCCTCAGACCAACTTTCTCTCAATGCATGGAGGATTTTACTCGACTTCATATCTCTCTGGAAGTTTTGTTTTAGCTACGACCTTCGAGTTAGTGTATTCAAAGCCTGCTACACTATTTCTTCTGTTTTTGAGGTACATGCCTTGAATTTTGAGAAGGGGAAAAATGAGTGAAGAAGCTCAAACTCATGTTTCCCACTTGAGTAAGAAGTTAACTGATGCCCAAAATGAGTCCACCAAGGCCTAAAAAGAGGTAAAGTTTAAGTCTGGCGAGCTCATTCAAGCTAATAATGAGCTGATGATAAAGATAGAAGGTTTATCTAAGGTAAAAAAGGAGCTAAAGAAGACTAAAGAGCAGGCTGAGCTGAACGCAACCATCATTCAAAGATTGTGAGAGGAATTAGCCAAGGCCTATAAGGATGCTCTGGCTAATTATAAGGCCTCATTCGATTTTAAGATAAAGATGATTTCCTTTTCTGTTGAGGATTATTCTGGGCTCAGGAAAAAAATTATGAAGCCTTTCCCTGACGTTATTAGGGTCGTCAACAACTGGGAAGGGGATGGAGAGGAGTCAATGACTTTGGCCATCCCCAAGGTCAATTATACTCCCCCAGCCGAGCTAATCACTAAAGAGTTAATCCCTCAAGCGACCCATGAGGTGTTAACTAAAAAAAACCTCATAACAGTCAACTAATTAACATTGTTGTTGCCAATGGCATATCTATTCCCCCATAATCTTGAATTTACCAATCGTTATGAGTTTTTGCGAATTTTTGTGTTTTTATAATTTTTAAACAATATCGATATAATTTGAACATATTGTCTTTATGCAATTGGTTGAATGAATATTCTAATTTTTTTTCCATCCTTGATGTATAAATTTATATTCTAGCCTTTCTAATTTTTTGCCGAACTTATTTTACTTGGCCGAATTATTAGCCCCTATATGTAATTTATGTTTTTAAGGCTTACTTTATCATACAATAATGTCTTTCACATAATTAATTTATCAACTGTTTTTAAGAACAGTGCTTTAATATTTTTCACTTAAGCCTCCTAGTATATAAGTCTCTTTTGGGCCCTCTGGTCAAACTTTTGTCGAACTGACCTAATTGCTGGCTACTAGTGGACGAATATTTATTATCCATATAAGGTTTTTCTAAATTACAAAGTTACCTTATCACCCCTATCATCTTTGCTTACACGGTATTTGACTGTGGCCAGTGGCATGCTTGTTTGGAAATATGTCGCTAAGGATTTGGTCAACTTACTAGTCTTAAACTCAACCTAACCTCGTGACAACATTGGTTGTCCCTAGGTAGATCTATTTATTTATTATAACATGTCCAATGGACTGGTCCCCTTATGAAATATTGTCTGATCATATTTTTTTTTCGTTCTTTTTAGCTTTTTTGAGATGTCTCCCGCCTAGGCTTCTTGCCCATCTCTTAAAACTGGGAGTCTTTACACACATAATGGTAGAACTTGAATAATAAGATTTTGTAAAGAATATTGGACTTTTATTGATAATTAATAGAACTACTACAAAGAGTGTTTTTGTTACATTATTAATTTTTCTGTTCTCCGACTCTACTCGACCTAATTGTAGTATTTCCTCAACTGCTTTACATTCTAGGTTTTTTAAAGGGTCCCTCTTCTAGAGTTTCAATCTTGTATTTGCTGGGCCATACCACTATGCTAACTCTGTAGGGACCATGCCAGTTTTCCTCTATTTTATTTCCTTTCTGAATCACCTTCTTCAAAACCAAATCACCTTATTTTAATGTGCTCGGCTTGACTATTTTATTGTATAATGTAGTCATCCTTTGGTAGTATGTTATGACCCCATGCCTATTACCTTACTTTATCCACAAAATCCAGTCAAAATGACACATAAGGTCTCTCCTTGGTGAGTTGAAATTTAGAACCTTATGGCTTTGAAAACCAACCTCCGTAGGTACAATAACTTTAGAGCCGGAGGCCAACATGAATAGGGTTTCCCCCATGGCAGTTTTTGGGGTCGACCTATGGAACCATAGGATGATTTGTAGCTCATTAATCTAATATTATTTTGAGTCTTCAAGTATTTTCTTCATCCATTTGAATTTTTTATTAGTTATCTCGTTATGTCAGTTGCAGTGATGATGACTAAGTGCAGAGTGTTTTTCTAATTTTAGACCTGATGTAGTACACTTTGAACCAATTATTGTCGAATTGGGTGCCATAGTTTATGATGAAAGTGAAAGGCATCTAATAAGGATATATAATATTCTTCCATAAAAAATGAAAGACCTTCAACTCTATTATCTCCACCAGTGGTTCAGCTTCCACCCACTTGGTGAAATAGTTTATTACTATAATTATATATTTGAACCTTCCTTTTGTCTTTGGTAGTAGGATAACGAGGTCTATTTCCCATATAACAAAAGTTCACGAGGATGTAATGGGAGTCAAAATTGTAGAAGGCCTTCGATGGATGATATCAAACTTTTGACATTTGTTGCAATTTTTGTCATATGCTATGCAATCTTCTTTCATTATTTTCCAAAAGTAGCCTTGCGTCACCACTCTTTTAACAAATGATCTTTCGGATTAATGTGCGCCATTGGACTCCTCATCCATCTCCTTTATCTTGTATTTAAGTTCCTTGTTGTAGACGCATCGCATGAGTGGTAGCATAAAACCCTTTTTTAACAACACTTTGTTTTACAATACATATTTAGTTGCCTTCTAGCGTAATCTGCGAGCTTCCTTATGGTCATTAAAAACTGCGATGATTACTAGGTATGACTTAATTGGGTTTATCCATGATGGTGCCATATATACCCTTATTATGGGCATTTTTTCTTCTTCGATACTGCAATGTAATAGTATTTTTACTGACATTGTTCTCCTCAGTTCATCCCTAGTCCTCGAGGCTAGATATGTATTGGCATCGGCTCAAGAATTATTTATTTTGGGTATTCTCACTATCTATACTGCAGTAAACTTATGAAATAACATATTTACCTTCTCCATGTATTTGGACATCATCTTTTACCTTTCTTCATATATGACCAACATTTGGTTGACGATTAATTACGAATCGCTATTAGCCGATAATTACTAAGCTCCCACTGACAAGAGTAGTACCAATCTCGTGATCAATGCTTCATACTTATCCTAGTTTTTTTAGGCTTCAAAATTAAATATTAGGACGTACTCAATATCTGTCCTTTTTGGTGTGGTGACTATCAAACCTTCTTTTCTACTATTAGCGTATGAGGAACCATACACAAAAAGCTTCCAAACGGTTGTACCTTCGCATAAACCATCCGTAACCAATGAGCCATTTTTGAATATATTCTTCATCTATTCTAAATCACGAGATCTCTCTTCCAATCTCGTAGATTCTTTTGTCTTATCATTAGTCGAAATCGGCGTTACTCAGCTTCAGCAGACTTTTCTGCTACTTCTTTATTGAAAGTGAACTCTTTTACAAAATTCATTACTACATGCCCTTTTATGTCCATTCTCAGCACGTATACGATGTCGTATTCCCCCAAATCCACATCCCACGACATCTGCCTATCTAATTTCTTAGGTTGATGAATAACTTGTGTGAGGGGCAGTTCAGTATACACGATAATCATATGAGCCTGTAAGTAGAGCTTCATTCTTGTTGAAGCGTTAATAAGTGCCAGTGTTAATGTTTCCTATTTGGGGTACCAGATTTTTGCATCACACACTACATAATAAACTGATAATGATCACAACAGATGGGTCACGATCCAAGACCATGACCAGGTGCTCATGGCTCAAGCCCGTGACCACCATCAAACAATGCGTGACACAGCCATGAGCAGACCAAAGGGTCATATCCAATGGATATGGTCAAGTCCTTAGACCATGACCATGGGGTTCACGAACATGGTTCATGACCAAGCTGTGACAAAATTAGTGACAAACTCCTACCAAAACTCCAGCCAAAGTGAGTCATGGCCCCAAACTATGACTAGATGTGTGAAAAATTTAAGGGTTTCAGTTAAGTTTGGTTATGGCCTTAGATCGTGACCATATTAAAATAGTCACAATGGTGGTCACGGTCCTATTCCATGACCAACCTGTCGTGACCATTTATTTTTTACATAGCACACAACATGGTCAAAGTCCGAGACTGTGACCGTGTTATTGACGTGTAAAAAATAAATAGTCATAAAAAATGGGTCTCGAACTAGGGCCGTGACCATATCTTATAGATATAAGCAGCTGCAATCAGCAAATCATTTCTCGTGAACTATATATCTCTCTACACGCTAGCGCCCTCTCTTTTTGGCGACCCTCTCTCTCTCTCCGAGACTACCTTCGTTCAGGTATCCTCTCTCCTCTAACTTTTTTTTAATGAAATTATGTGTTTATATGTGTGCACTGCGTGTGTACTATATGTGTATGTATGTATATATGTGTATGTGTGTATATGTGTTTATGTGTATATGTATGTGTATACATATGAGTATGTTTTGGGTTAAAATACACAAATGAACTAAGGTAGTTTTTAAAGGAATGTGTTGTTTGGGAGGTCAATTAATTAGGACTCAAGAAAAATAAATAATTCCCCACTGTATGATGAATTCCACGACCATCAATGGTTGATTTCATCTCAGCATTACTCCAATAACGATGTCATCTTACCAATATAGTGATATAATTTAATGTAAATGACATATTAGTCGATCTCGATTTATGTCTTACACCACCTGTGTTTATGGTACTGACATCGATATATCTGTTGACATAATCATAGAGAACAACCATATATTTTATTTTAGTCATAAATAGAGTTGTATAATTTTTGTGTCAAAACATTTAAGTATTGCATAGTTAAGCATGTAGCTTAATATTCACACGGATGTAATCGGTAGATGAGTGACTTGATTCCCATAAGAGCCACGAACACCTCGCATGGGACCAATGTAACTCATAGTAACTGACCGCGCCAACCCAAAATAGCTCTCAAACGTCCTCGTAAGGAGCATAAACACCTCGCACGGGACCAATGTAACTCATAAGAACTGCTAGTGCAGTCACTAGACTATCGGTTTGATAATATGATGAAATTTTTTAAATATCTAGACAGACTTAAAAACATGCCACTAGAGAGCGAAAATCAAAGACAACCCCCAAATGGTCCCGTAAGAGGCACGAACACCTCGCACGAGACCAATGTAACTCGTTGGAACGGATCACGTAGTAACGGATCTCCCGATTTCATAATATGACTAAAATTTGCAAATACCTATACTTAGGCTTAAAAACATGCCGCTAGAGGGAGAAAACCCATGACAACCCCCGCACGACCCCTTCAGAGGCACGGACGCCTTGTACGAGACCAATGTAACTTGTAAGATTTGATCGCATAGTCACGACGTTCCCAACTTGAGAATATAATGAAGATTTTCAAATATCTAGACTTAGGCTTAAAACATGATGCTAGAGGGCAAAAACCCAAGATAATAACCAAGTGACCCCTACAGAGACCCGAACACCTCGCACGGGACCAATATAACTCGTAAGAACTAACTTCTTAGTCACAGAACTCCCAGTTTGAGAATATGATTAAAATTTATAAATATCTAGACTTAGGCTTAAAAACATGGCACTAGAGGGAGAAAAACCATTTTGCTTAATTTTATCCCCGTAGTGCACCAAAAACTTGCAAATATCTAGCCTTAGTTTGATTTATGAATGTTTAGTTTGAATTATGAATGTTTAGTTTGGTTTATAAATTAACTAGGATGGCATGGTATTTTATTTTGAATTGTCAACTCCACATTTACAATTCAACTTAATTATATATGAATTGATTGTTGAATACATGTTTTTTTTATCAACTCCACGGTTACAAGACCATGACCATGTTTTCATTTTATTTATTTTAAAATAGGGGTCACGAATTTGGACCGTGACCCATTTTCAACATCGTACAACACATGGACATGACATAAGTCCGTGATCATGGGGTCACAACTGAACTCTAAGACCACATTTTTTTAGTCACAGTGAAGATGGTCATGGACCTCAGCCACGACTCGAGGGCCTAGTCACAGACTAAGTCCGTGACCATCTTCGATATATAGTGTAATGTCAGTTTTGCCTTACTAGTGTAGTCAACTAGTTTTTGCACCCCGTCTTCACACCTCACTAGGGTCGAGCTCACAACAGACTCAAATATGACCAGATACAGATATAACTTCTTCACTAGGATTAACCTCAATAATAAATGATGGATGCTAGGCATCTCTTCAAATCTTGGAAAACCTTTTCTCACTCCTCATTCCATTTTAAGGTTTTCTAAGATCATTAAATAATATAAGGCATTAGTCTATTGCTAGGACATAAACTTGTTGAGTGTTGTAAGGTGACTTGCTAATATTTGGACCTCCTTCTTAATCTCTAAAGATTGCATATTAATAAGGTCTTTAATCTTATTGGGGTTGGCTTCAATACCCCTCTGGTTGATAATAAACCCCTCAAAAAATCATGCTCGTAAGTTAAATACACATTTGACAGTGTTCTACTTCATATGATAGTTCTCCCTTATATTGAAAGTTTGGTCGAGGTCATAAATATGACCGACTGCCTTTTTGCGCTTAGTCAACATGTCATTACCTATACCTCTATATTATTTCCAATTTAAATCTTGAAAACCTGATTAACCATTCTTTGATATGTTCCTCTAATATTTTTTTAGCCCAAATGGCATAACATTGTAGTAGTTACTACCTCGTCTAGTTATGAAAGTGGCTTTCCCTATGTTTCATTTTGATTTGATTATAACCCGAATAGGCATCCATAACATTGAGCATATCATGCCCGACGGTGGAATCGACTCACTGGCCGATTCGAGGCAAAGGGTAATGATCCTTCAGATATGGCTTATTGGGATATGTTTTCAATGCACATCCTCCAGTTTCCATTATTTTTCTTCACCATCACAACGTTCAACAACCAGCCCAGGGATTTCAAGTCTTTGATGAACTTAACCTTTTTAAGTTTATCCACCTCCACTTAAATGGCCATATTCTTATCTTTGGAAAATATTCTGGTATTATTCTCAAACATTTTATCTTTCACTAAACTGAGTTCATGTGAAAGCACATTTGGGTCAATACCAGTCATGTCTTCATGGCTCTATGAAAATAAACTTCACCTTTATCCTATGAAGTCTACAAGATCTTTATTCAACACTGAGTCCAAGGATGAGACAATCTTCATTGTCTGCTATTGAAATTCATCATCTGGGATCACACGCTTAATTTTCTCGAATGCCTTTCCTGTAACCAAATTTTCTTTATCTCGAGGATCTAAAACCCTGATTTTGTAAGTGGTAGTTAGTTCTTCACGCACCTCAGCTGATGTGTAGCAGCATTCTCATGCTACCACTTGACATCCTTTTCCTTAACCTACTAAATAATTTGTTGGGAACTTCATGACCCTATTCACTCTAGATTCCACCGCTTTAAATTTCTTTAATTTTACCTCGTCGAAAATGATGTTGTAGGCCAAAGACACATTCTTGTCCATGGAAGAAAAATGCATCATTTTGTATGCTATAGTTCGGGCATGTCCCTTATGTGACTGTCAGTTTAATAGGACCTAGGTGTACACCTTCTCCCATGAGAATCTAAACAGTGTGTGATGATAGGCCTGCAATGTTCTTTCAGACAACTTTTATTTTTTGAAGCAATCATAGAACAACACATTGACTGAGTTACCATTATTAACATAAAAATTATTGTATTATCAGTTCATAAACCATTAAACTTACCACAAACATATCTGAAAGTCATATCCTATAGGGTTATAATATATGGAAATTGGTGCAAAACCAAGCAAACCATTATTTTTTAAATTTTCTCAATTTTATTTTCAATTAAATGAATTGCCCAAATCAAATTTAGCACCGATCAAATAATTTTTGTGTTAAACGACCTACCAAATTTTTTCATGTTGTAAAACATGCATCTAGGTAAGAACAAGAATAAAACAAAGAAACAAACCACAACACACTAATGTTTGAGGAAAACTCACAAAGAGAAAATGTCGGACCACCCAGTCACACAAATTCATTATGTATGGAATTACAAAGGACACGCCAGTAGACTTACAACACAGAGTCGATGTTCTTTCAATCCTTGATGCTCTTCATTTCTCAACCTCTGCACAGTGGCATGTAAGTGTCCACTCACGTTGTTGCCACAACATGTGAGTACACACACACCTTCGTATCCACCGATAAGGTTCAAGAACTATCTATGGATTGGAGTGCGAAATTCTCCACTTCTTCACTGTAACACCATAACAAGGAGTTCACCGTGTGTAAATAGAAAATACGGAGTCCACCATATGAAACTATTCACAAAAAGATGAAGAGAATAAATCTTGGTGCCCACAAAATATATCTCAAAACATACATGTGATGAAACACTTGGATTTTTAAATAGTTGGGTGTAAACTAGGGTTTTAGTTGGAAAAACATGATCATGGAAGATTAAAACCTTTTGATATCTTTTTGGAAGAGTTTTGGGGATAAAAAACAATGAAAACATCTCTAAAAAATGGATGCTCAAGCGCACTTTGTATGTTGGGTTTTCTAAAAACAAGTTAAGGATGAAACAACTGAAGAATACCTAATTATTGAAAAATACGTCGTACGTTCGAACGAAGTACCTAAACTCGTTCGAAGGAAGACAAATTTATTTTTCTAACCTGCTTTTAACGACATTTCCAATGAGAAACCTAGCATGACATTTTTTCTCGTTCGAAGTTCATTGGATCAGGCTATGGAGGGAAGCCTAGTCTCATTTGAATGACATACCCAATGTCATTAGAATGACCTTAAAAAATTTCTGTAAATAGTTTAAAACAATTTTAAATCACTTTGTAAAAACAACACCCATAAATAAAATATTAAAGGATCAAAATATTTATGCATTAATATGTGAGAGATCCTCAGAACATGAAGACAAATATAAGGGATGAAACTCGGTACGATGATGTGAACATGGTATCTTTGCCACTACGTCTTCAATAAAACATCTCATAGTCTTGAAAGGGTAAACACACTCAAGTACTAACCTATGACTAAAGGTTTTTTCTAAACATAAGATAAGCTAAAATACATACAAATTGATTCTATAGGAAATTTATCCTTACGAATATCCCCCTTTGGCTATTCTGGAATAAAGCCCAAAAATAAAAACCTATGGGATGTCAATCTTATCTAAAGGACTTAATTCCCAACCCCAAAAGAAAAAAAGTATAGACACTTGATAGACTAATGTTGAGTAGATTTGCTCTTTATAAGTTTCCGGATCATTGCAAACCTGCACACTTAAACACACCTTCAAATTCAAAGAAAATATATAACAATATAAATCCACATAAGATTGTCTAATAATCTTTACTTAAGTTAGGATGACTCCCCCTAAGGCAAAAATCTCGCCTGGACAATAAATATTGAGATAATATTTATCCCCTTTTTTGTTCAGGAATAGACAAAGATAAAGAAGCATAATAAAACCACTTCTCCCTGATAAAACCAAAACTCCCATAAGAATAAAGGAAAACTATGTATATTATGCAATGGTGTATAGTGAAACATGCAACAATAAACAACTTGGAACACAAGTATAAATAATCCAAGCAATGATCAATTAATACCAATTTTAATGCAAAAATGATACCAACTTGATTACACAGTGAATCATGTGATACCAATGCCAATAAGAAGCAAGAGATACTAATATGGTCATATAGCATACAAATTTGAAACCACTTGACTAAAACAAAACATGTGGCATACATAGATTAAATGAAAATGCAAAGACTCAAAAGAAGATTATACCATGTATATAAATATGCAAAAGATATCAATGACACACACACACACACTAGGGTATGCCCATGCCTGAAGGCACGACGTTAATTTTCAAAAGTGTACGTCATTGTTAAGATCATACGTCGTATATAGTTCACAACAAATAAACACTTTTTGGAAGTTTTTTACATACATGCATACAACATATTTATAGACATACATACACTGTGGTACGAAAAAATTCATGTGTTTATATGACTATTCACCGTGTTTACGAAAAATATAGTCCAACAACAATACTAATATTTATAAACAAATTAAAAATATCAGGCACAATTTATTTGTTTATACGACTCCACAACCATACCAATAGTCCATCTTAGACCTCACACAAACAACATCATATCCATGAAAAATCTAATTTAAGTCCTAAATTTTTTTTACAAAAACATATAAACATTTTATAAAATTTGGGAAAACTATCTTTCGTTTATAAGACTATACCCTATTTAAAAAATAAGAAATTAGTCCCAACAACAACAATAGTAATAGCTATTGGACATCATATAAACATCATAATTTGAAGTCAATTTTTTTTTACAAAACTAAGTGTAAACAATGTACAAAATTTGGGTAGTGTTCCCTTTGTTTATAAGACTATCCACCCTGCTTAACAAATAAAATTACTAAAATAACAACAATAGTAATAGTCCACCCTGGACCTCGTATAAACAACATAGTCTTCCACAAAATCTTATTTGGTATATAAAATTTTCAAATATAAACATGGTAGGACACAATCAAAATTTTAATCTCTTCATTACCACCTGTCTCCTTGAAATCTAATGGCCCTGCAACATGGAATAACGAAGAACAATAAATAATTAGCGTATATATATATGCAATAATATTATATGGTTAGAAACGTATTAAAGAACAAAACTTGGCGTATTAAAGAACAAAACTAAGTAGGCAATCCAAAATATAATTATTATAAAAACGAGGATCAAAACAGATTGTAGTTCTAACATAAAAAAACATTGTATTTCTATGCTTATAGACTATATCACACAGATAGGTTGGATTATAGAAACAAAAGAATGGTGTCCATTGTTTGACATAAGCATGATAACATAGTAGTATATCAGTGTTGTTACAAATAATACATCAGTGCATAATTGTTATGAAGAAGAAACCGTTAATTCATTTTCCAAGTTATAACAGTGTAGTATATTAGTTCCTAAGTGTATAAAATGGGAACTAAAACTAAAGGATAACTAATAATTAGGTGTTATAAAACTTTGACTTTGACATGATTAAAACATTAGAATGGAAACGATTATCAAGTAATGGCCCAATATGATGATCTAAACCAACCCCCCATAGTCGGAGCAATATATAAATTTGTTCAATCCGAAGCATACTTTATACTTGATAAAAATAAAATTTTAAGAGTACTACATGATCTAATAAAACTAAGTAGACCATAGAAATTATAAAAATATGCACTTTGTCCTTAATTAAGAGTACTATGATCACTCATGTTGTCTTCGTCAAGGCTCAGTAACACCTTTTGTCTAGCTTTGGCAACACGAGATGAAGTACGTCTTTGTCTTGTTTACCTATACGCCAAACTTATTGCACCACTGTAGACAAACAACATGGCAGTTCATTTGAACACACCTACATCAATAGATGAATGTAGAAGTAAAGTTATCGAATGAGATGTGCAAATGAATATTTGAAAATCCAAATGTCAAGCAAGTAGTTTTCCAAAGGAGTCATTTTAAAGTGTTCAATAAACCAAGTGAAATTACATTACAATGTGAAAAAACCAATGTTGAAAAATTACATATTATTATTCTCTAATTTGTTGATATTTAAACTCGACAACTACACATTCCAAGAAACAACTGTTCATTCTATTTGTAATTCTCAAAATCAAGCATACTTGATGTGCTTCAATCTACTATATATTTGGAAATTTATGAAAATTTGGAAGAAGAAAAGACGCATATCCGATGTTTACCTCTCCCATTTCCCCCTCGACAAACCCCTCATTGATTTTGAATTATTGGCCTCTCCTTGGATAACGTGGAGCCCAATACTTCCACCTGAGCGCATTCCAAGATGGTTGTGCAAGGCTTGCTACTGTTGTTGCTGCAATGACTAAATATGAGCCAATATAAGCCAATCTAATACACAATTAGATAAAGAACATTTTATCCTTGCAAGTGTAGTAATGCATAGCTAGTGGGATCTTTCATATGAAAATGGGAAACTACTGGGCATAAGGTATGATGCACATTACAAAGAAGATAAAAATATAAGATAATTAAGAAAATGAATTTGCATCTTTACTGGTTTGTTGTCAAACACATCCAAAGTATTGTTCCAAGGACGAAGAGGTAAAAATGTTGGAAGCAGTCGTTCAGGTTTGATTGACGAAACATGAAGAAAGACCGTTCAACTACGTGCTAGATCTTGATGTTTAGGTTTTCTTATTTGAGGTCCTCTAGGTGGTCTCAATCATCTCGAGGTGAAAAATATTGCATCGACCAAGCCATCCAAAGCCCCAAATTTTCATTTAAATCATAAATATATATGTCGAACAATTGATGGTAATTTCACCTTTCTCAATAATCATGTGCTGAGCAAACAAAAAATAGTTGTACATAATGTATAACATTTTGAACAATTAAAATCTCTATTGTACACACAATGTAAACAATTGAGAACACGATGAAACAGATTCGTATTATGGAAGTTTTAAACAAAACAGACACCAACAGTTTTGGGTTTTAAACAAAACAAAATCATATTGAGTAATAAGAAGTTTTACACAGTTACACAGGAAATCGTTAATGGATCCATAATATGAAAGGATTTTTTGTGTTCGATTAGTTTGATATCTCAAACAATCATTATTTGAGGGTTTGAAAAAAAACTTGGTTTGGAATGAAAGATCAAGACATAAATATTTATTTGAATCTGTAAAAAATTAGGATCGACAATGGAGAGATGAGTTCAAAATGGGAAATAGAGAGAAAGAGGGAGAGTTTACCTTTGTCGTCCAACGGTTGACGTCATTTGAGAGAAAGAGATATGGGTTTTATGGGGGATGCATTTGGAATGGCTGGATGAGAAGAAGATATGGGGAATGAGGTAATCGAGGCAGGGCAGAAATAAAGTAGTAGGCATGTGCGGGGAGATTTATAAATTTATATTATACCATTGTTTTTTAATTTTGAAGAGAAGGGGGAAACAAATTAGAGTGTGTCAAAAGAGGGGGAAACCAAAATTTTTAAGGGTAAAATGGGTATTGCAGGAAAAAATATATTTTGTGACATCATAAGATAAGCTTATGACATACATAAGTTTTGTAACTTATTTTATATATATACTAGTGAAATGCCCGTGCTTGAAGGCACGATCAAAATTTCTAAAGAACATAATCGCGAAACGACAAAATTTTTCAAAGTACGTAATTGTAAAACTGAAAAAATATTGCTCCCTAATAAAATAAGGTGTAATTTTTAAAAAAATTATCCATAATCTCCTTTGTTTATAAGACTATCCACTCTGCTTAACAAATAACAAATTATCCAACAACATTTAAATAGTCTAAATTCGTCAAACAAACTCACATATAACATGAAATACAACATATTCATCCATGGAATTCACATTGTGCCTCGAATAAACAAAGTGTCCATTTTAAAAAAATTAAGCAAAGTCCCCTTTGTTTATTGGACTATCCACCCTCTCAATGGATAATAACCAATCCAACAATATTCAATGATCTCAAAAGTAAAATCTAACAAATATTTTAATGAAATAAACTTCATAAAAATAATCACAAATATATGAACTGAAGTCGTCCCGCATGTTCCACTATAGTATTTCTCCGTAGTTTTCAAAATGTGACCTGATACAAAACAAAAGATATAGTTAGTCAATTAAAATAGCTAGTCAAATATTCCCACTCCAAGAAAATTCTACAACACTTCATCTTATTCATTTTACTTCACACAAAGATATATTTATTAAATTCAACCCAAAATCTTTTTTTTTATCTAACATGAACGAATGAGCCGAAAAAAGCGACACGACCCATCATTTTTTTAACCAAACACGAACACAACTCAATTAAAAAGGGACACGACACATGACATGAAATCATTTTTTCCACCCCAATAAAAGCAACACGATTTAAAATTTTATTTTACAGTTTAAACATTTAAAAAAAATAGATATTACTATTTTTTTAGCAGTTTTATATTAACTGTTAATATATATTAGCTGCTGTTTTTACAAAATAACCGTTTTTTTTTTTGTTGTATGATAGATTTTTGGTTGTATAACAATTTTTGTTTATAAAATAACATTTTTTTATTATAAAATAACAGTATTTGATCCTGCTATTACCGTTTTCTACCAGCATATCCATTTGTTTGGCTAGGCATAGGGGAAGATAAGACTCTTCAGATCTTATTTTTTCATTGTCCAATATCAGAGTATTTTTATGCGGAAGGTTATATGGACATCCTTACCTGGCACAAAAATATGTAGTCAGAATTCGTCATTATGAATTACACTAATAAATTGTTGAATTGTAATTCCCCACCCCCCAAAAACGTAAAATTATTCCTCCAATGCTTATAGATAGCTCTTAGTGCTCCTTTGATTCAAGTTCTTAAATAAATGGAAACAAACACAGATAGAGAGAGTCACTAACCTTAAAGAAGTTTTTGAGAATGACAGCACTGGATTTCAGCCTCAAGAATTATGAAATTGTCTTGGTTCTATACGTGTAATGCCGAGACCAGCGACAAAGAAAACCAACTTGTTAAGTAAGGTCCCAAGAACAACATCTTTCTCCAACTCACAATTAATTATTTCCATACACCCCCCCCCCCCCCGATACGATGATGTAAACATTATCTGGTGCTTCATTCCATGTGTAGATAGCAATTATTACATCAAACACAACAATAATCAAATATGTCCATGGATAATAAAGTCATCTTTAATGCTAGAAGCATTTGAGTTTTAATGGAAGTTATTCATCCTTGATATCAGGTTAAGTGCAACAATCTGTAATTCATGAAGAATATTGATGTTAAGAACAATATAATAAATTACGAAATTGAAATCATTTGTCACCTCAGCTCCGATGTGAAATTGTAGGAGGGGCTTAATGATAAGCCTCTCATTAAATTATTAAATGAGATTAGAGATGATTAATATTGACAAAAGTCCATGTGTTTATGCGACTGAGGTATTATTATGCGCGTCAGACATATCACGCGTATTTGTGTGTTATTTACATATTAACTAGACAATATTCTAGTATTGAGAGTTTTGACATATGTTATGGGACACATGCCACTTAAAATAGGACATGTGTCACCACGAGTTAATCGACATGTGGCGACCCACTTGGGTTGGTTTTGCTATAAATAAACCCTACCCCCATACATTTGAGAGGGATCTTCTTGGAAGAGGAGGGTGATTTTCTTATCTTATGAGGTTTTAGAGAGAGTTTTGAGATGACTTTTTTGAGAAGAGTGGCAACACCTCCCATCTCTCCAAAAAACCACCACAATGAGTTTTCCGGCGAATAGTACGAACCCACGAACTATGATGACTTTGATTCCGAGCATAACGGATACGTAGGCGCAACCAAAGTTGCTCAAGCCAAACACGTGCTAAAATCGAGTATTTCCCCAAAATTAGACTACTCTCTTACATTTGGCGACTCTGCTGGGGAGGTATTCATAATTTTTATTGTGTAACGCCTCATTCGTGATCGGAAAAGGGGACAGAGATGGAGAAAAGAGGTTGACAGAAGTAATTCTCTGCTTCAACTTTTATGAAAGGGATTCAACTTCATTTCAGATAAGAAACCTGATTTATGCATATTACTATCTTAAATGTTGTTTTATATTAAAAAAGCGTGTGGTATACATATATTAATATGTTAGCTAAGATTTTTCATAACATATGCGTAAATTAGAACATGAATATTGATTGATTTTATGAGTTATAAACCACTATACCTACTGTTAAGCATAAAACATGATTTTGCTTGCTTAAATAGAATATTATTATTTCAGGAGCAATGCTGAAGTTTTCTTATTGATATATTGAGTTGTAATTGTTTTTTAAAGTAAAAAAAAACATCCTCGAGGGAGGTGAAAGTATAACTTCAGAGATTGTTTTATATTATTTTATAGCTTTTACACATTTAGAGATTATTGGCATTTAAGAGGGCTTTCATAAATAGATGTTGAAATACACCCAACATGTCGCTAGAGTGTAGCTAATGGCCTGTTAAAATATTAATTTGACATAATAGTACACCTAACATGTCAATAGAGCGTGGGTGATGGACTGAGAGTAGTCAAACATATGTCTAGTCAGACATAAAATTGTACTAATAACGTCTCATTCATTTTAAAAAAATTAACTTGCGTGTCAGATTAGAGTTTGTCTAAAAGCTGTAGAAGTATTTGATAACTGTACAAAATATATATTGCGTGTTAGCTGTAAAAATGAAAACTCTGTTACGTGTCAGACTATAAAACAAAATATAGACTATGTTGATTATCTAGTCAGACAAATGTGATAGCATGGTTCCACAGGTGGAAGCTCTGGTTGAAATTGGTTAAAAAAAAAAGAGCTCAGTTGTAACGCAACAAGCATACATATTATGAATTCCTTTTATTTTGATTCATCATATGTTTACACTGAAGTACAAACCAAAATGAGATGAGAGCCACCGTGGTAGCTTAAAATCCACCATAATAAAAAAAAAGAGGTGAGAACCACCGTTGGAACTTGAAATCTCACGAACCTTGACAAGCTACGAAAAAATTCATGGGAGCTTAAAAATTCGACAGACCTCAATCAGAAACCCGGAGCTTTGCTCCGATGAACCTCGTCTTCGTGTGTATGTGTAGATCCGGTAAAAAAAAAATTCAGCAGATTCACTTGAGATTTCCCAAAACCGAAAGACCACATCTGAGCTCCCTCGCATTTTGCGTTTTGCGTTTGGACAGGTGCTCCCTTTCGTTTTGATATATGACACTTCGCGAAAATAAACTCTAAGACGATTCAACTGAGTACCAGAACCGAATTACCATAGGCTTTCCCCTGGGAACTAACTGATTAAACTTGGAGATTTGAAACCTACTACTTCTAGGGTAGGCAAAGTCTGACTCACCGTGGTTGTATCAACCCAAATCGATGCACCTGGGTATCCACTAATCCATCATATACGACAGAACAATCAACTATTGCAAATCACGAGAGCGATGGAACTTGGATGAACCTTCAGAGTTTGAACGCTTCCAGATCTGCTACCCGAGGAACCCAACAATGAGATACGATGGGACTTAGATAAGCAAATCCACTTGACTGGGTCGCATCCAAACCACCATGCGTATGAAAATCAACCAACCTTTGCTGCTACTCGGAACGAGCAGTTCCTTCGGGTCTTTCTAATGAGATACGGAATCTGACCATGTGATTTCACATTTAATTTCAAAAACTCCGATATACTTTATTTGTTTTATTTGTTGGTGATATAATATTTAAAACTACCTCATTTAGCCGAAAATGTTTTCTGAAAAGAGTATGGTGCTTATGAGTGTCAGGAACATTTAATGTTTTTGGTATAATCAATAGATACCAAGATTTTTTCGGGTACTAAATTGATTTGTGGATACAGCTTTTATACCATTTGGTTAATAGTACAAACGCAGGTCTCTTGATGGGACTGCACGTGAGTAGGTTCATGCAATTGAATTGTTTTTGGATTTCTGAGACTGGCCATTTATTACAAAGGGTAAAGGTTGAATATTTTATTTGACTAATTCATTTAGTAAAGTGCAAGATTATTTGATCATATCTTTTGATGGATAATCAAACAATTTTTTTATTATTATTATTCAAGATAATAAAAGTTGTACATAGATTTTATGATAGTTTCTTTTCTTGTGGACGATAATTATAAAATGATAAATTTTATAAAAAAAAAATTGAGAACTTCTAAGAAACTTTAAGGCAGTGAAGAATATTTTATTGTCCCTCCGTGAAGGTGGTATTTATTTATGAAACATATATATAGTTTCATCTAAATTATTGAAACATATGTATACATGTTTTTTAGCAAAAAAAATTACGCCAACATGATCTATCTTTCGAGAATTGTGTAAGCTCGAGTCTGTTAACGTGTCACAATATTTTGTGATACAACGAGAATATTATGATTCATGGCACGATATTTCTAGACGCTATTACATAAAAGTAGAAACGACTCAGAGGGAGCATGATGAATATTATTTGATACTTCATAGAAAAATTTGCAAATGTTATTTTACCATTATTTCATAAATTATGAATCATTTATGAAAGTGTTGAGTATGTTTTACAACTCATGATTAACTTTGAAATTATATGCACCTTTAGAGTTAATATGGCGTGTGCTCAAAATACATTAAATTGTGCACGATAAACCTACGAGTATGAGTGGTTATGATTAATTACACAAATATCCCCGGACTTTATTTAAATTTTATTATATAAAATAAAATAAAAATAAAATAAAGGGGGCATGATGAGAATTGTACTTGGATATTTCCTGAGTTTTACTAACCATTTGCAATATTATATTATTGTGTCAGAAAGATATTATTTTGCAGAGGCTTCTGAACGAGTAGATATTGAGTGACACAAATATCAAATCATTGTTCAAAGACTCGGCAGTTTGAGATACACCCCATGAAATGTAATAATTAGGTTGCTTTCATTTTTTTTCGGGTGGGAATTGTAAAGGATATATGTAATTTATTTTATTTTATTTTATCTTAAGATAAAATAAAATAAAGGGGGCAAATGGATATTATGATGTAACGTAGCTTGTAGTCTAAAGCTTCTTCGACATCATCCACGCCAAGGTTAGATTGATGAACCTTCAGAGTATAGTAACATCCAAGAAGGCCATTACAAAAGCTTCTTCAGTTTCTTTAGCAAAGAGTTCAAACGGGTTAATTAGTTATCACTCAGAAATTAACAAAGTCAGTCATCCTTCAGATATGACATCATATTATGAGAACTTTGCGAGTGTTGAGATAAGTCTTCTACAGAGGTGTATTATATTCCAAAAAACTTTATCAAATTGATCGATAGTTAAACCACGATCGTTATGACTTGACTCGTCCGAAGAATTTGGTCATTGATGGAAACAGAAGAAGGATTGCGCCTAGTTTTCCATTCGGCATGTATGGGCTCCCGTCCCGAAAAAACTGGTACAGAAGAATAAGTTTACGAAAAATCTTAACAAGCGTTTTCGTTGTTAAGTCACCGTTATAAGGTGGAGTTTATGGAAAATCTTAACAAGCGTTTTTGTTGTTAAGTCATCGTTATAGGTGGAGTTTACGAAAAATCTTAACAAGCATTTTCGTTGTTAAGTCACCGTTATAAGGTGGAGTTTACGAAAAATCTTAACAAGCGTTTTCGTTGTTAAGTCACCGTTATAAGGTGGAGTTTATGGAAAATCTTAACAAGAGTTTTCGTTGTTAAGTCATCGTTATAAGGTGGAGCTTATGGAAAATCTTAACAAGCGTTTTCGTTGTTAAGTCATCGTTATAGGTGGAGTTTACGAAAAATCTTAACAAGCATTTTCGTTGTTAAGTCACCGTTATAAGGTGGAGTTTATGGAAAATCTTAACAAGCGTTTTCGTTGTTAAGTCACCGTTATAGGTGGAGTATACGAAAAATCTTAACAAGCATTTTCGTTGTTAAGTCACCGTTATAGGTGGAGTTTACGAAAAATCTTAACAAGCGTTTTCGTTGTTAAGTCACCGTTATAGGTGGAGTTTGCAAAAAACCTTAACAAGTGTGTTTTCATTGTTAAGTCACCTCTAACGGTGGAGTTTGTGAAAAACCTTAACAAGTGTGTTTTCATTGTTAAGTCACCTCTAACGGTGGAGTTTGCGAAAAACCTTAACAAGTGTGTTTTCATTGTTAAGTCACCTCTAACGGTGGAGTTTGCGAAAAAACCTTAACAAGTGTGTTTTCATTGTTAAAGTCACCTCTAACGGTGGAGTTTGCGAAAAAGCCTTAACAAGTGTGTTTTCATTGTCAAGTCACCTCTAACGGTGGAGTTTGTGAAAAAACCTTAACAAGTGTGTTTTCATTGTTAAGTCACCTCTAACGGTGGAGTTTGGAAAAAACCTTAACAAGTGTGTTTTCATCATTAAGTCACCTCTAACGGTGGAGTTTGCGAAAAAACCTTAACAAGTGTGTTTTCATTGTTAAGTCACCTCTAACGGTGGAGTTTGCGAAAAACCTTAATAAGTGTGTTTTCATTGTTAAGTCACCTCTAACGGTGGAGTTTGCGAAAAAACCTTAACAAGTGTGTTTTCATTGTTAAATCACCTCTAACGGTGGAGTTTGTGAAAAACCTTAACAAGTGTGTTTTCATTGTTAAGTCACCCCTAACGGTGGAGTTTACGAGAAACCTTGACAAGTGTGTTCTCATCATTAAGTCACCTTATAGGTGTGAGTTTGTGAAAAAACTTTAAAAAGTGGTCATTTGAGCGAGTCAATAATACATGCATGCACAAGAAACCTAATCATGATTAAAACAAGTCAAACAACATGTGCATGCACTAAAAGATTAATCAAGGACGATGAAGTAGTTATTATGTAAACCGTAATAATACTTTCACCAAGCTTGGTTGAGAATGACGAAAGAGAATGCTGAGGTAGTTATTATGTGTTCATGATAATACTCTTTACCAAAGCAGAGTTACAAACAATCGCAATAAAAATGTGGATGCATGATCATTTAAATAATAATGGGGGCAACACTCAGTGTATATCATTCGTATGAAAATAATGATAAACGAGGTCCTTCGGAATAACCTATGAGATCAAAGCTGCAAAATGGGATTTAAGATATGAGATATAAAATTGATGTATATCATATAACTGAGATATGAAATATGAGATTGCATTATACCATAAAATGTGATATATGAGGTAAAAGTACATCATCAAGATGAAATGAGATATGAGATTATTACCCACGATCCACAGGTCGATCGAAAATATGAAAACTGACTAAAATTATTTCATACATACAGTCGATATATTTCAGACATGTATCAATATATCAACTATATGTACGAGGGGGCAAATGTAGGAGGGGCTTAATGATAAGCCTCTCATTAAATTATTAAATGAGATTAGAGATGATTAATATTGACAAAAGTCCATGTGTTTATGCGACTGAGGTATTATTATGCGCGTCAGACATATCACGCGTATTTGTGTGTTATTTACATATTAACTAGACAATATTCTAGTATTGAGAGTTTTGACATATGTTATGGGACACATGCCACTTAAAATAGGACATGTGTCACCACGAGTTAATCGACATGTGGCGACCCACTTGGGTTGGTTTTGCTATAAATAAGCCCTACCCCCATACATTTGAGAGGGATTTTCTTGGAAGAGGAGGGTGATTTTCTTATCTTATGAGGTTTTAGAGAGAGTTTTGAGATGAGTTCTTTGAGAAGAGTGGCAACACCTCCCATCTCTCCAAAAAACCACCACAATGAGTTTTCCGGCGAATAGTACGAAACCACGAACTACGCTGACTTTGATTCCGAGCATAACGGATACGTAGGCGCAACCAAAGTTGCTCAAGTCAAACACGTGCTAAAATCGAGTATTTCCCCAAAATTAGACTACTCTCTTACAGAAAGCTAAAGGGTGTTTATGCATCAAAATAGCAAAATCATAACTAATCAATATCAAAATAATTCAAAAGCATTAATCTTGTGTGCAAACAAATAAAAATAAAAAATATTACTAAGAAAAACAACTTATAGCAAAGAGTTACTTAAACTAAGCTGCGAACTATATATCAACAGCATAAGCCCACCACCCACCCAAACCTTCTTCATTATAGTAAGTCAGTAACCCAGTCTACACATCCCCCACTCTAAATAACCCACATATAGAGAGCAGAGGTACATAGCCGAATTTGTTTCCGGTCACAAAGAAGTGATTAAACCTAATAATTTTGGTTGAAATATGAAAACCAAGTATAACAATTAGACTTTATTATGTATCAAATTATTGTTCAAATACAAAAACATAAAAAGTGGTATAGAGAGAAACAATATTGGGATGTGAGGTGTGTGTGTGTGTGTGAGAGAGAGAGAGAGAGTAATGTAAATACCTATATCTGAGTGCACACCACTGAAATCCCACCAGTGACTATCGCAACCACCATAACATACCGCAAGATGTAAAACAATCAATAAAACCATTTAATACACACACACACACCATTTAAATACACCCCCTATTCCAATATTCAATGTACTTGAAACGAACATAATAAATGCTAGCTGTTGAAGCTAACAATTATAACAACAGGGCCAACAAAATTTCATGTGTACCTGATTTCAAATGAACAAAATTTCAACATGTAGTCGAAGTTTCTTGTATGCTCTATAGCTGATTATTAACAAAATTTAAACATGTAGCTAAATTTTCTTGCATGCCTCGTTGAGCATGATAAATGTTAACTATTCAAGCTACAAATATTATATGGAGAGAGAGAGAGAGAGAGAGAGAGAGAGTGTGTGTGTATCAATGCGTACACTCAATTACCTCTAAACCTACGTCTCCAAGATTTTAAATCATGGATATTTTCAGCAGGACCAAACCAATTAACCTGCAGATATAACAATAAAATGATCAAGTTAAAATATATAAATTTTTAGTTCCTCATAAGATTTGAAAAAGCATTAGATCTGCCTAAAAAACACTTACCCAAAATGAAACTGTAAATTGATTTTGTATTAACCAAAACATTAGATCTGCACCCAAAACATTAGATGTGTAGGAAAAACATTACATATGAAAAAAAAAACTATAAATGTGATAAAAATTAAACCAACCGCTAATCTAAACAAAAGGAACAAAATTGTATTACCAAAGTTGTTAAAGTTCTTCGGTTTAAAACACTCGCCCAAAATCGAACCATAAATCGATAAATCTAGTACCAATCTCCCTCTAGATAACAATCAACAACAAATATATGTATTTTGTGAAAATCCAATATACAAGTAAAATCATACAAACACAACCACCTATTTATTTAACACACATATATCCCATTCAGATGATAAAACCATCAATTCTATATATTATCGCTTATGTGACTTGTCAAATTCTACACATAATCAAAGAATAACATCCAAATTTCATTCATTTTCGACTTGAAGTCTATAAATCAAGAGGTTTACATATCTATTACCCTAAAAAAACATTGGGATGTAATCATCTCCCCAAAGTATTCCATTGACAAAGTTATGTTTAAAACCCTTACCAATTTCCAATAAATTAGATATGAGAACCAAAAATCCAAAATCCAAAATCTTTTCAACCATTACATAAATTAGAACTGAGAACAAACATCCAAAATCGAAAAAATATAAAGCATCAACAAATCTGTCCCAATACCTGAATCTGTGTTATGAAAAATAACACCAAGAAATCACAGAATCCAACTTACCTGAAAAACATAACACAAACAAAAAATAAGAAAAAAAATTCAAATCAAACTTACCCAAACTCGAATAAATCTTATGTTATAAAGCCGTAAAACCAAAATAAGTGGAGATACGGTGAAGATTCGGTGAAGATTTAACAAAATAACTGAAGATTTTTAACAGATTTAAGTTACCAAAATACATATATGGTGGTAGCGTGGTAGCATCGGAGCGACAACCGACGACATGGGAAACTGAGGGGGAATGAGGGGTGCCTTCGAGTGGGGGAGAGGGAAGTGGAAATGTGTGAGGGTGGGAAGGAGACAGGTGAGGGTAGTGGGGGAGGGGTAAGTAAAGGGGTAACTGGGGAGAGTAGCGGGGGAGTGGAGGCGTTTAGGGTTAGGGAGGGAGGAGGCAGTGGGATGGGGGGGGGGGAGGGGGAGGCAGCGGGTAGGAGCGGCAACAGCTATGAGAGGGTGGACGGGTAGGGTTTTTTAGGTGAGGGATTCTTTTGAAATAAAATGAGAGGAATACGGGGCTGTGGGTTGAGGGTTAAGGGTTTGTCTCTTATTTTCCATGTCACAATGCATAAATGGTGACATGGCACAATCTGAGACCCTTAGATCGGTCCAAAAAATTTGATCTCAACCATTGATATTTTAGAATAGTAAAACACCCTCCTCTCATATATATATATATATATATATATATATATATAAACCACAAACAAGACATAAAACACACAAGTTTTTCATACTAGTATAGTACCATTGTGTCTAAATAAAGATAGTATCGAATAAAGAGGCATGAACTAGAAACAAATGAATATGACCCAATCACTAAAAAATGTCCAAGGAGATCTATTTGACTGCATTAACTTTTTCAAGAAAAAATTTAACCTCGTAGTGACAAATAAATTAAACTCACAATGTGCAAATAAGCACTATGCACAATATCCTTGAATATATTGATGATTCTAAAATCAATAGAGTCAAACATGAATTAATTGGGACTCACTGTGAAAATCATTAATCTTCAACTTATAAAACCCTCAAATTTTAGATATATCATTTTTTTAGTCTCATCTTTTTGAAGAGATCAATCTTTTGAAGAATCAACGAAACAAATTGGTCTGGACAATTTTATCTTTTATTTTGACCCTTAATTTTTAAGCTCATGCCAACAATCACCTTTCACATAAGTAATATATCTCCCATTGTATCTCTTTCCTGTGCACAATCATATTTTAAATAAAAGAACAAATCCACGGCCAATGGTTCTTACATGCACAAATCTCCTAATCAAATATATATATGTACATGAAACGATTGTTGGGAGAGAGCCTCACTTAGCTCATGTAAAGTTAGAATTTAAAAAAACTCGTGCATGTATGTGAGGAGTCATATGCAAAGAGAATCTGTTAAGAAAATCAAAGTCAAATTACTCCATCAAAACATGATTAAGAATAATCTAAGCAGTAAAATTCATAATCAAATTTTGAGACACATGGGAACATGGAAGTAAGTGGATTCATACACAATGATATGATATACAAAATTTGTGATCCTAAACTACACATAAATTAAAATATTTTTCCATTTCTTAAATATTTTTTCAAAGACACCACATGAGAACAAAACTCAAAATACAAACAAATATCCTTATGTATTTTCAATAAAACCCAATAAAAGGAAAATAAAATATAAAAGACTCAAACATCATATAACTAGCAAACAAATATAACATGAAGTACAAAAGCTAGTGTATATAAACATGGAAATACAATCAACTATATGATATAAAATGAGAAGACTTGTGTGCAAGCATGTGAGAATCAACCATTCCAACATTCAATGCCTCCAAAACTTATTTCATAACCCAAATTGATTAATAATTAATGCCTCGAGTTTTGATAACCATGATGACATAGGATCTAGATTTCCTAGGACATCTTCTAAGATCATAACAAAACATCCTACGACTACCTTTCCTACCACAATTCGAACATGTGTAAACACGAGGAATATGACCGTTGGGTTGACCTTTTCTAAAATCATGGGCAACAGTTTGACACTCTCAAACAAACATTGGTCTTGGATTTAGCAGCGGAAGAATTTGAGTTATCGAAGCTAATTAGTACTTGAGTCTCTTAGATCATCTTCAAACTTTAAACTTAAAACGCATAGACTCTTCAACATTTAGGAACTTCTTAATACTTTCAATCATTATTAGAAGGTTATATCTCTTCCTCTAAAAGTTAGCGAACTTATCCCTAAGAGTCTTCTCATGTTCCTTCAAAACTATTATCAACTTATCATTATCTTCTGTGGCAGGATCTTCTACCTTAGTCTTAAACTTCTTAGAGTCCTCTAATTCTTTCTCTAAAACCCAAACTCTATTATCACTCCCTTTCTTGGACATTTCTAAATTTTGAAAATCATGTTTCACGTCCTCGAGTTTCTCACGAAGGATATCTCTTTAAGTTTGAAAATTTTGCAAAAATTAGATTTCATCTTGTAAGCAAAAGAATTCTTTTTCAAGAATTTAACTCTTTTTGCAAACTTCAAATTTAAACGAATTAATTTTTTAGCACGATTATGAAGCTCACTAAACTCCTTTCCTATATGAAAATCATCGTAATCGCTAAAGACACCGGACAACTTATCACTATGATAACCCATTGAGTGAAACAAACAATAAAAGAGAGAAAAACACCCAAATGACCCAACATAGCATGAAAAAATGGATCAACATAATAACGTAGTGTACTTGTTTTGATACCACTTGAAATTCTTGTCCTACAGAGGTATAAAAAATGAAAAGGGTGAAAAACCAAACAAACCACATTTTAAAAATTATCTCAATTTTAAGTTCAGTTAAATGAATTACCCAAATCAAACTTAGCATCGATTAAACAATGGTTAAGTTAAACGATTTACCAAATTTGATCTTGTCCTAAAACATGCATGTAGGTGGGAACAAGAATGAAATAAAGCAACAAACCATAACATGTCGATACGAGAAAAATTCACAATGAAACAATCTCGAACGACCCAGTTATAGAAATCCACTATGTATAGAATTACAATGGATAAAAGAGTAGACTTACAACACAGATTTGATGCCCTCGTTAGCCTTGGTGCTCTTCGTTCCTCATCTTCTGCACAGTGACACCTAGGAGGACACCCACATATATACCACAATATATGAGTCCACTCACACTTCAATATCCACCGATAAGGCTGATCAACTATCTACAGATTTGAATATGAAATCTACCACTTCTTCACTGCAACACCACAATACAGAGTTCACTGTGTGTAAACATCAAATACAGAGTCCACTGAATGAAACTATTCACAATTAGATAAAGAGAATAAACCTTGGTGCCCAAAAACTAGATCTCAAAGAGTATATATATATACTGAGAAAACTTGGATTATTAAAAGATTGGGTGTAAACTAGGATTTTAGTTGGAAAAATATTATCATGGAAGATCAAAACCTTTTGACATCTTTTTAGAAGAGTTTTGGAGATAAAAAATAATGAAAATGTCTCTAAAAAATGATTCTCCAGTGCACTTTGTATTTTGGGTTTTCTAAAAACAAATTAAGGACGAAACAACTGAATAAAACGTAATTCTTAAAAAAACCGTTGGTTCCTTTGAATGAAGTACCCAAACTATTTGAATGAAGACAAGTGCTCGTTCAAACTATCTTCTAATGAGATTTTCAACGAAAAATTGGAGCAAATTTTTTTTGCCCATATGAAGTTCTTTAGATCAGGGTCAAATGACCTGCCTAGTCTCATTCGAATTTCATACCCAATATCATTAGAATGACCTTAAAAAATTTCAGAAAGTATTTTAAAACCATTTTAAAGCACTTTATAAAAATAATACCCCCAAAAAAATATGCAAGGATCAAAATATTTATGCATTCATACCTAATAAATTCTCGAAACATGAAGATGAAAAAAGGAAAAAATTCGGCATGATGATATGAACATGATATATTAACCACTACGTCTTTAATCAAACAGGGCATAGTCTTGAAAAGGTAAAGACACTCAAATCCAAACCTGTGACTCAAAGATTTTATCCAAAGACGGAATAAGAAAAAATACATACAAATTTACTCTATCATAAACTTGTCCTTATAGGATCATCATATGCGTATAATAGTCCCCACAAATCATATTTAGGAAAAACAACAATTATACTATCTCTATTTACCTTACGAGGGAGAGTGTATGCCACTTTGGCCATGTTCATTTCATCTCTACGATTGAGTACATAATCCCTTGCCTCGTTAAGATAGGCTTTTTTTCCGCGGATCCATCTCCACCAGCAGCGGCTCCTCCGGTGATAAAATTCATCCTAAAAGAGATCAAGGACACTATTTCCTTCAGCTCCTTGGGTTTCTTCAGCAAGTCACTGCCATTGCCTTAATTTGAATTTTCATTATCCTGCCCATATTTTTTTATCGTTCTTTCCCTTGCAAGGAGATTTTTATTATCTCCTCGACTTAGTATCATCCCTAGGTTTGGTTGCTTGACCTGACTTGTTGAGGTATTTCTCCAGCTTGCCCCTTCTAATTAGGTCCATAATTTTATCTGTTAAGGATTATCATTTATCAGTTATATGGATGTGGTCTTTGTAATATTGATACCATTTATTTTTATCTCCTGTAACTAGGATTTTTTTATCTTTGTGGGGAACCCGAGCTTCTCACTACCTCAATTCTCCTGAAGGATTTGATGTAACCCCATTGTAAAGGGTGTGTACTCATAAAACTTCTTCAGCTTGTCTTTCTTAGACTTCTTGAATTTGTCTATTTTTTATGAGATTCCTTACACATTGGACTTTATACGACCAAATTCATTGTCTTCCATATCCTCCTCGATAATCATGATCTTCCCAGCCTCAAATAGGATTTCATCCATCGTATTGGTAGGGTCCTTGACTAGGGCCCAATATAAATTCCCTTGAAGGATACTTCCCATGATAGTTGTGATAGTTATTTTCTTATGATAGTCCACCATCTTTAGTTTCTTAATGTTGAACCAAGTATTGTATTAACTTATTATCTCACCTTCATTCTATCTAATGCTGAGAAAATGAGCAACTCTCTTTCCAGGTTTTGTGCGAAAGCAAAAATTATTGATAAACAAATTAAAAAACTATCTAAAATTAGTTATCTCCCCCACTATAAGCTCGTTGTACCATAAATAAGCTGACTCAGTCAAACTACTAGAGAATGTCCTATACCTCATTTCGTCCAGCACCGAATAGATATCTGAAGTAACCTGCTAATGATTGATATAGCGTATTGGTTCAGTCTTTCCTTCATACCTCGATATTATCACTAATAGCTTGAAATTTATTCGAGTCGGATAATTCAGAATAGATGCTGCAAAAGGATACCCTTGGATATAACCCCTTTGCAAAAGGTTTTTGGTCTTGATCAAGCCTCTCAATCGATCTTACAACTGTTGAACGGGCCCATTTCATTATTGATCTTTTTCTATATACCCGTCCTTCATCAAATTCTCCATTTGTCGTTGGCTCTTGTCTGAACTCTCCTCCTTAACAAAAGTATTCTCAGACCTAATTGGTCACTCGCACTCTACATGGATCTAGCAGAGCGGGTTCTTCCTCTGGTTTATGATCTTTAGGATTCCTCCTTACGTTTTCTGCCTGGCTATCCTCTAGCAACCCTTAGATTTTGTCATAATCTATAAATGGCACTCCCATGACTTGGCCATTCTAGGATGCTAGGCCCCTCTATAGTATAAGAGTAATCATCTTATGTCGATCAAATTTTTGAGTTTCTCCTTGACATGTAAGATTGGTTACCTCAATGAGACTCAGTCCTTCTTCCTGACCTACTTCTCTCGCCTACTAAACCTAGATTCAGTCATCTTAGATTTTCCATAGATATTTCTCGATGCATTTTCTTCCTCTCCATATGTGGGGATGACGGTGGCTTTCCCTTATTCGATATGAGTTCTCTCCATTAACTGGAGTGGAGGGATTCGATTTTTGTCAATTTTGTCAAGCTATGAGACTCAGCATTAAAATTTTCATGTTTTCTTGGGTACCCTCTTAGCTCCCAGCCAAGGTCTACATAATTCCTTACAAATATCCCATTTCCATTGGGGTAGAGGTCATAATTTTCTATTATGTGCGACTACTTTCACGATTATCCTCCATTCAAGTAGAATAATGGCAGGAAAATCGAGTATCGTAACACATGATAGAATATTTTGCTGCAAATACAATCAAACGCATAAAAATAGAGATCTAAGCTCAGAGTTGAGAAATTTCTATTATTCAAACTAAAATTAATTTTGAGACAACTCTAACCCATCGAAACCAAAGTGAATCGAATCACAATTATTCGATTACTGAAATCAGATATCCTCGAGTCCTATCAATAGAAAATGGTGGAGAACAACATAGTTAACCGTTTCCCGCACACTGTGCTAATATGTTATCATTAGAAATTGATGTATGATTTATTTTTCTATACGAAGAACTAAAAAATAAATAGATAAGAGATTGAATTGTTGATATATAAACACAAGAATAAACTAGAGAGTAAAAAGAGAGATAAAAAAGAACCAAATTTATGTGGTTCAACCCACCTTGGTTCCTACTGTTAGAGAAGTAGACTAAAACCATGCATTATGTAATAATTTTAGTTATGGATTTATTATTATAATAAAATCAGTTATTCATATTTTAATAAGAATCATGTATGAACATAGTGTTTGCAGTATTTTATATATTGCCAATATCTTTTATTCTGCCTAATAGGTGTTCTGGTGTGTAGAGTACGACTTACACATAGAGGATCAGATCACCAGTTCTTGCGAAATTTAAGTTGTATCGTTTAAAGTCTTAGATGGAACTGAACACATCATCAGTAGGACTGTAGCACAATATTTTAGTAAGTCTATCTTGATTACAAGAAATTGTATAGTTTCAACTTATTGTTCTAGTACACTTTGTGTGTATTTAACGGGACCAATTGGAGGTCATTATTTTTATAATGATTTTATAAGACAATGTACATCTTTTGATTACTAGTTTTATTTAAGTATCTTAATCGGGATATGATTAATGGATACAGGCACTGGTTATTTATTACTTTGACTTATCGGGTGAGATTCATTATTGGATCAGTAATCTCGATAAATTGGGTAATGGTGATTAATGTATGGTGAAAGTCTTTTATGAATGTAATTCACATCTCGGTAGAGATTGGTGATACCACCTTGAGATACTTATAAGTTTTGTATGTGTCAAACCCTGCAAATGGATTATATTAATCTGACACTACAAATAAGTTAAGTTGGACCGCTCAAGGACTTAAAGAAGTTAATCAAATAAATTATCAATAATTTATTTTATTAACGAGTATCTATAACCTTAATGTGGGGAGAATTAAGTAATTAATGATGAGGAGCTCGAAATATAATTTTGAGTTAAGGAGTGGAGTTGCAATTATAATTATTTAGTGGTATTAATTATTTTAAAGGGACTGAGATTAGGATCCTGGAAGGATTAGGTTTTCTCAGGCCCATTAGGAGCCACATCCTTATCTCTCCTTATATGCAGCTAAGTCTCATTCTTTCTTAACCTAGACATCACTCTTCGATACTCAAAAGACCCAAGTTCATACTTGTGTGAAAGAGAGATAGCGAAAAAGAAAGAGGAGATAATAAGGTGGTCATAAAATAGGAACCCACCCTCTACTCGTGGTTGTCCATATCGGGAATACAGTAGAAGTTCGTGAGGTGAATCGAGCAATCACATATTTTGTTTGTGTTAAAAGGAGATCAAAATCAAAGAGATATCGCAGGTAAATCCTAAATATACCTTGTAGGATATCATGTACGTATATTTTTTTTTTTGTAGTTCGATCTATACGCATTTTTAATAGATCCTAGGACTTCCGCTCTAACAATTGGTATCAGAGCCTATTGATACCGCGTATTGGTTGAATTCAACCATGTTGTCCAGTTAAAACAAAAGTATATGTGCATGGATGTTGGGTAGAATATATATTTGTGCTAACCTTTATTTTGCACCGATCTAATCCCAATATTATGATCACGTATTTATGTTTTTGTTTTATGTGATTGGATTCCACGATGGTTTATTCGTGGTTATTTTTTTGTCGGATTAATGTAATATTGATGTAGAATGTGAACTCCTTCATGGAGGCATAGGACATCTGTAATTGTTACTTTTTTTTATCGTAATTGTCAATAGAGGAGTGTGAAGCAAGATCGGTGATTGGAGGCAGTTTTTTAGCACAGAGGATGACTATTGTTTTATCGTAATTGGTAGGTAGAACCCCGTCCCATCCCAGTGTAGTGGCAACATGAAGTGTTGGGTTCAAGGATGACTGTTGAGAACTCCAATCCATGATAGAGTTATATCTTGACCATAATAGTCGGGAATCCATATTTATCTCAATTTTCTTATTTACGTTGATTTATGTATCTATTATTTACCTTTTAATTGTTGGGTTGTAAATATGTATTAACGGTTCCCTTAGAATTATGGACAACATGGAATACCAACTCGACTTAAATCATGTAGATGCTAAATGTGAATAATTCATAATTATTTTGAATTGTGGACATTAATATGTGCGACTAGAGAATGAAATAAATTGAGTATTCATTTTTTTAACGATCAAGGGTATTTAAATTTTTTTTATTTATCACACATTTGCTTCATATATTAAAATATGGATATCTCGATATTTTTGGAAATATATCAAATGTCCTAGATTTTTCAAATTAATTAAGAATTGGACACATTTATTTTTATAACCTTACAAAGTTTGGAGAGGGAATTTTTCAAGAGAAAATCCCATGGTCTCTATCAACAATTTGTAGACTTTCAATAATAAGTAGGTCCTCCAACAAGGAATGCTAATTATTGTAGTAGTCGGTATAAAGTTTCTTTTCTTAAGGATAATTTTGGATTCATTATTCATATAGGCGGCCCCAAAGGAGGAGTCTATGTGATATGAGATAATCTAAAATTAGTTGGTGGTATACACTTAGACATAAAGTAATGGTAGGTGCTCCAAAAGGAATGTTATAATTTTATGCGACCAAAGTCTCGACTATTTAATTTTATTTGACATAGGTTTTGGCTAGATAATAAAATTAAAAGGAATAAGTCTGCCTAATTTTTATTTTTTGGAAAGTAGGTTCTCTAAATAGGAATACTATTCAAATGGTAATTGGGATACCGACGAATTCTTTTAAAATTGATAAACAGTACATTAATTTTAATTTATAATTCAAAAGGTTTTATGCCATATAACAATTCATTTTATTATTTGATTCTTAGTATTAATATTGGAAGCTCTTTCAATCCACTTACTGTCATTATCAAGGAAAATAAATTAACTGGAGCTAATTACATTGACTAGAAAAGGAATTTGAATATTGTGTTAACTGCTGAAGGGTACAAGTTTGTGCTCTATGAGATCTGTCATGAGAAACCTGGTGAGGGGGCAACTGAAAAGGAAACCCATGATTACAAGAACTGGATCAAGGCTGACGAGATGACGCGGTGTTACATTTTGGCATCTATGTCAAATGTTCTGCAAAATCAACATCAGTTGATGGACACTACCTATGGCATAATCCTGAACCTCAAAGATATGTTTGGGGATTAGAATCGTGCTGTAAGACAAGTTCTCATGAAAGAACGCATGAAAAAAAACATAACTAAAGGGACCCTAGTGAGGGAACATGTTTTAAGGATGATGTCTCTTCTCAATGAGCTTGAAATCCTTGGAGAGAAAATCGATGGGTAAACCCAGGTCGATATTGTTCTCCAGTCACTACTTGAGTCCTTAGGTATCCAGTATCAGGGATTCTAGCATGGAATATGGATATCTCGACGGGTTATAGCTGCTAGAGAGGCAAATTTTCTTTAGAAGCTTCCATTCTGTTGACTCAAAAATCTGGAGTGTCTACTTTCAGTTAGGGAATGTCGCCCAGAATTCTAGTTATTTCATTCCTTTTCCAGAGGTTTTAATTATTTATGTCAGTACTGTGATATTAGAAATAATTGATGAGAATGGAATATTTTAACTGGAGAGTTATGCGAGTCACATTTATTCTGGTTATATTTAGTTCAGCTGTGTTGTGATGTTTCTAATTATTATTCCGTATCATGGAATGGTGTTAATTAAATTAAATCTGATAATATTTTTGACACTAGGTTAATTAATTATTAGGTGAATTAATGAAGAAATCGTCTTTCAACTGTGATGTTGAGAATGAACCAACTGGATATTTTGATTTAATTAAATAAAGGACTGATCACCCGGTATTTAATTAGGCGGGGTGTCACATTTGGGTCGCATAGGGGATATAAAGGGGGTGGTCCTTATGTGTGTTTCAAATCAAACCAATTTTCTCCAGAAATTATCCAACTTTTAATTAGCAATAAATCAAGTTGTGAAAAACCAATTCTTACTTCAATCCAATTTTATCTTGATTAATCCTAAACATGCATCTAGTGATTAAAGCAAGAAAAGTAAAGTAAAGAATACTCACAACGCCGGATGTACAAGGAAAAATGCAAGACGGGAAAAAATCTCGAACGTCCCAAGCCAGACAATCACTATGAACAAAGGTTTTACAAAGACATATTAGCCTTACTCAATGACCCGATCCCCACGGGTCTTGACGCTCCTTATGATCTTCTAAAATTCTTCAATAGTTCCCATGCAGAAATTCCGTCTTCCATGATACCTGTCCACAATACAAGCGTCCACGTATGTCTCGGTGTCCACCGAATGTCTTTGGTTCGTCTACGATGTCGAACAAGAATTCCTTCTCATTTCTTCACCGCAAAATCCTGATGTTCATGTATAGAACAAACCTTCTTGGTGCAGCAAGATCACGTAAACATATAACAATGATAACTCGGATCTTTGCAAACTTCTAAGGATGTGTTTAAGCTTTGAAACCTTAGAAAAACATGTGCAAACACATACTGGATGGTAAACTGTTTTTTCCAGATGCACACTTCTTAAATCTGACGAAATCACGCTTTAAATAGGAAAAGATCACCGCCTCGTAAAACATATCACTCGAACAAGAATGACACGTCGTTCGCATGACATGAGCATCTCGCTCGAACGAGCTCTTATGTCATTTGAACGACGTCGTGTGTCAGTTTTGACTCTTTGACTTTTTTCTTTAAAACGTCTCTTCCAAAAGAGATCCAAATAAGTCAAACTCTATTTCGATCTTATCAGAATAAAACGTAGTGTAAACCTTTTAAAACATTTTAAAATATTTTCTTTATAAAAATACATCCTTATCTTTTATAAAAATAATTCTGAGCACCATTAATTATACGCATTCATACTTGTGTGATCTCAGAATGCAATTAACTTGAAGACGAATAAACTTGCACCAATTTAAACTTCGACATGATCAATTATTTGAAGCTTTGCCGCAACGTCTTCAATTTCTTCAATACATCATAGACCAAGTGGGATCGTGACATAAAATAAAATCTCTCTATGAGATATTACAAACACAGTTTTGTTCACGGAATTAAGTCAAAACAATACAGGGACTCAATTGGAAATTTATGTCCTTACAAATCTCCCCCTTTGACTATTTCGGGACAAAACTAAACCAGTGAAATGCCTAAGCCAGGCCGTCAAGCCGTATGACTCCTAAATCCCATCCCATAAATCCAAAGTAAAAAATTACAGGACACGGACTAGAATGTATAGCACCGACAAGCATAAACTGTCTGAATGTGATGTAAACTTGAAATTTCGAATCGCTGAAGCATACCTACACACATGAAACAAACAAACAAATACCCAGTGAAGAATGGAAGAACAAATGATACCAATTTATATTTCCAATAAGAATAAAAAAATAATTTGAAAGGGGGTGGTCCTTATGTGTGTTTGAAATCAAACCAATTTTCTCCAAAAATTATCCAACTTTTAATTAGCAATAAACCAAATTGTGAAAAACCAATTCTTACATTAAACCAATTTTATCTTGATTAATCCTAAACATGCATCTAGTGATTACAGCAAGTAAAGTAAAGTAAAGAATACTCACAACGCCGGATGTACGAGAAAAAACCCAAGACGGGAAAAAACCTCGGACGGCCCAAGCCAGACAATCACTATGAATAAACATTTTACAAAGACAGATTAGCCTTAATCAATGACTCGATCCCCACGAGTCTTGACGCTCCTTCTGATCTTCTACCATTCTTCAATAGTGCCCACGTAGAAATTTCGTGTTCCACGATATCTGTCCATAACACACGCGTCCACGTATGTCTCGGTGTCCACCGAATGACTTTGATTCATCTACGATGTCGAACAAGAAGTCCTCTATATTCTTCACCACAAAACCCTGATGTTCATGTATAGAACAAACCTTCTTGGTGCAGCAAGATCACGTAAACATATAATAATGAACTTTTGAATCGCTGAAGCATACCTACACACATGAAATAGACAAACAAATATCCAGTGAAGTATGGAGGAACAAATGATACCAATTTATATTTCCAATAAGAACAAATAAATCATTTGACAAACATGTGAGAAATTATGTGATACCACTTTTACAATGGATACCAATATGAATAAACTCTGAAATTAAACAATTGAGCAACAGTATGTTACCAATTTATAAAAACAAACTCAATAAATATGCTCAACACCAAATCTCCCCCTACATCACAAATATCTCTCCCCCTTTTTGTCTCGAATAAACAATCCGGTGAAAAGATAAACCAATCAATAACTATCTAACATGAGAATAAACCAATTAAAGAATGTTAGATAATCATGAAACAACCATCTAAATATGATTAAGCAATGACAAATCAGTAGCTGGTAAACAAGGGAATCACACAAAGACTATAGCAATCTAATCAGGTATGATAAACGGAATCAAATGCAAAATACCAATTTTGAAGATAATAGAACCTGCATATAAACCAATTAGTCCAGAAAGCTTATAGCAGTACCAAAAAATATTACAATTTGAACCAAAGGACTGCAAACCAATCAAAAGCAAAAACTTAGACTGTCGTTCGAACGAGCCAGGGACGTCACTCAAACGAGATGAGGACGTCGCTCGAACGAAGTACAGATGTCATTCGCGTGACATGGAGATGTCATTTGAACTACTTCTCGCGACCTGCCAAATTTTTCCAGATTCCTAGAAATATTATATATTATTCCCCAATGAAAAAATTTCCACAAAAAAATGCCAGGAAGGGCATGAGAGCTGCAAAATAGTGCTAAAACAGCATACTTTTAACACAAAATGCAAAAACTCATAAACACAAATAGTGCAAGTTACATGCAAACATATTATCGATGTGTTCAAACATGGACATGAAATGAATGGGTGTGAAACTACAACAAATGAGTCACAATTCCAACGCATCGAAACGATCAAGAAGTTCTAATTAATAGCGATAAATCATCAAACTTTATTATATCCATATGACAATTAAAGTACGAGCTTAATGAACTAAACATACTACATGCACACAAATACAGAATTTTGATGATTCTACAAACAATAGCGTCAAATTGCAATGTTTCAACATTAAGATTTGTTGTGCAAACCCGTTTAAATTTTCTCCAACCAAAGTCCCTCATAAATATATACTTTTTAAAGTTCTTCTGAGGTTTCTAGCATTATCAACTTAGAGAAAATCTTATTGGCCCTTTTTCTTAGCATTTTGCTTTTTCTTTTAGGCTCTTTTAAATGGTGGCTTTCACGACGAGTCAATTTTTAACTCTCGCAGCCCTTTCCCGTGAATCACTCATTATTTTTTCAATTAGATACAAATTCAAATCCTCACGGTAAACAGTTCTTACATGCACACTTCTCCTTAAGTCTACTTATGCATAGATGAGAAGATTAAGATAAGAACATGTCACCAAATTCAAATATGCAAGAGAAGTCAAGCATCCATATAAACTCGTGCATGTGTGCAATGTTGGCAAATATATAAAGTGGAATCAAAATTCATATCAACTTCGAAACAACCTATATAAACAATGGTTAAGATCATTCTAAGCATCGATAATAATGACCAAATGTCCTAGCCACATGGATATGAAACGATGGGGGGGGGGGGGGGGGGGGTCCAAGCACACCAATATGCCACATCAAACATCTAAACTCAAAAACAAAAAAAAACACAAGAAAACAAAACTATTTTCGGTTTTTCAAAAAAATTTATCAAAAACAAAACCTTTTTGTATTTTTCAAATGAGACTTAAACAAATGAAAAATAAAATACAAAGAGATAAACATGTCATAATACTAGCAAGAACATAGCATGAAGCAAAACTAGCATATGACAAACAGTATCATGTAAGCAACTATCCATAAGAAATAGTGTGAGATGCATCGTGTGCAAGCATGTGAGAATTAACCAACCTAGCATTTAGCATCTCAAAAACAAATTTCCTAACCTAAACAGGTGTATACTAACAAAATGGGTTTTGGTAACCGACGAGACACTGCGTTTAAACTTCCTAGGTTTGTTTCTGAGATCATAACAAAAACTCCTAAGGTGACCTTTTCTACCACAATGCGAACATGTGTAAACTCGACAAGGAATAGGACCTTTAAGTTGACCTTTTTTAACACCCTCAGATGTGGTTGATGCTCTAAACACCGTATGGTATTGGCTTTAGCAACGGAAGCATTAGAACAAGATGACCCATTACCATTACAACACAAACTACTTGAGTTAGTTAAATTACCTTTAAACTTCCACCTAAATTACAACATGGACAAACTTTCTTAATCTTTTGCGGAATTACTTAAATAACTGCAAGCAACTGAGGGTCTCATCAAGAAGTCAGTTAGTGCTTTTGTTGCTGAGAAAGGTTATACTTCTAAGCCTATGGGAAAGAATAAAAAGAAGAAGAAGGATAAAAAATAATTTATGGTCCCTCAAACAACTCGTGGGCCTTAGGGAGGTGTGAAAAAGCCCAAGGGCAAGTGTTTTCATTGTAAGTAGTTAGGACACTAGAAGAACAATTATCCGATTTTCTGCAATAAATAGAACAATGCTGGTAAATTCCATTCATTTATCGTTGAATCATGTTTTGTAATTAGTACTACCGGTACCTGGTGTGTAGATACGAGATCCATTAATCATGTATACATTTCTTTGTAGGGGTTCCAGGAAACCAGGCGACTAAGTGATGGAGAGATTTATCTGACTATGGGAGATCTACGAAAGTAGTGGTAGTTGATATGTGAGACGTTCATTTAAGATTTAATAATGATAGGAGTTTACTTTTAAAATTGTCTTTATGCACGCTCTATTAGGAGGAGTTTGATTTCAGTTTCATGTTTAGCCTTTTATGGATAGTTAGTTTCTTTTAATAAACTCGTAA
Source organism: Sambucus nigra (assembly GCA_949130495.1). Lineage (NCBI taxonomy): Eukaryota > Viridiplantae > Streptophyta > Magnoliopsida > Dipsacales > Adoxaceae > Sambucus > Sambucus nigra. Next base: position 188,443,739 of record OX422224.1, on the reverse strand, counting down.
TTATTAAGAAAAATAAATCATTTATTTTTTCTGGTACATTAGGTGATAATCTTTATATTATTAATCCTATCTCTCCCACACAATAAATTAATATTTTGGATAATTCAATTGGATCAAATTTAAATAGAAAGGAACCCTCTGTAGTGAACCAATCGTATCTTTGGCACTTACGCCTAGGTCACATTAATATAAAAAGGATTCATAGACTGGTAGCAAGTGGGCAATTGAGCTCACTATAAGTGGAGGCACTTCCAATTTGTGAATACTGTTTAGAAGGTAAAATGACCAAGATGACTTTCTCGTCCAAGGGCTAATAGAGCAAAAGAACTATTAGAATTGGTTCATTCAGATTTATGTGGACCGATGACAACCTAAGCAAGAGGGGGCTTTGAGTATTTTATGACTTTCATAGATGATTACTCAAGGTATGGGTATGTTTACCTAATGCACCATAAGTCCGAAGCCTTTGATAAATTCAAAGTGTATAGGGAAAAAGGGGAGAATTATTAAGGTACAAGTATCAAGACACTACGATCTGATCGTGTTGGCGAGTACCTCTTAAGGATGTTTAGGAAGTATCTTGAAGATCAAGGGATCACATCCCAATTCTATGCACCTGGTATGCCTCTGCAAAATGGTGTAGAAAAAAGGAGGAATATGATTATTTTAGATATGATTAGGTCCATGTTGAGTTATACAAATCTCCCAGATTTCTTCTGGAGACATGCTTTATAAATGGCCACTTATTTACTAAACTTGATACATTTAAAGGCGGTCTCTACTACGCCTTAGGAATTGTGGATTGGGCGGAAGACAAGTATGAAACATATTTGGATCTGGGGTAGTCCATCACAAGTGCTAAAGAGATATCCCAATAAGTTGGAATCAAGATCAGAAGTTTATTTCTTTGTAGGATATCCTAACAAAACTAAGGGTTATTTATTCTATGATCCTAAGGATCAGAAGGTCGTTGTAAGCACCAATGACCAATTCTTGGAAGAGGATTATATGATGGATCATAAACCCATAAGTAAAGTTATTCTTGAATAATTATGAGGGAAGCAATAAGATTCTTCAACACCACCAATATAGGATGAAATAACACAACGTGTTGACACTAGTACACCAGCACAGGGACTACCTCGTCGTAGTGGGAGGGTTATGCGTCAGCCTGAACGGTTTATGCTCTTGGGAGTGTCTTATAACAAAGTCCCTGATGAACTCGAAGCCAATCCCTATAACTACAACGAGGCTATCCAAGATAAAGATGCAAAACTTTATCTTAAAGTTATGAATTCTGAGATGGAATCTATGTATTCTAATAAGGTCTAGAGTCTTGTAGATCCACCCGAAAGGATAAAACCCATAGGATGCAAGTTGTTCTATAAGAGGAAAAGAGGGGTGGACGGGAAGGTTGAGACCTTTAAGGCACAACTTGTTACGAAATGATTTACTCAGAAAGAGGGCATTGATTATGAGGAAACCTTATCGCCGGTAGCTATGATGAAGTCCATCTGAATTATCTTATCCATTGCGGCTCATTTTGATATGAAATTTAGCAAATTGATGTTAATATTGAATTTCTTAATGGGAATTTTGACGAATGTATCCATATGGTGAAGCCATATGGTTTTTTTTACCAATGCCAAAAGCATAAATTATGTAAGCTTAAGAAGTCCATTTATGGACTTAAACAAACATCTTGAACTTGAAACATTTATTTTGATCAGGCAATCAAATCTTTTAGTTTTGATTAATGTCTAGATGAGTTTTGTGTGTATAACAAATGCAATAAAAACATAGTGGTGTTTTTAGTATTATATGTGGATGACATTCTTGTTATTGCAAATGGTGTTAGAGTGTTGTCTTTAATTAAAGTGTGGTTTTTCATCCAATTAGATATGAAAGACTCAGGTGAAGCTAGTCACATCCTTGGGATCAAGCTTATGCATGACAACAAAAATAAGATGTTGGGTTTATCACAAGTAACTTATGTTGATTCCATTCTTGTCAGATTTAGCATGAAAGATTCCAAGAAAGAGGTTCCTTCCTTTTAGATATGGAATATCTTTTTCCAAGGGTTAGTGTCCTAAGACACATAATGAGATAGAGAAGATGAAAGGCATCCCTTAAGCTTCGTTAGTTGGGAGCCTTATGTATGCTATGTTATGCACTAAACTTGATATCTGCTTTGTTATTGGCATGGTTAGTAGATATCAATCTAACCCTGGGCAAGAACACTGGATATACTCAAATACCTGAAAAGAACACGAGATTATATGCTAGTTTACCAGGTAGAGAGTCTAGTACCCATTGGGTACACTGACTCAAATTTTCAGTCTCATAGAGATTCCAGGAAGTCTACCTCTGGATATCTGTTTACCCTAGGATGTGGAGCCATTAGTTAGAGGAGTATTAAAAAATCTTGCATTATTAATTCCCCTATGAATATGTGGCGGCCTCCGAGGCAGCCAAGGAAGCAGTATAGCTTAGAAACTTCTTAATGGATTTAGGAGTGGCAACTTTAGTTCAATCAACTATTACACTTTACTGTGATAATAGCGGTGTGGTTGCTAACTCAAAGGAACCCAGGTGCCATAAAAGAGGTAAACACATTGAGCGTAAGTATCATCTCATTCGAGAATTTGTGTAGTGGGGTGATGTCACAGTTATGAAGATTGCATCAGATAACAACCTGGCAAACCTTTTTATAAAGAGCTTACCAGCCAAGACTTTTGATAGTCACATAGAGGGAATGGGAATGAGATGCATTGCAGCATGGCTTTGAGTCTAAGTAGGAGTGAGATTTTCCATAGATATTTCTCGATGCATTTTCCCCCTCTCCACATGTGGGGCAGGCGATGGATTTACCTTATTCGACTGGAGTTCTCTCCATTAGCTGGAGTGGAGGGATTCAATTTTTGTCAATTTTGTCCATCTATGATACTTTGAGTCAAAATTTTCATGTTTTCTTGGGTACCCTCTTAGTCCCTAGCCAAGGTCTACATAATTCCCTATAAATATCCCATTTCCACTAGGGTGGAGGTAATAATTTCCTCTTCTGTGTGACTACTTTCATGATTATCCGCCATTCGAGTAAAATAATGAAGGAAAACCGAGTATCGTAACACATAATAGAATATTTTTCCACAAATACAATTAACCGCATAAAAATAGAGATCTAAGATGAGAGATAAGAAATTTCTATTAATCAAACTAAAATTAATTTTGAGACAACTCAAACCCACTAAAACCAAAGTAAATCGAATCACAATTCATCGGTTACTAAAATTGGGTATCCTGAAGTCCTAGCAATAAAAAATGGTGGAAAACAACATAGTTAACCATTTCCCACGGACTGTGATAATATGTTGCCGTTAGAAACTGATGTATGATCTATTTTTACTAAATATACGAATAACTAAAAAATAAATAGAGAAGAGACTGAATTGTTGATATATAAATAGAAGAATAAAATAGGGTAAAAAGAGAGATAAAGAAGAACCAAATTTATGTGGTTAGACCCACATTGGTGCCTACTGTTAGAGAAGTAGACTAAAACCATGCTTTATCTTATAATTTTAGCTATGGATTTATTATTATAATAAAATCAGTTATTCCTATTTTAATGAGAATCATGTATGGACATAGTGTTTACAGTATTTTATATATTGCCGATGTCTTTTATTCTGCCTAGTAGGTGTTCTGGTGTGAAGAGTACAACTTACATATAGAGGATCAGATCACCAGTTCTTATGGAATATAATTTTTATCATTCACAGTCTTAGATGAAACTGGACACATCATTAGTAGGACTGTAGCACAATATTTTAGTAAGCCTATCTTGATTACAGGAAATTGTATAGTTTCAACTTATTGTGCTAGTACACTTTGTGTGTATTGAACGGGACCAATTTGAGGTCGTTATTTTTTTACTTATTTTATAAGACAGTGTAAATCTCGTCATTATTAGTTTTACGCAAGTCTCTTAATTCGGATATGATTGATGGACACAAGCACTAGTTATTTATTACTTTGACTTATCGGGTGAGATTCAATATTGGATTATTAATCTTGATAAATTGGGTAATGGTAATTAATGTATGGTGAAAGTCTTTTATGGATGAAATTCACGTCTCGATATAAAGACTGGTGATACCCCCTTGATATACTTATAAGTTTTGTATGTGTCAAACCCTTTAGGTGGATTACAATAATCAGACACTTCAGATAAGTTAAGTTGGACCGATCAAGGACTTAAAGAAATTAATCAAATAAATTATCAGTAATTAATTTTATTAACGGGTATATGTAACCTTAACGTGGGGAGAATTAAGTAATTAATGATGAGGGGCTCGAAATATAATTCTGAGCTAAGGAGTGGAGTTGCAATTATAATTATTTAGTGGTATTAATTATAATTGACTGATATTAGGATATGGGGAGGATTAGGTTTTCTCAGGCCCATTAGGAGTTACGTCCTTATCTCTCCTTAGGGTCCCTACTGTAGCCTATATATATGAACATAAGTCTCATTCTTTCTTAACCTAGCCATCACTATTGGATACTTAAAAGACCCGAGTTCATACTTGTGAGAAAGAGAGACAACGGAGAAGAAAGAGGAGATAAGAATATGGTGACGAAATAAGAGCCCACCCTCTACTCGTGGCTTTCGATCTCGGGAATACAATAGAATATCGTGAGGTGAATCGAGCCATCACATATTCTTTTCGTGATAAAACGAGATCAAATCAAAGATATCTCACAGATAAATCCTAAATCTGCCTTGTATGATATCACATATGCATAGTTTTTTTTAGTTCGATTTATACGCATTTTCAATAGACCCTAGGACTTTCGCTCCAACAGATACATTCATGAGTGTGCATAAATATATTGATTAATTAGGCAAACGATATTGAAGAGTACAAAGTACAAGCTCTCAATCTCTCTCTAGAGGTAGACAACATAACAATAAGTAAAAGTCTGGAGAGATACCCACATGGTGAGTGTGTGATATTTATATGTTGTTATAGGAAAGAGTAGAAAGTGGGATACATGACTCACATTTAAAGGTGATGTGGGGACACACTTTACAATCATAGTGAAAAAATAATCACAAGTTATTTATTGGTACATGAGAGAATATTTGGATGTTTTTTCCCTGTGAACGGGTATATAAGTTGCTGACATTACTCAGTCACAAAGTACATGCTCACTCTAGCAGTGTTAACTAACAATATCAATTGATGGAGTTGATTTGTTATGTTAACCTTGGCCAAGTCGAGAACCTTACGAGTTGACCATATTGTTAAATTTGGCCGATCAAATTACCAGTATGTATGTCGGGCCAAATGTCACATTATTGTTTGTCCATGGTTTATTCAATATTTATGGTATAATAAGCTGCAAGGACAAATTTTCACATCGAGTCAATTTGTAGTATTATCTGATTTCGTTGATCAAAACATGTAGTTTATTAGGGTTTCATATACTTAAGCCTGTAGTTAGTGATCGCATTTACTCAAGTCACGTTCATATTTTACATCATGTCATTTGTTTATTCCCAAAGGTATACGACCCTTTTGATATTTGGGAAAAAAAAATTTAGGCTCTAAATTTTTTAAATGGTTTTTGAAAGTGTTTTGATAAATATTTTGTTTTTTCAAGTTGTTTTAGTGACATTTCATAAGTCGCTTGGACGAGGTCCTTTATCTCATTCGAACGAGAGATCAAACGAGGTTAATAATCAAAAGCTTCATATTTTCTAGAATCTTATTAGATGTCTCATTCGAACGAACTTTAAATGAGGGATAACAAACCATTACCCCCATCTAGAATCTCATTTGATATCTTGTTAGGTTCTTGTTCGAATGAAATCAAGTACGTCGTTCGAACGAGGTACCGTGTTATTTGAATGACCATACGCACTTTTTAAGAAATCCAATTTTCGTACAGTTTTTCTCACCTTCCCACATTTTTAGAAAAACTAGTTTTTGAAGAAGTGCATTGAAGAAGTTTTCAATGAAGCTTTTTTATGCATATTTAAGCCAAAAACACATTGGAAAAGTATCTCCAAATATCCTTGATTCTTTATGATAAAATTTTTGAAACTCAAACCCATATAAACATTTATTCATCATATGTTTGTGGTTGTGCGGTGTATTCCAAACTGTTGGACACGATAAAGGCAATCGGTCGATACCGAGGGAAGAAGTTATCGTGACGTGACGTTAGATTACACGGAGCTACGAATGGAGGTTTTGAAGACTGTATCTGCGTGAGTTGAGGAGTTAAGTTTTACAAGTGAATTAAATCTTCTTGTAAAAACGTATCTGTAGTGAATTTGTCTTGGCCTGTCCATCCGAGATTTTTTCTCATTTCGATTTTTCTTATACATCGATGCCCGTGGTTTGTCTATTTATCTTTACAGTTGAAGTTTGCTTATTCACATAGTAATTAGGTTAACAAGATTAAAATTAGAAGAAATGAGACTTCCTTCCTAGACTGTTACCTACTTGTTTCAAGTGTATTCATATTTGGGTAAATTTAATAAAGTTAACCTAAAGCATATAGCCAAGCCTCCTCAAATTGGCATCATAGATTGTTTTTAAAAATTACTTCGATAAATCATAGCGGTTATATGGAAGGTTATTCATCGAATAAATTCCTTATGTTTAATGGAACAAATTACACTCATTGGAAAGCCTGTATGCAATCATCTTTAAAATCAATCTATGAACATGTTTAGTTAACTATTGAAAAAAGGTGGCTTCTACCAACCACTATTTTCGAGAAATTAACTATTTCAAAACCTGTCGAGGAATGGACTGAGGCTAAGTTGAAATTAACTTTAATTATAGAGGTTTAAATGCTTTATTTAGTTCGGTTATCCTTGAGGTTTTTTGTCGTATCATGAAGTATGAAACTTCAAAGGAGGTATGTGACATTCTTCAACTTACCCATGAGGGAACACATGCAGTAGGAGCGTCTAAACTTCAAAATCTCACTACCCAATTCAAAACTATTAACATGAGTGAGAGTGAAGCATTCTACGGGGTTTATGCACGTATCTTCGATATTATTAACTCGTGTTACAACTTAGGTGAAAGGATTCTAGAAAATAAGTGTCATCACAAATATTCTTAGATATCTTCCTAATCGTTTTAGTTCTAGAGTCACTATTATCAACTCACTTGGTGTGTTAGATACTTTCAAACTTGGATAGCTCGTAGGTGATCTCCAAACGTCAGACACGTTACCCAAAGATAAAAGAAAGAAAGATATGGGAATATCTTTAAAAGCTAGAAAAGAGGAAGTGTATAAATCCAATGAGTTCAATATAGATCCTAATGATATGGATTTATTTGTTAAAAAAATTCTTAAGTTCAAAAAGAAAAATTCCAAATTTGAGAAAAACAAAAATAATAAAGAGGGAAGAAATTTTAATGATCAGGATCCAAAAGAATATAAAAATGATAGATCTAAAAAGGATGATTTCGAAAGGTGTTTTGAGTGCGAGGGCTGAGGTCATACAGCGTGCGAGTGTCCCACAAAGCTAAAGAGATAGGGCAAAGAAAATGTTGTGTATAATGCCACTCTTAGAGATAGTGACAATGAGTTCCGCGACTCTGACGACTCCATTCCATCTGGGAATAACTTAACTACTTTTATGGCTAGTCATGCAAGCTCCATGACTATGTCACATCCTAACGATAACATTTTTGTGCATGACAATCTTAAAGTTGAGTTGAACCTCTAAATAGGTACTTAATGCGTTGGTAGTTTAAGTGAGAATGATGTGGAAGAAGGTGATTTCCATTCTTCCAATTTTGAACTTTACATCGAATACCTAAAATTTCATAACGGTAATAAGAAGTTAACTATAAAGGTTTTGACGCTAAAAAAAGATTTAAAAGTCCCAAAGGATAATGAGACTTTGGTTAGTAAAGTCGAGGCAATTAAGGTTTCTCTCTCTGAGAAACTCATGGTAGTGAGGAAAGAGAAGATCTCTAGAATTTCATTAGATTCTAGTTCGAACGAGATCAGGTACATCATTTGAACATGGTACCATGTCGTTCGAACGATCCAACGCACTTTTCAAGAAAATCAGTTTTCGTTTAGTTTTTCCTACCTTTCCACGTTTTAAGAAAAACTAGTTTTTAATAAAGTCTAAACATCTTTCAATATGCTTTTTCCATACATCTTCAGGCCAAAAACTCCTTAGAAAAGCCTTTGCAAATATCGTTGATGCTTTATGATCAAGTTTTCCAAATCCAAATCCACATAAACTTTTTTTCATCATATGTTCACGATTGTGCAGTGAATTCTGCACTGTTGTAGACGGTAAAGGCAATCGGTGGATACCAAGACAAGGAGTTGATGTGAAGCCGTGTTAGATTGCACAGAGATACGAACGGAGATTTTGAAGACATCATCTGCATGGGCTTAAGAAGTCAAGTTTTGTAAGGTAATTGAGTTTTCTTATAAACCCATATCTGTAGTAAATTTGACTAGGCCTGATTGTATGAGGTATTTTCTATTTTGGTTTTTCTCGTACATTGGCTTCTCGTGGTTTGTCTATTTATTTTTACAATTGAATATGGCATGCCCTCTTAGTAATCAGGTTAAAAAGATTAAAAATGAAAAGAAATGAGACTTTAAGCATAGATTGTTACTTACTTGTTTTAAGTGTTTGCATATTTGTATAAATTTAATGAAGTTAAACTTAAAGCATATAACTGGGTCTCCTCACAAGCATGTTCAAGTGTCCATTTATTTTAGAAATGATAAAGTTAATGTGTCATGTCATCTACGAGTGATATTTGCTATTTTATTTATAACTATCTGTGGCGATTAGAATAGAAGAGGAAAAATTAAATTTTTTGATAGACAAATTGAGGTGGGTTATATTATTTATTTTTATTTTTTTTAACAAGAATTGAAAATTAACAAAGAGAAAAGTAGAGGATGCAATTTTTTTAATACGAGAGGAAAGAAACTAATAAAAATAAAATATGTTTCTTTCTTTTCTTTTGGACTTTTAGGAGAGAATATAATTTTATGTCTTTCATCTCATTGGCGAGTCGACAATAAAAGAAAAAACAACAACAAAAGTATTATCATGCTAATAAGAATAACAAATTTATATATTTATAGTATATCCAATGGTAGTGTATAATTTTGGTGAAAATTTTACATTTAAAGTAGATACTACAGTGACATTATGCACTAGTTTAGTTTGTACTACAATTCTTCTTTCAGCATTTGGTTTGGAAATTGAAAATAACAATAAGACACCAACAAATGAAAATGGTCAAATTTTATTATTTTTTTAACAAATTAAATATTGTATACGGATCTTCTTTGATAGATATCGATGAATCTTTTCAAAAATACAAATTTTATATTCATCAGTCATGTTAAAGAAAGAGAAAGTTAAGGAAGTGCATTTTAAGTCTTTCACATTTCTGATAGAGTAGGAAACAATTATACACCTAATATTAACTTCGAAGAAAAACAACTTTCAATTGAAAAAAAATACGATTTTGCGTAAACCAGTAATTATTTTTTGCTATAATCAACTAATATATTTTTGGGGATTAAGGCCCCTCTCCCTCAGTGTATAGCTAATTTTCAGTAAGGTATATAATAAATTATGTGAAGTATACATGTTTTTTTTATTATTTTTCAAAGAAACTATAATTTGTGCATGAAATTTTATAATGTATATACGAATTTTTATAAAATACACTTGCTAGTATACCCTAACTTATAAGGTATAAATTAAAGGCTGAGAGACCTTAATACCCATAAGGTATATAGTTGGACTAAAGCAAAACAAAAATGTTGACAAAAAACTAAAATAATAAACTCCCAAAATAATATATATGTAATATGAATTTTAGAGTAAACTAACCATTACCCTGCCAAGGAAAATGCTTTAGAATAATAGATTTATACATAAATATATTTATACAAATATTTTAGTAAATAAAACTTTGTTTTCACTCTATTTTTCCTTAATTTAGACAAAAAATTTCTGTTTATACTAAAAAAAACTCTTAGTATTATCTTCATTTTTCTATAAATTAATCTCAGAGAGGTTTATTTTAAAATTAAATGTGTATGTTTGTTGGATTTTCGCTTATAACTCTCGTATCCATAAAGAAAAGAGACATTTACTCTTTGGGGGTCCACTAATTCTTTATATTTATCCATCGACGTAGATTAGTTTTCGTATTTACTCATTGGAGTTCATTTTCGCTAAAAGCGAAAATGAACCCCTAATGAGTAAATATGAAAACACGTGCAAAATTACTCCTATATAATATATCATAAAATAAGTCAGTGTAACTTTGGGGAAATTATTGTTTAGTCCCCGATATAAATGTACATTTTTTAAAAAGACGACTATTTTCACTTTTACCCATATAGTCCATCCATATACATTATACATTTTGTCTTTCCGATTATGACCTTCTCAATTTTGGAAATTTTATTTGCTTACTTCTATTCCTATATCGTAGGAGTCCAAATTGGAATAATTGTTAGACTTGCCAAATTACAGAGTCCGTTCAAATTAGTTAACTTCTTGTTCCAGAAATTGAAGAATTCTACATTCAAATGTATTCAATCTAGGTTAAAATTTGGTACATACGTCCGATTCTTCGTTGTTCTTCATATGATTGTGATCTTTCTTCTTCTTCTTCTTATTCTTCTTCTTCTTCTTCTTCACATTTGATGGTACACGTTCTTATTTTGCCAATTTGAATTCATATATCAGTCTATGTAAACATGTGTTCTATTCCTCAATTACTTCTTATTTTTTTATTTCGTATTTGATTTGTGTGATTATATTTGGTTGTATGTGTTTTGATGCTTATACCCGCTTATGTTTTATTAGATGATATGTTTTTATCTTTAACATGAAAGTAATCAGTTATGGATTGTATTAACATAGTAATTGTTATGTTCTAACTTTATTCATTATGCATTTTCTCTGATATCATCATGAAGTTGATTTATATGTGAATTGATGTATGTTATTTGTGTGTTGTTTAATATGATAGTTATGTTTCTTTTGTATATTTTATGGATGAATTCAATGTGATGGTTATTATTTTGCAAGTATATTTGGTTTTGATGCTATGTTTTGCCCTTTTTTATGTTTTTCTCTATTTTTGAAAGGATTACTGTGATTTTTCAATATTTTGTTAGGGTTGATAATTTAGTAGTGTAACATTTCATTTTTATGAGTTTTGATGGTAATATGACGTTTTTTATTTTTTTTTTGCAGTTCGTAGAGCTATGGATAGTATTCTTGTTTGTATGTGTTCTTATGGTTATATGTCAGTTGCTATAAGCGTTGAATCTATCGGTTCATATTATTCTTTTGTTGATTAAGTATGTTCAAAATTTAAGATTTTGCAAAGAGAAACTATAAAGTTCTCATATTTTGTGGGGAATTTTTCTATAGTTATTTTGGAATCCGATGGGGATTTTAGACTTATGTTGATTTGTTAGAAGAAGTCAAGTTCTGATTTTATTGAAATTAAGGTAGAAGATTGTAATTGTGTTGGTAGTGAAGTTTTGGAGATTGAGGATGGTTTAATTGATGTTGAGCATTCATTAAGTATTAACTCATTTGATATTATTAATTAATATTTGGTTGAATCAACATCTTAAAAATCAAATTTGTTTTTGTCGGATTCTTGAGCAAATGTCATTATTGAAGTTGGACAGAAGTTTCAAGGGGCTGTGAAAGAGTTTCGAATAGTTTTACGTAAGTATGCATTGGAGACTAGATTTAAGTTCAAGCATATAAAGAATGATAATCTTAGGGTGATGACTCGTTGTATTCAAGATGAAGATGTTGTATGTAGTTGGCGTGTGCATGCATCTGTGAATGTTATGAATGATTTTTTCTCTATTCGAACGTTGAATAATACGCATACTTGTAGAAACTGTCTTTGTAAATAAAGAAGTGAAATGATGTCATCTGAAATTGTTTCATCGGTCTTTTTGGATGAAGTTCGCGAGAATCCATCGATTAAGCCAATTGACAGAATGAGTAGCTTTAAGAGAAAATACAGGTTTGATATATCTTACCGTTTAGCGTGGAAAGGGAAGGAACTTGCAAGTGTTGAGTTACATGGGCATGAGGAGAAATCTTACAAGAAGTTAATGTCATATTGCAACTGATAAATTGAAACAAATCCAAATTCCTATTGTTTTACTGAGCGTGATGTTGCTGATTTTCGATTTAAGAGATTGTTCATAAGTTTTGGGGCATGTGTAAGTATTAGGATTTTAATACTGTAGACCAATACTTTTCTTGGATGGGACACATTTTTATAGTAAATATAAAGCGACATTGTTGGCTGCCACATCAAAAAACGGTGACCATGGTATATTATGGGATTAAACTACTTTTCTGGTAATAGTGACTTTATTTAGTCTTTACAGTTTTTAGTTACATTATCAGTGGAAACTATATGTTATTTTGTTTAGTTTTTGTAATTTTATTTTTTAACTTTTTGTAGGTTTATTTTCACTTGCTTTTGCTATTGTTGATGCTGAAAATGAGAGTAACCGGAATCAGTTTATGAAATGTCTCGGGGAGGTTTTAAATCCTATGGGGAGAGAGGTAACATTTATATCAGACTATAATCAAGGAATTTTAGATGTTGTTCCCAAAACATTTCTCAAACTCTCCACATGGTTTATGTCTTTATCATCTTCAAAGTAACATACGAGAAAGGTATTGTGGATTTGGTCCAAATTTTAAGGAGAAAATGATGAAAATGTTTAACATGTGTGCATTTTCTACAACTACCGAGTCTTACCTAAAACATTGGAATGAATTGATAAATGAGGGAGGTGGTTTGATGAGAGATTTATTACAAAATTGTCCAGAGAACCATTTGTGTTGTGCATTTTTCAAATGCAGCTGAGTCATTCAATTCCTGGATTAAAGAGGCTAGATATTTACCGATAGCACAATTGGTTGAAACTATTCAAATTAAAATGATGGAACAAATCTCTATAAGATGTCATGAGTCAAATAAATGGACAATGATATTGTGTCCTCGGATGAACAAGAGGTTGAATGAATTACTAGCATTGGGTATGGGATGGAATGTTACACGACCGAGTGAGTTTATTTTTCAAGTTCATAGCGAGAAAGCTAAGACTGTGAGTTTGTTGGATCGTTCTTGTTATTGTTTCAAATGACAATTTAATGGATTTCCATGCTCATATGCCTTGGTTGTGTAGACACCCCATTCTGTTACCCCTTAAACTCTTCTTAGGTCCTTAGCACCTCCCTTCATCACTACAAACCCAGGTCATATCCCGAGTACTGACCTAGAAGCCATTCGGCACTCCCAGGCTCCGTTTGACCAAATAGTCAAACTCTTCAGCTGAACCGAGACTGAATGAATCTTCAAAACACATAGAATCCCCTTTACAACGGTCTGTCCCGTGCATAATTTTGACTTACCATGCGGACGAATGACCCATTTTCCTCGAAACTTGATCAAGAGGCCATCGAATGCTCCCGGGCTCCATTTGAACTAAGTCAGATCTTTAGCTCGACCAAGACTGAATGAATATTCAAAGGGCACTGAAACTCATTTACAACGATCAGCCCCGTATGCAATTTTGACTTACGGTACGGACCAACAATTCGTTTTACTCCAAGAGGTCACCAAATTCTTCCAGGGCCCGGTTGACCAAAGTCAACTACCCGAATTGGATCAAACTCTTTGGAATGTCGAAGTACATCTCCTAAGCTTTCCAACGTTCTGCCCCATGTGCGATTCTGACTCACCATACGGACGAACGATCCGTTTGCGTCTGAAGATTCTCCGTCAAATGGACCGACGAGCGCTTCCGAGCCACATTTGACTCAAAGTAAACTCCTGAACCCATGAGCGGTCCAAAGGAATTTCCAAGGTCTCTGAATTAACTTTCCAACGGTCTGCATCGTGTATGATTCGGATCAACGATTTGCGCTTTGCAGACGATTTTCTCAAAAAGGCCTGAAAGACATTGCCAAACGGCAGGTCCCAGACCCAGCCTATTGGTAGTATGACTAAACTCACTTGCTGATTGGCGGACTAGAGCTATACTGATCGGCAATGCCCTAATCCTATAAAAAGGAGGGCTAGTCCTCATTGCAAAGAGAGCCCAGATCTTAAAGATATCACTCTCAGAAAATCCAGAAAACCTCTCTCGAAGTCAACGTGATTTCCACATCCAAATCCCTTTCCAACCTGCACTTTTCATCATCCTTTTCATCAAACTTGGTGAATTCACTACCCTCCATCATCACTCAAGTGCAAGGGCTGCTCTCCAACATTCAAGATCAAGCTCAAGATCTTCAAGAAGGTCCAATTTTCTCAATTCTCTCCTTAAATTCTCATAAATTCACATTATTTTGTTTTATTACTTAGCACTTTTATTCTCTCATCTCACATATCTTAATATACTTTTTATCTATTATTATTGCACATCTCTTATTTTCATATAAATAAAACTCAAAAAATAAGAAAAAGAGGGCTTGCTCATAAATTTCAAACGAGAATTCTCACACTCTTCTTACACTTCTCTCACAACTAAAACACTTTTTGTACACCCACACAAATAAGAGAATCCCCCGATTGGATTTATGGTATAAACCCCACCCCTCGTTTTGCATACGAACTATGTGGACTTTAATGCCTCTATAGGCTGCGTAGGCGTCTCGGGGTAAAATCCGAGACTCGTGTCCTATTTTTACTTTTTCTCTCCTTTTCTATTTTTCTCTAAACTCCATTCTTTTATATTCTATATATTTGTTCTCGGTATCGTATTATCCCATATGCATTATCGTTCCATCTTAATGCTCAACGTAAGGATAATTGCATAAATCCTATTTTCTAATATTATTTTTACATTCCTACGGACGACTCGCTTTACCTCTTCCATGGTACAAGCCAATGACTCCTATCTCCATTATATATACACATGAACACATATCACGGGGAAAATAAAGGAAAATAGCAAAAACCCATGAGAAACCGTAAGGGCGGAATTGGTGCCAAACACCTTCCCATTTCGTAACTTAGCCTCTGGACCCCTTTCGAATCATTTTGGTTTCGTATGCATTAGTATGTCTTTGGATGCTATCCTTCGGGATGGATCCCTTTCTTTATTCTGTTTTGAGTAAAATAGACTGGCGACTCCATCTCTCTACATTTTTCACCTCATCAATGACGCCGGTCGAAGCGCTTCCGAGAGGGACGCGTGGGACCTAGGATCCTCACTCCGCTCGCCCGCCGTGAGGATCCGGGATGGCCACAGTGGCAACTCCGCTGGGGATTTATTATTTTGAGGGCTAGACTCTGTTTACATGGGTGTTATGTTTGTTTATATTTTCCCCCATTTTTTCATGTTCTCCATTTCCATGTATTTCCCATACTTATGCTTCTATTCACATACTTGTAGAAAATTCTCCATGTACACCTCAAACCACGTGCACCTAGGATCACATATATCCTCATGTTGCATGCACCCATCCATACTTTGTGTACCACTGGTACTCGTTCTTTGCTCCCTGTTTGGCATGATTGAAAAATACATTCTCATAAGATACTAATAAGAGGATCATGCATGATTCACACAACATCACCAAAGAGGATTGTTATTGACCAAATTTTGTATCTCGACGATCAGCCTTGCCTAGTAGTAGTGTATCGGGGGGTTCCTTGTTTGGACTTCGTTTTGCCAGACACCCCACGCACGAATAAGGGCATAGTGTTGTGACTGGGGAGAAGTTAGCCTTTTGTTCTTTATTTAACCTGAACATCATTGATATTGCGCCAGGTTGCTTTTAGACTGAGAGGTGAGAAATGTTATTGTTAACTGCGAGAGAATTACGCACTTAACTGTCATGCATTTTATTCACATGGGAATCATATCAAACCGGGCCCTGACCCGTATCTATATGTCTTTGTTTCTGCATATACTATTGCCGTTACAGGTGCTCTACTGCATGGACACCCGTATTTACATTTCTATTCCGATTGTCATGGAGCTACAACATATTGCGGATGTTGTAGGTTATTGGTATTAGACGCTTCTTTCCATTGTACTTTAGTTAAGTTCAGTTTATTTATTCGGGCGTGTTTTCCCAAGCGTTGCACTTATTTACTATATTGTAAATATTGAAATGTAATACTCGGTGTAACTATTTGTATTAGTCTGTGCACCGACAGCTTATTCGATGATTATTTATGAAATTGTCGTTCTTCATTATCAATTTTTGATATCCACCGTTTTCGCAAATGGGATTGTCTAAGTTTTTTCTTTTATTTACAAAATTTTCTTTTACTGACAATCCGTTTTCTAAAATAATTGGTGGTTATCTCGTACTATTATTTTAATCGACAGTGATGCTGAGAATGGACCATCTATAATTCCTGTGATTATTAGAGTATTGAGTTGGCCACCTATTATTTTAGTTGGCGGGTTGTCACAGATATCACTCTCAGAAAATCCAGAAAACCTCTCTCGAAGTCAGCGTGATTTCCACATCCAAATTCCTTTCCAACCTGCACTTTTCATCATCCTTTTCATCAAACTTGGTGAATTCACTATCCTCCATCATCACCCAAGTGCAAGGGTTGCTCTCCAACATTCAAGATCAAGCTGAAGATCTTCAAGAAGGTCCAATTTTCTCAATTCTCTCCTTAAATTCTCATAAATTCGCATTAATTTATTTTATTACTTAGGACTTTTATTCTCTCATCTCACATATCTTAATATACTTTTTATCTAGTATTATTGCACACCTCTTATTTTCATATAAATAAAACCCAAAAAATAAGAAAAAGAGGGTTTGCTCATAAATTCCAAATGAGAATTCTCACACTCTTCTTACACTTCTCTCACAACGAAAACACTTTTTGCGCACACACACACAAATAAGAGAATCGCCCGATTGGATTTATGGGATAAACCCCACCCCTCGTTTTGCATACGAACTACGTGGACTTTGATGCCTCTATAGGCTACGTAGGCGTCTCGGGGTAAAATTCGAGACTCGAGTCCTATTTTTACTTTTTCTCTCCTTTTCTATTTTTCTCTAAACTCCATTCTTTTATATTCTATATATTTGTCCTCGGTAACGTATTATCCCATATGCGTTATCGTTCCATCGTCACTATCAACATAAGGATAATCGCGTAAATCCTATTTTCTAATATTATTTTTACATTCTTACGGATAACTCGCTTTACCTCTTTCATGGTGCAAGCCGATGACTCATATCTCCATTATATATAAACATGCACACATATCACAGGGAAAATAAAGGAAAATAACAAAAATCCTTGAGAGACCATAGGGGCGGAATGGGTGCCTAACACCTTCCCATTTCGTAACTTAGCCTCCGGACCCCTTTCGAATCATTTTGGTTTCGTATGCATCAGTATGTCTTTGGATGATGTCCTTCGAGATGGCTCCCTTTCTTTTGTCTGTTTTGAGTAAAATAGACTGGCGACTCCATCTCTCTACATTTTTCACCTCATCAATGACGTCGGCCGAAGCGCTCCCGAGAGGGACGCGTGGGACCTAGGATCCTCACTCTGCCCGCCCATCGCGAGGATCCGAAATGGCCACAGGTTGCAATTCAGTCAAATGGTCTGGATATATTTCAATATGTTGAGGAGTATTTCACTGTTGATTATTTCAAGAAGAGTTACTCATTTTTAATCATTCCGATTACTAGTATACAAGAAGAGGAAGTTGTTAGTAATGATGTGATTTTGAAAGCCCCTATAATAAAAGTTCCACCAGGAAGACCAAGAAAGCATAAAATACCATCTCGAGGAGAATAACGAAGGCCAATAAAGTGTAGTAGGTGCCAAATGGTTGGGAATCATAATAAGAAAACTTGTAAAGCAAGCATAAAAGCTAGTTGAACAGAGTTGATTTGTAATTTTCTATTTACAATTGCTCTGTATTTTTGTTTTGGGTATAGAATTTGAAATTTTATTTGATATATCTATTTGTATTGCAGTTTCAATAAATGAGAAACAAAAGTAGTGCATTTTTCTACTTTTGATATTGTTAATATTGTTATGTTAGTTATCAAAATATATTATTTTAGTATCTTTGTTAGTCTAACCAAACAAGTGTGTTCACTTAAGCAGTACTTGTTACAGTAGTTTGTAAGATTCTTGGTTTAATAGCTGAGATTAAGAAGTCAATGATTCTATAATTAAAAAAATGGAATTACTCAGTTTATTTGTAGTTCCATTGGTATATGGCACTATAATTATGTAAAAGGAAGAGTTTATGTGTAGTTGAAAGTTTTATATATTGTTTATATTCTGATTTTATAGCAAGCAAGTAAATATATTAAGACATCATGATTCAGTAGTGGTTTAAGTGAACTTATCTGTTAGAAGGAATGGGTCAGTTACTTTAAGAATAACTTTATACACAACAATCTGCACTTTATTTTCCAAGTTTATAACTAAAAAAAAGTGGAATTACTGAGTTTATGAGTAGTTCAAATGTTAATATATTCTTTATGTTCCAGTTTTCTTGTTAAAAAGTTAACATATTAAGACATGGTAATTCAAAATTGATTTTAGTGACCTTATTAGACATCATTCTTCACTTTATTTTCAAACTTTATAATTCAAAAAAATGGAATTACTGAGTTTACGTGTAGTTCAAAGGTTAATATATTCTCTTATTTTTTTAGGGTCCGCTCCAGCAGCACTCCCACCCCACGTTTCTCATTGCCTCCACACCCCCAATGCCGAATCTCTATTGACCCTCATCGAATCTCCTTCTTGAACGGACCATTTGGTATATGGAACTGTAATTATGTATAAAGCTGAGTTTATGTGTATGTTTTGATTTTATAGTAAGTAAGTAAATAGAAAGTTTAACTCCCACCCCACGTCTGTTCGCCCTCACACCCCCAATTCCGAAGCTCTATTGACCCTCATCGGAGCTCCTTATTGAAAGGACTGTTTGGTATATAGCATTATAATTATGTATAAAGCTGAGTTTATGTGTATGTTCTGATTTTATATCAAGTGAGTAAATATAAAGTGCCTCAAAGAACCAGCTAACTCATATTCTCTTATTTTTATGGCCCGCACCAGCGGCACTCCCACCTAACGTCTCCCCGCCCCTATACCCCCAATGCTAGAGCTCTATTCACCCTCATCGGAGGTGCATGTTCAAGGGACTAGTTACTTTAAGAATAACTTTATACACAACAATCTTCGTATAGTTTTCAATTTTATAAATGAAATTTTTTTGAATTACTGATTTTATGTGTAGTTCAAAGGTAATATATTGTTTATGTTCAAGTTTTATAGTTAAGAAGTTAATATATTCAAACATGGTAATTCAGAAGTCATTTTTGTGACTTTATTTGTGAGAAGGAATAAATCAGTTACTTAAAAAATGACATCATACACGTTAATCTTCATTTCATTTTCCAACTTTATTTGACATTACTGAATTTTTAATCAATTAAAAATATTTTTAATTTTTGGTCCATTACCAAAAAGTACTTCAAACATTTGTTAACACATATTTAGTCTAAGCATTTTTATTTAATAGTAAAAAGTCCCTTAAAGACCCATACAACCAATATTCTCATATATTTGAGGGTCCGCGCCAGCGGCACTCCCACGCCATGTTTCCCTACCCCCCACCCCCTAATGTCATAGTTGTATTCACCCTCATCGGAGGTCCATGTTCAAGGGACTAGTGACCTTATTTGTGAAATGAAATAAGTGAGTTACTTTAACAATGACTTTATACAAAGGAATCTTTGTTTTATTTTTCAACTTTATAAATGATTTTTTTTTTGAATTACTGAGTTTGTGTGCAGTTCAAAGATTAATATATTGTTTACGTTCAAGTTTTAGAGTTAAGAAGTTAATATATTCAAACATGGTAATTCAGAAGTCATTTTAGTGACTTTATTTGTGAGAAGGAATAAATCAGTTAATTAAAATATTACATCCTAGACATCAATCTTCATTTCATTTTCCAACTTTATTCTTTTTGACAATTAATAGATATATGGCAATGTCTTTATAATAGAAAAAATTAGTCACTTTAACTATGTAACAAGACGCCAATTGTTGTGTGTTATTAGTTACTTCACGTGGAAAATGGAAAAAAAACAGTTACTTTATAACTGATAACATACTACATGTTCATTTTGAAAAAAAAATAGTTACTTAATAACTGATAACATACATGTTCATTTTGAAAAAAAAAACAGTTACTTTATAACTGATAACATATTATAAAAAAAACAGTTACTTTATAACTGATAACATACTATAAAAAAAATAGCTACTTTATAACTGATAACATACTATAAAAAAAATAGCTACTTTATAACTGATAACATACTATAAAAAAAAACTAGTTATTTTATAATGGATAACATGTTCATTTTGAAAAAAAGAACTGTTACTTTATAAGTGATAACCTACTATATGTTCATTTTGAAAAAAATAAGTTACTTTATAATTGATAACATACTACATGTTCATTTTGAAGAAAAAAAACAGTTACTTTATAACTGATAACATACATGTTCCTTTTGAAAAACAGTTACTTTATAACTGATAACAGACTATATGTTCATTTTGAAAAAAAAACAAGTTACTTTATAACTGATAACATACTACATGTTCATTTTGAACAAAATCAGTTACTTTATAACTGATAACATACTACAATTTCATTTTCGTAAAAAATCAGTTACTTTACAACTGATAACATATATGTTCATTTTTTATAATTGATAACATACATGTTCATTTTGAAAAAAAATCATTACTTTATAACTGATAACATACTACATGTTCATTTTAAAAAAATCAGTTACTTTATAACTGAGAACATACAACACCATGTTTGAATATTAAAATGAAACATCAACTGTCAAGTAAAATGAAACAAACATTAACTCATATAAATGAAACAAACATTAGCTTAACTGTCTTGCAAAACACATGCCAAAAATTATAAACAGAGTATTAGAGTAACAAAACTTGAACAACTGAATATGATGTTTCAAACATTGTCTTTTATAGGTATCTAATTCCCTAAATTGAGTCACTTTTATTCTCTTTTATGCTCAGCAGAATTTAGTAACTTGATAAGCATTTTTGCTCGCATTTTGTCCATTGCATTTTCTGCAAAAGTTTCTTCAAGTTCCTTTCCATATGCAAGTTTCTCCATGTAGTATGACACTGCTATACCACAATCATTCATGTTTATTAAAAAAAAATCAGATTAGAAAAAGAATTTTGATATGAAATAAATTTTGTAATCCAAAGTAAAAAAACTTATGAATCTTCTTTTTGCTGAGGGCAGATGATTGAAAATTGGAGTTCGCTTTGTGTATATGATTCTATCTAGATCATATCCGTATCCAAATCCATTTTTATTTCACTTAAAGAAGTTGCAAAATACCCTATTTTTGTGGTGGTTATACTAGATAATGCTTGGGTTCTTGCTCAAATCATTACTCTTTTGTCCAAGATGTTGCTCAATATGTTTGATCTGATAAAAATCATTTGAAATAAATTAGCATTATATAATAATGAATTTGAGAAAGTATTTATATCATTTTTTACCATTAGCATAGCCTCCCTCAAGTATTTTCCTTTGTTTCTTGGGCCTCCATAACTTGTCGAGTCATAGTGCAACTATTTGCTTGCAAGCTTGTCAAATAGTAGTAGAGTGAAATGACCGGGATTTTCATGGAATAGAGGGAAGAATTCCAATGTACATTAATATCTTCTCAAATATCTGTTTGGTTGCAGCCACTATCTTTTCTTTCTAGACATAGTTCTATTAGAAAAACATAACATAAGTGAATTCCATCGTTTATAAGTGAAGTAGAACTTACTTTATGAGTTATTTTCACCAACATATATGATTAGTGACTATAACAATAACATTATAAAAAATAAGTTGCCTTAGCTGTAAAATTTTAAACTTAAGAATAATGCTTACCAAAGAGTAAGTTGTTATAAACAAGGATTTGTGCTCAACATTATTGTCTCTAAGTAGTTCAACACATAGCAATTCCGCATAAGCATCAATAGCCTATACAAAAAAATTATTTAAGTATTTCTTAAGTACAATTTTTAGCATGATAAAGTAGTTACTATAGAAAGATTTTGTATAAGTAATTTTCACATTAATAATCATATGAAAAATACAGAATAAGAAATATTTTATTACATCGCTTGTAATTACTTTTTTTATAGTATCAATGACGCTTCTCTCCTACTGAGATAAACTCCTACTCCAGTCCAAAAGTAAGTGCTGAAAATTAGAATAAAAAACTTGTAAGATTTCACTGATATGATATTATAATGAAGGGACTATAATAAAACAAAGTTTATAAGTAAACTTACTGGACATTTGATTTGTCAATTTTTTTTGAAGTTTTTTCTTCTTTGGATTTGGAATGTGAACTTTTATTTTACAATCTTCAATGACTATTCTCTCTGTCATTTCCATCAATGGATCAATTTTGGTCTCACTCTTTTGTACTTCTTCTTCATTTGAACTTTCATCCCAACCAGCTACATTTTTATCCCCCCTCTTTCTCATATTTTTTTCATAAGTGTAATTTACTTGTACTTTTGGAACTATGTTTGATCTCACATTTACATGTTTAGCCATGGAACTTGGTTCGACTTTTTTGATTTTAGATATCGGTTATGGGCTAATTGGGAGTTCAATTATTTTGGTACACTTGTTGGCAGATTTGAAAGCATCTAACTTTGCTTCCAACTTCTTGATTTTAGTATTTTTTTCAACAATTTCACATGTCAAAACAGTTACCTCATCCCTGTGTGAACTATTCCTTTTTTCTTCTTCAGCTCTCAATTTTTCTATTTCAATTGACTGAGACCTTATCTGATCTAAGAACCGAAGTTCTTTTTCTTTATTTTCTCTTTGTATTCTTCCAATTTCCATTTTAGTTTCTTCTCTAATCTTTCAAATTTCACCTACATTATCTTCCTTTAATTTTTCTTTGGCTTTAGTGAGGTTTACAATTTTTTCTTTTAAGTCCCCAATCTCTTCATTGAGCTAAAATATCTTAAAATTCAGCTCTTTACAACATTCATTTTCAACTTCATAACCACTGAACATTTCATTCATATCATAATTGTCCTCTTTTTCTTCAACTTCAGATTCAATCTCTTTATTTTTACCCACTTTCTGTTTCATTTTTCTTTTTTCAATCCTTTTACTGTGATATTCAGTTGAACGATGCAGACCTTTATCTTGTTCTTCATTGATATCATGTCCTTGTCCATCCACATTTTGGTCCCCATCATTTTCCTATAGAATAAAGATTGAAAAACTATCATATTAGTTACTTTTTAAAAGGCATAATTGTTTTTGCTATGTAATGGTAGTTACTTTAAAAGCTAGTAGAAATAACATATTGAATTGTAATATCAAATATTCAGCTAGTAGTTACTTCAGAATGTAGTAAGCATGTTATTCATACGAAATAATAATGTACTTAATTTATGAGCTGCAATATATTATATGAGTTACTCCACATCTTGATACAAACAAGAATATTTATGAATAATATTACAAACTAGAAGAATTAACATATTAAATTGTAATAGAAAGAATGCCGCATAGTAGTTACTTCTAAATGTAGTAATTATGTTATTTATACGAAATAATAATGTACTTCATTTATGATCGGCAACATATTATAGTAGTTACTCCACATCTTGATACAGACAATAATATTTTTTCATAATATTATAAGTGCAATAGAGTAGTTACTTTAATTGTATAATACTATCATATTAGTTACTTTTTAAAAATTATAATTGTGTTTTCTATGTAATGGTAGTTACTTTAGAAGCTAGAAGAATTAACATATTGAATTGTAATAGAAATAATACCCCATAGTAGTTACTTTAGAACTTAGTAAGCATGTTATTTATACGAAACAGTAATGTACTTATTTACATGTTGGAATTGTAAATCAGAAATGGGGACATCTTTAAGCTTCTGAGTTAAATCTTGAAGATTCCATCTTGTGAAATATGGATATTCTGCATTGATCATAGTCAATTGCTCAATGATGTGTGTGCTCTCACAAAGCCAAAACTGAAATAACATTATATTATTTTAATTTAATAAGCATAAATGAAAAGAATGTAACAATTTACAAATTTACAACTTATCGGTAATAGCATTACACATCCAATGACTTTCATTGGGGTTGCATAACACTTCACTATTGACTTCAGTAAGTAATCTTTAACTGCTTTGGCCCAATTAAAACTTGTAATTTTTTCCAACTTTTCAATGTAATTCGCAAAAAATCAAGTTAGCTTTGATCCCTTATTTGGAAACAAGAGTGTGCAACAGATATGTAAGCACATTAGTCGAACAAAATTTTTGTGGTCCCTTATTAATTTGCCCTTGACAGACTTCTTGATTGCTTTTTCAATTAACACTCTTGTTAATTTCTTGCTTTTTCCAAAGTGCCTCTTCACAAAAGGTATTTCTTCTTTGTTCTTTTGGGATATGCTGAACACATTCCCACCAGATTCTAAACTAAGGACAACTTCAATTTGTTGTTCTTCAACCTCAAGGAAACGCCCTCCTATTCTAAACTTATTTATTTTAACATCAAACATTTAAATTATTGAGCAGATACTTGAATTTGATTTTTGGAAACTTTCAGTTGCGAGTTTATCATAAAAAATTGTCTTGAATATTTTCCAAAATGGTGTCTTCTTCATTAACTCCAAATGTTGTAGCTGAATTTGTGCTTTTACAGCCTTCATTATCTTGTTCAAAGGTAAGAAGCTTGACCGTATTTGATGGAAATTAATTACCTCTTCTGTTCGATCTTGTACCAATTCTTGTATAACTTGTTCATTATTGACATCCTCTTCACTATTTGAACTTGTATTTGGAGGGGGTTGTGAACTTGAAGCCATAGTTCCTACAATTAAAATGATCAAATACCATAAATAATTCAAATTATTGATTTTTAAATACTATATATAAAATCAGAGACTTTAACAGTTACTAATATAGTAATTAGTTACTTTATTTGTACCATTTTGATGCAAGTATTTCATATAAATTTACATATTTCAGTCCTATTTTCTAGTTACCTTATTATTGAAAATACAATAGAAGTACTAGATAAATAGAAAAAAAATATTTATGTGTTAATAATACTCAAAATTTATCAAATATTAGTAAACCTAATCAACTATTTCATAAATGCACAAATTTTGTTATTATTTTCATATAATTGAAATGTATATGAAACTAACTACATGCAAGTCATGAAATAGGTTTTCAGAACTCTATATTAAATGTAATGTAGTAATTTCATTAATAATGGCATATATAATAATATATTTGAACATATAGGAAGAGAATATCATTGTAATGTAAAATTTGTTTATGTTTCAATGTTAGGGTTTGGAAATACAAATTATTTAAAAAATATTTGATTGTGTTCAACAGAAATGAAACGATTAATATTGAAAATATACCTATTTGATGTCTTCTACGTTTTTGTGCTTCAATCCGTAGTTTCAACACTGAAGAAGGAACTTTAGGGCTCGATTTGGACATTTGAATTTCTAGTTTGGAGTTTGAAGCTGATGATTGAGCTCGAACGAAAGGGAATCACTATTTGGAAAATTGAAAGCAAACGAATTGTTTGTTTGAAAATATGTGATCAACACGTGTTTTTGTTCTTCTAGGGGTACATTTGTCTTTTGACAAAAGAAAAAAGAAAAAAATGGATGAACCGTGTATTGTTTATAATGAATGGAATGGACTAATCAAGTATTATTTTTTGTTTAAGGGACTAAATGGTTTAAACTCCTATAACTTTCTACATTATGTAAATCCTATCTTGATAGAAACTACCATTTAACTTTGTTAAAAATTGACCAAGAAACCTTATCAATAATAACACCATAACATTTAGGAAATAATTTACAATTTGATGATCTACTTTTTTTTAGTACGTTTCAAATTTTAAATGATTACAATATTTGATTCAAAACTTTGTTTTATCACAAAAGTATATTTTGGAGCCTATTCACCGAGACCTCTAAAATAAGATCCACGTCACTATAAAAATATGAAGTAAAAAACATAAATACGATATATATTTATTGTGTTTAGCAAAAAATTGAAACCGTTTTAGTTTTGTAATGTTCATACATAGTAAATATTTACTATATTAATATTGCACATAATAGTACACATCAAATAGATACTATACTTGAATTACAAACGTTGTTATACACAATAAAGATCTATTGTATTTATAAAAACAAATTGAACATATCATTTTAGTTTTTTATATAATTTTATACTGAATGTAAATCTTATTTAATAGGGTTCAATTTGCAGGTTCATAAAATAATAATTTTATAAAATTCATATTTTTATATTGGTATTTATGTTTTTTTAGGCGTTGAAATTAAAAAATCAACTATTACCTTAAATATTGGGTGAATATAAGTATATGAGTATATTCGAAAGGTGAAAATTCATAAATTCAAAAATATAATTTCTTTAAAAAAAATTATAGCACATATATTTTCACTAACCCTCCAACAAACACCGAAATATAATTATTCCTTAAACATAGAAAAGAGAAACGAGTGGATATTGATTTTGAATACACTAAAAGGAGAAATAGGTTTCGAGTGGAGGAAATTTTGTGTTCGTGTTCAACACAAATAAAGACATATTACATATATACATTTAAATTTTTATGAAACACGTATGGTATATGTGTCATATCCTTATTTATGTTGAATACGAAAATGTAATGCCCTTTTACAATCTACAATTTCCCTATTAAAAGTGAAATTTGAACTATATAGAGAGATAGCGAGAGTTTAATTGGTAAAAGCTTCCTTCGTGATAATCAAGTTGTCTGCCCTCTTCATGGGCTTCGAATCCACTTCACACTCATGGCTGCTGGAATCGGCTGAAGCAGTTCTTCTTTTCCACTTTATTCTGCTCTTTGTTTTGCTTTCGTTTCTTCTTGTTTCGTTTGTGCTGTCTTATTTTGTTCCTTGTTGGAATTCCCAAAAATACAAGTTTTTTAAACTTAAATACCTTCAAAGTACAACCGTTAGGCTTTACTAGTTATCACTAAATATTATTAAATTAAATACTTCGGTTAATATCGACTGAACACTCATGCGGTTTGCATGTGATATTTAAAGAATACCGCAATTTTTTTTTTATTTAATTCGAATTTTCTTTACTTTTTTATGTATTGATTTTAGTTACCTTTACTTCTAACTGAATAACACGACAAGAAAATCAAGTGATTGGGAAAACAACGCAAACATTGACAAACACATGTGAAACATTTAGAACCACCAATCACATCGCGAGATTTGCATATTTATTTTATAGAATGTTTATCACGATCCCATATGAGAATAATTCCCACAAGGAAATAAGGCTCAGCACAGAGGGCCAGTGAGAACGGCCAACGCAAGTGTAAACATCTTGAGAATGGCAAGAACTTGTTTGTAGCTTGCTAGACACCTTACGAATCACAATAACTAATCACCCATCACTACACCAAAATGGCAATATTATCACCTTTCTGTCGGTCACCCTTGTCAAGGTCATTGACCATGACAAAAAACACGCGTTTTATGTCACGGTCATTGACCTTGACACGACCGTGACAAAGAATTGTCACGGTCAATGACCGTGATAATTCTTTAAATAATTGTCACGGTCAATGACCTTGACACGACCGTGACAATGTTTGCAGCAAAAACCCTTTCCCCCTTCTTTTTTCCCTCCCGCCGTTCCCTCCCTCTTTCTCTCTCTCGACGCTGCTCTCTCTCTCTCTCTACTTTCAGGTTTAATTCTCTCTCTCTCTCTCTCTCTCTCTCTCTCTCTTCCATTTATATATATGTTTGTGTGTATATATATGTGTGTATGTGTATATATATGTGTGTGTGTGTGTGCGTGTATGGGGGGTGGGGCAGGGTGGGGGTAGGGGGTAGGGTGGGGGTAGGGGGTTAAAAATATAAATAAATAAGTAAGTTTCTATAAATTTCCAAAAATAATATCCAAAAATGTAAATGTAAATAATATCCAAAAATGTAAATGTAAATAATATCCAAAAATATTGGATAACAATTTATTTTCATTCAAAATAAATAAGTAATTTAGTCTATGTTGTTGAAAAATTTGATCAAATTGGTGAGCCCTTCATATTTTAAAAATGTTATTTTTATTCCTATTTAACTTTTCTTTCTATACACCCTTAATTATATTTAAAGTTTAATAAAATAGGAGTTATAGAAAGAAAAGTGAGGTTTAAATAAAAACACTTTTTTTAAATTTTAGGTTCTGGTGCATAATCGTACTTTGTCACAATTAATTTATATGCCTCAAAGTTATTTTATCACTCTTAGTTTATATTTGTGATAATACTTTATGAACCACAACTTTAGGTTGATTATTTTAGAACTTAAACTTCAAGATACAAAAAATAATTTTATAGAACAGCTTAGATATCTTAACAAAATACATATCTAACATTGAATATGATTTATAAAAAGCACAAAACAATAGTAGAAATTCAATACATGAAATTAACATTGAGATTATTTTAAATAGACAGTCACTACTGTGTGTGTGTGTGTGTGTGTGTGTGGTGGGTGGGGGCTATTATGTGTGTGTGTGTGTGTGTGTGTGTGTATGTGGTGAGTGGGGGTGGGTGGGTGTGTGTATGTGGTGAGTGGGGGGTGTGGAGGAAGGTGGGGGTGTGTGTGTATGTGGTGAGTGGGGGTGTGGAGGGAGGTGGGTGTGTGTGTGTGTGTGTATATATTTTATTTAACCCATGAATTTGTATTTTTGTATTTGAATTAACCCATGAATTTATTTTTGTATTTGAATTAACCCATGAATTTATTTTTGTATTTGAATTAACCCATTATATGAAACATACTTGAAATTAAATATAGTGCGCATAGATACTAGCCTTCTAGTTCTTATGTGTACACATTCAATAGCCCTTAGACCCGTCCGAGAGTCATTACCCCTGTAATGAGATCTCTCGAATTTTCCCGTTTGGACAGTTTGAGACTGTATAATTTCTGTATAATATTCTTATTGGCTTAAAGTTGTTACTTTTGGAGGAAGTTTTGCAGTCGTATCTTAATGTTCTCTGGGAACATACTAGATTGACAAGTGTGACTGTTATTTCAATTGACCAATTGAAATAACACTCACACATGCCAATCTACGTCGTGTACAAATGTACAGAACTCGGGAATTTCATACAAGGCTCTTACTTTCTTTCGAGCTAGCGCAAAAGATAAAAACCTTGTTGAAGCTGAAATGACTTACTATGGTGTAATCCAAAATATATTTGAATTGGATTATATAAGCTTCAAATAGGTTGTATTTTACTGTGAATGGGTAAGAGTTGAGGATAAAAATGCTTGTAAAGTTGATCCTGTCACCAATTTGATCATGGTTGACTTGTCCAAGTTGAAGAGCAACGACCACGTGTGCGATGAGCCGTTTGTTTGTGCATTTCAAAAGGTTAAGCAAGTGTTTTACTCGGAGTATATCAACAACGAGCCGTGGTCAATTGTCCAACACGCGCCAAGGCGTCTAAATAGTAGTGTGGATGACTTGGCTGCTCCTACCGAATATCAATCCATTTTTTATGATAACCCGAATTTGAAACAATTTTTCAATTCGTAATAAATATTTCAATTTGTACCGAAACATCCATTTTTAATGCTTTTAATTGATCTGCACTTTATCATTTTCACTCTTGTGTAGTGTGCGTGTGTGGAGAGGAGATTAAGAAATGCCATAATCCTATGGAGCGATGCTCTGCAAATTCCTCCCAACCGTTATGTAGCCAAACATCACCAGTTGAAGTTGTCAATTCCACTTTCCATACCCCACCACTTGGAACTTCTAGCAAAACATGGGAGACCATTGAAAGGTGGAATTGACAACTTCAACTGCTGATTTTTTGCTACACAACGGTTGGAAGTAATTTGCAACGCATAACTCTATAGGATTATGGTATTTCTTAGTGTTTAGATATGAAGAGAATTATATTTGACACGATTTCCCGGGGTACATTAGTTGGAAGGAGGTGCCATATGAGCTCAAGTTAGCTATTTGAGTGATACTACAGGTAATGTATTTATATTTATATGTCAATTTCGATTTCGATTTCAATTACGATTTATATTTATCTATATTTGAGGGGCGGATACTGATTTTACTTTATTTCAATTCAGGGGAAAGGGAGTGGCCCTAAGGGTAGGCCACATATGCTCTATACTTATGTGGCTATTCGGACGAGAAGGGAAGGATAAGGAGGTGTCTCCGAGCGTCGCGGTACAAAATATCTTTTCCATGCAAATAGTTTGTAGATTTGAGATAATTGATGGTGATGTTGTTTCTTCTTAAATAGTTTCTATTTTGAATATATATTTGCATTATCTTTAGTTTGTTTAGATATATGATGTTTGGAACATGTACAACGTTGCTATAACAGGTACAAATATACTGCTGGGCAGTGGCAGTGGCCATACTGCCCAGCAGATTTTTTTTAAATTCTGTCCAGAATTGTCACGGTCAATGGCCGTGATAATTTTTTTAAAAAGGGTCACGGCTTTGTCACGGTTATAAACCGTGACAAACGTGTCACGGTCATTGACCGCGATACGACCGTGACAAAAAAAGTTGTCTCGCCTTGAAATGTCACGGTCATTGACCTTGACAAGTTGGATTTGTCAAGGTCAATGACCTTGACAATTCGGCAGATTTGGTGTAGTTCATTTTATAGGAAAATGCATGAAAAACTTAAATTTGTTCTTATCAATGTCACTATTCTTATTAAATACTCTGCATTGATCAAGCAGTAATATAATATTGTTATTACCACAGCCACCACTCATTAATTTAACAAAACAATCGATTTACCATTCAAACATTAAGAAACAGTAATTTATTTTATTTATATTCGTTTTTAATAAAATTAGTAGATTTGGAATGTACTTGTTGGAATCATTAGAACATACCAAACAAACACAGACGCGGAAATCAAATGGGCTTACCCCGATGGTTATTTGCCGACCCTTGGTTACAAGTGATCGTGCGTTCGAATCTCCCGCCCCTCCAGCGGGCTGAAAAAAAACCGGATGCGGATATACGTATCATATGTGACACAATATGGACACTAACATTTGATAAAATTATAAGCCTTGAACAAGTTCTCGTATATGATAAAAAAATGCATATGATAATGTTATTGTCTCGCCTCAAATACAAATTGTACACGAGTATCATATTGTCTAACTCATATCTAATTTAACTATATAAATAGTATGACTATTAAAAATATGGGTTAATATGAACTTTAACCTCCCTACACTTCACAACTTTAACTTTCAAATTCTGCACCTAGCACTCCAAACTTTGAAAATCGCTATAAGTAACTCCCTATCATCTAACTTCATTAGTTTTAGGCGAGCAAAGTCCTGCATGTGCGTGGCAACTAAAAGTGAGAACATTTTCATCATAACATTATTTTTTAAATAAAATCTTAAAATAGCAGTAAAAATATTTAAAAATTAAGGCAATTCTAAAAAAATATTGCAAAAATATCAAAAATCCAAGAAAATATTCTAAAAAATCTTTTAAAATTCTGAAGATTCCGAAAAAAAATTAAAATCTGGAAAATTCTGTAAAAAGAATTCAGAAAATATTTTTAAATATACTGAAAAATACATAAAAACATTTAAAAATAAAAAAATTATAAAAAAGAATATATAGAAATCAGGGGAAAAAAATTTAAAGTATGAAATGGAAAAAAAATACCGAATATTGATGAGAATCATTTGAAATGAAGAAAATTACAATAACATTGAATAAAAACTATGAAAATTACCCCGAAAGATTCAAAAAATCTGGAAATAACATAAAAACATTTAAAAAAAAAATTAATAGTAAAAAAATAGATTTCCATTATAAAAAACAAGTTTCCAATAAAAAAAACATTTCCAATAGGTAAAGAAAAGGTTTCTAAAAAAAACAAATTTTCAATAGAAAAAAATAAACTTCTAATTAAATAAAACAAACTTGTTAAAAAATATATTAATTAATAAATTTGAACATAAAACAATTTTCAGCAAAAAAATCAAAAAAATGATAGAAAGCAGTTAATGGTTTTGATATCACAAAAAAATCTAAAAAAGGTATTGAAAAAACATAATCTATACCAAATATTAAAAATATTTTTTCAAATATGTTTAACTAAACATTAATTGCAACATTTATTTAGGCAAAATAATTGCAAAGAAACAAGTATCCTTTCTAAGGAAAGCCTCCAGCCTCGCCTCGCCCCGCCCCTAGATCTAGCCCCGATTCATCTTTTTTTGTGTGTATGTGTGTGTGTGTGTGTGTGTGAGAGAGAGAGAGAGAGAGAGAGAGAGAGTCATCTTTTTTTGTGTGTATATGTGTGTTCTCGTGTGTGTGTATGTGTGTGTGTGTGTGTGTGTGAGTGTGAGAGAGAAAGAGAGAGAGAGAGAGAGAGAGAGAGAGAGATGAGGTTTGAACTAGAAAGAGTGGAGAGAAATGTGGAGATTAAAGAAAGAAGAGAGAAAAGAGTGATAAAAATAGAGAAAGCTTAGTGTTGACGTCTAAAGTTGGTAATGATTTATGTCACACCAATCTTATAATAACAGATAAATAATAAAGAAAAATAAATGAGACACGAGAATTTTTAAGTGGTTCAGCTATGAGAAAAGCCTATGTCCACTGTAGTTGTATTGTTCTTCGATGATTACAGAAAGTTAGGTATTCTTGTCAGAGTAAGAATGACCTAGTACCAATTGTCTCTTGCCTTTTATTAAAAGAATAAAATGTATTTATAGTGACCTAGTGATAAAGGGTTGGAATACCTTTATTTTTTTAAGCATTTACACCCGTACATAATGAATGTGATGGCTGATAGTCTTGAGCACGTGTAACATGATTATTAGTTGTTTCCCCCGTGATGACTGTTTATCTACTTTGATGATTTTTATTTTCTGGTTGGTCGGCCTTCTATCCAATCAACTACCTTCTGGGCCGACCAAGTGACTACTGATTGTAACTGTTGCCCTATAAGGATACAAGTGTCTATTTATAATTTGTCCACGTACGTGGATAATTTTTGGAATCAACAGAAGCCTTCAATGCTTCATTCTTGATATTTTGTTAAAAGGATGGAGTATGAACCATACATCATTGCTCGGTCGTCTTTCATAGCTTTAGTCGGCGGTCGACTTATAGGACTTGTAAAAATTTTGTATTATTGGATCATGTGATGGGAATTTTGTGAATAATTTGAATTTTAGAGGACCGCTAAAGGGAATATCGATAATTTCTCGTCTTTGGAGTTGTGCCGCCATTAGAATGTCAATCGTCGATACATTTAATCATTGCTTGCACTATTTTCTAGGCAAGCTATAAGAGACAAGATTTTTTTCGATTTTTGTACCACAAATTTTCAAACTTTCGAAATCTGTTTCGTCTCCAAGCGTTTCATCTCCAAGCTTTCTTTTTGCATCCACTTTTACCATCATTCTTGCTTCCGCCATTACTCGATCTGTAAGCTTTCTTCTTCCCATTTTCTTGATTTCTTTCATTACTGTAATCATGGTGTACATCGTTCATGGGGATTCTCTAGATGATTTTAGGTAGGAAAGAAATATCCCTGACTGGGTAGAATTAGAAATAACTATTCCCCCAGTTGATTTTTATCATTGCCTGAAGGTCACTGGATTCCCTCTTTGTTCATAGCTGAATGCAACATTGCTTTTCCTCCCAATCGCTTTTTTCTTGAATTTTATCAATACATTGATGTTGTCCCTACTAGGGTAGCCCCTAATACTTGGAGGATAGTGAATGGAATTCATAGGCTTAACCAGATATATAGAACTTATATTGGTATTCCTGAGTTGATGTTCCGCTATAAATGGGTTACTAGTGACAATACCTATTATTTAAAGACCATATTTACAAATAGGGCATTAGTAGTCAATCTGCTAGAGTCTAACAAAGATTACTTTGATTATGAGATAATTGTTAAGAACTGGCAATATTCTCCTCTACAAAGAGGAGAAATGTATGATGGTCTTAGGTGTCTTCAAACATGGCAAGGCATAAAGAGGATAAATTAACTTTGAAGACGTTTGAACTTGCACCAATTAAACATCTGCATGATTATTTCTTTGAAGCTTTGTCGCAACGTCTTCAATTTCTTCAATATGTCATAGACCGAGTGGGATCGTGACACATATAAACATCTCCCTATGACATATTACAAACACAGTTTTGTTCACGAAATTAAGTCAAAACAATACCGGGATTCAATTGGAAATTTATGTCCTTACATTTAAATTCTAGGCATGGCATTGCAAATTAGGTGAAAACATATCTGCTTCTGAAAGGAGTTTTTAGCATATACGCGAGTTGCTCTTGGAATGTAAAACAACTTTCAGCAGGGGGAAAAAGAAAGTATCTGATGATTCATTCTGGAACTTAAAGCTCAAGAGATGAATCAATGTCTTATCAGCGCCTTGCAATTTGAAGACTAGGTATTGAAGTTTCGAGGTTGGTAATACAAGTTGGAAAGACAAGGTGTAAGCTTCAAACTTCGTATGGATACATACATGAATTGAAATTTTTATTAAATATAAGTTTTGATATATAAAAAAAATATTCTCTTTTCAATTGTTACAGAAGTATGACATATTTCATTTTGATTCTACTTTGCTCCATTATTTAATACTTCATTGTATTCACATTTTATCCAAAAAAAAAATAGTTAATTGTATTTACATATCTTTCTATTTTATGATTCCTAGAAATATATACTAAAATTTTGGTTCAGCCGACTTATTCAACTCTCACATTCAAGGTAAGCTAATTTAATTTCTTATTTTTAATTCTTGCATATCCCATGTTAATCCTTATTTGCATTTCCTTTACATTTTTATCAAGGCCTGATGTAAATTGATTTCTTTAATTTTCTGAATATGTTTTAAATTTAGTTACGTTGAAATATTATGTCTTTGCTACTGATTTGTACCAATTTGTCCATATTTTGAACTGCTAGTAGGATATCTCCTACTATTAAGAATTAATCTTTCGCCATTACGTGAATATATATGAAATAATTTTGATGTTCATATATTTATAAAAAAATTCCAAATGTTGTTAATATCTGTAGTTCTACGACTTATATAATCTAAATCTACAGGGAACTACAAAGGGAATATAAAAATATTTCCTACCTTTGATGATCTTTCTCAATTTTTTATTAGGGTAATATATTATACATAGTTCTACACCTTATATAACCTAAATCTCTACTAACACAAATATCTCTTAAAACAGGTGCAGAAAAATAGAATATAACACCATTTAAGATGAAGACTGAATCACGTAAGGAATTTCTATTCCATATTTTTAAATATCTCAAATATATACAATCGATTCTTTAAACTTTTAACATATTCTTTCATATCTTGCAGGAAAGAATAAAATATATGCATTCTAGATCATCATACTATAACGACCAAATGAAACGAACAAATGTTACTCCATGATCCGAAGATGCTTCAAATAATTTTAAATTTTTACAAATTATTGTTTCAAACAAAATTTGTGTTATATAATACGGTATAATTTCTTAAATAAATTTGAAAATGGTATCTCATTTGATTGCTAGAATATACTGCGGGACACAAAAGTAGGCCACACGATAGTTTTGGGGTAAAATTTAAACTTGATGATAAAACTTATTTTTTTCTAAATCCCCACTAATATCTTCTAAATTAATTAAGAACGCTGGCAAGAGAATGTTTTGATTAAGCTTGAGCCTTGAGGATAGCGTTGATAATTTTTGACCCGATAATTCATTCACGATAATAATCCGAACATGATTCGAACATAATCCGATTAACTTGTATAGATTTAGGAGTACCCAAAATTTATACTATAATAAAAATTAACGCAATTCAAAAATGATATGACTAATTCGAATTGTGATGAGATAGATAGAACGAATTAATGATGGAAAGCCAATTAATGTCAGGAGATTTTGAAATGTGGTCCCTTCCATGTCCTTTTTAATAGCTACATTGACCGTATAATATTTCCCTACTAACCAACCAGATTTAGAGACATAGAGATGGCTAGAGAGAGAGAGAGATAGATAGAGTGGTCCAATCCGTGTAGTATGAGATTCCCTAGTTTACAAGCTATCATCATAACTATTCTCTTTATGCTTTCACATTGCTTTCTCCAGAATCCATATTTCTCATCATGAAAACCTGATTTTATATATACCCACATATAAGCACAAAAAGAAAGAAAGAGAAAGACTGTTGTGTTTTTTTGGTGTAATTGCAAGTATCGTATGTGCTCAACCCCACTCTAGACTCACATGCAGATGATCCTACAAAACATCTGCTCTACAGTTTCGCTATGCCTGGTCAATGATCCCGTGGCTAGCTAAAAGCTAGCCAAATTAAGATCCGATACTTCATGAATCGACACGAAACCTATATGTCGATTAATAAGAACACGGCTAAAGTATAATGTATAATATATTCTAAGTGATGTATAATATATTTTGGACTGTAATAAAATATCTATT
Source organism: Sambucus nigra (assembly GCA_949130495.1). Classification (NCBI taxonomy): domain Eukaryota; kingdom Viridiplantae; phylum Streptophyta; class Magnoliopsida; order Dipsacales; family Adoxaceae; genus Sambucus; species Sambucus nigra. Next base: position 188,406,943 of record OX422224.1, on the reverse strand, counting down.
GCATTAAGAAGGATGGATTGTATTTTCAGTCGTAGAGACCTTTAGGCACATGTTAAATAGCTAATAAATAGGCATATCGGCATTCAAAATAAAATCTACTGTCTTGAAAAAACGTAAGGCTTCCAAACATATTAGAGAAGAATTTTTGTATAGATCAATTAATGAATAGTCTCTATTATAAATATATATTTTTTAAAAAGGACACATATTTTTAGTTTAATCCATTTAGTTTCTCAAGCACTCAATATTCTTTTATTTTTAGAGGTTCGCGTCAGCGGCAATCCCTCTCCAAAATATGTGGCAAATGACTTTTTAAAGCAAAATAAAAAAATTTGGACTAAATGAATATTAAAAAATGTTCGAGGGACTATTTAGTATATGTCCCTTTTTTTATTTATTTTCAATTAGCGTGCATATAAATAACGAAGGGATATCGTATCTATTTACACGTTGAGGGGAATTTGTCTAAAAAGTCTTTGAACCAATGTGAGATGTATATATAAGATCAAAAATCACAAGTGAACATCTAAAAAGCTTAGAACATATGCTAGAGACCCATCTCAATGTTACTCCATCTCAATGTAACTCATGTTACTTAGAAATTCCAATGTAAAATAAATAAATAAAGTAAACGAAAAATTATAATTATATTTTGTCATTAAATCGATGTTGGACACACTTGATGTGGGCTCGTTAAAATCTTTATCAAAAAAATATTATGCAAAAAAGATTTTTTATTTTTTTAGAAAGGCGATAATACAAGTATATCCCAAATAGAATGTTCTCGGCTCCGAATCCAACAAAATTAGGAGTGGAGTCTATGCATTCAAATCTTATGTAAATACTTCTAGCTTGTTGCTTTTGATATTGTATTGGTTAAAGTTTTTCCTAGTCTGTTGCTTTTGACATTGTCTTGGTTAAAAGTTCTCTTATTTTATCACTTGAACTCATATACTCGACTTTAATATTACTTTTAATCGGAAGCTCGTGAGTCAATAAAATTTCAATGAAATGGACTCAGTTTCATCTCCTTTGTTTAAACATTCTCGACTTTGGGTTATGCATAATTCAATATCTTCATAGATGATACTAGAAATATCTGTAATAAAAGATAATTGACAAGGGTTAGGATAATGTTGAATTAAGATATCGTCCCCATTCATGACTAGCTTAATGAAGAGTTAATATTTCTAGATGATTAAATTAAGTCGCTAGCACTAAAGTTTGTTTAGTAAATACCAAAAAATAGCAATATTATCAATAAGAGAAGTGTAACATGTCTAAGTTTGCACGTTAGAACCATTAGAATTATAAAAATAAAATAAACTCATACCATGGATTTTGCATAGATATCTTAAGATATACTTGACATCAAACTGATATCGTTTTTTGTTCATAAAATAAAATATGCGATATAGTATATTGTGCTAAATGAAATAGGGCACTAATTGCATGTAAATATAATACCTCTAGACCCAATAATTTATCATATTCTTGCCTAAATACTATTGTTAGCCAATATAATATAGTCATTGGCAGTGTGTCACTTGAAGTCCTACCTATCACAGACTGCATATTTTGCCTAAGTTTCCTCGGATACAGGTTATATTTATGTTCCCTAATTTTTTGGAATATTCTAGAATAATCAAGATCATTCTAGAATATTCCAAAAAATTAGGGAACATAAGTATAGTTTCTATTCGAGGAAACTTAGGGAAAATATGCAGTCCGTGACATTCTTCCCTGCCTAATTCACGCTATGTCCTCGTTGCATTCCCAGTACACAACGATCTTTTCCTCGAACTGATATAGAGTTTTCGCTTCTTCCCACGTAGCTTCAATATTGGCTAATCCACGTGGCCATTAATAATGTGCTCCAGCTCCTTGTCAAATAACGAGGTCATGATGGCGGTGCTCGCTTGCTAATCCCACGTAAAGGGTCTTCCGTGTTCGCATAGTATGACTTCAAAACACTAATATAGATGGCCAGATGAATCCTCAACCGTGGTGGGAGCTGGACTTGGTAAGACACATTTCCAACTCTTTTATTGATGGAGTAGGGGCCCACATATCTCGTGCTAACCCTTTGTGCATTCCCCGCATGGATTTAAAATTTTGGGGACGCAACTTGATCATTACTAAATCCCCAACTTTGAACTGCACTGGTCGCCTTTTCTCATCTAAATGCTTCTTCATTCTGTTCACGACCTTGTATAAGTAAGACTTGGCTATGTCGGTATGATCTTGCTAGTTTTTCTCAAACTGAAAGCAACTGGACTCTTCCCTTCACAGCTCGTTCCTACTGTTAATAGAGTGGGGGGTTATTGGCCAGTGGCCAACTCAAAAGTACTGTGGCCAGTAGCCTAACTCTTTTGGAGGTTGTAAGAAAATTGGGACACATCCAATAGTTTCACCCAATCCTTCTCATTATGACTCATGGAATGCCTTAGGTATTCTTCAAGAAAGGCATTAGTGTGTTCTATTTGTCCATTTTTTTAGGAGTGGAAGCTCGTCGCGAGACAAAGTTCGGTCCCTAAAAGTCTGAACTTCTCAATCCAAAATTTCCCAATGAACCAAGGGTCTCGATCGTTGATGATGGTCTTAGGAACCCCCCCAAACTTTACCACATTCTTCACCATCAACCGAGATGCTTCACTTGCTGTGCAATCGGGAGGGGCGGAGATGAAAGTTGTATACGTGGAGAATCTATCCACTACCACCAAAATACACCCCATTCCCTCCACTTTAGGCAATGCCGATATGAAATCCATGGAGATGCTCTCGCATGGTCGTTCTGGCACAGGAAATGGCTCAAACGATCCTCGTGGTTTCTTGTGTTTCACCTTGTCTTATTGGAAAACAAGGCAAGTCTTTACATACTCGTCCACATCATCCTCCATCCTTGGCAAATAATAGTTAGTTTTTAACAAGGTAAGTGTTCTGCTTTTATCAGTATCAAGTCCTTCTCGTATCTGGTCTGGTAATGTGTCCTTCAACTTTCTCATTGTGGCGACATACTGGAGCTTAAAAGTGACAAGTTCAGTATTCCGGCTAAGGGTGTCGACAACTTGGTTCATCCTCCATAACCATTTCAAACTCGACCAAGAAGTCTTGCCAACGTACTTGCTTAGGGCTCAATTTCTTTTGGGTATGAAAATAGCCGGTGGCAACATTATCCGTCTTGCCGATGAAGCGTGAGTCTAACAAGTAATGCCTCCAAGTTCTCAAGAAGTGTACCACATCCATCATCTCTTTTTCTTGTACAGTATACTTCTGTTCGGTCTCATTTAGCTTTCGACTCTCATAAGCAACATAGTGGCCCTCATGTTCATACTCATCCAATAGCAAAGTCTGAAGCATCTGTGTGCACTTCAAAGGACTTGGAATGATCCGCCAACTTTATGACTGGCTCTGCCATCACTACTTCTTTAAGCTCCCTAAAATCTTTTTCGCACTGTTCCGTCCCCTTCCATGGACTATTCTTCTTCAATATATTAGTGAGTGGAGTGGCACGCTGTGAATTCCCCAACAGAAATATCCGGTAGTAATTCACTAGGCCCAAGAAGCTCCGCAACTACATAACCTTTGTAGGCATCTCCTAATCGGCGATAGCTTTAATTTTGGCCTTGTTCATCCAAATCTATCTTCCCCCAATCTAGTGCCCTAGGAAAGACACTTCCTGCATGGCAAAGGAACATTTCTCCCTTTTAACATAGATGGAGTTCTCTCGCAATGTTTGGAACATTCTCCGTAGATGCTCCAAGTGTTCCTCCAGTGTTTGGCTATAGACAACTATATCGTCCAAGTACACTACAACAAACTGATCTAGATATGAGTGAAAGATTTTGTTCATCAACGTGCAAAATGTAGCCGGGGCATTAGCTAGACCAAATGGCATCCCTAATAATTCATGAACGTAATATTATAGAACGATCCTAATTATTCTAGCTATGTGTCGTAAGCGCTGGAATGTTTTGGAATTGTATAGAATAGTCTTGTAGTATAGATTATTCTAGAATCATAAGGAAGGAGTAGGATTCTTGAACGTTCTCCTAAAGAACATTCTGGAGAGTTAATCTTGACCCTTGATGTAATTTGATCTCCACCATCCATTAAGGAGGTGGGTCTATATAAATAGGTGGGGATGTCATTTACCCAAACCACAAAAAATAAGCAAAGTATTTGAGTAATACAAGTTCTCACTTTAGCAATTCTCTTCGTTCTTAAGTTCTCTAATTTCTCTCTGGTTGAATGAGTGTAGCTCTTATAAGTGAGAGTGAGAAGTAACTCTTACCTGTAAGTGGTAAAGGAGTTTACACACAAGTGCCGCACAGGTTGGAGCATTGAAATTGTGACCCCGTGACATACCGGTGTCTTCCAGTGACGCTTGATGTGGCATGTCATCAATGATGTTGCATCTAATATAGTAAGATAAAATGACTCACATTCGGCCATGGTATAAAGGGATTATTTAGCCTTTGACCCTTGATTGTTATCCAAATTTTAGTACTAACATTAAAAGTTTTACAAACTATAAGCTCGGCATGTAAACTGTCCAGTCCGCATTTTTAAAATGCGGACTGGTCCGCACAAGAGCATTATATATATATATATATATATATATATATATATATATATATATATATATATATATATATATATATATATTATGACACTTTTGGATACTAAACTTGTAGGATGCTCGTAGATTAAATCTACTTAACACTAAGAGCATCTCCAAAACTTAGATTTTTGGAGTTTTTTTTTGTGTAGATTAACCAAAAAACTCCTGTAAAATAGGAAACTAGCTCAATTTTATGGTTTATCTCAAACTATGTTCGAACTCATATTGTCACCCCACTCAAATCCACGAGACATTATAAGAATCGAAAACAGAACATTTGTTTTAAATTTGATAAAATGTTTATAGAAAATTGGAGATATTTTTTCATCGTTAGACTTCTTTAAATCGATTTTGCTATTAGTTTATATTAGTTGTTTAATAATAAAAAGAAAACAACAAATGGAAAACACGTTGTTCAAATGATCTTCACCTTGTAAATGACTTATTTGAATGAATTACCTGTGCCATTTTTGTTTCATAAAGATCGAATATTGCAAAAATGCTCGCAAACACGTTGTTCAAATAGTCTTGTTGTCGTTCATAGCGCCTAAATGATCATTTGAATCAGAAACTCATAACAACAACTGCAAAGTTGGATGAAACAAGATCTTTAAGTATCGTATTAAAAATCAACCTATTTCTTCATGAAGAACTCTTTTTGACAAAAACACATTGACAACATTTTTAAAAGTGTGTTTCAGATAAAAGAAAAATGCACACTTTAATGATTTTAGGATATCAAACGAAAGTAATAATTTATCTACTTTGCTGATCACGAATGATATCACTAAGTGGTTGGTGACTAAGAAGAATGGATACGTAACCATAGTTTGTTAAATAATGATACGAGTGCAAAATATATTTTCCAAATTCTTAGTCAAATGGTGTTATTGCCGTAAATATTGTACATTGCGGGTCGTGATTTTTCATTGGATTACAATTATTATAATTAAGATTTCATGTCAAGATCGCAAAGAGAAATTTAGACTTAACTCACCCGTGGTTTTCATGCTTGGGTGTCTCCATTAAAGGTTGCTTTTAATTTCACCTTATTTTTTTAATTGAACGATTACATATCATCAAATATCGATTCACGAATTGATTCAAAAAGAATTGAAAATTGATTAAAAACAAAGCATATGGAATTGGTATGTGTACTTCTAGTAAATTTGAAATGTAATAATAAAGTTATTCATTAGACAATGTGGCTTTTCATTAGATTTGAATACCATTAAGTCACACATAAAATCCGTAAATAATGAGTATAAAATTGATTGTACATTTCACCTTGTCGATTTCACGAACAAAACGCACAATTATCTCCAAGTACTGGGTAACGTTCCTCAAGAAAAAAAAACCTTCAAAACACCATTTTATTCCACAAAATTGAGGTTTATGTGTGTATATCTGTTTTGAACAACAATATAATTATAATTAAGTGTAAATTATTTTTTAAGCAGTTATAAATAACACTTTTAAAGATTTGCGTTTGAGATCGTCTCATAAACATTTAATGAGGTTCTTGCCTCATTTAAAATACTTGTGTAGTGTACCAAATTAAGGTGGTTGAGTTGCCGCAACTCTTGTGGTAACATTATTGTTGTCATACAAATAGGCATGCGAAGTTTCAATGTTCCGTTGGGAGGTGCGGGTAACAAATTGCTCAGCATCTTTTTACCTGTGTATAGATTTGATATTAATCTCATTGGAAAAAACAAAGAAAACTAAAAATGACCATTTTGGGCCTCAAGCAAGGAATAAAGAAAAATTACCATGATCTCTCCCAGTCTTTCATGTCAGCTATCACACACTCAAACCGCATACCAGGCCGCAGTGAATTAGGAAGAGAAGAGTAGATTGTTACCTAATGGAAAAGTTACAATGATGCCCTCCCTCTAAGATATTAACATCTGTGACGACTATTTTGACATTGGTAGGTATACGGAAAAATGCAATTAATACCACACATCATCACACGCATATTAACACCATACTATGGGAACATGCTTGACTCCTCATACGCCATACACGGAGGCCATCGATGTACCGGTGGGCTCTGCAAATGGCATACAGGGAGCCAGGCATATATACATATATAGGTGTAGTGTATGCATGAAAATGAATCTCAAACGTGTACATGAAAAACTATAATGTATGCTATCTATATATCCCCACACATTCGTAGAATTGTAATTTTTAAGCGTTAAAAATTGAACCATGATGGAGCTAACAAATGGGTGTTTTGTTCCCCACAAGCTTCTTTTTGCTCTTCGAAAAATAAGCAAGTAGCTAAAAGAAAGGGAGAGAGGTTTGTGCTAAGTTTATTGTATGTGGTATTTGTGAAAGAAAGAACGAAATTGTGGGGTAGTAGTTGAACCCTAGGCTGCCACTAAATATAGACACACGAAGAGAGAGAGAGAGAGAGAGAGAGAGAGAGAGAGAGAGAGAGAGAGAGAGAGAGAGAAGGGTATGGGTTGGGTTGGGTTACTGAACACCGCAATTCCCTAAGCTGTTATGGTGTTTGAAATCTCCTTTTCTGAGTCGTAAAGCAGAGGTTGCTTTTCTCATCTCTGAAGAGCCTTTGTCTGGGAGCGTTTGGAGGGCAATGGATTCCTCATCGGCTCACCTCCCTACTTTCTTTTCGAATAAACAATGACTGGAAATAGAAAAGCATGACAATATTACCTTATTATTCTTTTCCTTTCTTTCCCATCTCTCTCGCTTTAAAAGACATAAATTTGTACCGCAACCCATTTGTTTAACCGTAGAGATCTGAGGCGGTCTTCAAAATATATTTAAACTAGATTTTAGACCCGCTGGCATTTTCAAAATCCTACATGAAGTATATACACACACAAAGGTACTATTAATAGTAAAACTTGTTAAATTGAAAATAATTGGGTAATATCATTCAAAGTTACTATTATAATTAAAATATTAAAAAAAAATGAAATGAGGGTTGTTCTCTTTCTTTTGGAAAATCTAATTATGTAATCAGCCAAATCTGCCAAAGTTAAACAACTGTACTGAAACATATAATCTATAACAATAGTTAAGTAGATTGTATTTCGCTATAAAAAAAATTGATGTACGAGACTATAATTAACATTGTCTACAAGATAAATCTTTGTAGAAAAATAAATAATAATATTAAACCGTTGATACATGATCTAAAAATATACTCTTTACCAAACATAAGTATATTTAAACCAAATAAAGCTTTGTTTAAAAGTGACAGAGGATACACACATCTATATTGAATTATTCAAATTAGTGTAATTTACACTTTGTTGTATATGACACTTTATTTTAGCATGCTTGAGCATTGTTGGGCTTTGATATACAGACTAAACTTTGTTTCATGACTCCAAATACTTTTAAATTTAAACTTTATTGTAGATTACCTCGTATTATATAGACTTTGTTGAGTAGATTTAAGCTCAGTGTGAAAAAGAATGAAAGAAAACTCAAGACAATATATCCTCTCATATAAGAACGGGTTGGAAGGAGATTCATACATCCAGCCGATGTAAGACTTCACCAAAGAACTAAAAGATCATTATTTTTATCATTCGGTATTTAACTAAAACGGATTAACGGGAGACTCTTTTAAAAATAGTAAAAAAAATAATTTCGAGCTGAATTTTTTAAGCGCTCTTAACATTTCAGGGTACCCCTCAATTTTTTTGCTCGAAATGAATTATTTTACTATTTTAAAAAAATGGGGCAAAAAACTGTCACTTTATAGCCTCTAAAAAAGTGTCAGTTTTTTATTTATTTATATCAACATAAACATTATTTTCAGTTTTTTTCACCCAATTAATAATAAAATAAATAAATTTTATGAGTGAGTGCTTTAAAAGTGGGCGGGTGAGCGTGTTGAAAATGAATTAAGTTGTGAGTTTAGTAATAAAGTTATATGAGTTTAGAGAAACTACATCCATATAATCTAACAATATTAGAAGCTACACAAAATAATTCTTGATATTTCAACGCCATACGAAACATTACTTTCTTTGTAATAACCAAATCAAAATCTCAGAAGCAGAGACTAAAAAAAAAAGTAAACAGTGGTACTGTTCTAAAACCCCGCTTAGACACGCCTAGGTTTAAGGCTTGGGAGAAACGTCATGCCATACGTTTTTTACGCCTTATTCTTCGTAAAACCCTTAAGGCGCACTTTTTTTCTAAAAACAACAATGATTTAGTGAAATGATATAGCCTTTTAAAGATTTTTTTTACTAACCGGAGCATTATCTCATTCAAAATAATCAAATAGTATTTTAATTTGCATATATTCATACATATTTTTATGATATGTATAATTTTAGTATTTTAATAGCCTTGTTATGGTTAAAAAATATTAAAATAAATTAAGAAGGCCTAAATGCCTTTTCACGCCTTTTTACGCCTAAGGCTCGCCTAGGCTTCTAAGGCTTAAGACTTGGCCTCCACGCCTTGATAACACCCCACGATTTTTAGAACCTTGAACAGTACTAATAATATGTATCTTCAGAAATGACATAACAAGAGAGAGAGGGTTTTAATGAATTTTTATAGCTTAATTATTAAATAAATTGAAAAATTAGATTCTCACACAACATGAGTTAATAGATTCATTTATGTTGCATTGAAGAGCTAACATTTAATGAAATTAAATATCTATTTTTTCTGTAGTGTAGATGAATGTTTACATACATATATCTATTTAAAAATAGAGAGTGTAGATGAATGTTTACATACATATGTCTATTTAAACAACAGAGAGCAGCATGTAATTTCTTTTTCATACCTTCCTCTTTATTCTATCTTTTTGTTAAAACATATGTTGCCTATACACACACATACTCTCTCTCTCTCTCTCTCTCTCTCTCTCTCTCTCTCTCTCTCTCTCACACACACACACACACACACACACACAGACACATATATATATATATACACACACACACTACACCAAAATGGATAAATTGACACCCTTCCAACGACTAGTCTTGTTACGGTCATTGACCGTGATAAGACCGTGACAACATATTATCACGGTCATTGACCGTGACATGTCCGTGACAACTACACTTGTCACGGACTTGTCACGATCAATGACCGTGCGTGTACGTGTGTGTGTGTGTGTGGTGGGGGGAGGGGGAGGGGGACGGATAGGGGGCTAGAGAGGGGAGGGACAGGGGCTGGGTAGGGGGGCAGGGGGTGGTGGGGTGTATGTGTGTGTGTGCAGGTGTGTGCGTGTGTGTGGTGGGGGGAGGGGGCAGGGGTGGTGTGTGTGCGTGTACGTGTGCATGTGTGTGGTGGGGGAGGGGGTGGGGTGGGGTGTGTGTGTGGTGGGGCAATCTCAACAATTGAAACAAACAAATTGATTGATAAAATATGTATTGCCCCTTTCATTGAAAGTAGGATTGCCCCTCATTAACAGATAATTGTTGAGATTCGAAATAACTTTAATTGTATAGCTTTAATAAAATAAATTGTATAGCTTTAATTGTAACTTTAATTGTATAGTTTTATATGAAAGTAAATTGATAATTAGTGCCCATTTCATATGAAAGTAGGATTGCCCCTCATTGTAAATTAGTAAATTAATGATTGTATACTTTAATTGTTAGTTTAATTGATGAAAAGATTTAATTGAGTAGATGACTTAGAAGGAGTATGGGATACACATTTGTTGTTGCGGTTGGATAATAGTGGATCGATGTTGGGTGGGTTAATTTTAGAAGTGGTATGACCACTGGATTAATGTCCATATGGAGGTGGAATTTTTCAACTTTTTTTTAAAAATTACTTTGTATCACTCTTGTGTAATGTGCGTGTGTGTGGACAGTAGGGGTGCGGGTGGGGGTGGGGATGCTTCACTCTTGTACATATTATGAGCTAGATGTCGTTGTTTTGGAATTCAGAATTGAGGTGTGTGTGGTGGTGGTGGTGGTGGTGGTGGGGTGGGGTGGGTGTGTGTGTGGGGTGGGGCAATCTCAACAATTGTATATCTTTAATTAATAAATTATATAGCTTTAATTGTAACTTTAATTGTATAGTTTTATATGAAAGTAAATTAATAATTAGTGCCCATTTCATATGAAGTAGTAGGATTGCCCCTCATTGTAAATTAGTAAATTAATAATTGTTATACTTTAATTATTAGTTTAATTGATGAAATGAATTAATTGAGTAGATGAATTCGAATGAGTACGAGATTCTAGTGGATTGATGTTGGGTTGATTAGTTTTAAAAGTGGCATGACCACTGGATTATTGTCCTTATGGGGATGGGATTTTTTAACTTTTTCTGAAAATTACTTGAAATTAAATGAAACATACTTGAACTCACCCTTAGGAGGAGATGGAGGAGATGGGGGGGGGGGGGGGGGTAGGGGGCAGGGATGGGGGGGGGGGGGGTAGGGGGGATGCGCGTGTGTGTGTGAATGTGCGCGGGTGTATGTGTGTATGTGCGCGTGTGTGTATATGTGTGTGTAGTGTGCGTGTACGTGCATGTTTGTGCGTAATGTCCCTTGTAAACGAATTGATTGGTTATTAATTTTTTTAGTAAATTAATATATGATTGCCCCTCATTGTAAATTAGTAAATTAATAATTGCATACTTTATTTGTTAGTTTATTTGCATGTCTTCTTTTAATTCATTTTGATATGTACTAATAACATTTTTTTACGGCAAATATCTCCTTCGGGTATTAAGGCGAGGATGCTGATGCTTATTATGATGATGTCGTCTGGGCTTGGTGGTAGCGGAGGCAATGAGGGCTCCTCGGCCCCTAGGCTCCCCAAATATGGCAAATTGGGGATGGCCATCGAGAACAAGTCGGGGCTATTAGCGAGATCCAGACGATCATCGACCTGGGGTACATTAGTTGGAAGGAGGTGCCATATGAGATCAAGTTAGCTGTTTGGGTGACGCTACATGTAATGTATTTATACTTATATTTATATTTATATTCATATGAATATTTCAATTTCAATTTCATTTCATATTTATATTTATTTGTATTTGTAACTAACATTGTAATTGTTGGACATGAACAATTCATCCTGGATCCAAAGCTACGCGATTCCGTCTTGGAGCAGTTAAGGGAGCAACACAAGACGTGGAAGAAAAATATGCGAACCTGGTACTTTGGGAAGACACGAGAGTCCATTATCCAAAGGCGTGAATCCATCCCGTCGAAGGAGCCGATCTCATTATCACAATGGCAAAAGTTCGTTGACAATGAGATCGGGGAGTGGCAATTGGCATCTCCCCAATCAGGGAGGGAAAACCGGGTAAAAAAGACGGACGTACACTACTCCGACTGGACGTCTTACGCCGAGGTGGAGCATAGTATGATGGTAAGATTTAATTTTTCTATAACTACAGACATATATTATTCTGCATTATTTTACTTTGCGGGGTCGATACTAATTTTACTTTATTTTATTTCAGGAGACAGGGAGTGGCCCTAGGGGTAGGCCACATAGGCTTGATACTTATGTGGCTCTTCGGACGAAGAAGGGGAAGGACAAGGAGGTGTCCCCGAGCATTGCGGCCACGATTGTAAGTAATCCGACAGTTTACTTTTTGTTAATTACGTTATAATTTTTTAATTTACTTATTTTAATAATCATGTGCTTTTTGTCGTTTCAGGCAAAGCTTAAAGAAGTGCATGAGTCGCAGTCTGATGCCGATAAGGCATCTTTGTCCAAAGACGCACTCAGCCAAGTGCTTGGCTCTGATCTCAAGGGGAGGACAAGGGGGTGGGCTTGCGGGTGGCCAAATCTAGGATCATCAGATTAGAGACAAGCGACACTGGGTTGGCTCGAACGGTGGACTCGCATGACGCGAAGTTGTCCCGTTTGGAGGCGACGGTCCAAGATATGTTCTCATTCATGAAGCGTTCATTGGGCGGTGAAAAATTCAAGGGGAAAGGGAAGGAGAAGGTGGTGGGGGGAGGGGGTACGGGAGGACGAGGTGCGGGATGACGAGGATGTGGACCTCACTGCTTCATTGCCGACACGTGCGAACTTTGATGATCCACTTCCCTATTTGGCTCCCTTCGACCGATCGATGCCAACGCTTGGTTAGCCGAGCGTGTTTATACGGGACACATTTGATGGCCAGCGGATAGGGCAGGGATTGAGGGACTCGAATATTGTCCATGGTGGACTAGTTCATAGACGTGAGCTTAAAGACATCGAGTCGAGGGTGCTCGTCACGCATGTGATACCCGGGAAGGAGAACTTCCCGTTGTGGTTGCACGAACAATGCGGCACGATGTATATTAGTGGTTGTGTCAATTCGTATATCGTGTGGCCTACTCACCTCCTCGGATATAGCCTTACCCAAGACATGTAGTGACATTATTTGAATTGAATTGTATTATTTTTTAGTTGGTACATTTTAATTGTTTTTCAGTTGGTACATTTGAATTATATTTGGATTATATCGTGAAGCATATTATTTTTATTTTGAATGTATATTTGCATTATCTCTAGTTTATTTGGATATATGATGTTTGAACAGGTACAACGTTGCTATAATAGGTACAAATATACTGTTGGGTGTAATACCCCGTATTTTTATGCTTTCTAAATTTGGGAATTATTAAATTTAATGTGAGTTATTAATTTAATATAAATCCGGAAATTAATTATTTTTAATTGCTAATGTGACGAGAGTTAGTAATCATTGGAAAATTGTTGAATATTACTAATGAGTAAAGTAATATAAAATTGGTACTATTAAATGTCACGAGTGAATAAAATGACAATTTTGGAAATTTAAGTCCGGATGCGTCTGTGTCGTGTCGGGACTAAATATTAATTAATAAAAGTGAATAAATTATAAGTCACCCGTATGGTCATTTTGAGTGCGTCAAAGTGTCCGAAAGGGTCGAGATAGTTAAAAAAGTGTACCCGAGGGTTTAGTTTGGGTCTCAGAGCGTTTTTAGGCTTAATTAGTACCCCAGGAGGGCATTTTGGACATTTTGTAATTTTGGGTAATTAAACCCACGAAATTTATTAGGTTATATCAGCCATTTGGAATGGTCCCTTAGGTTAAGCAGACTTAAAATCTTAGAACGGCCATTAGAGAGGAAGGTAGAAAGCTTTCCAAGCAATCCAAGGCCAAAAACTCATTCGATTATACCGCCACCACCACCAACACGTAGATCGCACGACGGGGAACACAACCACACCAAATTCGTCCACAAATCAGAACTCTGAAATTCCTAGGAAAGTATTTATCTTGCTTAATTTCGTTAATGCATCACTCATGTTAGTCTAGGGTTGATTAGGATGAGTTTCATAGAAGAAAACTCATGTTGGAGATAGAAAAATTGCATGTAGTAATGATATGAATGATAATCTGGAAATTCCCTTCACATGTAGAGGTTTAACTATGGATTTATGATGGATTAGGAGTAAAAATTCTGGAAAAAGACTGATTAGAACTGTTGATACCAAAATTAATGTGCTGATGTGGACGAATAAGATGAAGACACGTGTCAATCTACATGGCACAATAGCAACGAGGAAGATCATTTCCCGACCAACTGTGCTTCTTTCCCTTCAACAAGAATACACCGAGAAGCTACATCATCCCGAGATACTCTAAGTACTCCGAGGAACTCTTGATCAACAAGCAACTAAGGCGGTCCGAACTGCATCTCGGCCGTATCATTAATTATTAGACGGACAACTGTTCAACTATCCATTGTATTCTTGACGCACACGTTGCATTAAATGTATTACCCTTTCATATGTAAATCATTTAATGTATTGGACCTTTCATGTACAGCCTCAAGGCTATAAATACATTGTATCTCCCTCATTCATGGGGGGCGGAATTTCTTGAGAGAATTTGTAATCAAGAATTCCACAAACACTCAGCAATAACATAACAGTGGACGTAGGCTTTATTCCTAGCCGAACCACTTTAAAAATCTTTCTCTTATTTATTTATCTGTGATTGAATAATTAGAGCAATCTAGTTTTTTACATCAACAAGAACAAAGTTAAAGAAATTTCTAGGGTTCATGAGATTTTTATAAGTTTTGGCCTATTAATCCAAGGATATTGATGAAAATTTGCATGCCTTACGTAGAAGATGTTTAATTTGGGTTCATAATGTTTGTAGTACGAATTTTTGGGAGTTTGGGTGTTAAAAATATGGATTTGGTTGATGTTGGATGATAGAACCCGTAACTGTTAATCTGCAGAATTCTCCATACCTGTTTGATCGATCGATCGAACCAGGAGTGTCGATCGATCTGGTTGATGTTGGATGATAGAACCCGTAACTATTAATCTGCAGAATTCGCCATACCTATTTGATCGATTGATCGAACCAGGAGTGTTGATCGATCGACGCATCGATCGATCAAGCTCCTGCCATCGATCGATCGACCCCTCCTTGCAGACTCTTATTTTCCCCTCTAAATAGTTAAATTCAATTTAAATGACAAATAATCTTTGGACATCCTTTTTAAAATATTTTGGGAGGTGTAGGAGACCAGTAGGAAATAATAAAAATATGAAACCTTTAATGTAGAATGAGATTCACATTTTTGGAGATGTGTACGTATAAGGGGACGAACGAACTATGTATAAAAAGGGGGAGGCGAGTAAGGTAGTTATGTTAGTAAATAAATGAGTACCTACTGAAATTACACTTGGGAGGATAGGAATCTGCGAGTGTCGCTTAATAGGTTGGGATAATTTCACAAATTAAAGTAAGAAACGAACCGTTATACGTGATAACTAAATAACCAGAAATAAGGATAAATGTCATAATTATGGGTTATGAGATGTACTTAAATTTGATATGGTAATAGTAGTATATTTATATGACTGTGTTTATGCATATACTATATACGTGTAAAAATCATGCCCACGCTACTTGCTATCCTTGAGGTTACCGCGCTGGGACAGTCTTATCTCGAATGGGCCTTCATGGGGGATATTGACTCGTACCCTAGAAGATAGGAATCCTAGGTACGGGCTATCGGATCGATAGTCGAACGGTCCTAAGAGACGTGAGGGTATGTACTGACTTCTTGGACTTGGAAACTCTGCTTCGCCTTAATATTGTTTATGTTTTGTTCAATACAATTCGAGAGTGATTCCGAACTTGTATTTCCCTTAGTACGAGTGATACGGGGACTGGATAGCAGAGTATGCCCGCACCATAATTATTATGTGGGCTGCTGTTAGAATATATATATTACATGAGTATTTAATATATATATTAAATTATGAAATGTGGAAACTACCTACTGTGTTTATGGTAAGTAAGAAATGAATAATGATTTCAATTGAGAAATACTTGTTTTGAAAAGTATAATATGTTATTGAGAAACTTTATTAGCAAATAAAGCTTAAATGAGAACTTTGGTGTTAAACAGAGTTTACCTCTTAACCAGTTGAATTTGTCAATCCAAATCTTACGAGAAACCTAAGATAAGATAAGTTAAACCGTTGGGAAGGTTAGTACGATAGGCGTGCACATTAAAAGAGAGGTGATAAATTCTCAAGGGAGTGTCGCACTAATATGTTGTTGCATTGGCCAGTAAACATTTTAAATACTTGCTAAACAAATTTTAAATCGTTTTTACAATCGGGCTCTGACCCGTTTCCAATTTCTTTTCTCTCTTGTATATATATGTATATATTACAGGTGCCCAGCCACATGGGCGTCTTGCATAGGATCCTTTGGAAGGAACGCGCTGTAGCTTAGGTGGGAGTTGCAGTCCTCTTATTTAGACGACCTCATTTCTTGATTTCGTTCCTTTCATTTATTTATTCAGTTGGGCATGTGTCTCCCTTTCCCATTATTCAGTGTTTTTATTGGACATTGTGATTCTTTTATTTCCAGTATTTACGCTTTGGATTTTATTACTATCAGGATGTTTTCCTTTAAGTTTTAATGTTGGGAATTATTTGTTGAATGTTTACTTCTTTGGGATTATAAGTTACATGATTATTGTTGTGCGATTATTTAAATTGTGAATTATGTAAAGTTTTAAATGTTGGTTTATAAAATAAATTTTTTTGAAAGTAATGTCTAAAATGGTTTTGACACTTACTTAATTATTTAGGGTGTTTAAATTGGAAAAGTATTTTTTGACAGTGATGCTAAGAATGAACTAACTGTTCACCTTGATTTTAATTTAATAAAGGAGTGATCGCCCGGTATTTAATTCGGCGGGGTGTCACAGGTGGTATCAGAGCATTAGGTTCTAGTGTCCTTAGGATCTGTACGGCTTATTTCACTTTCAGCTTAACGTTTTTGTTATAGAGCCCTATTTTAGGATTGTTGTATTCTTACTTTTACGATTACGTCTTCAGCTATTTGAGATTTGATAATAACTGTAGACTAATAAATTTCTTCACGTTTCAGATGCCTCCGAGACGTGCACCAAAGGATAGGCATGCCCAAGACGAGCAGCCAGCCGCTCTGCCTCAGGGAACGATGAATGCTAATGAGGTAGCCGCTATTGTTGCTCAGGCGGTGAATTCCGCGTTAGCGGTAGTACAGCAGGCTCCACCCCAGATTCAAGCAGTGGCGGCAGTACCTGCACAACTTCCATCAGCATGGGAGCGGGTTAGGGATGCCTTTCAGAAGGCGCATCCCCCTGAGTTCTCGGGTAGTTCAGATATCATCATCGTCAGCCAATGGAAGAAAGATATCCCGCGGCATCTGCGTATGTATGAGTGCACAGACGTGCAGAAATAGTTGTTGGCTTCATTTAAGCTAGTGGGGACGCTTTGTAATGGTGGGAGTCCACCACCACCTTGGAGGAGAGGGATACTATCCCGATTCAGCCATTCTGGGAGCGGTTTGACCGCAAGTATTTTCCACCCGCCGTGCAAATTGAGATGAGGCTAAAGTTACTGAACTTGAAGCAGGAAAATTCTACTGTTGCTGAGTACGAAGAGGAGTTCACAAGACTTCTCACTATAGTGCTAGATGAGGCACCCACTAGGGCAAGAAGATACTATTGTTTGCGGATG
This sequence comes from Sambucus nigra, assembly GCA_949130495.1. Lineage (NCBI taxonomy): Eukaryota > Viridiplantae > Streptophyta > Magnoliopsida > Dipsacales > Adoxaceae > Sambucus > Sambucus nigra. Next base: position 188,389,306 of record OX422224.1, on the reverse strand, counting down.
GATTAGCTTGGAGGATCCATCAGCACCTTATAGGGAATATGTCTCTGAGTACCTTCACAGATGTACTCAATGCTTCTTTACTACACTGCCAGGATCACCGCTTCTATCTGCAGGGAAGCAAGCGAGCAGGAGAGTCCAGCCAGCAGGGCAGGACAGGGGGTAATGGTGCTAGTGGAGCACCGACATCTCAGGGACAACCTCGTGAGCATGAGCAGAGTTCCCATCATGGGGACCCTGCCAAGCAATTCCGATCAGGTGATTCCAGGCAGGGATTTGGGGGATATAAGCAGGGTTAGTAGGGCCAGCCTAATCAGCAGGGCCAGCAAGGCCAACACCGCTAGCAGCAGGGCCAAAAACATTTTCATTAGGGCCAACAGGGCCAGTGGCGGGGCGGTAACGGCCAACAGGGCTATGGTCAGCAGGGTCAGAGGGGAGGTAATTTCAAAGGCCGATGTTTTGTGTGCGGCAAGCATGGCCATAAGCGCCAGGATTTTCCAGAGGGTGATAGGGCCCCACAGCAGCAGGGTGCCCGTAATGAGCCACAGAGGCCACTTTTTCCAGCCGCCCTCCCATCACCAACTCAGGTACTAGCCCTACCAGCCATTCCAGCTGCTCCAGTGCAGCAGGGGAAGTTACAGTACGGACGTGTCTATAACGTCCACCAAGCAGCAGCTCCACAGGCACCACTCGCGATTGAGGGTATGTTTCCTATCCATGGTACTATGGGTCGGGTTTTATTTGATACTGGGGCGACGCACTGTTTTATAGCTACCCATTTTGGGAAGGCCTTAGGGTTATTAGCCACGGAAGAGAGCACTGTGACGTGTGTAGACTCACCATTGGGAAATAGATTGTTAATTTTCTTTATATGCCGAGGTGTGGGGTTAGAGATTGGTAGCTTGGTATTACCAGTAGACATGTTAGTCTTAGATATGCATGAGCATGACGTTATCATTGGTATGGATTGGCTCGCAGCTTACAGAGCCATGATAGATTGTTTCGATGGGAGTATTGTTTTTGCCATTCCGGGGCAAGAGATGTTTGTAGTGGCGATGCCTCTCCCAGAGGGAGGCTCGACCGCTCATCTGTATTACATAGAGGAGGATACCTCTAAGGAGGTTGTGATTCCCTTAGACTCGATCCCAGTTGTTCGTGAAATGTATTTCTGAAGATACCAGGCCTACCACCCAGTCAAGAGATAGATTTTGTCATAGATTTATTATCGGATACTCGACCTATAGCGCGCGCTCCATACCGTATGGCTCCGGCAGAGATGCGAGAGTTACGAGATCAGATAGAGCAGCTGTTAGGTCAGGGCTTTATTCGAAGGAGTACCTCACCTTGGGGCGCTCCAGTTTTGTTTGTGAAAAAGAGAGATGGTTCACTGAGGCTATGCGTGGACTACCGAGAACTGAACAAGGTCACGATACGGAACAAGTATACGTTGCCTCGAATCGATGATCTGTTCGACCAGCTGAGGGGAGCAACTTTCTTTTCAAAAATAGATCTGAGGTCGGGATACCATCAGCTACGTATTAGGGAGCAGGATGTTTCAAAGACTTCTTTCTTGACGAGATATGGGTCCTATGAGTTCAGAGTGATGCCATTTGGACTCACTAATGCTCCAGCCATATTCATGGACTTGATGAACCGAGTATTCAGAGAGTTATTGGATCAGTTTGTCATCGTCTTCATAGATGACATTATGATATATTCACACTCCGAGGAGGAGCATGCCGAGCACTTGAGGCAGGTTCTTCAGACCCTACGATAGCATCAGCTGTATGCTAAGTACGAGAAATGCGGGTTCTGGTTACGTGAAGTGCAGTTCTTAGGACATGTTGTTTCTGAACAAGGAATATCAATTGACTCGAGTAAAGTGTCAACGGTGAGGGAGTGGGGACAACCCACGACACCGACGAAAGTACATAGTTTCTTGGGATTAGCCGGATACTACAGGAGGTTTATTCGGGGGTTCTCCAAAATAGCGGGTCCATTGAAGAACCTGACTCGCAAAGGGGTTCCATATGTTTGGGACGATGCTTGTCAATTGGCCTTCGACGAGCTGAAAGACAAACTTACTTCAGCACCAGTCCTTGCCTTACCTAAGCCGGGTGTGGAGTACCTGGTCTACACGGATGCCTCATTATGGGGACTTGGGGGAGTACTTCAGCAGGAAGAGAAGGCTGTAGATTTTGCCTCCCGCAATCTTAAGCCGCATGAGAAGAATTACCCCACCCACGACCTAGAGTTAGCAGCGGTCGTTTTTGCATTAAGGATATGGAGGCACTACTTATTGGGGGAGAAATTTCGCTTGTTCACGGACCACAAATCACTGCAGTACCTGTTCACTCAGTGAGAGATGAATATGCGTCAGCACAGGTGGTTAGAGTTTGTGAAGGACTATCAGTTCGACATATAGTACCATCCGGGGAAGGCCAACGTAGTTGCTGATGCGTTGAGCCGTAGACCGATAGACGATGTAGCGGACGCCTGGAAGGCAAAGTGAAAAGAGTTGGGTCACCAGGATGCAGTAGCCCGTTCCTTCATATCTGTCATGACAGTGACACCTGAGATCGTTACGAGGGTGATACAGGCACAGACCGCAGACCCATTTTTCCAGGAGCAGATTGTACGACTTTTAGCCGAGGGTGCTGAGTCCTATTCTGTTAGTTCTGATGGGGGTTTGAGGTTTAATGGGAGATTGGTGGTACCAGAAGGAGCAGACTTATGTCATGCAGTGATGACCCAGTCTCACGGGTCTCGATTTGCAGTACATCCCGGGGGAGATAAGATGTACCAGGATATGAGGCGGAAATACTGGTGGCGTGGGATGAAAAAGGATATTGCTGAGTTCGTGTCCAAGTGTTCTTCCTGCCAGCTGGTAAAGGTGGACCACCAGAAACCGTTAGGGTTGCTTCAGCCATTGGAAATACCCGCGTGGAAGTGGGAGAGTATTTCCATGGATTTTATTACAGGGTTGCCTACATCACAGCGGGGCCACGACTCCATCTGGGTGATTGTGGACCGTTTGACCAAGGTGGCTCATTTTCTATCGGTACGGACAGACTATACCACGGGTCAGTATGCTCAATTATTCATTGCTGAGATTGTCAGATTACATGGGGTGCCCCCGAATATTGTGTTAGATAGAGATAAGGTTTTCGTGTCGCGTTTCTGGGAGAGCTTTCAGGAGGCTATGGGTACAAAGTTGAGGGTGAGTTCAGCTTATCACCCACAGGCAGATGGACAAACAGAGCGTACTAATCAGATGTTGGAGGATATGCTACGCATGCGTGTCCTTGATTTTGGAGGAGGTTGAGAGCCACATCTTCCACTGGTAGAGTTCGCTTATAATAACTCTTATCGGTTCACGATTGGCATGGCTCCATTCGAGGCTTTGTATGGTAGGCCTTGTTGTTCCCCAACTTGTTGGATAGAAGTGGGGGATAACAAGTTTCTCGGACCAGAGGTGATTCAGGAAACCTCCGCTAGGATTGAGATGATTAAGAGTCGCATTCGAGTAGCCCAGGACAGACAGAAAAGCTACGCCGATGCGAAATGGTTCTTCCGAGAGTTTAATGTGGGGGACCAAGTATTACTACGTGTATCTCCTATGAAAGGAGTGATGAGGTTCGGGAAGAAAGGGAAATTGGCCCCGAGGTACGTGGGACCATTTTCCATTATCGAGAGGGTTGGGCCGATAGCATACAGATTGGGACTGCCAGATCATCTACATCGCATCCATGATGTATTCCATATCTCGTCATTGAGACGATACCTTCAAGATGATATGGCCCACACTCACATCGCGATCGATGAGATAGACTTACAGCCTGACATCTCTTACGAGGAGAGACCAGTGGCTATCCTAGACCATAGCGAGAGGAGATTGAGGTCGAAGGTAGTTCCACTTGTACGGGTCCAGTGGGAGCATCATAATGTGGAGGAATCCACTTGGGAGCGTGAGGCAGATATGCGCGAGAGATATCCAGATTTATTCTTACCAGGTATGCCTTATTTTTCAAATTTCGGGACGAAATTCCGTTGTTAGGGGGGAAGTATGTAATACCCCGTATTTTTATGCTTTCTAAATTTAGGAATTATTAAATTTAATGTGAGTTATTAATTTAATATAAATCCGAAAATTAATTATTTTTAATTACTAACGTGACGAGAGTTAGTAATCATTGAAAACTTGTTGAATATTACTAATGAGTAAAGTAATATAAAATTGGTACTATTAAATGTCACGAGTGAATAAAATGACAATTTTGGAAATTTAAGTCGGGACTCGCCTGTGTCGTGTCGGGACTAAATATTAATTAATAAAAGTGAATAAATTATAAGTCACCCGTATGGTCATTTCGAGTGCGTCAAAGTGTCCGAAAGGGTCGAGATAGTTAGAAAAGTGTACCCGGGGGTTTAGTTTGGGTCTCAGAGCGTTTTTAGGCTTAATTAGTACCCCGACAGTGCATTTTGGACATTTTGTAATTTTGGGTAATTAAACCCACGAAATTTATTAGGTTATATCAGCCATTTGGAATGGTCCCTTAGGGTTAGCATACTCAAAACCTTAGAACGACCATTATAGAGGAAGGTAGAAAGCTTTCCAAGCAATCCAAGGCCAAAAACTCATTCGATTACACCGCCACCACCACCAACACGTAGATCACGCGACGGGGAACACAACCACACCAAATTCGTCCACAAATCAGAACTCTGAAATTCCCAGGCAAGTATTTATCTTGCTTAATTTCGTTAATGCATCACTCATGTGTAATACCCCGTAATTTTAAATGACTTTTAAAATGATTATATTTTAAATTAATGGATTAATTGGATTTTCTTATTAATTAATTCATTCGGGTTTTATCCGGACGGTGGATATTAAAATGGATGATTCTGAATATTACTTAAAGATATTTAGGTAATATATGAATGTGATGTCATTGATATGACTGTATGATATAAATTCGGTAATTTATATTTTTAGTCAGACGCGGTATGGGACGTGTCGGGACTAGTTTATTAAATTAAAAAGGAAATTTATTTTCTATCGATCTAATAGTCATTTCGACTGCGTCGTTGCATCTGTAAGGTTCGAAATAGTCAGAAAAGTCTATTTGGATGTTAATTTTGAGTCTCGGGTCATTTGGAAATGAATAGACAACCCGAAAGGGCATTTTGGTCATTTTTCTAGGGGGGATGAATAGTGATTACGGATTTGGCACTATTATAAGTGTTGGTAGACTAAGTGTATGGGGGTTATTCATTTCCTCTTCACAAATAAGAGAAACCATCTTCCTAGAGAGAGTGTAAGAGTGCTTGGGAAGGGAAAAGCCATTTGGGAAGGAGAAAAACAAGAACCAAGGTTCACCACCACCAACCACCACCGGAGTTTGACCGGAGAAGGGAAAACCAACTGAAATATACTACACCAAAGGATCAGACCTATAGTAAAGGCAAGTGTTTGATAATGGCAATTTAAGTTTGTATGTTGTCCATGTTAGAATAATATGAAAAGAGAAGATTATTCATGTTTGGAAGAGATAATGGATCATTAAATGGATTTCTGGAAAACTGAAATGATATAGGAATTTAACTCATGTGTTAGGATATTAATAATCCACGAATTAGTCATGATTCTGTTGAAGAAATGATGGAAACCATTGATGTGTTCTTGAAGAGGTTATGTTAATAAATTTCTGAGAATAAGGAGATAAACATGCTTTTTAATCCAATCCTTTGATGATTCTAGGATGTTTAAAGTATTGGAAATCATTCATATATGTTGATATATCATGTATTAAAGTTTATAAGTCATTTGGGATGTTTAGATGAAGGTTTTAATGATCAAAAGTTGTTAAACCCGTAGTTGCAGAAAATCAGGCCTGGACCTGAGGGATCGATCGATCGACCCCTACCCTCGATCGATCAACCTCCCCTGATTAAGTAAAGTTGTTTCTTTTTAAATGTTGATTCTTATCCCGAAACTTTTATGGATCTTTGGTGATTATTATTTGAATATTTTGGGACTTAGAAAATATCAGTAAACCCTTGTTAAGATTTGAATTAATTGGATTTATATTCAAATGATTTAAATGATGAAAACTATATCGAATGGAATTTCGGTTTCTAGATTCATTTGTTAATTTCCGAATGGTGATGTATGAGGATTTAAGATAGGACCAGTAGGGGTGATTGAATATAACACCTAGGTATCCTTAGGTTTACAAGAGGGTTTAATCCTAAGTGAAAGAATATGTGCTTATAAGAGATTTGAAACTATCGGTTTTAACCTTAATAAAAAAAGAGAAATAAACTCGTTGTAGTTCGGGAGAAATAATGCTATGGACCAGTAGGATATTAGTGACTTCTTACTGAATATATGTTTAGGAAAATCCTATTTTAATCTTGTACATTGAGAGAGGGTAGCCTTAGGGTATGAGATTATCCCAATCACGTATTTAAAGTTGACGAACCTCCTCGCTCGACAACGTTAAGTAGTAGTGTAATGGAGGGGTTCCTTGTTTGGATTTCTCTTTGCGAGACGCTCCGCGCATGAACCTTAACGACGTCGGGAGTGGAGTGGTGTTAGGATAAATGAATAATTAAATTATAAGAGCGTAGTGGTATGGCTCCTAGATAGAAATGGGAGTTTGGAACACATTTGGTTGAAAGAGGTATGAGGTTATCCCGATCGCATAGTTGTAGTTGACGGACCTCCTTGATCGACAAAGTTAAGTAGTAGTGTAATGGAGGGGTTCCTTGTTTGGATTTCGCTTTGCGAGACGCTCTGCGCATGAACCTTAACGACGTCGGGAGTGGAGAGATGTTATAGGATGCGAGGATAATTAAATTATGAAGTAAAGATATAATATGTTAATACGTGGGATTTAAAAGGGATATAATGCTACGTATGGGAAATATCTTAGGGTAGTGATAATTACCTTATTGATACTATATTATAGGTATGATAATACCTATTTGATTGATTATTGATTTATGTGTATGACATACCTAGCTTACTTGCTATCGGTGGGAGGTTTGCGCGTGAGGGCAGTCATATCCTGATGAATCCATGGAATCTTTGATTTGTCGCTCGAGAACATAGGTCTATGAAAGACTTATCGGGGACTTGATAAGTCCGCTGACTGTGGGTACGTAGGTATGTGCGTGACCCATGGATACGAGAACTATGTTCGCCTCCAATTTGTTTGTTGATGTTTATGGTTCGTGGAATCTTACCGAACCTGTAGTCCCCTATTCGGCGACCTGCGATGATGGGACATGATAGCAGAGTAATGCATTGCACCACATCTGTGACTCGGGGTGCCTTATTATATATGAATATATATATAATAGATTAAATGATTAAATGGATACATTATGGTTAAATCTATCTACGGTGATAATTGTAGATAATGGTGAATAGAAAAATATAATGGAATTAAGTTAATGAATGTTATGCTTATATAATTTAATAGCTTAACTCATGTTAATGAGAAATGATTCAGATTAATGAGTAATGATTCATGTTAATGAGAAACTAATCACAAATGAGAAATGTAAATGAATAATAATGTGACGTATGGTATGGGACATACGGGGATTATGGGAATGGAATTATAATATGGAGACTAGAAAAGAGGAACCATTAACTAGGAGGTTAATAGGAAACGTTAAGTGTGCACTGTAGTTGAGAGGTGAGAATTGCAAGTGAGAGTTGGATATAACATGTACATAATAAATGCTTTATTGCACTTGTTAAATACTTGCTGTTTTAAAAATAATCTACACATTCGGGCTCTGACCCGTTTCCTTGCATATTTTCTCTTCTATTGTATCTCTATATCAGGTGTCCAGAAACAGGGACGCCAACCATAGTTGATTGTGACAAGCTATGGAGCTATGGAAGTTTTGCTTAGAAGCTTATCATCTTTTTGATTCACTGTGTTCTTAGTTCGGGCATGTCGCCCAAAGGATTCAGTTATCTTTTCTATTGAGGTCAAATTCTATTGTATTCGAGACTTTTAATACATTTAACATTGTTGGGATTATTTTAAAGTATTTATATTATTTGGGAATGTTTATTCCAGTTGCATTTAAATTCTTTTGTGTTATTTATTGTATTACCAATTTTGTATAATAAAATGTGTAGTGTTATTCTTAAACTAAAAATGGTTTTGTTGAAATTTAAATTTGGAAAGTTTTTAACACCAGCTTAATTGAGTTTTGGGTGAGTTGTAAATGTTTTCGACAGTGATGCTAAGAATGAGCCAACTGTATATTCTGTTTTAATTTGGTATGGGACTGGCCACCCGGTATTTAATTAGGCGGGGTGTTACAGGTGATATCAGAGCATCAGGTTCTAGTGTCCTTTAGGATCTGTACGGCTTACTATGTCTTCAGATTAGCGTTCTTTGATGTAGAGCCCCATGAGTAGGATTATCGCTTTTCTATTTACGCCTACAAAGGTATGATGACCGCGGTTGAAGTTGCTGCAATTGTCGCTCTGGCAGTCAATGCTGCTGTAGCTGCTATTCAGCAGTCTCCCGCACCGGCACCGGTTGTGCCACCCGCACAAGGGCAAGTGTTTCCTACTGCATGGGAACGAGCGAGGGATGCCTTTCAGAAAGCGTACCCACCTAAGTTTCAAGGAGGATCAGATGTTGTGACTGCTAGCCAATGGAAGAAAGATATCCAACGGCACTTGAGAATGATTTAATGCACTAAGGTTCAACGTTAGATACTAGCCACATTCAAGCTAGTAGGGGCAGCTTTACAATGGTGGGAAGCTACGACCACTATGGAGGAGAGGGACACAATGACTATCCAAGACTTTTGGGTACGGTTTGATGGGAAGTATTTTCCTTCTGCCATCCAGACAGAGATGAGGCGGAAGCTACTTAATTTGAAACATGAAGAGAAAACTGTGGCGGAATATGAGGAAGAGTTTACGAGATTAACTAATTTGGTACCAGCTGAAGTACCTACTGAGGAGAGGAGAGTCCTAATGTCCACTGATGGGTGAAACTATAATATTCGATAACATTTATTGGGAAATCTTTCATTACGTACGTATGGTAGATGAGGGCCATTGGACGGATAACGGAGATCGTACTTAGGAGGTTATGATGTATGTTCGAGTATGATGACCGTAGTCGAGCTCACCCCTATTATGGAAAAATTGAGGAGAGACATCAGTAGAAGTTCTTGAAATGCATGAATTGAGTATGTTCCTTAACAAAGGCAATATATTGAAAGGCTTGGGTATATAGTGGAGTGTGGTTAACTAGAACTGAAAATTTGGGGTAAAATTTTTCTTAACTTATCAGAGCAAAGTTATAATATTGGGATTCAACAACCATCACCCGCAAATGAGGGTATGTTTCCTATCTAAGGAAGTATGAGGCGTATTGATTTTTGTAGTGATTGATATAGTGAGGGCAAAAGGGTTGTTAAACTTAGCCTATGGCATCGTTATTTACGTAGACTCACTGAGGGGTGTGGGACACCTTTATATTACATGTTATCACGTGGGTTTGATTTGTATCATGGGATTACTTACCTTGAGCATGTCCGAGTGTGATTTGACTATCGACATGCATTGACTTGTGGTATATGAGAGCATATGTCTGCATCTTGTCTTCTATAAGAGAGTAGATGCGTAGACCCTATTTGAAATCGATAAAACCTAAATTTTTGTTTAAATCAATAAACCTGATATTTTTTTTTATAAACAAATTTTTATATATATTATTGACTAAGGACCTTAGGAGTTTCGATGACCGACTACTTTAGGAAGTAGTGTATCGGGGTGGTTCCTTGTTTGGATTTCGCTTGCGAGACACCCCACGCACAAAACTAATAACCGTTGGGAGTAGAAATAAGTTAGGTCTTTAGTATATGAGTTTATAACCTTTGCGACAAATATTATAATGAAAGTGGTACGACAGGGTGTATGGGCGCCCTGGATGATTGAATGGTAGTAATTTTCATAATGGTATAAGGTAAGTAATTTGAGACTTCAGGATTTATTTGTTCCCTTCGAGAGGATAATTTTTTTTTCCCAAAGTTTGTCACGTGGACGGTATAGGGAAGATTAGGTAAAGTCTAAATTTGATTCAGTTGAGACTATATGATGAGGCTTGGCGTATAACATCGATGGGGATTTTTGTTAATGTACTGTATGGGCGGTACGTCTTGGATTTCTCGCGATGTGAGATTTATACTCGGAGTTGACCTTACCGGTATGACTTATCTTCCTGAATTTTGGGAAGAAATTCTGTTATAAGGGGGGAAGTATGTAATACCCCGTAATTTTAAATGACTTTTAAAATGATTATATATTAAATTAATGGATTAATTGGATTTTTTTTATTAATTAATTCATTTGGGTTTTATCCGGACGGTGGATATTAAAATGGATGATTCTGAATATTACTTAAAGATATTTAGGTAATATATGAATGTGATGTCATTGATATGACTGTATGATATAAATTCGGTAATTTATATTTTTAGTCAGACGCGCTATGGGACGTGTCGGGACTAGTTTATTAAATTAAAAAGGAAATTTATTTTCTATCGATCTAATAGTCATTTCGACTGCATCTTTGCGTCTGGAAGGTTCGAAATAGTCAGAAAAGTCTATTTGGATGTTAATTTTGAGTCTCGGGTCATTTGGAAATGAATAGACAACCCGGAAGGGCATTTTGGTCATTTTTCTAGGGGGGATGAATAGTGATTACGGATTTGGCACTATTATAAGTATTGGTAGATTAAGTGTATGGGGGTTATTCATCTCCTCTTCACAAATAAGAGAAGCCATCTTCCTAGAGAGAGTGTAAGAGTGCTTGGGAAGGGAAAAGCCATTTGGGAAGGAGAAGAACAAGAACCAAGGTTCACCACCACCAACCACCATCGGAGTTTGAGCGAAGAAGGGATAACCAACTGAGATATACTACACTAAAGGATCAGACCTACAGTAAAGGCAAGTGTTTGATAATGGCAATTTAAGTTTGTATATTGTCCATGTTAGAATAATATGAAAAGAGAAGATTATTCATGTTTGGAAGAGATAATGGATCATTAAATGGATTTCTGGAAAACTGAAATGATATAGGAATTTAACTCATGTGTTAGGATATTAATAATCCACGAATTAGTCATGATTCTGTTGAAGAAATTATGGAAACCATTGATGTGTTCTTGAAGAGGTTATGTTAATAAATTTCTGAGAATAAGGAGATAAACATGCTTTTTAATCCAATCCTTTGATGATTCTAGGATGTTTAGAGTATTGGAAATCATTCATATATGTTGATATATCATGTATTAAAGTTTATAAGTCATTTGGGATGTTTAGATGAAGGTTTTAATGATCAAAAGTTGTTAAACCCGTAGTTGCAGAAAATCAGGCCTGGACCTGAGGGATCGATCGATCGACCCCTACCCTCGATCGATCAACCTCCCCTGATTAAGTAAAGTTGTTTCTTTTTAAATGTTGATTCTTATCCCGAAACTTTTATGGATCTTTGGTGATTATTATTTGAATATTTTGGGACTTAGAAAATATCAGTAAACCCTTGTTAAGATTGGAATTAATTGGATTTATATTCAAATGATTTAAATGATGAAAATTATATCGAATGGAATTTCGGTTTCTAGATTCGTTTGTTAATTTCCGAATGGTGATGTATGAGGATTTAAGATAGGACCAGTAGGGGTGATTGAATATAACACCTAGGTATCCTTAGGTTTACAAGAGGGTTTAATCCTAAGTGAAAGAATATGTGCTTATAAGAGATTTGAAACTATCGGTTTTAACCTTAATAAAAAAAGAGAAATAAACTCGTTGTAGTTCAGGAGAAATAATGCTATGGACCAGTAGGATATTAGTGACTTCTTACTGAATATATGTTGAGGAAAATCCTATTTGAATCTTGTACATTGAGAGAGGGTAGCCTTAGGGTATGAGATTATCCCAATCACGTATTGAAAGTTGACGAACCTCCTCGCTCGACAAAGTTAAGTAGTAGTGTAATGGAGGGGTTCCTTGTTTGCATTTCTCTTTGCGAGACGCTCCGCGCATGAACCTTAACGACGTCGGGAGTGGAGTGGTGTTAGGATAAATGAATAATTAAATTATAAGAGCGTAGTGGTATGGCTCCTAGATAGAAATGGGAATTTGGAACACATTTGGTTGAAAGAGGTATGAGGTTATCCCGATCGCATAGTTGTAGTTGACGGACCTCCTTGATCGACAAAGTTAAGTAGTAGTGTAATGGAGGGGTTCCTTGTTTGGATTTCGCTTTGCGAGACGCTCTGCGCATGAACCTTAATGACGTCGGGAGTGGAGAGATGTTATAGGATGCGAGGATAATTAAATTATGAAGTAAAGATATAATATGTTAATACGTGGGATTTAAAAGGGATATAATGCTACGTATGGGAAATATCTTAGGGTAGTGATAATTACCTTATTGATACTATATTATAGGTATGATAATACCTATTTGATTGATTATTGATTTATGTGTATGACATACCTAGCTTACTTGCTATCGGTGGGAGGTTTGCGCGTGAGGGCAGTCATATCCTGATGAATCCATGGAATCTTTGATTTGTCGCTCGAGAACATAGGTCTATGAAAGACTTATCGGGGACTTGATAAGTCCGCTGACTGTGGGTACGTAGGTATGTGCGTGACCCATGGATACGAGAACTATGTTCGCCTCCAATTTGTTTGTTGATGTTTATGGTTCGTGGAATCTTACCGAACCTGTAGTCCCCTATTCGGCGACCTGCGATGATGGGACATGATAGCAGAGTAATGCATTGCACCACATCTGTGACTCGGGGTGCCTTATTATATATGAATATATATATAATAGATTAAATGATTAAATGGATACATTATGGTTAAATCTATCTACGGTGATAATTGTAGATAACGGTGAATAGAAAAATATAATGGAATTAAGTTAATGAATGTTATGCTTATATAATTGAATAGCTTAACTCATGTTAATGAGAAATGATTCAGATTAATGAGTAATGATTCATGTTAATGAGAAACTAATCATAAATGAGAAATGTAAATGAATAATAATGTGACGTATGGTATGGGACATACGGGGATTATGGGAATGGAATTATAATATGGAGACTAGAAAAGAGGAACCATTAACTAGGAGGTTAATAGGAAACGTTAAGTGTGCACTCTAGTTGAGAGGTGAGAATTGCAAGTGAGAGTTGGATCTAACATGTACATAATAAATGCTTTATTGCACTTGTTAAATACTTGCTGTTTTAAAAATAATCTACACATTCGGGCTTTGACCCGTTTCCTTGCATATTTTCTCTTCTATTGAATCTCTATATCAGGTGTCCAGAAACAGGGACGCCAACCATAGTTGATTGTGACAAGCTATGGAGCTATGGAAGTTTTGCTTAGACGCTTATCATCTTTTTGATTCACAGTATTCTTAGTTCGGGCATGTCGCCCAAAGGATTCAGTTATCTTTTCTATTGAGGTCAAATTCTATTGTATTCGAGACTTTTAATACATTTAACATTGTTGGGATTATTGTAAAGGATTTATATTATTTGGGAATGTTTATTCCAGTTGCATTTAAATTCTTTTGTGTTATTTATTGTATTATCAATTTTGTAGAATAAAATGTGTAGTGTTATTCTTAAACTAAAAATGGTTTTGTTGAAATTTAAATTTGAAAAGTTTTTAACACCAGCTTAATTGAGTTTTGGGTGACTTATAAATGTTTTCGACAGTGATGCTAAGAATGAGCCAACTGTATATTCTGTTTTAATTTGGTATGGGACTGGCCACCCGGTATTTAATTAGGCGGGGTGTTACATCATGTCAGTATAGGATTGATTAGGATGAGTTTCATAGAAGAAAACCCATGTTGGAGATAGGAAAATTGCATGTAGTAATGATATGAATGATAATCTGGAAATCCCATTCATATGTAGAGGTTTAACCACGGATTTATGATAGATTAGGAGTAGAAATTCTGGAAAAATACTGATTAGAACAAAGTTAAAGAAATTTCTAGGGTTCATGAGATTTTTATAAGTTTTGGCCTATTAATCCAAGGATATTGATGAAAATTTGCATGCCTTACATAGAAGATGTTTAATTTGGGTTCATAATGTTTGTAGTACGAATTTCTGGGAGTTTGGGTGTTAAAAATATGCATTTGGTTGATGTTAGATGATAGAACCCGTAACTGTTAATCTCCAGAATTCGCCATACCTGTTTGATCGATCGATCGAACCAGGAGTGTCAATCGATTGACGCATCGATCGATCGAGCTCCTGCCATCGATCGATCGACCCCTCCTGCAGACTCTTATTTTCCCCTCTAAATAGTTAAATTTAATTTAAATGAGAAATAATCTTTGGACATCCTTATTAAAATATTTTGGGAGGTGTAGGAGACCAGTAGGACATAATAAAAATATGAAACCTTTAATGTAGAATGAAATTCACATTTTTGGAGATGTGTACGTATAAGGGACGAACGAACTAAGTATAAAAAGGGGGAGGCGAGTAAGGTAGTTACGTTAGTAAATAAATGATTACCTACTGAAATTACACTTGGGAGGATAGGAATCCGCGAGTGTCGCTTAATAGGTTGGGATAATTCCACAAATTAAAGTAAGAAACGAACCGTTATACGTGATAACTAAATAAGTTCCTTTCTTCCATAATAGTCCATTGTATCTCACGACCCAAGTCAATGGAGTAAGTTTTCCTATAGCCTTAACGTATGGTGGAATCTACATCAACATCATGCCTATTAACATGTACGAATCTAGGATTATGTAAAACAAAATTGTACCCATACCTCTTGTCATATCTAGTTTTGATAGTGTTATCTTTAGTTTATTATATGTGGGAATATGGGAATAAAGTTGGGGACTTCCCGCATTAAGATACATGTCATACCTTTAAAGATGGGATATTAACTATTGATTGGGAGGGTTTGGATGCACACTCTTCACTAACGTATAAAGGTTAACATATGGGGAAACATTGTTATCATTAAATCAAAAGAAAGGCATCTATCAACTGAAAAAACTCACATGGTGGATGCTACATTTTACATAGATACAAAGGAAGAAAGGAATCTCACTTGCCTATTCAAAAAAGGTGAGGACATCAAGTCGAGAAATCAAATACCACGAAGAGGAGGTATGTTCACGAGTTGATACTCTACACCAAAACTGGGGAATTGTCACGGTAAAAAATCGTGATACGTTTTGGGGTGAAAACTTTTCATCACAAGCGTGTCACAGTCAAAGTCCGTGACACATTTTTTCTTGTCACAGACATGTCACGGTCAAAGTCCATGACAAGTCCGTGATAAGAGAAACTTATCACGAACTTTGACCGTGACACATCCGTGATAATGTTTAACTTGTCACGGATATGTCACGGTCAAACTCCATGAAAATATTGTTTAACAATGAAAAACATTGATGGGAAGTATGGCCACTGCCACTGCCCAGTAGTATTTTATAACTTGTTACAACAACAGTATATGATATATATCTCAACCAACATTCATTCATTCATAATGAAAAATACTAATCATTCATTCATTCATTCATTCATAATAAATAATAAATAACATTCAATATTCAATATTCAATATTCATAATAAATAAATACTAATCAAATTATTATAAATAATTATTCATTTGTCATCATTTTGAAGGAGGAATGTAGGCCATACCACATAAGAATTGAGATAACCCTCAATAGTACTAATGCCGCATTGCTCGTTTAATCACAAGGGTTCATTCTCTTTTCCCACGAACACATATGTGAAGAGGTCCCATGCCTCGTGCGGTTGCAATAGATGTTTATGCACCATAGTACCTAGACGTGTATCCGGTCCCTCAACCCCCTAGCTATTCTATTGCCACTGCTTGTGTCTACTATAAACACACTACGCCAACCAATTGTTGAAAATGGTCTTGGGACAACAGGGGTATGGATGGGGGTGAAGAATATGTCACATGAAGATGCCAGGGGGGGGGGGTTGTTACAATGAAGGTGAAGGTGTGAAAGACGGAGCAGTGGTCCCATCATCTACCACTGTCTCTTTGCCCTTCCCTGAGCTGGACTGACCTTTAAGATCACTCTTAATATACTCGTATTTTTTGCATCGTTCTCTCCAAGTTTTCTAACTTCTCTCTGTGGTTGGTCTTCAACTCGTCCACCTTATGAGCTAGCCCATTGTTGCTCAATGCAATCTCGATGAGCTTTGACTTCCCCACCCGAGAGATCACCACCAGAGTTTGGCCCTTGTGATCACACCCGAACACTTGACTGCACTTGACTAAGTTCATCCGTAGCTAGAGATCCCTTGTCGGCATCACTTTGGGCGTTGTGCACTTCCTTAAGTTTTCTTGAAATTAAAAAAAGGCACAAGATTAGATAAATTAATAAAAAAGTGATTATAAATTTTTATTTTCATAAAGTAATTAATATTTTAACTTACAATAGTTGCGGAAACATTTGGATTGACCTCCGCATCCTTCCCTTTCTTAGTTCGAATTTCCACGTAGGCATCGAGTGTATGCGGCTTACCCTATGGTCCACTCCACGTCTCCCGAAATAAAATAATGCAAAATTAATAAGTTAGTATATAATTATAAGTAAATAGAATAAAATAAAACTAAAGTGAAAGAACATTACAAACTTACCACCTTGTGCACCACTTCGATGTAAGACATATGCCCAGAGTAGTGTACGTCGACCTTCTTGGCCCGATTTTCTCTCTCCAATTGACAAGAGAAAAATTACCTCTCTGAGACCTCATTATCAATAAACTGTTGCCAGCTTACCAATGAGATTGACTCCTTAGAGGTACCATGTCCCTAAGTCGTAAGATGGACTCCCAGTCTTAGCTGAAGTACCGTATGCGCATGTTTTTCTTACACATTTTATACAAATCTCTTTAGTGTTCCAACGTGGAGTTGCGTAAATGTGGGGGGAAGCCGAATTTTTCCTGTCAAAAAAATCCAAAACAAAAAGAAAGTGAGTTAGTAGTATTTAAATTATAAAATATAATAAAACTTAAATATATATACAAAACAATAAGAAAGTGAGCAACTACCTGTAATGCCCCCCAGATGGCCATCTTAAGCTCGTTGTGCACCTTACTCCAATTCGTGTACCTGGGCCAATAATTGTCCTCAGCAACTCCAGGGCCCTAGATTGTAAGGCCGTCTTATTCTCCATTATGGCCCCAATTTGCCCCACTTTGGGGGCCTCGTGCTAGATGAGCCTTCCTTGCCCCCGTTTTCCTAACGCTCTGATGTAGACATTACTTGCAAAAATTATTGTTATTAGTAGAAACATATATATGATAAAATGATCAAATTCAAATGGATAAAAATATTAAATTGATTAAAATCCAAATGAATTAAAGAACTAGAAGAATATAAATGAATGAAAGCATTTAACCATTGTCCGATAATAATAAACACTAGATGAATACAAGGTAACGACATTATAGGAATAAAAATACATATCACAAACCAAACTAAGCATTGTTTCAAAATATTGGAATATTCATTATAATTTAAAAAATATTTCAAATTCGGGTTATCATAAAAAATGGATTGATATTCGGTAGGAGCGGTTAAATCATCCACGCTACTAGTTAGATTCTTTGGTGCATGTAGGACGATTGACCACAACTCGTTGTTGATATAATCTGAGTAAAACACTTTCTTGGCCTTTTGAAAAGCACAAATAAATACCTCATTGCTTACATGCTCGTTGCTCTTCAACTTGGACAAGTCGACTATGATCAAATTGGTACCAGGATAAACTTTACAAGAATTTTTTATCCTCAAATCTTACCCAATCACAATAAAATACAAACTCTTTAAACCTTATATTGTCCAATTCAAATATATTCCGAATGACACCATAGTATGTCATTTCAGCTTCAACGAGGTTTTTATTTTTTGCGCTCGCTCGAAAATAAGTAAGAGTCTTGTATGAAATGCCTGAATTCTATAAATTTGTATTTTTCTTGTACACCCTTGCACCGAATACATATCCATTACATTGATACTTTTTATATTCGTGTGCTATGAACAAAGTCCGGTGGCTAGACGAGCAAGCCTTGATATTGCATCACCCGTCTTTAAGAGCTGAGATTATAGATAAATTAATCACGTTCGTTTTAAAGCTTTCTTATAATATGTTATTTAATAAGAGACATTCTCATTATACAACCTGAATTCGTTGTCTTATTGTGCCATCATTCTTCGTCCTTTATTTTTCACGAACACATCATATTTCCTACGTTGATCATGACGAATGTATTATGAAATTAATCATGTATAAAAATTAAAATAATGTAAAAGTTAAAATATTATAACCTAAATTGTTTTCATTCTTCGAGATTTCATGTGTGTCAAATAGATAATGAGCTACTTGTGCATACTATTAACTCATTAATTTCACTCACGAGCACATCGCTTGACCACCCTCATCGGCGAACTCATCACTGTTATCCACGCTGCTTGGGTTAGGCATATATTCCCAGTGTAGATTGATGACTCCATGGTGATGTATTACTTTGAAATTGATCCTTCAATATATTGTGTATTCTTGACATAATCTTTGAAAACTTTTGTCAACCTTTTTAAATGGGTACATCCACCGATATCTACCTAGGCAGCAAAGAAGTGCCTCATCGCATAAGTGTACCAACAACTGAACACTTATGTCAAAAAATGATGGAGGAAAGAATTTCTCTAATACAGAAATCGTTTCGGCTATAGCTACTTTTCCTGCCACTATGTCCTTTCGATTGACTACCTTCTCATATAAAAGTGTGAAGCATATGTTAATTTTCATAATATCCCTCCGCAAATCCTTACGCCGGGGGGGGGGGGGTAAAAATATCCTTTGGAAATGGTATATACTTTTTCTACTAGCGATGAGACACAAGATTCAGTCTCCACTCCATAAATAGGACACCCCAAATAACCATGTACTACACAACCAGATAATGTCCCATAAGCTGGAGAATCATGAATTGCCTACATCAACATAGCTTTTAGTGTAAATTCTTCTTTTTTAAAAGAGTCAAATGCTTGCACACCCTCTTCCCACAACTCATTAAATTTTTCTACAAAAGGAGCCAAGTAGATATCGATGTACTCACTTGGTGCCTTTGGCCCAGGTATCAACAAAGGCAACATTAAAAATTCAGGTCTCATATACTGTGAAGGAGGGAGGCTGAGTTGTGTTAGGATTACTGCTATACACTATGATTCGTGCTTATATTTCCAAATGGATTAAAACCATCTATTGATATTGCCAAACGAATGTTACGTTATTCTCGAGCAAAATCGGGATACTCAGAATTCATCCTCTTTCAAGTTTTAGAATCAATAAGATGACGCATGAGATTATCCTCAACTTCTGCTGTAAGACCTCGGTCCGGATTTATTAATTACCCTTAGTCAACCTTGTCCAATGCGAGAACTACATGTGAAGTGTAATGAAATAACCTATATAATGTTGCTAGTCTAGTTTTATTTTTAATTAACATTCCACTTGTTTAACATGCAATTCCAATTTGAAATTAAAATACGTGAGAGACCCATGGAGATCACTCCTAAGTCCAAGCATACAGAGTTACTAACATAATAACAAAGAAGTACTTACATGTATAATGCTCTCAAAATATGAAACCGCTCTCAACCTGTCGTAACAAAGCGAGGGTGTGAGAAAAATGATCAGTAAGAAATATACAAATGTAGTATAGAATCAAACGGCAGAAAGAAGACTCTAACACGTTATGCCTACGTGCACATGCAACTACCTTGTATACATATATACACATACATATAAATATACTTAATTCAAGAAACAGTTTGATTCTGAAAACCTTATTTATCTAGATTAATTTACCGTAATCATATAAAAGACTTCCTTTTTCTCATTTAAAAAATTCTCACTTTATTTAACACACACAATTAAATACTTAAAACAACAATACGCGATCTGACCAAAAGTCATTTCTTTACCGAAATTACCCTTTTATTTTAACCAAATCACATTAGTATTTTTATTGAAAACCACATTTTCAACACACACGTTTACCATGTTAGAAAATACTCATTTAGTCTTTGAAAAACATTTCACAATACAATCTTATGTTAATTATGGTTTTAACGACTTAGGTTTCTTAACCACCCATTTACCCAGTTACTTTGCCTTTTTCCTTACCTTGTCCATTTCACCTTTATCAGAACATTTATTAATTCAGCCAATTTATATTGTGTTAATTCAGTCAAGCAATTTCTTGACATGTTCCTTATTCCTTTATCTTTTCTCGGGATCTTCCAATAACTGCATACTTCAATAGGCTCCGCACCGCCGGCTACATGCACCATATGCTCTAGCTAGTTATTTCTGGTCTTTCACCCCAGGGCTTTGGGCCCTCCTTAATTTTTTTGATATCATCCAAGTTCCCTTCAATGTGTTTCAACATTTTACAAATGTCCACAATATTTCACTTTTCCTTTTACCCGAGTGAAGCCAAAACCTAGAGTTTCACCCGAACTTGTGTTACACTTTGAAATTTACCATTTCATGTCCTTTACACTCTAACCTTCAGTTTGTTCCGAAAATCATATTCATTTAAGACCACTTTGTGTAACACCTTTTCCAATATTTTTATTTCATAAAAAAGTTCCACTTTAAGTAAAGTTACCATTTTACCTATTTATTTCCAAATTCATCTTTTACTCTATTTTCACAAGTGTTAATTTTTCAAAAAATAATATTAAGTTACCCACACTAACTTCTTAAGTGTATTAACACCTTAACACCCTTTCAACCTTGGAGTAATATTCTTCTTAATTGGAAACACCACAAGGAGAACTCCCCATTGTGGTTGCACGAACAATGCGGCACGCTGAATATACAAGGGTGTATGAATTCGTATATCGTGTGGCCTATCCACCTCCTCAAACCTACCCCAGACATGTAGTGACATTATTTGAATTGAATTGATTTAAGTTGTTACATTTAAATTATATCGTGATGTATATTATTTTGAATGTATATTTGCATTATCTTTATTTTATTTAGATATATGATGTTTGAATAGGTACAATGTTACTATAACAGGTACAAATATTCTACTGGGCAGTGGCAGTGCCAGTGGTAGTGACTATACTTTCCAGCAGATTTTTTTTCAATTCTGTCCAGAATTGTCACGGTCATTGATCATGACAAGTTTTATTTGTCAGAGACTTATCACGGTCAATGACTGTGACAATTTTTTAAAGATTGCCATAGGTTTGTCACGGTCTAAGACCATGACAAATATTATCATGGTCACAGACCGTGACAGGACAGTGACAAGTCCATGACAACAGAAGTTGTCACCCCCAGAATTATCACGGTCATTGACCTTGACAAGTTGGACTTGTCACGGTCAATGACCGTGACAATCTGACCGATTTGGTGTAGTGTTATCTCATTATTTCCTTTCCAACTTCATAAGTGTTAATCCTTTTCAACATTATTAAGTTACACACCAACTTTCTAATGTTTAACAATTAACACTTATTCAACATCATTACCAACCATTTTTCCAAACTTGACATTGCTTTACTTTATTTATTCAAGAAATATAATTATATTTAAGACTACTTTAATAAGAAAATACTATGTTCTTTTTATCAATTCAAGTAGTCTTACAACTTTATATTTATCACACTTTCAACCCCTTTTTCACAAACTTTGAAGGCAAGAGTTTCTACTATTCTTATTCCGTGTTCAAAGCCAACAAAACCTTTTTTAAACTTGTTTATACATTCATTATCCAAATACTATGAGTTTATATGTATGAGAAGATGGATTTTAAACTTTAAAATCCCATCAAATGGGTCAAACATGTTTTTCATTCTAGAAATTCACCATGCTTGCAAAAGTAGACTTTCAAGGTGTAATACACCGACTTAACACTGCAATTATCTTCAAATTGAAATTTTTTATAATGAAAAGGAAGTATATGTTAAGGGTATTAATGAAAAGGAAATGTATACCTAAGGTAGGACTAAAAATTGATATATATATATATATATATATATATATATATATATAGAGAGAGAGAGAGAGAGAGAGAGAGAGAGAGAGAGAGAGAGAGAGGACGAACTATGTGAGAGGAAGAAACTAACTCCTATTTCTATCGTATTTCAAACGACATAAAGGGTTGTTCTAACGACTGAATGACTCGTTATAACGACGAGCTATATCGTTAGAACAACAAATTGTATATGATGAATGCCAACTTAGCTATCTCATTCTCAACCATAAATCAAAATTCAAGGGTCTGGATCAAGTCGAGGGAATTGGTGAGAGGTTTAGGGTTCCGAATTTATGTATAAGAAAGAGAGGCAGTGGGTAAACCATTTACACTTATTAGAAGAAGATCCCAGGGCTCTTCCTATTTGTGCACTACCTTCAACAGTTTTGAGCCAAATAAAATATCGCCACCTCTATAATACTTAGTTCCCTATTGTTCACACAAGGCTACGAGTTAGGTAAGATGTTGTTGCAGGGTTTTGAGGCGTGTTTGAGGAGGTACTCTTAGAAAAAGACATATATATTGATGGAGGTCCTTTAGAGGGTATTTGATGGTGTTTCTTGGAGGAAAACTTGGTGGTTGAAGACAACCCCTTTAATACCACCTTAGGACATGGGGGTTGTCATCTCCATTAATCTTTCATGCCTTCCACTAATTTGAGTTCCATAAAGGTGGGAAAATTAACTTTGATTTGAGTTTAATGTGTAGTATAAATTCAACATGACATTTACATATATTATATTAAATATATATGTGTAAGATATTTGCTTGCCTGCTAGTGCTGATTATTAATCATGTTAATATTTGTATGAAATGGTATCAAAATGATAAAATAAATTTCAGAATATAATAATGGACATTTTTCTGGAATAAAAATGTGTGATTTTAGTGTGTTTTCTACTAAAACAAATAATGGACCTTTTTATGAAATAAAAATGTGATGATATTATTTTTGTGTGCATTCTAGTAAATATGAAAATAGGTATTTTTCTAAAACAAAAATACTGGAAAATATCATTGTTGTGTGTTTACTAATAAAATTGAAATATAAACATTTTTATGAAATAAAAATCTATGAAATGCTATTTTTGTGTATTTCTAGTGAAAGGAATTAATAAACATTTCTATGGAATAAAAATATAAGAAAATGCTATCTTTGTGTATTTTTAGCAAAAGAAATAATGGACATATTTATGGAATAAAAAAGCGTGATGATATTATTCGTACGTATTTTTAGTAAAAAGAAATGATGGATATTGTTATGAAATAAAAATGTAGAATGATGTTAATGTTCTCAAATTATTTATGAAATAGATATTTTTAAGTTTCTTACAAAAATGGAGACTTTATGGATAAATGGACATTGTGGGATTTAAAGAAATTGATAAAATGTCTTATTCTGCTTGAAATGTACGAAAACTATTGGTCCTATAAAGTGTGGTGTAAAAGTGAATAATGGAATTTAAAGGGGTTAAATGTGTGAATAGAAGCGAAGTGGATTTTAAGATGCAAAATTTCTTAAATAAAGGGATATTTCAAATGTTCAGAAAATGGGACTTTAATGTGTACAAAGGTGTGATTTTATATATTAAAGATGTTAATGTAGCAAGTGAGAAAGTGGGATAATTGTGATGTTGAACGAGTGTTAAAGATTAAAAAGGTGTTTAAAATATTAAGTTGGAGACTTAATAACCATTTTGAGAAATAACACTTGTCGATGAACTAAATTATGATTTTGACAAATAAAAAGGATAAATTGATAATTTACTTAAAGTGGAACATTTTTATGGTATAAAACTGTTAAAGAAGGTCTTTACACTAATTTGTGTGAAAATGAATTTAAATCCTAAAAGCGTGAATGGTTTTAGTGTAAATCACGCGTGTGTGGGAAAGGGACTTAAAGAAGAAAAGAAATAATTTTCCAAGTGTTAATGGAAAAACAGACGGTTAAGTCTGGGTTTTGGCCCCAGCCGGATAAAAGCAAAGAAGCGGAATAATACGGACATTTGTAAAATATTAAAACACATAAAAAGGGACACGGATGAATCCGAATTAAAGAAAGAAGGGACCGGAGCCTTTGGGTGAAAAATAATAAATCACTGGCCATAGCATATGGTGCGCATAACCGTCAGTGTAGAGCCTATGTAAGTATGCGGTATTGGAAGATTCCGAGAAAACATAAAGGAAGTATGAAACATATCAAGAAATGGATTGTGTGGTAAAATGTGTTAATACAACCTAACTTGAATGAATGTAATAAATATTTCGGTAAAGGTGAAATGGATAAGTAAATGCATAAATCCGTTAAAATCCATAAAGAAATCAAAATGGTTAAATGAAGTAAATAAATGGATGGTTAAGCAACTGTGGAGACTAATTTTACTCTCAGCCCACGAGAGTAGCCGACCTGTCCCAACAAATCTAGAAAGCTGCCCGACCCAAATCGTGTGAATAAGCTACGAGTATGTATAGCCCAAACCGCCCCAAAACTAAGTCAACCAGCAATAATCTCGTGGATATATTCAAAGGATTCATGGATCATCATGGACGTCGTGGAGTTATTTGAACAACTGAAATTCTATATCTATAAATTGTAACCCCTGGCCTAGGGCACATGGGCATATAATAAAAGCATATTGAGAGATACTTAATAAAACAGTAGACCTCTCCGTGGACATAGGCAAGTTGCCGAACCACGTACATAGTTGTGTTGTGAGTGTGATCATATGTTTTCTTATTTGATTATGATTGTTCTTCATAAATCTTTTATTGTGATATTTTTTGATACCACAATTGGCACCGTATGTGGAAATTGACTGTTATTCCTACGAGAATACTCACTAACTAAAAGCCCTCAATGTCTCACCACAACAGTAACATCCCTTAAGTCGATAATGTTCAAGAAGAACCTGCCCCTCCTAGGGTGAGGTCTGAAATTCACCAACCAAATCTAAGACTTGGCCTGCGAAGGCAGCCTTCTGAAGAGAGTCATGGATCACCAAGGTCCACGCAGATTTTTAGGTTGGTCGATGCCTATGAGGCCAGACTTCGAGAGAAAGAAGAAGCTACGCATCGCTAATAGGAAGAGAATGCTCCCATAAAAAGGTGACTGGAAAGAATATATATAGATCTCCATAGAGATACAAGATGACGCCATGATCGGACTATTAGTCCTCAGGTGAGTGAATCTCAAAGCCAAGGAAGGATCCCCAGGCGTGACCAAGGGATAATTGAGAGGAACGGATCAGAGTATGGTGGATTAGAATGACTACAGCCAGCACAATGTCCTGGGAGCCCTCATCGATAGAATGATGAAATTAGGAGCTTGATTTGTAAGGAGACGGATCAGCACCCAGCCCACCGAGGAGACAGATCCACACAAGAGCTACTTAGAAGAGCTCTTAACACTCAAATGAAGTCCCCTTTTCCAAGGGAAATAGAAGAAGAGGAGCCCCCAAGAAATTTACAATCCCTAGATTCAAGATCTATGATGGGAAAACTGACCCTATCAATTATGTCCAGTAGTATAGGCATCTAATGACCTTGTGACGCCACAACGAAGAATTGATGTGTCACATATTCCCTTCCAGTCTGCATGATGTGGCTCAGAATTGGGTCGAGAGGCTGCCACATAGGTCTATCAGGAGATTTAAGGCTCTATCTTAATTATCCACAACTCGCAATATGACCAGCAACTCCCACCCCAAGCGGATGGATGCTCTACTCACAATGAAGAAAAAACCACATGAGAACCTCAGGGAGTATACCAAAAGGTACTGGGAGATTTTTAATAAAATTGAGGACTACTCGGAGTAGGTTGTCATAACATCCTTCAAGATCGGATTGCCAAGCACGTCTTTATTACACCAATCCCTAACTAAGAAGGAGGCTAACTCTATCGATGACCTGATGGACCGTATTGAGAAATACACCAAATTCGAAGATGTAATCCATATTAATACACAGGACAATGGTCGCGCAAAGATGAATAAAGGGACAGAGAATAATGATTCCCAGAAGAAAGGAAACAATAATGGGGGAAGGATGGTTCAAAAAACGACAATAAGAATGACCCATCAAAAGCATTCGAGGCTGTTAACATAGTCTTCAAGGAACCAATATAAAAAATATTTGCCAAAATCAAGGAAGAGCCATTTGTCAAATGGCCTAAGAAGATGGGAGGAGATCCAATGAAGTGCAATAATGCATTAAGGTGTACATTCCACAAAGAAGGCGGTCGCAGAACTGAACACTGCAAAGCACTCAAATCTCATCTCGAGGAGCTGGCCTAGGCTCATTATCTCAATGAGTTCATAGATAAGAAGGCAGACAAGGTCGCAACCAATAAAGACCAGAAGCCATACAACGTCCTTGAGGACGAGATGGTTCATGAGTTCGCAGTAATTCTTGGGGCATCAGACCTTAAGAAAGTACAAGGAAACGCTGTTCGGATGGAAGTTAAAAAGCTTACTGTCGTTATGTAAACTTTTCAAATAGACCCTGCCAAGACTCAGGTCGGGAAGCGTTGGTGACTAAAATACGTTGACTATAGCAAGCACATTATGTTTACTGAAGATGACTTAGTTGGGGTAAGAACCCCATATTATGATGCATTGATCATCACACTTAGGATAACTAATTGGGACATTGATAGGTTACTCATCGACCAAGGTAGCTCTTTCGAAGTGATGTACCTAGACTTGTTCCACAAATTGAAATTGAATATCGTCGACCTCAAAGAGCTCACCATTCTATTGGTCGACTTTTCAGGAAAGATAAGCATACTACTCTTCCAATCTAGGCGGGAAGTATTTCACCGATGATCGAGTCTTTGGTAGTAGAAATCGAATACCCCTATCATGCCATGCTGGGCAGAGGATGTCTCTATGCTATGAAGTTCGTACCATCATCATGTCATTAGATACTCAAGTGTATTACAGATCCAGGGGTGGTCAAGATTCGTAGTGACCAAGCTATGGCTAGAAAATGCTTCATTGCATCCAACTGCTCCAAGCACGAGAAGAAAAAAGATGAGGGGAAGTCTAGGAGGAAGCCCAAAAAGGGGTATTGCCTCCACCCCACAAGTAGGGTCGTCGAAGACCTGCAAGAAGTTATAGTTGTGGGTAACTCACCTAAAAGGAAATTTTTAATTGGTACCTCTCACACTGATCGAGAAAAGAATGAGCTAACCACGTTCCTCCAGAGCAATCTGGATGTTTTCGCTTGGGAACCGTATGAGCTACCTGGGATAAATACCACTATTACATGCCATCGACTACACGTCGATTTAGCTTTCAAACCGATCACTCAGAAGAAGCTCTAGAAAAGGCAAAGGCAGTAGAGAAAGGGGTAGGAAAATCATTGGGAATCGATTCCATTCCGGAAGTTTAATTCCCCAAATGGTTATCCAACCCAGTCGTCATACCCAAAAGCAATGGAAGCTGGAGAGTATGTATTGACTTTACTGACCTCAATAGGGCTTGTTCGAAAGATAATTTTCCTCTTCCAAAGATATCAGTTGGTTGACGCCACTGTAATGCATGAAAGAACGAGCTTTCTGGATGCTTACTCCGGATACCACCAAATCCCACTTTATGAGCCAGACCAAGATAATACGTCCTTTATAACTCCTATTCGATTATATTGTTACAAAGTCACACCATTCGGTCTCAAGAATGTAGGAGTGACTTATCAGCGACTGTTCACCAGGATGTTCCCCAGGAAAATGGGAGAAATAATGGAGGTATACTTCGATGAGATGCTCGTCAAAGGTAAATTCAAGGGTGACCATCTCTCAGACCTAGCAGGAAACTTTGAGATCCTTAAGAAATATCAGATGAAACTTAACGCTAGTAAGTGTTCATTATGTGTCCAATTAGGAAAGTGTAACAACCCGTCCTTTTGGAGACAATTAAATTCCATATTTGGATATAAATTGGAAATTTGGAGACTTTCTCGAAATAGTGATTTTTGGGATTTTTGAGGATTGGATGATTTTTCGATGGATGGTGTATTTACTTTTGGTGTTAAGTAAATGAATTGGAGTATTTCAATAATATGTCGTCGTTGAGTAAAGCGACAAAAGATAAGATTTTAATTGGAAGACCCGCATTTAAGTTATATGGGTTAGAATCGTGATTTGCGGTCAAGTACCTCGGATGGGAATTTCGACTGCGCCGTGAGTCTCGGAATGGCCGAGATAGTCGAAAAAGAGTGTTCGATTGTCGAAATTGAGTTTCGGGAAATTTTTGGAGTCGTAATTGAGTAAACGAGTCATTTTTGGGTTTTAAGGGTTAAAACCCTTTTCTTCCTATATAAAGAGGGAGAGGGTAAAGAAAGGAGAAAGAAAGAAAGAAAGAAAAGAGAGAAAAGAGAGAGAGGAGGAGGAGAGAAAAGAGGAGAAAAGGGGAGATTCCGGCCAAACTCCGTGGGATTCGGCTCGAGGTCGTCAGATTTTATCTACGAGGCAAGTGTTTACTTGCTTTATTTATTTTTGAGCATAAATATCTCATATAATTGTTGGTATAAACAAACCCTAAAGATTTTGGGTTGGGTTTTCGTGGATAAAATAAGTTTTCGGGAGTTAAAACGAATAAACCCCTATAATTTCCTAATTGAAGAAACTTAGAAATTAATTGAAATAAATTGGTGATTTTGGGTTCTAGGACGTTTAGAACCCTTATCATATGTGTAATAATTGTTGGTTGAGGTTGTAGGATGTTAGGTGAGGAGACAAAATCTTGAGGAAGATTTAATGGCCGAAAACAACTTCTCGGAGAAGAAGCTGTCCGGCATGGTGGATCGATCGACTGGAAGAGGTCGATCGATCGAAGCCTCGATCGATCGATAACCAAGGGTCAATCGATCGACCCTATAGTAACTTGGGAAATTTTCCTAGGGTTAATTGGATGGGATGAAACTCAATTTTAATTGATTCGAGGTTAATTTTGGGATAACCCCAAGGGACTCTTTAGGAGTATATAGTCCTCTAATTGAGGAAAGAGGGCAAGGTGGGGTTTTTTAAATGTATAACCCTTTAATTATATTTTCAAGGAAAATAGAAAAATGGTAGAATTTAAAGGTTTAGAGTTCCTAAGTTAGGGTGGGGACCTATAATTGATTATAGGAGTGAGATAGGTCATTGGGTTCATGGAAACAAAATACATGACCTACTAAAATTAAATTGATTGGAGAAATAAAAATCCCTAGGATATTTCAGTGTGTATTTAGGTCTATATAGTTATGCGTATAGGAAGCATAATTATATCGATATTGGTGAGGTAAATCTTATAAGACGATTAGGATAATATTTGGGGTATAGATATATATTCACTTAGTGTGAGATGGTATAATTGGGGATATCCCGTAAATCCTTGGAGATGAATAAGGAAATTATTACTTATCAAAGTGAGGAAACACTTTGGGATTATTGGTCATCGCTAGATGTAATTGGCAATTATGGCCATGTATGTATATTCGAGGAGGAATATATGGTATATATATACGATGTGATTAAAGTGTATATATGATATGATGTAAAAGACTTTCGAAAATGTAAAAATTGAATGTTTTCAAAATGGAAAAGAAATTATTTTCATAAATGATAATTTATATATACACACCTCTCTAAATGCCATCATAAGGGAAGTTTGCGCGTGAGGTGAAGCCCCCTAGCTAATGAATGCAGGGTGGATATAGTCCTATAGGCCATATGGGCGATTATATATGTTACTGTGCTGGTGAGGTAATTCTGGGTGTGGTTATGACTATCCCGCAGACATATGGCTGCTTCCCGACGTTTCGGTAGGTTCCCAGGTTGTCTTGTTTGATAGGCCCTGGAAGATGATAGCCATTTAGGGGCGCGTCAAGTGGGGAAACCCGAAGGAATGGTCTTAGTTATGTTAAAGAAATTCATGATAATGAATTGGCTTTATATACATTTCCCGGATGGAAGAAGGGAAATGGGATAAACGAATTGGCTTCGGATACATTTCCCGAATGGAAGAAGGGAAATGGAAGCATGTGATTTGAAAAAGCATTTTTATGATAATAAAAATTTCTTTTTAATACATTTCCTGGATATAAGAAGGGAAATGGGATGTTATAAAATGGAAAAGCATTTTTATGATAATAAAATTGGCTTTTAAATACATTTCCTGGATATAAGAAAGGAAATGGAAAGTTTTGAGAAAAAAAATGAAAAGTATTGATAAATACTTTGTATATGAATTTTCAGTCCGGGAGATAGATACGGATGTGTATTATAAAGATGAAATTGAATTGGTAAACCTCAGTCCGGGAGATATTATCCGGATGTATATTGTAAGATGTATATAAAAATGAAATGTTATGGATGTTAATATATAAGTATGTATCTATACTTTAGTTTTATGCTACGGGCCTAATGGATCTCTACCATTAACCCTGCCAAGTAGTAGTGTATCGGGGGGGTTCCTTGTTTGAATTTTTCCTCGTGAGACACCCCACGCACGAACTTAGCGCAGTGTTGAGAATGGAGAGAAGTTTATCCCTTAGTGCTTGGGTTGTAGTGGTTTCTAGTAGACGGGGGTATTAGATTAGTTAGGCAGGGTAGCTTAACTAGAATGTTAAGTGCGTTAGGTGTGCACTATTAGAAGAGAGGTGAGGGGTATCTCATGGGAGTGCGATACAAATTTAAATATGAGATAAAATCTATTTTTCTAAAAATAAAGCATTTATGCACTTGCAAAATATTTTCAAACTCGGGCTCTGACCCGTTTATCTACTTTTCCTCTCTTGCTATATATATATATATATATATATAGGTGTCTAGACACAGGGATGCCTGTATGACACTTCTTTCGAGTCAGACGTCTGCTACAGCAACTGTGGATGCTTGCAGGTTCTTGGTAGACGCTTCTATCCTTATACTCTAGATAGGAGGTATTGTATAAATATTCAGGCTAATAA
This sequence comes from Sambucus nigra, assembly GCA_949130495.1. Classification (NCBI taxonomy): domain Eukaryota; kingdom Viridiplantae; phylum Streptophyta; class Magnoliopsida; order Dipsacales; family Adoxaceae; genus Sambucus; species Sambucus nigra. The sequence goes on along the minus strand of OX422224.1, from coordinate 188,358,186 downwards.
CCCAATTGCATTTAGTTATTCTTTTAGCAGCATTCAATATGGTTGTATATTTTGACCGAGTGTTCGGTTATTTTATTTCATTTCAGTTTCATTTACGCATAAACTGTGTGGATGTTTTTTTTAGTTGTTAAAAAGAGTAGTGAAGTGAAATTTTGACGCCAGACTAATAAGTTATTAGTAATTAAATGGATTTTCAACAGTGGTGCTAAGAATGATTCTTATGCGACTTCGGTTTTAATTTGGTACAGGAGTGATTGCCCAATATTTTATTAGGCGGGTTGTCACAGAAAGTTCCTAGGATATCTAGTCAGCAAAAGAGGGATTGAAGCAAACCCTAATCAGATTGACGCCATCAAAAAATTACATCCCCCTCAGACGATTAGAGATGTTCATAAGCTTACCGGCATTCTCGCTGCACTCAACCACTTCATCTCTAAGTCTTTGGAGCGTTGTCGACTGTTCTTCCAACTACTGAAGAAAGATAAGGGCCTAGTATGGAACTACGACTACTCTAAAGCCCTGGAAGAACTCAAGTTTTACCTCAGTAAGCCACCCTTACTAGTGATTCTAAGCAAAGGAAATCCCTTGTATCTTTAACTTGTCGTGTTAGACCATACTGTGAGCTCCGCCTTGGTATGCGAGAAGGATGGAGTCTAACTACCAGTTTACTATGCAAGCAAGACACTTCTGGATATCGATCAATGTTATTTGTCCTAGAAAAGATCACATATGCCTTGGTGGTATCATCAAGGAAGCTAAAGCATTACTTTGAGGATCATTCCATCATCATGATCATCTCATATCCCCTCAAAGATGTTTTAAGGAAAGCTGAACTCTTCGGTCGACTGTCAAAGTGGTCGGTAGATCTTGGAACATTCGATATCCACTTTCAACCAAGAACAACAATTAGGGGCAAATTCTAGAAAATTTTAGCGCTAAGTTTCGGGGGAACTAACTTACTTCTCAATTAAAAATCGAGCAACCAATAGAAGAGGAAGCAAATTCCTTTGATTGGACCCTTTAAGTTGATGGATCCTCCAACTCCAGGGGGTAGGAATAGTTATTATATTGGTTCACACAGAGAAAACTGTGCTCGAATAAAGGACCGGGATATGATTTCAAGCCTCCAGCAACGAAGAAAAATATGAAGCGCTGATCACTGGCCTGCGCAAAGCACAACTACTAGGAGAAAAATGCCTTTAGGTATTTGGAGATTCAAAGATAGTTTCCAAGAAGATAAGTGGATACTTTAACGCCAAGGATGAGAGGATGGAAACTTATCTCGCTGTTGTAAGGAGACTTATTGTGAAGTTGATAGAGTTGATGTTCGACAGTTTCCCAGGGGGAAGAACAGTCACGCTGATGCCTTAGCAACTCTAAGCTCTTCCATTAACTCCGATATAAGGAGAACCATTCAAATATAATTCCTCGCGCAGCTAAGCATCAATCATCCAATCATAGTGGAGCAAGTTCTCCACATATAAAAGACACCCAGTTGGATGGATCCCATCATGATTTATATACGAAGCGACACACTGCCAGGCGATAAGAGATCGGCGCACCAGATAAGAGTCAAGGATGCTCGCTTTCACTTATCTCCTGAGGCAAAACTCTACAAAAAGTCTTTCACTGGCCCATACCTGTAGTGCGTTCACCTAGAAGATGTCGGGACCAAATTGGGAGGAACCTTGTAAGATAATAAGGGACGACCTATAGGGAGCATATCACTTAGAAACGTTGGATTGAAGGGAGATACCAAGGGCCTAGAATGCATCCAACCTTAAGAAGTTCTACTTTTAGACTTCTATATCTTTTATTTTTAACATCATTAGTCTAAGCGAATTTTCACTTACCAACTAAGCTTGCCTTTTATTTATCATTTTAATCAATAAAGGTCGATTAACTCCTGCATTCTAAACATCTTAGTTGTTTAATATCTCTTGGTCGAACCTCAATATGTATATTTTCTAAGCAGTATGCCCCCTTAAAACATAACAAAATATCGGGATTGCAATAAGGTGATCAACTTGCTCAAGTTAAGGAATAAAGCTCCTATGGTTACTATAGTGTGCTAGACTTATGCCATTCAAAGTTAAAATATATGAAGCAAGGTTTACAATTAAACTTCCTCAGGTCTTTGTTGAAAACACAATTGGCCTCTTGAGTTGCTCTAGCAACAATAAAATACCTATAGGGGATCCTTAGGCAATAAATCCAACTCAAGGTTGGTTGAAAAATTCTATTCGGGTGGATGTCCCATTAATCAGGTACATTCTTGCCATCATCCTACTTAGGCATAAGGAAGTGTGATGACACAACCTAAAAGGTAAAGTTTACGGAATGATATGGCTAAGGCATATTGAACTGGGAGAATGTTCAACCACGAGATAATAAAAACTCAACATCATTTAGTCGGTTAAAAAGCCTAAAATGATTAAAAGTTTTTGTACTAATCATTCATACTTTGATCAGATCTATCAACTAATTTTTTGGTCAAACACTGATGTTAAGCAATCAATAAATAAGGTGTTAACAAATGCTCAAGATATAAATAATCAGCTGTATTTGTCTTTAAGAATCATATGATTACATTAACATCGAAAGACCAAGAAATACTTAAAGACCTACGATGGCCCAGCACTATGAGTAAGGCATTCCGCTACTCAATCTCTCTAACCATCATAAGGATGAGGAACTAAGTCTTATTCAATGACCTCTAGGCGTCGCTCTAGAGGTTGCGCTGGAATAACATCCATTGGGATCCAACGATCATCCATCGAAAAGGGATTTTGCATAGCAGATGAGCGAATGTTCTGATACTTAAACCATCGGGAAACTCCTTAGGAAATTTTAATTCCTTAAGAACATTTAACCATACCCTAGAAAAAGAAAAGTCTTCTACCTCTTTCAGTCTTACTAGGGCATGTGTCCAACCTTGGTCGTAACCATCGGCCTAGACCTACCGAGGAACCTTTTGGAATAAATGTCCTAATCGAGTAATATCTCCCTGGAGACTCATGGTGATCATATAAGCTCGTCTACCGTCTCCTTTTAGCTCGATAATCTCCCTCCTGGAAGCTTGATTATCATTTTGAACAACTATATTAGATTATGATGAGGATCCGTGCAATACCAAAGGAGGACCTGATGGAGTGTTTTCTTTGAGGCGAGCAATTTTCCTTCTCAAAGCATCATTATTTCTCTGTAATAACTCCCCTACCTAGTTGATTTCAGACGCATCCAGAAGTTTTTCTTTCAAGGCATCCATGTCCTCCTACACAGAGGCACCAATTACCTCCATATCCTCGAGCCTATCCTTGAGGTTAGTGACTACCTCAGATTGATCTTTATAACATTAGTTTCTCGCCCTGAGGGATTTACAAATCTTTACAAAAGCTCGGTGCACTTGAGCTCTTATGTTCGGACCAAGAATATGGCCTAGACGGGAGTTAAAATGAATATAATAATCTAAATCAATATGTTATAACCAACCAAACAAGCAACAAAGGTAGAAATAATCAGTAATGAAATAAAAAGTTTGATCTTCATTTAATCAAAAGGCACAGGCCAACACATATGAAGGGAAGAAGAAAAAATACTACAAATGAATAAAACAAGAACGGAGCCTAAATTCGAAAGAGGCCTAAAACTGGTCAGCCGTAGAGGGACCCTTCCCCTTATTAGTAGCCTGGTCGACGGCGACCTTACCTCCACTAACACTTAATGTAGCTCCTCCAACTGGAACAATAACCCCCTCTGGACTGACTGATGCAACTCCCATAGTAGGAATAATGGGCTCCATGCCATCCCGAGCATCAAGTTAGGAAAGCAGAGACACCTCAATAGGATTATGATGCTGGGAGAAAAGAAAGGAGTTAGTAGCAACCCTGACAGCAGTTTGATCCTAGACTTTTTGAAGCATGCCCATCGGAGATAAGTAATCTTGCGCTCGATGTCGTCGTACGTCACCTTCCATCCTTCATTATACCCGTCCTCTTGAATGGTCGCTGCTTTCCCCTCCAATTGCTCCACCTTCGCGATTAACCCCTTATTTACCTCTCCACTTCCATCCTATTTGCAATCACGACACTATAGGCTTCTCGGAGATCGGACATCTCCTTAGTATAATTTTCCCTCTCCTTATCAAAGGTAGCCTTTGTATCAACTAGAGTTTTCTCAGAATATAATAGAGCTTTATCCAGCTCTAATTTTCTCCTCGATAGCTCAGCTCGACCTTGGAGCAACACAGTATAGTCAGAGACAAACTGCGAAGCAGAAGAAACACATGTTAAGCATTAGATATTAGAGGAAAATAGAGAAAAAAGAAGTATAAAGAAAGGAGTACTCATCAAATAAATCCTTTAAGAAGATTTAAAGGCTAACTGGTCTCCCCACATTCTTGATGAGCCCTTGCGGTCGGCTCCAAGCACTACTTTCTCCAACAGTAAAGGGGAAAATTAAGGAGCCATAGCCACTAAGGTCCTCTCAACAACAACAACAGAAGGCACCATCGAGGCTTGAGTACTTATCTTTTCTCCCTCTCTCTCTCTCTCTCTCTCTCTCTCCCTCTCCCGCTTCTCCTCCTATTCTCTCTTCTTCCTCTCCACCTCCTTATCCTGAACCACCACCTTGGAACTACCAATAGAGTCTCCAGCCTTCTGCTCAAGGAACTTCATCCTGTTGGATAGCTAATCATCATCATTTTCATCTCGGTACAAGTTTATTCTGCTTAGAGGGGACATCTCTTCCTCAATAGACCCCTCTTCGCTAGGCTCTTCCTCACCGCTCTCACATTTACCACTTCCTTCCTCATCGCCTTCTACTAGATCCTCTCTTGAGCTACTTTCTTCCTCGTCCTCTACCTCAATGGGTTCAGAAGTACAAACAACTCCTTCTTCTGGAACGTCTAGATGAGGAATTATGTTTGCTGGATGAGCAATAAAGTTAGAAGTAGTATTCTTATATTCCATCAAGAATACAGCAGATCGAGAATGTTCCCCTTCAGCAACAGTGTCTCTTATCCTCCAAGCTTTCAAAAGTTCAGCAACTTGGATCTCGCAAGGAGGAGGTTCTTGATTATTGGCTTTTGCTATAAGAGAGAGAGAAGGAAATATCAAAAGAAAAGTACACAAAGGCATGAAAATAAATAATAAAGTAGAGATAGTGATAATAACCTATGTATTCCTCCCCAAAGGTATGGATCTGAGGTCCCCTGTACCTTATTCCCCATGATTAGGGAGGATATTGCCAATTTTTGGTAATAAAACATTCAGATCAACAGTCTTTATGGGAATCGGTAGATTTACTACCAACACCCTATCATGACTTATTGCTTTCAAGTACAAAAGGCCCCCACTGGTGCGAGACAAAGTATAACAATAACAAATCTCAACTAATCCTAAGTTGGTACCATAGAGCTGGTTTATCCTATAAACTTCATTAACAATCTTCCACGCATTTGGAGAACATTGGGCAAGAACTATGTTGAAGTATTGGAAAAAAAATATAAAAACAAAGGGTTAGGGGGAAACGTTAAACCCTTTTGAGAAATCAACAAAACGTGAATCTAGTGATAATATTCTAGATCGCAAACATTTATGGGGATTAAAGTACACTCTATCTCTACCCAATAATAAATATTGGAACATTTTCTAAATTCAGGCAAAGACTTATTATCAAGCATCACCATGAGGAAAAACACAAAAACCTTAGCTACAATAGAATAATGATTCACCGAATATGAAAACTAGAAGAAGAAGAAGAAAGATGGAACCTAGGAGACAGAGAGGAGGCTTAGAAAGCTGACAAGGTCTTGATTTTGAAGAGCGAGAGTAAGGAATGAAGCCTGAGAATACAATATGCGCAGAAACGACCAAAGACGATGAACTGACGATTAGGTTTTTGACAAACCAGTTTCAGACACTCAAATGATGTTTTACACTTCTTGAGAAAGATTTGGCGCTTTAACATCTTACAGAAAGACGAGCGCGCCCCTTCTATTTCAACAAATTATAAGTATACCACTGCTGATAGTGTTGCGTCCTTAGCCTCATTTAAAATCCATCAGCCTAAGCAATGGCCAAAATATTTTACTGGAAATTATGGGTACTAGTTTACTCTCAGCCCATGAGAGTAGACGACTTGGAACAAAAAATCTAGGAAGCTGCTTGGCCCAAATTGTGGGAATAAGCTACGAGTATATTCAGTCCACACCGCCCCAAAACTAAGTCAATTCCCTATAATCTCGTGGGCATTTTCAAGGGATTCATAGATCATCATGGACGTCATGGAGTTACTTGAACAAATTAAATTATACATATATAAATTATAACCCATGGCTCGGGGCATGTAAAAACAGCATATTAAGAGATACTTCATAAAATAGTAGACCTCTCCGTAGACGTAGGCAAGTTGTCGAACCACGTACATAGTTGTGTTGTGTGTGTGATTATCTGTCTTCTTATTTGATTGTGATTGTTCTTTGTAAATCCTTTATTGTGATATTTTTTGTTACCACAACAACCTAAATGGTTAAACCCATACTTAACACAAGAAGGTGTTGTGAAAAGGATTTTCAAGGATTAAATAAGTATTTTCTAACATGTGGATTGCGTGTGTTGAAATGACGATTTCAATGAAAATACTAAAGGGTATTGGAATGAATAAAAGGGTAATTTACGATAAAGGAATGGTTTTAAAATAATTTAATTTGAATGGTTTCAAGTGTTGAACCGGGTGTGTTAAGAAAGGTGAAAATGCTAAGTATGAATAAAGGAAGTATTTACTAGATTAAGTCAAATTAATCTAGAAGAGTAAGATTTTTCGGAAGTAATACGATTATTGCATTGACATGTGTATTTTCCAAATATATACGTATGTAGATATATACATATTTTTTCATGAATGTGGTCGTAGCATGTGAGTATTCCTTTCTGTTATTCGTTTCTATACTGCTCGTATAAATCCCACTAGGCATAGGCTCTTTGTTACGGCAGGTTGGGAGCAGTTTCAAAATTTGAGGGCATTTTACAGGTAAGTATATTTTATTTATGTTTACATTAGTAGCTCTGTTTCCTTGGACTTCGAGGTGCTCCCTATGGGTCCCTCATGTAATTTGTCTTGAAGTTGAAATCGCATGCTAACAAGTGAAACATAATTAAAATAAAACTGGATTTGCAGCATTATATAGGTTGTTCCATTGCACTTCACACTTAATGCTCGGGTAAGATTGGGTTGACTCTCGGGTAACCCATAAATCTGGTTTGGGGCATTATAAATGGTATCGGAGCTATAAGTTCATAGTTACTTTTGGGTGTAACGTGGTGAGGTCGATATTAGATCTTTTGACGTTGGTGGTGGTTTGGGCCAGTCATGTTAGTTTGGTGATGGTTATGGTTAATGTCCTCGGCGATGAAGTTTAGAGGTTAGCACGACAAGTAAGTTAGTGAAAAGTGGCATATGATCAAGTTAGTTATTATAAATACCTTTCGCATTTTGATTAAGTATGTAATAATTTACGGGTGTCCACGTAAGCCAGTAAGTGGGGACACCATGGTTTATAGCGTGACGTGTTTATTTTAACCTTTGATGACGTATAGTCTTTGGGGATATTAATAGAATGGGATAACGCCCGTGGGACAGGTACCAAAATTGTATATAACCAATGGCAAGGATTGATAGTTAGAGTGTCATATATGGGAAATCGTGATTTCAAATTATATCCAGTTATAGGTGCGACATATATGAAGAGTCCATATCGATGTTATGATTCGGTAAATCCGATCCTTGGGGTAACACCATGATTGATGAATAATTGATAGTATTTTTTCCTTGTGGAAGAATTCCTTAGTGATTATTAGCATTCGAGTATATCACATAAGCCTTGAGTGGGGTCACGGAGTGATAATAAGGTGTAATGTGTTTGAAAGTGTTAGTTCCGTGGTAAGAACATATTAAGTCCTTTAGTTATGAGCTTAGATTTAGTATATCCCGATTCATGTGCCTTGAATATAATGTGGGTTAGATAATCTTGAAAATTGAGGTAACCTAGGAGTAAAACTAAATCACCGTGGTGACTTAGTGTTAAGTAAATGAGTTTTGATGTTTCAGAATAGGACCTCTTACGACATTATTTGGGTGGTCCTTAATATTCATAGGCAATACCCGACGTCTTGTGTCCTACTAGAACCTAGATGTTATTAATTTATAGAGATGATAACGTAGTATCAAGGAATATGTCCCCTTATGACTTTCGTGACGTGAGCCTTGGTGTCTATAGGCAATGCTCGACGTCCCGTATCCTACCAAAATATATAGTTGTGTCACTTAGTAGATCACTACATAGTATGAGGGGTATCTAGTAAGGCAAATCAGACATAGTGGTTAAACGCTCATTGGAGATTAAAAGGTTGTAAGTTTGTGAGATTATGTTGAAAAGTCTCTTGGAGGTATACAATAAGGTTTGTCTAATGAGATATTTATGTGAGTAATACTCATTCCCTGGTAATAGTGAATTTGAGATTGTGGACTGTGCATTACAACGATAATAGTATCCCTCTTAAAACCCTTGGGACTTATTGTTTCATTGAGGTTTGTGTAGTGATGTCCATTTCATAGTGAAACTCAGGGCGTGTAGCATACATCATGGTATGACTTGTCGTTTCTTGTACTTGACATGCAAGTTGTTTAGAGAAATAATTGAGTTTAACATTGTCGTCCATGAGGCATTAGAGATCATTATTGTATTACATAAGTGATGGTAGACAATTGGTGACTATAATATGATTAGATCATGTTAATTTGTGGAGGTGCCTTGGAGTTAGTGTTGTGACCTTCGTTTATAGACATGTATCATGATATGACCTTTGAGGATAATTTCAGTAATAGGTTGATCAATTCTAGGTGGTGCACGTGGGAGACTTCAAAAATGATGAGGTTCATTATGGCTTTTAGAAATATCACTCGGGATGAAGTGTTAGGCTTGATTATAAAACCTATGTGTGCTACCTGTGTGGCTAGTAATAACTCTGTTAAAGGAGATCATTAGGCACAAGTGATGCTTGAAAGTTGAGATGCCATTAAAGAGATTATGATTTAGGATCAAGTAGGCGATACTAAGGGGATAACAATGGTTCACGTTTGAAGCTATTTGAGTGCTATGTTCACTTACTGATGAGTGATTTCAGAAACTGAGGTTAATTACCCCGTATTGAAATTTTGTAGGTCTAACTGTGATAGATTGGTAACTAATGATGAGTGTTAAGAGAGGTGACTTCACCTTGATTAAGGATATTTATGATTACCAGTAATGATGGATAACATTAGTCCTAAGGATGGAAGCCTAGCGCTTCAGCTTCCCGAAGGAAGTTTATTTTTCATTTCATCCATCCGGTGTGGAAAAATAATTCTTGGTAGAACTCGTCAAGGTTGAGATGCCAAGCCAGGATGAATGGCAAGGCCATGGTACTTAACGAGTATCGGTAGGAGTTATAAACTTTAAGCATACATCATGGATTCATACTTTGGGTGGTTCGATTCATGGTCGGAATTACATTGTTTTCATTCGTAAGGCAGTCGCCTGATTCGTTGCCTACTTGTGAGTTCTTTGATCCCGGTAATGGGAAGTTGTTGATTAGTTTTGATTCGGGTATGGCTCTCCGCAAGCTCAGTAGTGATGCGGGTTAGTCCTATTGTGTCCGATGCATCACGGTATGTGAGTGCGCTCTTCTTCAGATGCCCCTTTATCCTACCCCAGTCTTCATGTTCTCATGTTCTCGCACTCTTATATATAGTTTGCATATGTTATTTGATTACTCTAGGTTAACAAGTTTGTTAGTTAACCGACATAAATTGTTATGACTTAGTCATGTGTCCTAAGGTTGTAACTCGCGAATATTATGAACATTGGGACCTAATAAAACATTAGATGGCGGTGTTTCACTTGGTTCGAGATTTTGGGAATTTAGAAGATGATTGCTTATATGTGTTCATGTAGTGGTATTGGGATCTCGTAGGAGGTATCTGTTAGGTAAAAAAAATTATGCGATAAAGTAATTATCTTAAGAATCAGTGATGTGTACAAGGAGCGTGAAATTGTGAATCCTAACGTAGACATGTTAATAATTTCATTAGTGATGTTGAGGTACTTGATGAGTATTGACAACCATGAAGTTTTAATTAGGAAGATAGGATTAGACATGCTTGAGAGTTGGCAATAAGGCCCTAGGGTTGTCGAGATAGGATTAGAAATAATGGTTGATGAAATTAAAGTCCTTAGGTTTAGATCGTAATGTTGAGGATACCCTAGGATTTGAAACTGGTCACAGATGACTGGAGTATAGATTGTAATGAACCAAGAATTTTGAGGTAGGAATTACCTAAGGAGGGAAGTTTGTAATACCCCGACTTAACATTGCATTTATATTCAAATTTAAATTCATAAGAATGAAAAGGAAGTATATGTTGAGGTTATTAATGAAAAGGAAATGTATACCGAAGGTAGTAATAAAAAGGATATATATATATATATATATATATATATATATATATATATATATATATATATGTATATATATATAAAGGGCCTAAGTGTGTGAGAGGAAGAAACTAACTCCTATTTTTGTCATCGTTCAACAACATATAGGGTCGTTCTAATGATTGAATGTCTCATTCTAACGACGAGCTCTGTCGTTAGAACGATGCACTGCAAATGACGATTGCCAACTCCGTTGTCTCATTATCAACCATAAATCAAAATTCAAGGGTCTAGATTAAGTCGAGGGAGTTGGTGAGAGGTTTAGGGTTTCGAATTTATGTTTAAGAAATAGAGGCAGTGGGTGAACCATTTACACTTGTTCGAAGAAGAGCTCACAGCCCTTCCTATTTGTGCAATGCCTTCAGCATGTTTGAGCCAAATAAAATATAGTCACCTCCACAATACTTAGTTCCCCATTTGTCATATAAGGCTACGAGATATATAGGATGTTGTTGTTGGGGGTTTGAGGGGTGTTTGAGTAGGTACTCATAAAAGAAGACATATATATTGATCGACGTCTTGTAGAGGGATTTTGATGGTATTTATTGGAGAAAAACTTAGTGGTACAAGACAACCCCTCTAGGTCCACCTTAGGAGGTGGGGGGTTGTCATCTTCGTTGATCTTTCATACCTTACACTGATTTGAGCTCCATTAAGGTGGGAAGACTAACTTTGATTTAAGTTTAATGAGTAGTACAGTTTAAGCATGACATTTAAATATATTAGCTTAAATATATGTGTGAGGATATTGGCTTGCATCCTAATGCTGATTATTAATCATGTTAATATTTGTATGAAATGGTATCTAAATGATGATGTAAATAGGTCTTGAAGACAAAATAAATTTCAGAATATAATAATGGACATTTTTCTGGAATAAAAATGTGTGATTTTAGTGTGTAGTCTACTAAAACAAATAATGGACCTTTTTATGAAATAAAAATGTGATGATATTATTTTTGTGTGCTTTCTAGTAAATATGAAAATAGGTATTTTTCTAAAACAAAAATACTGGAAAATATCATTGTTGTGTGTTTACTATAAAAATTGAAATATAAACATTTTTATGAAATAAAAATCTATGAAATGCTATTTTTGTGTATTTCTAGTTAAAGGAATTAATAAACATTTCCATGGAATAAAAATATAAGAAAATGCCATCTTTGTGTATTTTTAGCCAAAGAAACAATGGACATATTTATGGAATAAAAAAGCGTGATGATATTATTCGTACGTATTTTTAGTAAAAAGAAATGATGGATATTGTTATGAAATAAAAATGTAGAATGATGTTAATGTTCTCAAATTATTTATGAAATAAATATTTTTAAGTTTCTTGTAAAAATGGAGACTTTATGGATAAATGGACATTGTGGGATTTAAAGAAATTGATAAAATGTCTTATTCTGCTTGAAATGTACGAAAACTATTGGTCCCATAAAGTGTGTTGTAAAGGTGAATAATGGAATTTAAAGGGGTTAAATGTGTGAATAGAAGCGAAGTGGGTTTTAAGACGCAAAATTTCTTAAATAAAGTGGATATTTCAAATGTAGAGAAAATGGGACTTTAATATGTACAAAGGTGTGATTTTATATATTAAAGATGCTAATGTAGCAAGTGAGAAAGTGGGATAATTGTGATCTTAAACAAGTTTTAAATGATTAAAAAGGTTTTTAAAATGTTAAGTTGGAGACTTAATAACCATTTTGAGAAATAACACTTGTGGAGGAACTAAATGGCGAGTTTGGCAAATTGGCAATTTACTTATAGTGGAACATTTTTATGGACTAAAAATATTGAAAAAGGTCTTTACACTAATTTGTATGAAAATGAATTTAATTCCTAAAAGTGTGAATTGTTTTAATGTAAATCACGCGTGTGTGGGCAAGAGACTTAAAGGGGAAAATAAATAATTTTTCAAGTGTTAACGGAAGAACGGACGGATAAGTCCGGGTTCCGTCCTCAGTCGGGTAAAAGAAAAGAAGTGGAATAATGTGGACATTTGTAAAATATTAAAACACATAAAAAGAGACTCATATGACACCGAGATAAAGCAAAAAGGGCCCGGAGCCCTTGGGTAAAAAACTCTAAATCACTGGCCAGAGCATATGGTGCACATAGCCATCGGTGTGAAGCCCGTGTAAATATGCGGTATCAGAAGATTCCGAGAAAAAGAAAGGAAGCATGGAACATATCAAAAAATTGCTTGTGTGGTAAAATGTGTTAATAAAACCTAACTTGAATGAATGTAATAAATTTTCCGGCAAAGGTGAAATGGACAAGTAAATTCATAAATATGTTAATGTCCATAAATAAATGAAAAGGTTAAAGGGATTAAATAAATGGGTGGTTAAGAAGCCTAAATGGTTAAACCCATACTTAACACAAGAATGTGTTGTAAAAAGGATTTTCAAGGATTATATAGGAATTTTATAACACGGGGATTGCGTGCGTTAAAATGGCGATTTGAATGAAAATACTAAAGGGTATTGAAATGAATAAAAGGGTAAATTTAGATAAAGGAATGGTTTTAATAAAATTAAGTGGAATGGTTTCAAGTGTTGAACCGGGTGTGTTAAGAAAGATGAAAATGCTAAGTATGAATAAATGAAGTCTTTACTAGATTAAGTCAAATTAATCTGAATGAGTAAGAATTTTCAGAAGTAAAACGGTTAATGAAATGGCATGTGTATTTTCCAAAGGTATACGTACGTAGATATATACATATTTTTTCATGCATGTGGTCGTAGCATGTGAGTATTCCTTTCTGCTGTTCATTTATATACTGCTCGTATAAATCCCACTGAGCATAGGCTCACATGCCCACTTTGTTACGGCAGGTTGGAAGCGGTTCCGAAATTTGAGGGCGTTTTATAGGTAAGTATATTTTATTTATGTTTACGTTAGTAGCTCTGTTTACTCAGACTTCGGGGTGCTCCCCGTGGTTCCCTCATGTAGTGTATCTTGAAATAGTAATCGCATGCTAACAAGTGAAATATAAATAAAATGAAACTAGATTGACAACATTGCATGGGTTGTTCCCTTGCACTTCACACCTAACGCTCAGGTTGGATCGGGTTGACTCTCGAGTAACCCATAAATTCGGGTCAGGGCGTTACACAAGGCATAAAATACATTTAATTTTCTCCAAACTCAACAAATGTCCATTTTCATAAAATCATCAGTTTTTCAAGAAACCTTGAAAACATTATTTCATCATTGTTTAACAAAATAAATCATTATTTTCAAACATTTTATTTCATAATTTTTCAACATAATTTTTTCTAGAAAATGCACCATTTTCACAAAATACTATCTTTTAGTATTTCAAAACCTCGAAATATTTATTCATTCTTCATTTTCAACAAAATAACATTTTACTAACATTTTTATTCCATAAAAATGTTTATTATTTACTACACATAATTTCATCATTTAATCAAATGCACACTAATGCAATCTAACTACAAGACTACAATTAATGTAAAATAGAGTCTTAATACTAAGAGTAAGATTTTCCCACCTCTGAAGGATCCAATGGTGGTAGAAATGATGGTGCAGTAGGATCAACCCACACCTCCCAAGGTGGCCTGAAGGGGTTACCAAATGCATCCTCCGAAAATTCCCCAATTGGTCTCTATCCAAGCTTCTAAGAAAAATCCACTTCAAACTCCATGGAGGTTTCATCTTCATTTTCTCAAAAAGCTCCCAACAACACCTTATAAATTCATATCCCTTCTTCAATAATGGTGTAAATGGGTGCATATGGTCCAAATATGGTGGAATACACTAAGGAAATGGTGGTTTGTGGATGATGTATGGTAGAAGAGTGGTGGTTTACCGTGGGAAGAGGTGTAAGACCACCCTTCTCCCTCACCCTCTTTTGTTCCATTTTATCCCCACAAATGCTTCAAATAAGCCTTATAAAACTCCCTTAAAGGCCAAAAAACCTGTTTTGCCCAATCTGAGTTGATCTAGGCTTGACGGCACACCAAAACAAGGGCCAGAAATGTGACAGTGCACAAGGGCAAACTAATTAAAAATTCTCGAGACACTTCATTCAAACGACATGCCCATATTGTTTGAGTGAATTTTCTGCCTCGTTCAAAGTTTATCTTTGCTCAATCTTCATGCGATATGGAACTGTAATGTAGTGGGATCTCATTTGAAGGTCTGTTTCTCACAACCTTCGTGTAAGATCCCTATCTCGCTTCGAATGATCATTTTTTATATTCTATTATGTTTCTTGAATTTTTAACCCACAATTTTAATAATTCTCTCCACCCTCACTCCATCACAATTTATATAAAAATTTAATTGAATTATTAGGACACGGTATTACAAACTTCCCTCATATGGGAATTTCGTTGCCGAAATTCTCGATCCGTTGATCCATACGCTTATGGGGTTCACCAACTTCTATTATAAGCCATAAAAATCCTCCAAGACAAAATCATCGAAGTTATTAATACTAAGGTCACCCTATGTGCCTCCATTCGGGGTTTGTCACCAATTAATCAACATTCGACATGATCTAATGCTCATCATCTTGTTAACAGTGAACGTCACACAATCGACTCCAAGTCTCCACTCACTTGATGATCACGTTAAATAATTTCAAGTATCACCTAAGTTAGAACCCAAGGCACGCTGGAGCCTCCATGGGCGACTCCTTTCTAATGATCAACACTCACCCAACATGAATCGTAATACAACTAATCATCGTATTCATCGCTAATGTCAATTCCCTCTTAGGACTGCACATCCTGCGTTCCATAATTTTTTCAGGCTATCCTGACTACACAACTTGTGTAAGCTCGCCAATGACCATATTATGATATTATATCAGTCCAAGGAGTAATATTTTTACCAAGTCATCACCATGCACCCGACTTATACCTTCTTCTGCGTCACTCTGATGAACTAATACTACCTTAGGGGCCTCACCTTTAAGTAGATCCTCACTCTAATCCACTCACCATGGCAAAGAAACATCATACGCTAAGTTTTCCTCGATTTTTAACATATTGCCATATCCTCAAGTCATCATCTCGTTCTTTACAACATGAGCCACTAACTATCGTGCCTGCCTGTCAAAAGTTCGCTAATCCTAAGAAGGATCAATATTACGAGCAAATCATTTAGATAAAAGCGGAGCCACCCGCATGTAGAACTTATGTAATAACAAGAATACCTCAGATGGGGTGCACCCAGTTACCGGGCAGCATTGACCATAACCGGTCCACTATGCTCTCCCATACCCAATCGCACCATACCATGACATGGAACCAATCCGAGTAACCACATGTTGAGAATAATGATCCCTTATTATCGAAACAGAAAGGGACACACGAGAGTCAGAAGGAACAAGAAACTTCCCCAAAACATTTCTCCTATAAGCATCCGAATATGATTTACAAAATCAAACCTACTCCATATAATTGAAGTCATGCCACTCATTCCCAAGGCTTTCACTGAGCACAAATTCTAGACATATACCCTTGCTTGGATCATTAATCTTGATGAATTGAATTACAACCATTCATTTTCGCAACACGAAAGAAATTTACAAATCGGTAATCCTTTAGGATGTCAATGCCCGACTTCCCTCCTTGGGAGAAAGGCCTTACCTTTCACACCCTTGGCGTACATGACCCATTCCCATTAGCAGATACCTCACGCCTTTGTTTACATTGACCTTATCCAATTACTAGTGACGACGTCAGCCACCTACTACACCTAGATTATTATCTGCCTTATCATATTATGATCGAAATCCTTCCCAAACTCCCATAGGCATTAATTAGTTCAAGAGAGGCACTCACATAACTTTGCCCTTTGACCACGAGGTTTCCACCAAACTTACTTTCGATTTCTACCCACACATAATTTACATGGTGGCAACACCCGCCGCCATTAGCCTTCTAAGGGTAGTAAATATCACATAAGGCTACATCTTCTAATCCGAACCGGATTGAAAATACATGCCAAGAACTAGTCATTACATGGCTAAGGCTACCCTAGCATATACGGTGGACACATGCCGACATTATAATCATGTTTCGATATTACCCCACCTTTGTTTCCATTTTCAAGTCTCCATATGATGTCATCACTCTAAGTCTCAAATACATTTCCTAGTACATCCTGAAACTGAGTATCACCACACCCATACTAGTCATTCCATGACATCTGAGCATCACTCCTAAAAGGACACAAACTATCACCCTACCTTAGGGATTATACTACCCATCTATGCCGATTTGGGAAGCCACACCCGATACGTACGCTATACGACCAACCATCTGAGATCATTATCTGACACTAAACATAATCATTACTATGATGCTAATGCTTCTTTTTACCGGACTTAATTTGGTCTCCTAAGGACACCAAACACACTCCATGTAATAGTCTCAAAATCCGACAAGATTTCATCACCTGTACCTTTACCATTGTAGGTGCGATCTAAAAACCTTTAAATACCCATATTACGATTTCTTGGTGCTCTCAAAGGCACTAGTCTATGAGACTCTACCTAAAGTGCACCTTAACCATCAAGCTCCTTAAGGCATCACAACATTCAATCTTTATCCTCAATAACGCCACACATAATTTATCCTATAGGCACCATAAAATGCTATGAACTACTCTCACACTAAGATTATCTCGCACCGAGCCATTACCTCGATGGATAAAACCAGTCTTTACACTTGGATAATGATCTTATCTTTCTTCCAAGAGATCGTGACTATAAGTCACGTACAAACCTCAACCAATGCTGATGATGCTGAAATCTAGCACCACTGGATAAGTGATGATGAGCTCAAACAATAGTAACCATGACGGCTATAGATATGTAAGTGTATAAGTGTGTAAGTGTGTAGAATGAGATGAGTATAAGAGGAATAAGACAATGATGTATAGTGATTCAGCCAATTTGGCCTACATCCACTGTGAGTGTGTGATCCTCTAAGTATGGGCACTAATGGCCTTGGATACAATGCACATAAGCTCACTTTTTCTTTCTACTGTGTGTACAAGCAGAGTTTTAGCTAGGGTTGTAATTATCAATTGATTCCTCCCTATAGGGTTGTAGGTGACAAGTATATATAGGTCTTGGGGGGTGTAGTGTACCCCCCAAGTATGCATGGTGCATGTGAATGATGATCTAAACAATCCCCTGTTGACACCTGTAGATGCCAAATGATGACATAATATTCCCTCACGTGAGGGTGTGATTTTGTTATAACGGTCTCCCATGTGCTATGTGGGCCTCACGCGTACTGTTCGACGCGTCTCCCAAACCACGCGCTGTGATGATATCACCCTCGGCCTTTGATATGAGGCCGAGGGCAAAGTTCCTTCCGATAATGAGTCTGGCCTAATTTAGGCCTCGTACTGTCATACCCTCGGGGGATCGTCTGGAGCCTGATGAAGGGTCGGCCCCCTGAGGGGTCATCTGGAGCCTGATGTAGGGTCGGCCCCCTGAGGGGTCATCTGGAGCCTGATGTAGGGTCGGCCCCTGAGGGGTCGTCCGGAGCCTGATGAAGGGTCGTCCCCCCTAGGGGTCGTCTGGGCCTGATGAGGCACAATGAACTCTCGGAATGGTCAAGGGTATATACGGGTATATCAATCATCCCCATCCCTTAGCCATAGATGATGCTGAGATGGCTGATGGATAATGTTGCTTTTGAGACTAAGTGTATGGTCTGTTTGATGAGTGACACCTGTCATGCTGATGTGACACCTGTCATTTTTATCCAATGTCGTTCCAGTTTTCAAGGCGTGGCGGTTGCATGCTGCTTGGGGTTTTGTGCCCTAATGATGTCCTCCTCATGGGCTATGCTTTGCCTTGGGTAATGGGCCCACTCATCACTAAGGTATATAAGCAATTTTTGAAACCGTTCATTCTCTTCTTCTTCTTCGCGCCCAAGCTCTCTCTCTCTCTCTCTAGATTTCCAATAGACAAACCACCATTTCCTCGAATTTCAATATTTCGAGTATGGCAGTCTCACTCTTCCCTCTCAGGTAATCCCTCTGCCCCAGTGTCCTTTTTTCCTTCATTTCTTGCTTGCTTTCTTGTTTTAGGCTTGTAGGGTAGGATTTTCCTTAGGGTGTTTCATAACTTTTCTGGCGTCTTCTCCGACGACTGGTTCTTGAGTGTTCTTGATTAAAACACTTGGTTTCTTTTATTTCAATCCAAAAGTCTAGTTTGGTCAATTGCAAACTTGTTTGTAGTTAGCTTATAAATTCATCCAAGTGTAGGGTATCCCCCTTAATTCTTAGGAGGCTTTACAGTTTAGCCGAGGAGTTCCCATCCTTGAGAGAGAAGCTCTTCATAGAGATTAGGCGAATAGAGGAAGAGGAGGAGAGGAGACAAGGGGCCGACCCTAATTGGGTACGACCCATTTTTCCCATTCCTCTTGCCACAATAAGGCCCTCTGAGTCTTGAGGGTCATCTTTTCGTCCAACCGAGAGTTATTCGAGTGAGATGGATGAGAGAGCGTCGTCGCCAATTGGCGCTGGACCTTCTGGGAGATGAGAGGCGTCTGACCTAAGTCCATGACGATATGCCGAGGGTATGGTTACTTCCGAGGCTGTCCCTGTGACAACCCCATCTCCACATGCCTTCCAGATGGCTTTTCCCCAAGGGCCTCTGACAGGTGATGAGGCCGAGGCCGAGGGTGAGGGAACTGAGGATGATGAGGACTCAGATGACCCAGTTGACATATCTCATGCCTCGTCTTATATTTCCTCGGTCAGGGATCGTGACCTTTTTCTGTGGAGGCATGCATATGGTGTTCCTCCCACCATATCTATGAGGGTTCCCTCTGAGGACGAGAGGGTCTTTGAGGGTGAAGAGGGAGAGATAGCGGTGTACGAACAAATGTTCAAGGTAGGTGTCAGACTCCCTTTACATCCTGCTATCGTAGATATTTTATCAGCCCTTGGCGTTGCCCCCTCTCAACTTCCTCCCAACTCTTGGAGGACGATCCTTGGTTATGTCTCCTTATGGAAAAATGCTTTCACTGATGAGCCCTCGGTTGACGTATTCTTGGCCTATTACAATATCACCTCTTCATCCAAACAACCCGGGTACTATCACCTAGGGGCGAGGAGGTCTGACAAAAAACTTCTCCACGTGGCACAAACCTCCAACCACGATTGGAGGAAGAGATTCTTCTTTGTCTTCGGAGAGTGTGAGTTCTCTGCCGAGGCACAACCTGTAGTTGACGGTTCGAGGGTCCCCATAAGATGGTCTAACCCTTCAATGAAGGCCAGGTCAGACCCCGGACTTAGTCTGGAAGAGAAAGATATAGTTGAATATCTGAGAGGACGAGGGAGAGGGAGTGAACTTCCAAAGTTTGAAGATCTGATGACCCCTCGGTTCCTCAAAGAAGTTGGTCTGAGGGTCGGCCCCCTGACAGAACTATGTGAGTTATATTATTTTTTCCATTCTTTACTTTTTTCAAGTGTTTCATCATTGCCTCTGCATTTTTCTAACGTGTCGTCCTCCTTTCAGGTCGTCCTACTTGTATATCGGACTATATCTGGGAAATGACTGCTCCTAGTTTGTTGTCAGGCTTAGTCAAGAAGAAAGTTAAGGAGCCTCAGCAAGCCCCGAGGAAGACGCAGACCACAGGGCCGACACCTGCTGAGGCGATAGGCAGAAGAGGAAAGAGCCCGAGGTCCCCGTAGACCCTCGGCCAAGATCACGGACGAGGGCAAGGGTTGAGACGTCTGAGGGAACCGCCTCTTCTTCTAGCATGGGGGCCTTCTGGTCCCAGAACTTGGCACTTTTGAAGGCCGAGCCATCATCACTTATCGCGAATCTGAGGGAGGCTAAGGCGTCAATGTTCTCTGCTCCCTCGGCTGTCGACTACGAATTCTTGTCTAAGATGCCTCCGGCAAAGGTTTATGACTACGGTCTGCATGCCCTGGCTCAAGTACTTGTCTTGCTTCATTCCCTTAACTGCATTCTCACCAACCGTTTTCTCGGCCTCTTAACAAGTTCTTTTTCTTATGCAGTCTGTTTGTGCTTTTACCTCGTCCACCAAGTGGATGGCGGAGAATCAGGAAAAATTTCATGAGGCCGAGAGGGCCATCCAACATGAGGCCGATCTACAAACTGACTTAGCGACTGCAAGGGCTGAGCTAGATAGCGCCAGAACTGAACATGCAAGGATTTTGGACGATCTTACGAGGCAGCATGACGAGGACCTGAAGGCCAAAGACTTTCTCATTAAGGAGAAGGATGAAGCCTTGACCAACCTAGGGATTCAGTTCCAGGCTGAGCTATCTGAGGCAGTGAGGAAGGCAGGGGACGATACTGTGGAGGCCTATAAACTCTCAAATGAGTTTCAAGGATTCAGTCTTGAGTACTTAGAGAGAGGGATCAGGACGGCCTGCCGGTGGGTCGTTCTCAAATTCGGTGATGTCATCTCTTCTGTTCGCCCCTCTATCGAAGCAGTCCAACTGGACGACCCCCTGATTGTCAAGGCTCTAACCCATGTGGAATCCCAGGTGCACGTCGAGGGTGTCGACATGTCTGAAGACCATCCAGTCGTGGTCGTTGAGGAGACCTATCTTATTGATGTTGAGGCCCTGCCCTCTGATGTCGCTCCATAGGGTGGCTGTCTGTAGCCTATACCCTCTTGATGTAATTAATATTTTTGTACTCTATTTTGTAGAACACTTTGTAATATTTCATTTATATCATCATATCTCTTGTTGTCTTCCATATTTGTCTTTTGTATGATTTGCATTGTGAATTTTTTATATTATCACTAACCCCTGCCTCGTCTTTCTTGAGGACCATGGTGGGGTCGTCCCCTCCATGGGACCTCGTTATAGACGAGGGCTATAATCACCAAAGTAATAGTTTTAAAAAAAAAATTCCCTCGTCTTTCTTGAGGACCATGGTGGGGTCGTCCTCTCGATGGGACCTCATTATAGCAGAGGGCTATAATCACCAAATTAATGGTTTTAAACAAAATTTTCCCTCGTCTTTTTTTAGGACCATGGTGGGGTCGTCCCCTCCATGGGACCTCATTATAGCCGAGGGCTATAATCACCAAATTAATGGTTTTAAACAAAGTTTTCCCTCGTCTTTCTTGAGGACCATTGTGGGGTCGTCCCCTCCATGGGACCTCATTATAGCCGAGGGCTATAATCACCAAATTAATGGTTTTAAACAAAATTTTCCCTCGTTTTTCTTGAGGACCATGGTGGGGTCGTCCCCTCCATGGGACCTCATTATAGCCGAGGGATATAATCACCAAATTAATGGTTTTAAACGAAGTTTTCCCTTGTCTTTCTTAAGGACCATGGTGGGGTCGTCCCCTCCATGGGACCTCATTATAGCCGAGGGCTATAATCACCAAATTAATGGTTTTAAACAAAGTTTTCCCTCGTCTTTCTTGAGGACCATGGTGGGGTCGTCCCTTCCATGGGACCTCATTATAGCCGAGGGCTATAATCACCAAATTAATGGTTTTAAACAAAGTTTTCCCTCGTCTTTCTTGAGGACCATGGTGGGGTCATCCCCTCCATGGGACCTTATTATAGCCGAGGGATATAATCACCAAATCAATGGTTTTAAACAAAGTTTTCCCTCGTCTTTCTTGAGGACCATGGTGGGGTCGTCCCCTCCATGCGACCTCATTATAGCCGAGGGCCGTTCTCTGAAGATGTTTTCATGCGTACTAGAACTGATAAACACAGGATGAGGGGAAACACTGATATTTCTCATTAATTTTCCAAGTGTTCTGTTGGAGCAACTCCTATTACAATTATGGTCTATCAAGACCTTACATCACTACTGATAGTGTTTTTTCAAATGATCTGCATTCCAGGGGTTGGAAAAGGGTTCCCCCTCTAGGTTTTCTAGTCTATAGGTCCCAGGGACGACTTCATCGATGACCCTATATGGGCCATGCCAATTAGGATGGAGCTTGTTGGGCTTATGCCAAGTCTTTTCGAGGACCAAGTCCCCCACCGCAATTGGTCTCTGTTTCACCCTCTGATTATAAAACCTTGCAGTCCTTTGCTGGTAGGCGGCTTGCCTTATCTCGGCATCTTCCCTCCTTTCCTCAACCAGGTCTAAGTCGAGTCTCCTCTCTTTTGTATTTATCTGGGGGTCATACATTTGGACCCTATGAGTAGGAAACCCAATCTCAGTGGGGATGACGGCCTCTGAGCCATAAGCTAGCATGAATGGGGTCTCCCCGGTGGAGGTCTTTGCCATCGTCCTGTAGGCCCACAGTACAGCATATAACTCCTCGAACTATCTTCCTTTTGCCTCCTCAAGCCTCTTCTTGATTCCATCTAGGATTGTCCTGTTTGTAACTTCTTTTTGCCCATTGGCCTGAGGTCGGACCGGGGTAGAGAAGAATTGTTTGATACTCACCCTTTCACAGTACTTTTGTAGAGAGGTATTCTTGAACCGAGTCCCGTTATCCGAGATGAGGGTGTTGGGGAGACCATATCTGCATATAACATTTTTCCAGATGAACTGGAAGGTCTTCTGCTCTGTAATTGTGACCATCAGTTCGGCCTCCACCCATTTTGAGAAATAGTCAATCGCTACGATGAGGAATCGATAGTTATTGACTGCTCTTGGTAAGGGTCCTACGAGGTCGATCCCCCACACTTCAAATGGCCATGGGGATGTAATGGAGGTAAGAGGCTGATGGGGTTGGTGAGGGATGGTGGCAAATCTCTGGCATTTATAGTAGTTTTTTACATATGCCGTGACGTCTTTCCCCAAGGTCGTCCACCAGTACCCTTGGGTGATCACCCTCTTCGCTAAGGATCTTCCCCAATGTGGCTTGAGCACGATCCTTCGTGCAAATCTTGAAAAATGGAGGGGACTTCTGAGGGATGAACACACCTAAGTAAGGGGAGAAAAAACCCCTTTTTGTACAAAGTGTCTCCGATGACAGTAAATTTTGCAGCCCTGTATCTCAGCTTCTTCCTTTCTTGCCTTGCCTCTGGCATCTCCCCCTCTTTAATGTATCTGATCAGAGGGTCCATCCACGAAGCTTCCTGAGAAACATTTAGGCAATTGCCAAGTGTTCCCTCAGCGTCTTCAATAGTTAGCCGAATCAAAATTTCCACTGGGACCATCCTCCTGATGTCTGTCCTAGTTGTCGAGGCCAACCTAGTAAGGGAATCAACTCGGTCATTGTTGAGCCTAGGTATCCTCTTTAATTTCACTTCTCTGAAGCCCTTTAGTAACGACTTCACCTTCTCAAGGTACCTAGCCATCCTCTCGTCCTTGGCCTCGTAGGCTCCTAGTATCTGATTCACTACTAGTCTCGAATCACTATGAACCAAAATCTGGCCGACACTAAGAGATCTGTCCAAGGAGAGGCCTGCTATCAAGGCCTCATATTCGGCCTCATTGTTGGAGGCCTTAAAGTTGAACCTCAGGGCGTACTCAATGTCTGTGCCGCCGGGTGCTAATACTATTAATCCAGCTCCACTACCGCTTTCGCAAGAGGACCCGTCGAGGAAGAGACTCCACACGGTGCGTTCTTCTGAGAAACTTCCCTCGATGAGTGACCCCTGTCTAAAGAGATATCTTCCCTCTTCATTTTCATCCACTTTCCTTCTAGCGGTGCTTGTCTCAGCCTTATCTGCAGGTGTGTCGGTGAGCTCACCTTGTCGGGTATCTATCTTCCCGAGGCTCTCACCCTCGGCTTCATCATCTTCCAAAGTAAACTCGGCCACGAAGTCTGCCAATGCTTGCCCCTTAATGACCGTCCTAGGCTGATACACTATGTTAAACTCCCCCAGCTCTATAGCCCAGGACATTAACCTCCCTGATTTTTCAGGCTTGTGAAAAACCTGCCTAAGGGGAGAGTCAGTGAGGATGACCATTGTATGGGACAGGAAGTATGGCTTCATATTTCTCGATGCATGGATCAAGGTATATGACAACTTCTCCATCCTTGGATATCTTTGTTCTGCCCCCTGGACTGCCTTACTGTTAAAATACAGAGGCTTCTGTACTCCGTCTTCGTCTCTCACAATGGCTGCACTAATGGCTGACTCTGAGACGACGAGGTACACATAAAGTCGTTCACCCTGCACGGGCCGTGACAACAACAAGGGAGACCCCAGGTATGATTTTAACTCCTTGAAGGCCTCATCACACTCTTCACTCCATTCAAAGGCTTTTCTGAGAATTTTGAAGAATGGTAGACACCTGTCTGTGGCCCTAGACACGAACCTGTTCAAGGCAGCAACTCTCCCTGTGAGTCTCTGAACGTCTTTAATGGACTTGGGGGTCTTCATCTAAAAAAGGGCCTTTATCTTTTCAGGATTGGCCTCGATGCCTCTTTGGTTGGCAATAAACCCTAAGAACTTCCCTGCTCCGACCCCGAAGACACACTTGCCCGGGTTGAGCTTCATCTGGTATTTGTCCATCGTATTAAAGGTCCTCTCCAGGTCTGCCACAGGATCCTCAGCCTTCAAACTCTTAGTCAGCATGTCATCTACATAGACCTCCATTGACTTCCCAATTTGGTCTTCGAACATTTTATTTACGAGGCGTTGGTACGTTGCCCCCGCATTTTTTAGGCCAAAGGGCATGACCCTATAATAGTATGTCCCCTTGTCAGTAATAAAGGCTATCTTCTCCTAGTCTTCAGGGTTCATGAAGATCTGGTTGTACCCTGAATAAGCATCCATAAAGCTCATGAGCTCATGGCCTGCGGTAGCGTCTACCATCTGGTCAATGCGGGGAGAGGGAAGCTGTCTTTGGGATAGTGCTTGTTGATGTCGGTGAAGTCCACACACATTATTCACTTCTCGTTGGCCTTTGGGACAATGACTGCATTGGACAGCCATTCAGTGTAGATGACCTCTCTAATAAACTCATCATCTTCTATCTTCTTGACCTCATTCCTAATGACCTCATACTTTTCTCGAGAATAAATTCTCCTCTTCTGCTTTATCGGCTTTGCTCCCTCTACCACATTGAGCTTGTGGCACATGATTTCGGGGTCGATCCCTGGCATATCTACATGACTCCACGCAAATACGCTTCGTCTTCTCCTCAACAGTTTAATGAGGTCTTCCTTGATATTGAGCTTCAGAGACTCGCCGACTTGGACGGTTTTTTCTGGGTCATCCTCATCGAGGATGATGGATTCTACCTCTTCCACGACCTCTCCTTTCTTTAGCTTTGTCTCATCCCTGGGGTCTAGGGTATCAATATTGTAAGTGGTTGTAGCCCTCTTGTGTGCCTCCCTTTCTTCAGCGGAGTTGTAGTAACATTCTCGCGCTGTCATCTGGTCTCCTTGAGCTTCCCCCACCCCGTAAGGGGTAGGAAATTTAATCATCTGATGGACTGTAGATGGAACAGCTTCAAACCCCTTGAGGGCCACACTCCCCAGTATGATGTTGTAGGCCGAGAACACCTGTTCACCCATCACAAAGAAGCTGACCTTCTTGGTAAGCCATCTTGGCCACTCGTCCCCCATCCTGACATCGGCCTCATACACTCCAAGGGGATGCACCTTTTCCCCACTGAACCCAATCAATGGATGATGGTATGGGATGAGTCTAGCATGGCTGAGACCTAAGGCTTTGAAGCACGGACAAAACATTACATCTGCAGAACTGCCCCCGTCGACCAATATCCTCGGCACCTCACACCCGTGCACCCTAGTTGTGATGACGAGTGGGTCGTCGTGTGGGGCTAGGAGGCCTTTAAAGTCCATTCTCGAGAACCCTACTATCAGAGTGTCCATGTTGAACTTCTTCCTCTTTTCTGACTTCGTATCCAGAGAGGTTGAGTGTACCGTCTTCGTCACTGCCTTGGCCTCATCCACATGGGCCTTCCTGTCAGCGACCTCTGACCCTCCTCCTTCTAGACCCCCGGAGATCATTCCCACTTCGAACGAGATCATATTAAGCCTCTTGACAGGGCCTTGATCATCTCTCGGCGGGAGGTCAGGGTCGTCCTTATCATCAGAAGGGTCGTCCCCTCTTTTTTGAAGACCTTCTTTACATGTATCACCTCGCTTTTTTCTGGGGTCGTCCCATCGTCCCCTCTTGAAGGAACCTTTGTCGACGTACTTTCTGAGCTTCCCTTCTTTCAGCATCTTCTCAATCTCATCTTTCAAAGCGAAACATTTGTCTGTTATGTGGCCATGGTCTTGGTGAAATTCACACCATAGGTTTTTATTCTTCTTATTGAGGGTTGCCCTCAACTTCTCTGACCACTTCAGAGATCGGTCACTCTTTATCTCATTGAGAATCTATTCACAGCTGACCGTTAAAGGGGTGTAACCAGCGAACTTGTCATCCGTAGACCTCTTCTTCCCCTCTTTTTTCTTCTTAGTGTATTTACCCCCACTAGCGCCTCCTTTTTCGTCTTCGTATTTTGTGGCCATCGCCTCTTCGGCGTTCATCACCTTTCCTGCTATTGACAACAATTCAGCCATCGTCCTCGGAGGGTCTTCAGCAAGCTTCCATAACAGCTTCCCCTTTTGGAGTCCTCCGATCAGGGCTGTCATAGCTATGCTCTCCTCATAGTCTTCCACCTCCAACTTTTCATTGTTGAATCTGGCTATGTAGTCTCTTAGACTCTCATTCTTCCCCTGCTTAACATAGAGCAGGTGGGTGGTCTTCTTCTGTGGCCTCATCCCAAAAGCAAAAGTTGTGAATGAATCGGTCTGCCAACTGCTTAAAGTTTTCAATGGAGTTTTTTGGGAGAGACGTATACCAGACATGTGCAGCCCCAGTAAGGGTACTGGAGAAGGCACAACACCTCATCTGATCTGAGATAAAGTATATGTCTATTACCAACTGGTACATCTCAACATGGTGGACAGGGTTGGTGCTCCCGTCATATCTTGGGGTGACCACCGGTGGCTTGAACTTTGATAGCGTAGGGAAGTTGACTATCTTCAGCACAAAGGGTGAGCCTATGGTGTATCTCCTCTGAAGAGGGTCTCGGCTTTTTAGTATATCGCCAATCTTATCCTCCAACCGCTAGATCGAGTCATTCCAGGGCCTTGTAGGGTCGGCTTGGCGGATGTTATCCCCTGTCGCCTCCTCGAGATGGGCGGAGGGTTTTTTCGCGGCCGCCTAGCGTCGGCTGTTTACTTCCCCCTGTCCGTCGTCGCATCCCAGGGGCCAGCCCCCGTGGGGTCGGTCATCTGCTGCCTCCCTTCTGGACCTCGCGGCGCTCCTTGACCTGGACAATTTTTCTCGCAGGTCATTCACTGGGCCCAACCTCTCAAAGGCCGACCCCCTGCTCAGGCGATCGAAAGTAGAGCCTCTCGGGCGATCGTCAGGGTTTCGCCTTCCGCACTTCCCTCTTTTCTCCTGGAGGGGTCGTACAGTATTGTTGGAGACCTCATACGGCTCCCAGTATTCTATGGGGGCCTCCTCCCCCTCCATATCGTCATACCTGTCTTCAGGGCAAGGGTTTCCTTGCCTCCCCAGGCGTAGACGCCGGGGGTCAACAACATCCCTATGCCACTGAGGGGGTGCAGGTCTTTGCGTGGTGCCTGGGGTGGTCCCCTGGCCTCATGCTGTCCTGGAGCTGCTGCCGGAGTAATCATTTCAGGTGAGACCCCTGGTGGTCTTAGTATGTTCTGGCTCAGAGCCGTGAACTGCTCCTGCATGATCCGCTGGCTCGCTGCCAGAGGCTTCAAGGTTACCGCCACATCAGCCATCTCAGACTGAGGTGGTGGCTGACTGGAACTGGGTCCTCCCCCATCATCCGGTGGGGGAAGTGGTGGTGGTGGCATCTCCGGTGCCATGTGTTTTAGCTGTGAACAACTGAACTAGAAAAAAGACTGGTGAGCTTGAGAACCGTAATGGGTCTCTTTCAATGGTGAAACATCTCCTCTAAGGGGGAGAGCTGGTTCACCACCATAGTGCCCAGTGAGGTCAAGTTGTACAAAGGAAGATATGTCTTCTCGTTTCCCACAGACGGCGCCAAACTGATGATGTTGAAATCTAGCACCACCGGATAAGTGATGATGAGCTCAAACAATAGTAACCATGGAAGACATAGAGATGTAAGTGTATAAGTGTGTAAGTGTGTAGAAGGAGATGAGTATAAGAGGAATAAGACAATGATGTATAGTGGTTCAGCTAATTTGGCCTACATCCACTGTGAGTGTGTGATCCTCTAAGTATGGGCATTAATGGCCTTGGATACAATGCACATAAGCTCACTTTTTCTTTCTACTGTGTGTACAAGCAGAGTTTTAGCTATATTTGCAATTATCGATTGATTCCCCCCTGTAGGGTTGCAGGTGACAAGTATATATAGGTCTTGGGGGGTGTAGTGTACACCCCAAGTATGCATGGTGCATGTGAATGATGATCTAGCCAATCCCCTGTTGACACCTGTAGATGCCAAATGATGACATAATATTCCTTCACGTGAGGGTGTGATTTTGTTATAACGGTCTCCCATGTGCCATGTGGGCCTCACGCGCACTGTTCCACGCGTCTCCCAAACCACGCGCTGTGATGATGTCACCCTCGGCCTTTGATATGAGGCCGAGGGCAAAATTCCTTTCGGTAATGAGTCTGGCCTAATTTGGGCCTCGTACTGTCGTACCCTCGGGGGAACACCCGAGGGGTCGTCTGGAGCCTGATGAAGGGTCGGCCCCTGAGGGGTCAACCGGATCCTGATGAAGGGTCGGCCCCCTGAGGGGTCATCCGGAGCCCGATGAAGGGTCGCCCCCCTGAGGGGTCGTCTAGAGCCTGATGTAGGGTCGGCCCCTGAGGGGTCGTCCGGAGCCTGATGAAGGGTCGGCCCCCCTAGGGGTCGTCTGGGCCTGATGAGGCTCAGGGAACCCTCGGCATGGCCGAGGGTATATACGGGTATATCAAACGCTACTACGAACTATGGTAGGGTACAGGGTGTTGCCTATGACCTATAAACCTGAAGGTGTGCCTCAACTAATCCTCAATGAATGTTCCACCACGATAACTAAATTACGTAACTATGTAAACATCACACTATATTCTAATCTACAAATAACACATCTATATAGATGTTGGTAGGATATGGGACATGTGGTATTGCTTATAATTACCAAGGCCTACACCACAGACGCAACGCAAGATCCTATTACTCGATAACGCATTATAATCAGGGTATACTAAACCCAAGCCCTCAACTAAGGAACCCAATAAGTTTTCAGCACAAAATCAATACTTATAAATTCCACTTAGTTATCTAACCTCCATATATGAAATATAGAACCTTTACAGCTAGATCGCAACGAACACTACTCATTGTTGTCACTACCAAGGTTACTCTCATACTCACAGTCATCACACAATTTCATATTTTCACCGAACTACCATTAAGTGCGGTATCACCCTAAGGATTGAATTTGCCTAATCACATTACCGACGTTAACTACCCATTAGTGCCACACCTAAGAGTTATATACCATTTAATCACCAATCATCGGTGCCTAATCATGACACCCAAACCATTAACCTCTACCATTGACTATATGCAATTTGAGACACCTGCCCAATGGGTGTCATCTCACTCCATTAACATCTGAAAATGCTCTACTTCATCAAATATTGGAGCCTAAGCACCTCACAGTAACAACCACGGTTTTTCCAGTATCGACTTGTATGCACACCCCTAAATTACTAACAATTCTAATAAGAATAACCAAAGTGATTAATAACTATCAACCTAGTTGCGTGATACTTGGCACTAACGTACTTGTCGTGCTAACCTCTTTGACTTTATCGTGAAGGACACGAACTAAATTGTCACCAAACTAGCATGATCGGACCAAACAGACTCTGATGTCAAAAGATCAGATACCGACCTCACCACTTCCCTCCCCAAAGGAACTTTGAACTTAGAGCTCTGATACCATTTTTAACGCCCCGCCCCGAATTTATGGATTACCCGTAGTTAACCTGGTCTAACCTGTACATTAGGTGTGAAGTGCAATGAAACAACCTATATAATGTTTCTAGTCCAGTTTTATTTTAACTAACATTCCACTTGTTTAGTCTGTAATTCTAATTTAGAATTAAACTACGTGGGGGACCCGTGGGGAGCACCCCGAAGTATAAGCATACAGAGCTACTAACGTAATAATAAATAACTACTTACCTCTATAACGCTATTAAAATATGAAACCACTCCCAACCTGCCGTAACAAAGCGAGGGTGTGAGCCAAATGCTCAGTGGGAAATATACAAAGGCAATATAAAATCAAATGACAAAAAGAAGAGTCTAACACCTTATGCCTATGTGCACATGCAACTACATTGTATACATATATACACATGCATATACATATACTTAATGCAAGAAATATTTTGATTCCGAAAACCTTATTTATCCAGATTAATTTACCTTAATCTTATAAAAGACTTACTTTTCCCCATTTCAACAATTCTCACTTCATTTAACACAAACGTTTAAATATTTGAAACAACAATACTTGGTCTGACCAAAAGTCATTTCTTTACCAAAATTACCCTTTTCATTTTATCCAATTCACATTAGTATTTTCATTGAAAACCACCATTTCAACACGCGCGTTGACCTTGTTAGAAAATAATCATTTAGTCTTTGAAAAAGCTTTTACAACACAATCTTGTGTTAATAATGGGTTTAACCACCCATTTACCCATTTACTTTGCCATTTTTCTTACCTTATGGACATTAATAGATTTACGCATTTACTTATCAATTTCACTTTTACTAGAACATTTATTAATTCATTCAAGTTAGGTTGTATTAACATATTTTACAACATAACCAATGTCTTGATATGTTCCTTATTCCTTTATCTATTCTCAAAATCTCCCAATAATCGCATACTTCAACGGGCTCCACACCGCTTGCTATACTCCCCATATCTGGATAGTTATTTTGTATCTTTCACCCCAGGGCTCTGGGCCTTCCTTAATTTTTCCGGTGTCATCCGAGTTCCCTTTAATGTGTTTCAAAATTTTACAAATGTCCACAATATTCCACTTTTCCTTTTACACGGCCAAAGCCAAAACCCAGGGTTTCACTCCAACTTGTGTAACACTTTGAAATTTACCATTTCGTGTCCTTTACACTTTAACCTTGATTTTATTTCAAAAATTATATTCATCTAGGACCACTTTGTTTAACACCTTTTCCAATATTTTTTTTTTATAAAAATGCTCCACTTTAAGTAAAATTACCATTTCACCCATTTGTTTCCAAACTCATCTTTCACTCCATTTCTACAAGTGTTGATTTTTCCAAATACACAATTAAGTTACCCACACTAACTTCTTAAGTGTTTTAATACCTTAACATCCTTTTAACTTTGGAGTAATATTCTTCATAATTGGAACCTTTATCTCATTATTTTCTTTCCTACTTCATAAGTGTTAATCCTTTACAACATTATTAAGTTACACACAAACTTTCCAATGTTTAACCATTAACACTTATTCAACATCATTACTAACCATTTTTTAAACTTGAACTTTCTTTACTTTCTTTATTCAAGAAATCTAATTACATATAAGACTATTTTTATAAGAAAATACTATTTCCTTTTTATCAATTCAATTAGTCTTACAACTATATATTTACCAAACTTTTGACCCCTTTTCCTCACACTTCGAAGGTAAGAGTTTTTACTATTCTTATTCCATGTTTAAACCTAACAAAATCTTCTTTTAACTTGTTTATACATTCATTATCCAAATTCTAGAAGCTTATATGCATGGGAACATGGATTTTAAACTTTAAAATTCCATCAAATAGGTCAAATATATTTTTCATTCTAGAAATTTATCACGATTGCAAAAATATACTTTTAAGGCATAAAAGACATTTAATTTTCTTCAAACTCAACAAATGTCAACTTTATTAAATCTTCATTTTTGCAGGAGACCTTAAAGTCATTATTTCATCAATGTTTTACAAAATAAATCATTTGTGACAACCCGCCCAATAAAATACCGGTTGATCAGTCCTATATCAGATTAAAATAGGAATCCCAGTTTGTTCATTCTTAGCATCACTGTCGAAAACCTTTTTAAAACTCACTAACCACCTAGTAATCGAAAAAGTCGGTGCCAAATTTTAACTTTTTATTAAAACAAGACAATAACATGCAGAAATACATATAAACCATTCACAACAACTGAATCAAATCAACTGAATAAATAATTAAACTAACTACCGAATAAACCATCGGCCACCAAAGTAAATAGTACAAAAATTTCATCCAACAACTGAATAAATAAATCTGAAAACTGTATTGAAAAGTCTGGGCAACAATCCCTAAGTAAAACTGAAACTGATAGATGTTTCCTACTTTAGGAAAGGATGAACGATGCGTCTAATCTAAGCTCCTGCTAGCATCCACATGAGCCGCAGCTATGTATCCCTGAAATGAATATCAAGTCTGGTGTCCCTGTGGCTGGACACCTAAAAAGTTTTGAAAATAGTTTTATAGCAAAAGTTAGAACCCAAAACATTTTGAAAATATTTAGCAAGAGAATTAACTCCAGTAATTAAAAATGTGTGAATGTGCTTCATATTTAAGTTAGTGTCGCACTCTCTTAAGGACATACTTACCCCTCCACTAATATGCACACCTAACGGTTTTCTTAACCCCACCTAGTTGTACTACCCCGTCCAACTAGTTCTAGTATAATCCTCCCTTTGCCATTTTACTGCAAACCGAGTATTATTATTCATGGGTTATAATTTATCTCACACGTTTACTTAATTAATCCCTTCAAAATAATACCATATAACCGTGACACAAGTTATATAAAGTAAATACATTACACTCTATATTATTACCCGCATATAATATTTAATACCATTATATACGTATCCTTACTACAACATCAACACATATAACACATGTACATCCATCCTTCCGAGTATACCCTCGCCGGATAATTTCCCCTAAAGTACTATCATACTAGGTATGCTCACTTAACCTAGTTACCCAAGTCGAAATCGCTCACCATCTTGGCCTAAAATATCAGCTTAGTGGAGGTAGTCATATTCTTTCCCTGAAAGTGAGATAAGCCCCCCACCCATATACCGGATGCTATGACCTGGGGATATACTTGCCCTACTCCTCAAGCTAGGGGATTCACCCACATCGCGCAACCTCCCTTGATAGCACTAGAGTATATAAATTAAATAAATATCTAGTCACTGATATTTAATAACATATACAACATATATGTATATATATATATATATATATATATATATATATATATATATATATATATATATTCTATCACTACACGTATATATATTATAAATCCCAGCTTTACTGTGTACTGAAATCCATAACACTAGACTATATATACCCGAGTCTATGGTCCAACTCTAATTTAATTAATTTATTTCACTATAATTAATTAATTTAAAGTAGCATCGCTCAACCACATTACCCGGACATTTTCCCTCGGTCCGAAATTTAACCCTTTAGAATATATTTCACCAAATTTCGTTAATAGATTTGACACTCCTATTAAATTTAGTATTCCTTAATACTCATACCATAAGACTCCAAGTATTAAATTCTATTCAATTTCTATCAATTAAATTCCTCCTTAAGATACCAGCACATATGCTAAATTCCTCCGAAATTCCCATTCGAATACGTTTATATATTTTCCTGTGTCGTTCACTCTAAATACTCCCAAATTCATACCCAGGATTCATCCCTATATAATCCAAGGATAAAATAATATTCCTTAATATTTTTCCAAAGTCCTTCACTCATCTATGGTCATCTTCAAATAACCGGAATTTATTTCTTCCTAAAGTTGTCGGTCTCGCACACCATTTCGTAGAAAAATCATTATAAATTAAAAAATAATCAGAAAAATACGAGGTCGGCGCCCACGCGACCGAGACAAAAAGATATACAATATCAAGTTTTACAATAACTGAAGGGGTTGATCAATCGACTCCTTGGGTCGATCGATCGATCGACCAAATATTCATCTTCTTCCCAGAATCTGTTTCCACCATTAACGCACAACCAAGCTTTTTATGCACTCTCCCACTATTATGCCATCATAACCAATAATATTTAAGAAATGGAAAAGGTTCTAAACATCCTAGAGACCTTAAATTAATAATTGGATTTCATAATTTTGAACTTTCCCGATTCGGATATTTTCCGGGTTTTACTCATTCGATTTTCAATTCATCATAATAATTCCAAATCAGACGCCCAATAGACACTGGTTCATACTACAATTCGATTTACTTGATTTCATTACCATATACAAACATTAATTGAGTATCA
Organism: Sambucus nigra; assembly: GCA_949130495.1. Lineage (NCBI taxonomy): Eukaryota > Viridiplantae > Streptophyta > Magnoliopsida > Dipsacales > Adoxaceae > Sambucus > Sambucus nigra. The sequence goes on along the minus strand of OX422224.1, from coordinate 188,323,347 downwards.
AATCCACATAATTTTCCCAATTCATTAAAAAACCCATTTTCATGTAAATCCCACACCCAAAAACGAATTTCGGTTTACACCTCCCACAATATGAATTGGTTATCATCTATTTAACAATCACAACAGTTAACCACTTGCCTCTAATTGTTCGTAGAGTCTGATCCGTTGGTGTAGAGAATGGGTTGATTAAGAACACCCAATTTGTCCCTCGATTTGTCTCCAAAAGATCCCCAATTCGTTCTCCACTTGCTTCCACTGATTTTCTCTCAAGCCCTTATGTTTAGAATTTGTTAACTGCCGTTCAACACTCCCTTAATTAGGTTAAAACCCCTAATCATGTTTTAGTCATATGGACCTAATTAAAATGGCCCAAATCCCCCGTGTGGGCCCGACAATGTCCAAAAATACCCCGAGACCCAATTACTACTTTCAGGTACTCTTTTCTGACTATCTCGATCCATACAAACTCAACCGTGCACTCAGAATTGTCATCCGAAATACTTTATAACATTTCCAAATTTTGACCTAAAAAATGCGACACGTAATAATTTGAACAATTAAACTTAGAATCGCTAAAAGTTAGAATAATTCTTCCCACTCCAATAAATTCTCCAAATCATAATTTTCTCCAATTTAAATAATTTTATTTATCCTAAAAATAATTAAATACCAAATCCTCAAAATTATGGGGTGTTACATAATTATCTTCAAATATTTTATTTCATAAAATGTTTAACATCAATATTTCTAGAAAATATACAATTGTCACAAAATACCATCTTTTAATATTTTAAAACCTTGAAATATTTATTCATTCTTTATTTTCAACAAAAATAACATTTTACCAAATTTTTATTACATAAAAATATTTATTATTCACTGCACATTATTTCATCATTTAATCAATTGCACACTACTCATGTAATCTAACTACAATACTAGAAGTAATAAAAAATAGAGTCTTAATACTAAGAGTAAGATTTTCCAACCTCTAAAGGCTTCAATGGTGGTAAAAATGTTGGTGCAGGATGAGCAATCCACACCTCCAAAGCTGGCCTCAAGGGGTTACCAAATGCATCCTCTAAAAATGCCCCAAATGTGCTCCATCCAAGTTTTCAAGCAAAACCGACTTTAACCTCCATGGAAGTTCCATATTCATCTTCTCCAAAAGATCCTAACAAGACCTTACAGATTTTTAGCCCTTCAACAATGATGGGAATGGGTGTATATGATCCAAATATGGTGGAATACACTAATGAAATGGTTGTTTATTGTTGATGTATAGTGGAGGAGTGGTGGTTTGTGGTAGTAAGAAGGGAAGACCACCCTTCTCCGTCTCCCTATCTTCTTCCATTTTTCTCCCAACAAATTCCCCAAACAAGCCATATAAAACTCCCTTAAAGACCAAAAATCCCGTTTTGCCCAATCTGGGCTGATTTGGTCTTGGCAGCACACCAAATCAAGGGCCAGAAATGTGACAACACATAATGGCAATCTGATTAAGAATTCTCGAGACACGTCATTCGAACGACATGCCCATTTTGTTCGAGTGACTTCTCCACCTTGTTTGAAGTTTTGTTTTGCTCGACTTTCACGTGACATGGACGTGACATGGAACTGTAATGCAGTGGGATCTTATTTTAAGGTCTGCTTCTCGTAACCTTCACGCGACATACCTATCTTTCTTCTAACGATAGGCTAATGTTGTTAGAATGACCCTTCTTTATATACTTTTATTTTTCTTCAATTTTTAATCCACAATTTTTAATAATTATCTTCACCCTCACTCCATCACAATTTATATAAAGTTTAATTGCATTATTGGGACATGTATTACATTTGTCTTATCATGCCATGTTATTGCCTCCGCTATCCATTGTACTGTGAAAACCACTTCAATCTAGGCCCAACGAAAATCTTTTAACACTTTTTGAGACACTTTTGTGCTTGTGCCTTCCTCGCTAGCAGATTACACATATCTAGGTTCATCGCATACTGGACACCAATCGAGATTTTCATACTCCTTTGGGTATAGTATGCAGTCATACACACAAGCATGAATTTATTTATACTTCATTCCCAAATTTTTCAAACTGTTCTTCATAGTAGGATAGCTATTTGGAAGCGTATTTTACTTGGGTAGCCTGCCCTTCACCCAATTCAAGATTCTTGTTATGTTATTGCCAGACAAGCCATATTGGGTCTTTAAACTATGCAAATAAACCATGTCATATAAGGTTATTTGATCTTTATCACAACTAGGGTACAACAGTTGGGCCCCCTTAAATTTTAAACTTTGATAGTCATCGTCAAGATTTATCCCGATATCTTTATGAGCACCTAAACTTTGTATATGGTCAATGACCTCATTTTCTTCCACTTCATGAACTCCACACGCGCCATCAATTAAATCCTCTAGCATATTAAGATCTAAATTATCATTCTATTCATGTCCATCTATTCTACTAATTGATTATTATGAAGGTTGCTCAGTAACAAAAGGAACATGCAATTCCCCGTGAAAAACTCAAAATTGATAACTATCTTGCATACCCTATCTTAACAAATGTATTTCAACTATTTTTCACTCAAACACCTTACCATTCCTATACTAAGCACAGGGACATGAGAACTCTTCATCATTACAACCTCTCTTTGCGTATTTCACAAATTCATTAGAAGCTCCACAAAACACATCCCTTACCCTATTTGTCTCACCCATCCATTCTTTGTATAGAGGATATCCCATCACAACTACTACAAATAATCACATATTATATGTAAGAACCGTATATTCATATATTGATATAAATAAATGTATAAAAATTTAGTTTTAAGTAAATGTTTTGATTCAAAATTGACATTTCATCTTTCGGTGTTCTATTATAAAAATACTATAAATTAATTTCATTGTAAACAAAAGATGCACTATGAATCTTATTTCCTATATCTCATCTAAAGGGTGAGTGGTCCTATCCCATTAAAGAATGCATATTTCTGTAATACACTTAGCAGCTCATCTACATTGTTCCAACTTGAGGAAAATTCGGTAGCATGTCTCTATAGTTCTCCAAGTACAAGACATAGATTCGCAAGTGTTCGTGATATTTAAATTAATCAATTGAAATAACACTTAACATCGCAGCATCTAGTATGTATCCAAAGAACATTAAGAGGCGACAACAGAACTTTCCCCATAAGTAACAAGTGTAAGCCACTAAGAACATCATTATACAAAAACTATATTGTCTTAAACTGTCCAAACATGAAAATTTAAGAGATTTCATTATAGGGGTAATTAATCTCGAACGAGTCTAAGGACTATGGATTGCCTATGCATAAGAACTAAAAGGATAGTATATATGCACACTATCTGTTACTTAAGACGCTTATAACTATGTATAATTTAACACTATAGACTTTATTTAGTAATTGGTGGTAACGTTGGAACATGCATTATTTGATGATTCAAATTTACAATGAGTTAGATTTTATCTGCGTGATACAATAATATGGTGGAAAACTATCTTACACTAAAAAAGTATATACCTTTTAAATGAATAATGATACATACCCAAGAGTTAGAACTGTATATACTTTTTGAGTGTACGATTGTTTCCCACCGTATTATTATATCACGCGGATAAATTCTAATTTATTATAAATATGAATCATCAAACAATACATGTTCCCGACATTACCGCTAATTACCAAATAAAGTCTATAATGATAATTTATACATAATTATGTTTCATTTCGATTTAATTGTTTAATTGATGTCTTAAAATTTATAGTAGTTTCAATTCCGTCTTATTTATATTTCTATGGTAAATTTGTTTCATTTCTATCTTATTTATATATCCACATCACATGTCACTATTCTATAGAATCATAACCCTAAATGATAGAAATTCCTAGGGACAACCAACTCAATGGCCATCTAAATTTTCATATTCACCAGTCAACAACAAATCAAGAATCCCGAATAACAATTCAAACATTAATGCAAACTTTGTCCATATAAATATAATTGAAAGAAGGTTTCAGCATAATTTTAGCAATGTATTGAATAAATATCAGTATATGATACATCTACATTTCATTTCATTTCATTTAACATCAATTAAGATAAAAATGCCTTTTGAGCTATATCCATGTGATACATCTATATTTCATTTAAATTATTCATTAGTTACACAAGGATAAATCATTCCAGCATTATTACTACTCACTAATTATTTCCAAATGCATGCACTTAATTTTTCCCTACATTATATATATATATATATATATATATATATATATATATATATATATATTGATACTTAGAAGAAGATGAAAAACCAAGAGATTGAAGTCGGGAGTTGCGACCGTAAATCGCCTTAAATCACACAAATGCAATAAAACCCATAAATGCAACTTGAGAAATCGCCTAAAATCACACAAAAAAATCCATAATAATGGTTAAAAATACAAATCCAAAAAAATTCAAATGCTTAAGTGATAATTAATTCTTTATGTTGTGTAGAACATTTTAAATTTTGGTATACTTTTAGAATTTAATTTATATCCTTGATTACCAAATTAAAGGACACATACTTGTTCTCATATTTGTTCATATATCAAATTTAGAGCATGTTATATGTTAGTGTTCATATATTGACATGGTATGATCTTCCAAAATAAATAGCCGGTGTAAATACTAAATAAACTTATTTTTGTATAATTTGTTTCCAAAGCCCTAAGCGTATGACAAAAAATGCACATCCCTAAGTTTTTAAAGCCCTAAGTTTCGATTTTATGAAATTGATGCATAAAAATGAAAGGAAGTGCATATACAAAGTAAATAAATAAAGAAATTCGAAGAAAAGATGAAAAACATACCATTTTCTGTTTGGAATCATAACAAATAAGTTGACAGACCTAAGTGTGTGAAATCGACCATAGCCCTAAGTGTTTGTGAAACTCAGGAGGAGGAGGGAGAGGAGTGGCCGAATCTAGGTGGAGGAGTTGGTAGTGGTAGCAGGAGGTGGTGGTAGGAGTTATTGCTAAAATTTCTCGAGGAGGGGAGGAGGAGTGGAGGGGAGAAGAGGAAGGGAGGAGAAGAGAAGGAAATCAATTAAAATCTCTTGAAATCGAGAGAGGAGAAAAAGAGTTTGATTTTTTATTTTTTTGGAACAAGCTTGCTATTGCCTGACCTAGAGCTTTTATTTTTTAATGTTGTCACCATCCTGTCAAGATTTTTGACCATGAAAACATTTACATGTTTTCAAAGTCAAAAACCCAGACATGACTGTGACAAATACTTGTCATGGTCCTTGATCGTGATACGATCGTGTCGTGTCATGGTCAACGATCGTGATAATAGCTTTATGTTTTGACTGTGACAACCCTTTGCGGGTGAAAAATAATAAAAACCCTTATTTGGTGTAGGGATGGGACAATCAAAAATGAAAATGGAAGGAATAAAAGAAAGTAACACGAGAAAAATTAAGTCAATGACCAAACTTTCAAGTATCTAGAAAAAGGTTGCGCTACCAGAAGGCAAAATGATATATTGTTGGGTAACATCCACTGCACTCTTTTTTCCTGTGAATTAAAAAAATACCCTTTCCATGTGAATTAAAAAAATACTGGAGAAACAAACCAAAGAACTATAATGGGCATTTTTCATAACCTATTCCATGAAATATTGGATTTCTATGTGGAAAATATGGTGGTGAAATAAAAAAAGGAAGACAAACATATTAGAGACTTGAGGAATGTTTTTTTATAGATCTAGAAAATACCAAATGAGGATGAATCCCTCAAAATGTATTTTTCCCTGATTTTGTTATTTGTAGGTGAGGAGTTCAAATGGATGTGTAAAAGAATAAGGCAATTTTGCTGATGCTGTTAGTGACAGAGACAACTCAAGATCTTTCTCAACAAAGTCTCTTATTTTAGGAGATTTATAGCAACTTTAGTAGATATTACACATCCCTTTTCCCCTTAATGAAAGAAAAAGACATGATACAATTGAGCAAGAAACATCATTATCAAGGAGATACTAACATCTCCTTTACGGATGATACCACCTGAAGTGGGTAACTACTGCAATACTTAGGAGCGGGGAGGACAATAGAATCATGTATACTACTTGTCAAGGGTTATTTCAAGGGAAGAATAAGGTTAAGGGCATATAAATACATTGCTTATCTTTTATATTTGTGGCCCAAAAATTATGACATTACTAGTTTTCCCATTAAGTACTACGTCCCGAGAACAATACTGCATCCAGGTGGTTTCTCATATTATCTGAGTATGAACTTAAGTGTGTGGATCCAAAAAATATCAAAAGTCAAGCCTTTAAGGACATGCTCGTAAATTTTCCTAGTCAAGCATCTATACCACTAAGTGAATACTTATCAAGTGAAAAATTTCAAGAATTTTTGTATGAATAGGTTGAAGAGTTAAAGATGGATTTCTATAATTTCTGGTTATAAGGAACTACGGGAAAAAAGGTGTTATTCTGACAAGAAAAAAAGTAAAAGATCATCCTCACTTATAGTTCAAACTTCAAAGGTTTAAATAATAAAAAAGAATGTGAAGCTTTGATATTAGGATTTCTTAAAGCATTAAGAAGAGGTACCCAAGCATCAAAACTAGTCTCCATATCGAGAAATAATTCAATTCCTGATGAAATAATTCTTCTTAACTGGCTTCATCTTGCGATGAACAAACATTTAAATGCATTGGTAATTATTTCTAAGACAGTGTAGATGGAAAGAAGAAACTACCAGGGTCACTATTCACTAAAGAACACCATCCACAATAGTGAAGCATTTATTTCCCATCGAGAACCTAATTATTTGGAGAAGTCCTATTATTAAATAGTTAGAAAATAGATAGTGTTCAATGAAATTGGAAGAGGTATAAAATTTCTTCACGTGATAAGGAACTATATATATATATATATATATATATATATATATATATATATATATATATATATATAAAATCTATGTGGGCTTTTAGAAAAATGTGTGGGTGATATGGAAGACCACGAGAGGTTGCAAGTGATATAGGAAGCACACGGTGGAGATATAAATATTGCCATTTATAGTTGTTTACAACGAGAGGTTACTATTGTCGTAATATGAATAAAGATGCAACCACGTTGCAACATAGTTGCTGCAAGTGCCAAACCTAGTTGATCGACCAAGAAAAGAAAATTTTGTGGAAGTAGCTGATGATTGTTGAAAAAATTACATTGCTTACTTGAAATATGGTAAACTACTTGTTGAGAGAATTAATGAAATTTCATTAAACAAGCGAGTTGCTCGCTTTTGCCTAATAAATGAGGAACTCTATAGAAAATGATATGATGAGAAAGTATTGAGATTTATAACAAAAAAAAAATGTTGAAGTACTGAAGAAAGACAATGAACCATTGCATATGGGTGGTTCCATATTATATGATCAACTGATGATATTGTAATATTATTGTCCCATGATAGAGGTTAACCCCTCAAGTTTATAAAAAAAATGCACAACTTTCCAAGTGCATGGTAATTTAGTTCATGCTACTTTAGTAAGAGTCCATGTTCCATCCGTTCCGTATCTTTTTCATAAACGGGATTTTTATCCAGTTAGGAATATCGTGACAACCTTTTAAGGGAAAGCATTTATTATGGTAGTAACACAACTATACACAAAATTGGTGGAAGAAATTATGCTAAGAACAACTACTTTACAAGAAGTGGTCCAATTTGTTCGGGAATATATTATTTATAGATTTTGTATACCCAAATTTATTCTTATAGACAATGGAAAACAATTTGTTTGTAAAGATATGGGGAAACTCATAGATAAATATAAGATCATTTACAATAGTTCAACCATCTCTTATCCCATAGCAAACGGTAAAGTTAAGTATTTAATGGTGTTATGGACGTACAAAACGTTTAAGAGAATGTTAACTGGGTTCAGACCCTTCTCTCTAGTGTATGGATCAAAGGACATTTTCCTTGTCGATCTAGTAATGCCCTCTGCAAAGGTAACATTTAATTATGATCTTTTACCTGACTCAAGTCATGTCTATTTAGAAGTACTAGATGATCATATAGTCAGTGGCATCCAGGATTTCTGGTCAAGGGGTGCGAATTTATTTTACAAAGGCCGGGGGTTTAGGGGCGGGAGCCCTCAAGGCGAATTTTTTTAGGGTCAATTTTATTTTTTTTGCAATTTTTTAACACTAAAAATTTTAATATTTAATAAATTTAACCATATAACAATGTACTAATTTTTACAATAAATTAATTCAACAATGTTGGGAAGTTGAGAAGTTTTGAACATTATAAAGAAATTGCTCTGCTTGAAAGCTATAAAAAATTATCATTAAACATTATAAAAAAAGCATCATCATTGAACATTACATATAACACCTGCTCCGATTATAACAATTATCATTGAAAATTATAAATAAATAAAAAACACCTGCTCTGATTTGAATATAGAATTCAAAAAAAAAAAAAAGAGATAGAAAAAGTGAAACTTACAACTTGCTCTGCTTGGAAGTTGGGATGGGGGGTTCAGAAAGTTCAGTCGAGAAGGGAGAGAGACAGGGGCGCCGCTGGTTTGAGGCGGAGAGGAGGAAACAGCAACCGGGGCGGTGGTTTGCGGGTGGAGAAAGGGCTGCTCCTGCTGGATTGTGACGGAGAGGAGAGGAGGAGGGAGGGGGGGGGGGGGGGGGGAAGGTGAGGAGGGGTGAGAGCGGCTGTAGTGAGAATCTAGTTTAGGTTTAAAATGTTTTACACAACGCGTGTATAGCAGAACAGGTATTTGTATTTGTGCCCCAAATATTAACTGCCTTCTACTATGAAACATTACACAAAGGTCCAAAAATTAAAAAAAATAGCCTATACCAGGGAAAAAATTCCGAAAAATCTAGGTGGGCGGCCGCCCACCTTCGGGATCACCTAGGTCCGCCCCTGCATATAGTAACAAACAGGAATGCCAAAGTGTATGCCTAGCAACTTTCTTGAGCATATGAAAACTTTGTGAAACCAAGAAAATTTCAAGTAGGAGATTTGGTGCTTCAAGCATCCACTTACCATCTGAGAAGAATGTACACCTCTGAGTGCAATCCTAATTATTAAGGACCATTTATAGTTCAAGGAGTTGGAAAGTCGGGGTTTTATCAGATATCCAAACCAAAAGTCATGTCATACAGTCCATTAACTCTAAGTGGCTAAATAAGTACAAATCTTAATGAATATGTGGCTATCTTTATGAGTTTTAATTAATTTGCATAATTTTATGAAAGAAGATTTTCAAATTCTTCTTCATTTCGTATCAGTTGTTGAGAGTTTGACTCTATTCGCTTAGATTTTGTTGATAGTTGTAAAACAAACAACCAATGGTTTTCTTGAATGACTCTGAAGAAGTTGAAAATGGTCCAACAAACTCTTGTTATTAATCAAAGGAAAAGAATTTATAAAATTTCATGTCTCATTTGTTATATTTCTGTATGTATCTAGATTGATTTAAGTTTTTAAGAATTACAAATTTGAACATAATGACAGTGAAAAGTAAACTTTGATGAAATATTTTTCACATATTACTACTTAGAAAAATCGGTAATATATATATAAAGAGAGAGAGAGAGAGAGAGAGAGAGAGAGAGATACTTCGGAGTATTTTTCAACTATAACATTCCTTTTGTGGGAGTACAATTGGAGATGAAAACGTTCAACAAACTTATTTTCTTCCAAAAAGTACATCTCCAAAACACTTGTTTAGTGATTCAGATCTAGATGGAATCTTCGCATCTTTCTCTTAATAAATATAAATTAATGGTTTGGTTGGAAATTCTACTCAAACCCTTCTGAAGACTCAGTGATAGAGTAGGGCGTAGTGACTGCTCAACTAAAAGCTTTGGAGGAAGCATGGTGTTAAACGAGGTTAGAAGCGGGATCTTTGCTTATATATAAATATATATATATATAGGGAGAGGTTCAAAAGCTAACATAAACGATGAACATTTTAATGAACCATAACAAAAAATACCTAGCACCTATTCAATTTTAATTCTTATGTTGTAAATAGTCCGCACCAGCGGCAACGGACACGTGTGTCCGTTGCTGCTGCCTCGAAACAGTTATAGCATAGGAATTAAAATTGATTGAGTGTTAAGTATTTTTTGTTAAGATTCATTAAAATGCTCATCTTTCATGTTCACTTCTGAACCTCTCTCTCTCTCTCTCTCTCTCTCTCTCTCTCTCTCTCTCTCTATATATATATATATATATATATATATATATATATATATATATATATATATATATATATAGAGAGAGAGAGAGAGAGAGATGATAGAAAAAAATGAATGATCTTTTGTTGCTTTTGGCATTTATGAGTTAAAAAAAAAAGATGATAGAAAAAAATGAATGATCTTTTGAACTTGAATATTAGTTGCTTGTTATTTAACTGACTCGTCAAACATTTATTTATACTAGCTTGCAACTCCCGCAATACGCAGGCGTATTACTGTATTTGGTAGAATATAACCAAAAAAATTATAAAATGAAGTAGAGAGCCAATTCTAAAAATAAAAAAATCTCAACATACTAAAACTATTCGTAGAGAGGGAGTTCATTACAAATGAAAAACCATATATTCTTTCTCATGTGAGTTGCATATGTAGTCATTAAGAAAGAGAGAAGTAAAACTAAATATTCTCACTCAATACCCTCGAGGGTGGATAGTTATACTATGTTACAATCAGTGATTTTTAATCCAAGTATTTATAGTATAGATGTAGTTACTGATTGAGTAAAGTAACAATGAATCTATATGCAAAATATCAAGTTTTATAGAATACAGATATATCTAATATTTCTTCTTTCCTTTTGTGATGATTACTGATGATAATCAAATTAACATCGATACTCACTGCAATATTGAGTTTATGAAAATATTATCCCATATAAGGTTAAGCCTAGTTGCAGGGCCGGTCCTAAGATTAGAAGTGCCCTGTACGAAAATCAATTTAGGGCTCTTCTAAAAAAATATTGTAAATACTTAAAATGAGCCCCTAAAAAATTAAACTTATTTTTTAGAGGCCCATTTTAGTTGGGTGGTAGTTGAATCATTCTTTGTACAAAATTTTTTTGGGTAGTTAAAAAAATGGCCTCTAAAAAATTAAACTTATTTTAAAAATTGACATTTTTAATATACATAAAATATTTTTGGACCCCTCAAATATACATATATAGATGCATACTCTAAAATGCGCCCTGTACCATTGCCCATTTGGCACATGGCTAGGGCCGGCCATGCCTAGTTGGACATAAATATATAAATTTTATATACAAACAGAGTTTAATTATGTGTGAGTGTGTGTGTATATATATATATATATATATAACTTGTTTTTCTAACTAGAATTATAAAAACTTGTACCCATATGCAATTCATTAACCTACATATGGAGAATCAAATATAATATAGAACTATATATCCTCTCATTCCAGGCAAAATTATAAACTTAAGGGAGTAAAATAATGTCAACAATATTAGTTTTCTTACTAGTGTCTTGCAATCTTTTACCCACTTGCAGACTTTAACCTAGAGATAAAGCTTCAAAATCTTCATATATATAAGTATCAATAGAGAAATATGAGTTAAATACAAATCATGCAGAGGATAATAAGAAAATAGGAAATGAAAAAGAATAGTCAGTTGTTCTGTAATATAGAGGATTGGATATGTTAAGAGGGGTAAGCAAATGTGCTTATATACATCTGTAAACATATAGTTATGTTTAGTAGATAATAAATAACTGGTGGAAGAGGAACGGGAAGGCAGAGTAAAAAGGCTAATCTGAGAGGAAATAAAGGGAATGTGAATATTAACAGATTAATCTATAAAAAAAAAAGTAGGCTAAAGGAAAAGACAAAAACCATTTACGTTGGAAACCTCTTCAACTTAACAAGTAGACGCCTTGTTTATAGGCAAAATAAATGGAGGAGAGAGATGGTAGAAAAGAATTGAAGACTTTAGTACTACGTGGACACCTTAAGAAGGGAGGAGACTTAACTATAATCTTTTGTATTATAGTTATAATATAAACTAAACTAGATGTAACTGGTGGGATGCACGAGCAAGCGTACCAGGTTTAAGTAATTGAAGAAGAATATAATGAGCTATCCTGGGATTGGATATTAGTGAGAATAAGAGGATGATCCAACATTTCGTAGGGTGAAAGACACTTGGGCACAATGACTCGAAACAACTTATAGGAACATATATAAAGTAATAAATCACCTTAAAATTAACAATTTTCCCTGAGCAAACTTGATTACACTTTGAACAACAAAAATGGATCAATAATTTATTCAGAGAGCTAAAAAATGGCATGGTGCAGAACACATTGTAAAACATATCTAATAGCAAAAAAATGTATCTATACAAATATTTACGAATAAAAAAACTAATATCCAAAACATGTTAAACATCCTCTCCGAATACGTCTTCTGTGGAAAAAAATATGTGAGAATGCTGAGGACCTGCAGCAGGCAAAGTTGTGCATATCACCGCAGCAGCTAGATCTTTCTCCAGAATTTCTTCGTCACTTCATTTTCAATTTGGCACTTTTTAATTTACGAAATGTCATAATAATGTAGTAAAGCTTCATTCTAACCGTTACTAACCAAAAATGAAGTTTTGTTATTAAATGCTTTTACCCTAACAATGTCGTCATCCTCAAGGTAAAGAAGAGAAATTTGACTGTTGCTAACCAATACCTATCATGAGTTACTCAAACACAAAAAATAAAACATAAAGATAGAGCCAATATGGTATAGTAATACAGAATAAACACCCATTGGAAAGATTGTTAGAACTCAATAATCAGAGAATAAAAACCTAAAACTAAAGTCATTATAAAAAACCGCAAAGAAAAAATATGCTGAACAATTAACTTATGAACTATTGGTTATAATAAAAAATGCAACACAATTTATGAATGGAAAAAGGCCAATCCGAGTTGATTCTTGAGTTAGTAATTAAGCTAACAGTGAAAATAAAGTTAACATATGAATCAACTGATATATTTAATGGACATGGCAAAACCATAGTCTCTAAATATTTCAACGATGTAAAATTTAGATATTATAAATGGAGAGTGACCAAAACATAACATTATAACATGATCGCAGGAAACATAAATCTTATTCTTTAGACATATAAAATTCTTTGTAGTTTTAAAAAAAAGATCATATAGTTTCAAGTACTATCTCTGTTGCTTCTGCTTTCCATGGATATCAAAGCAGTCCACCTGAATGTACTTGAAAAGTTTTGAATAAAATTTAGGGACATATACCAAATTGTCCCTCGGACATTTTTTAATACCCATTTAGTCCAAACTTTTTTATTTTGCCTCAAAAAGTCTTTTGCCACATATTTTGGAGAGGGAGTGCCGCTGGCACGGACCTCTAAAAATAAGAGGATATTGAGTGCTTGAGGAACTAAATGGGTTAAACTAAAAATATGTGTCCTTTTTAAAAAATATATATTTATAGTAGGAACTATTTAATAATTGACCCTAAAATTTAACTCAGTTATATGAAGAGAAGAAAATCATCACTTTCTTTGACTGATTTCTTTTCAAGAAGGAAGAGAAGAATAAACCTGTTGGCATTCAGCACAACACATTAGCCTTGCTGCAGCCCTTCATTTGTAACCCTCGTCCTCCCATCATCCACATCAATGTAGATAGGAATTTTCCAAAACGATAAACCTGTAGGATCCTCAACCTTCTTAGTCTAGGTAGCAGATAAAATAGATATTTTTTTATTTACCTTAGGCAAAATTTTAATAATTTGATTCATCTCTTACTCAAAGTTGGCTTCCAATATCCTGTCAGCTTCATCAACTATGAGGCAGTTTAGATTTTACCATAGGAATCCCTTGGTGTTATGAAGATGGCCAAAAAGTTGTCTAGGGGTTCCTACTAATAGATTTACTCCTTTTGTAATATATTCTGCCTCTTCTCTCCATGCTGCACCATCGATAACCAACCTAAGAGCCTGTGAGTGATACTTGAGAAGGACCTTTGCCACTTCATGAGTCTGTATCCACACATCACCATGTTCATAAAGATGTTTAGAAACTGTTGTTGCAGTAATAAACAATTAAATGCAGAATTAAATTCAGGAACGAAATTACCCAATTGGAGCAAATAATTCTGGGGCAGAAAAATTATATAAGAATTTCGGAAACTGGACAGCGAAGAACACGGCTGAGTCGCGGACTAGGTCGCTCTCTTTAAGGTGTTTCGCGGCTCTGCCTCCAATTGTGCCGACAGTGTGCAGCCCCGTCACCCCCAGGATAAAACAGCCTCCAATTATATTACGGATTGATAGCACAAGAATTAATCCGGTCTGTATACACCCATTCTGTATTAGTTGCTCGATTCTATAATTAATCTGCACCGAATGAGATTAATTATTCTGGAAAAAGTATTCTGGGAGAAGAAATTTTTTTCAGAACTGTAGAGAAAATTTTTTGTGTTGGAAGAAGATAACTGTGTGCCAAAACCGGAGGCAACCAGCTCTTTTATGGGGCAAAAAGAAAAGAGACGTTGGTAAACAACGTGGAGAAAAAAATGGAAGAAGTGGGCAACTTGGTTGAAGAAATCAACACGCAATAAACCACGTTTTAATTTTTTCGGAATTAATTACCGTTAAAAAATAATTTTTAAAACCCAAAAACGTTAATTTATTTGTCCAAAAAATTAATACTTAATGAGCCCAAGCCCAAGACCCAGGACCCGGACCCGGACACGGGCACGGGCCGGGCCAGACGGACGGCGGCGGCGGCGCGCGCGCGCGTGTGTGACTTGGCCCATTGGGTCTGCCCCACATACCCACAAAAACTTGAATGCCCAAAGGGCTGAACCTTTGTTCCCAAAAAATTGTAAATATACACAACACAAATTTTCCTTCCCACCGATGTGGGACTGCCTTAAAGGCTTTTCAAAGTTCTTGCAACAGCTAAAGCTAACAACAGCTGTTAGTGGATAACAGCTGTGTTCCAACAATCCCCCACTTGTAAAATTTGAAAACATTTTATCGAGCAATAATCTATAGAATTGTGCATAAGCAAAGGTGTCTTTCGACTTGAACCTTTACGTAGTAAAGATGATTCAGAATATACTAGAGTAACTATAGTTTTGAACTCTATCTCTGACAACATCCCACACACAACCCTACTTGGGTGTAAGTCTAATAACTAGCACGTTACGGCCATGTGCTTCTATCCAAGTATAGTGAACGCTTTAGGAATTTGCCCAAAATATCCATAGGAAGCGGCCACACTTCCACATTCACATAGGTGAGTCTATCAAGAATACTCCTGTAGCTAAGTACCCCACTCAAAATAAAGCTATAGATCTCATTAAGAGTTATAATAACTCATCCTCAACTCGCTTCAGGATATCATGCTCCATAGGGATGGACTCGGAGTAAAACCCCGTTCTATATTAATTAATAATCGCATGATTCAACCCATATCACTTGTGACTTGTTATTACCCTTTGAACATATTTCTTGGGATCTCCAGTCTATATGTTGGGTTACCATCACAAATGACTCATTTATCCAAGGGCTTTAGTCCCATCCCTTTCGTGGGGTTCCACACCTTCTCCCTAGCTAGTCCTTTCGTCAAAGGATCAGCTAAGTTCTGTTCAGACCGTATATGATCCACCCTCACAGCACCCGTAGAGATAAATTCTCTAACAGTACTGTGCTTACGACGTATTTGTCGTTTCTTACCGTTATAATAACGGTTCTCAACTTTTGCAATAGCCGCGGTACTATCACAATGAATCAAAACGGCTGGAATTGGTCTTTCCCATAATGGGATATCTGACAGGAGGTTTCTTAACCAACCTGCCTCTTCACTAGCAGCAGCTAGCGCTATCATCTCAGACTCCATAGTGGATTGAGCCAAAATAGTTTGTTTCTTAGATTTCCAAGAAACTGCACCACCAGCGATGCTAAATATATATCCACTAGTAGCCTTAGAATCATCAGATAGGGTGTTCCAATCTGCATCACTAAATCCTTCAAGGACAGCGGGATGCTTATTATAGTGTAATCCGAGGTTCATCGTCCTTTTAAGGTACCGCATGACCCTCTCAATAGCATGCCAATGCTCGATATTAGGCCTACTAGTAAATCTACATAGTACTCCCACAACATAAGCTATGTCAGGTCTAGTGCAATCTGTAGCATAACGTAAGCTACCAATAATGCTTGCATAAGCATTTTGGTTTACACTGTCGCCAGTGTTCTTAAATAACTTTACACTAGGGTCAAATGGAGTACTAGCAGGTTTACAGTCAAAGTAATTATATTTCTTTAGAACTTTCTCAATGTAATGAGATTGATCCAAAGAAAGTCCCTTTTCTGACCTAGTAATATTAATTCCTAATATTACACTAGCTTCACCCAAATCCTTCATATCAAAGTTGGCACATAATAATGATTTAACATTTTCTACGGCATGATTATTGGAACCAAAAATGAGCAAGTCATCAACATAAAGACATATGATAGTGCAAATGTTCTCAACATATTTATAATAAATGCATTTGTCACTTTCATTAATTTTAAACCCATTAGAGATGACTAGGCTATCAAATTTATCATGCCATTGTTTAGGTGCCTGTTTGAGTCCATAAAGAGATTTATCTAATTTACATACTTTATTTTCTTGACCGTGTACAATAAAACCTTCAGGTTGATCCATATAAATCTCTTCTTCTAATTCTCCATTTAAAAAAGCAGTTTTAACATCCATTTGGTGTACAATTAAATCATTTAAGGCAACTATAGCAAATAGTACACGTATAGACGTTATTCTAGTCACGGGTGAAAATGTGTCAAAAAAGTCTACATTTTCTCTTTGTCTAAAACCTTTAGCAACAAGACGTGCCTTATATTTTTCAACAGTGCCATCAGGTTTTAATTTCTTTTTAAGAATCCATTTACACCCAATTGTTTTACATCCAGGAGGAAGGTCCACTAAATGCCAAGTTTTATTTGTTTCCAAAGAATCCATTTCATCATTAATAGCCTCTTGCCATAAATCGGCATCTAAAGAAGATAAGGCTTCTTGAATAGTGTTAGGATCCTCCTCTAAGGTGTAAGCATAAAAGTCGGGACCAAAATCTTTTTCTACACGAGCCCTTTTACTTTTTCGAATTTCTAAAATGGATTCATTATTTTCTTTATTTTTATTTAAAGAAATATTAGTGGATGACTCGCCCCCACTATTCCTCAATTTAAAAGGAAATTTATCTTCATAAAAATCGGCGTCATTTGATTCAATAATTACTTGATTTTTCAAGTCATAAAATCGATATGCTTTGCTATTAATAGCATAGCCTATAAAAACACACTCATATGCTCTACTTGCCAATTTAGACCTTTTAGGGTCGGGTATACGTACATAGGCTAAACATCCACACGTTCTAAAGTATGACACGTTGGGCTTAATATTTTTCCAAATTTCATAAGGAGATATTTTCATTTTAGTCTTAGGAATTCTATTAAGCACGTGACACACAGTCAAAATAATTTCACCCCACCAATGTGAGGCAGCCCCGGAATTTAATAAAATAGCCACTACTAATTCAGTTAATGTCCTATTTTTTCTTTCGGCTTTACCGTTTATTTCGGGCGAATAAGGGGCAGTTTTTTCGTGAATAATACCGTGGGTTTTATAAAATTCAATAAATGGTCCAGAATCATATTCGGTGCCTCTATAACTACGTAACCTTTTTATTTTCCAATTAAATTGATTTTCAATTTCATTAAGGAAAATTTTAAACATGTCAAACGCTTCACTTTTATTTTTCATTAAATACACAAATGAATAATCGGAACAATTATCAATAAAAGTTATAAAATAACGTTTGCCATTTCTAGTTGTGACACCATCCAATTCACAAATATCCGAATGAATTAAATCAAGTGGTTCAGATTCTCTAAAAACAGATTTATGTGGTGTCGTAGTGATTTTTGCTTGACTACACCATTCACATTTTTCAAAATCATTTAATGATAATTCGAGAATTAATCCTAAAGTGCTCATATTTTTAACAAGTCGTTTATTAACATGACAAAGCCTAGCATGCCAAATATTAAATGAACAAGCAATATAAGCAGAAGGAGAAATTTTATTCATTGCATCAACATTCAATTTAAACATCCCATCAGTGGCATAACCCTTGCCTATAAAAATTCCATTTTTGGTCAAAGTAAATAAATCAGCACCAATAGTTTGAGTAAAGCCAGCTTTGTTGAGAAGATAGCCCGAAACCAAATTTTTCCTTATCTCGGGAGTGTGAAGAACATCTTTGAGGATAATAGTCTTTCCCGAAGTGAACTTCAATTCCACATTTCCAGTACCAGCAACCTCAGTGGAGTGAGAATCACCCAACAACACCTTCTTATCTGTAGTCTCAGAATAAGTCTTAAACAGACTACGGTCATAACAGATATGGCGGGAAGCGCCAGTATCCAACCACCACCCTTCGGCACCGCTAACCATGTTGATTTCTGAAATCATAGCACATAGGTCCTCTTCGGTCAAATTCGCTTGTGCTTGTGGCACATTGCGACATTTGCGAGCCATATGGCCAGGCTTGCCACACTTGAAACAGAGAAACTGTCCCGAGTTGCTAGACTGTCCATTTCCAGGGTTCTTATACTTATTCTGAGTCTGAGTCTGATTTTTAAAATTCTGGTTGTGGCTCTTTTTCTGATTTTTCATATTTTTTCCGTTTGCCTTTAAAACAACTGGAGTGTGGTTCTTTTTCTGATTTTTGTTGTTAGACACAACAAGAATTTCATTCTTTATAGTTCTGTTTTCGGGATTCCTCCTCAATTCTCAATTTAGTAATTAATGACTCTAGTGAGAATTCTTTAGACTTATGCCTCAAAATATTTTTAAACTCTTTGAACAGTGGAGGCAATTTATCAATAATTACAGCCACCGAAATTGCTCATCTAAAGCTATGCCCTCGGAAATAATTTCATGGGCAATCATTTGCAAATCATGGGTTTGAGCAACAACATATTTGTCATCCGTCATTTGAAATTTCAAATAACGGCTGACGGCATATTTTTTAGCACCCGCCTCCTCCGTGTCATATTTTTTAAAAAGTGCGTCCCAAACATCTTTCGCAGTTTTATAATTGGCATAATAGTCATAAAGTTCGTCACTTAGAGCATTCAGAATATAGTTCTTGCACAAAAAATCATTTTCCTCCCAAGTTCTAATTGTTTTGCTTTCCTCAACAGTAGGTGGATTATTAACTACGGGTTTGTCAAATTGAACACATGATGCGACCTTTTTCGTAGTTAAATAAAATAGCAATTTTTTGCTCCAACATTTAAAATGAGTGCCTTCATATTTGAAATGCTTATTAGGTTACTAGAGTTAATTTCGTCCATGGCAGAATAAGAACACCTTAAAATTGTTGTTGCAGTAATAAACAATTAAATGCAGAATTAAATTCAGGAACGAAATTACCCAATTGGAGCAAATAATTCTGGGGCAGAAAAATTATATAAGAATTCCGGAAACTGGACAGCGAAGAACACGGCTGAGTCGCGGACTAGGTCGCTCTCTTTAAGGTGTTTCGCGGCTCTGCCTCCAATTGTGCCGACAGTGTGCAGCCCCGTCACCCCCAGGATAAAACAGCCTCCAATTATATTACGGATTGATAGCACAAGAATTAATCCGGTCTGTATACACCCATTCTGTATTAGTTGCTCGATTCTATAATTAATCTGCACCGAATGAGATTAATTATTCTGGAAAAAGTATTCTGGGAGAAGAAATTTTTTTCAGAACTGTAGAGAAAATTTTTTGTGTTGGAAGAAGATAACTGTGTGCCAAAATCGGAGGCAACCAGCTCTTTTATGGGGCAAAAAGAAAAGAGACGTTGGTAAACAACGTGGAGAAAAAAATGGAAGAAGTGGGCAACTTGGTTGAAGAAATCAACACGCAATAAACCACGTTTTAATACCCCGGCCCCGGCCCCGGACCCGGGCCGGGCCGGACGGACGGCGGCGGCGGCGCGCGCGTGTGACTTGGCCCATTGGGTCTGCCCCACATACCCACAAAAACTTGAATGCCCAAAGGGATGAACCTTTGTTCCCAAAAAATTGTAAATATACACAACACAAATTTTCCTTCCCACCGATGTGGGGCTGCCTTAAAGGCTTTTCAAAGTTCTTGCAACAGTTAAAGCTAACAACAGCTGTTAGTGGATAACAGCTGTGTTCCAACAGAAACATCACCAAGTTAATAAAGATGAGCACAGGGGAATGGCTTGAGTAAAATAAAAATAACATATAATCATAGGGGTATGGCTAGAGTAAAATATAAATAAGAGTTAATGAGTTATGTCTAATAAGAATAGGGGTATGAGTAAAATAAAAATAACAAATAATGATTTAGGATATCTGTTCGGAGACGTGCAGATGTAGGTTTGTAAATCCAGGTGTGGATCCATGGTTAATCTTTCTTTTAAGTTCATATTCCCATGGTGAGTCTCTTTTATATTCCCATGGTGATTTTCTTTATACATATGTGGAAATCTACGGTGACTTGGTTTTGGGATTACGACAGCTGATTCGATGATGAAAAGGTTTAGCACTTAGAAATCGTCGTTTCAATCTTTTAGCAACCGTCGTTTCAATCCAAGGTTTAACACTGAGCATGAAGTGGGAAAAAAATAGAAGAAATAAGTGCACACTAACCGGGGATAGTTGTGTAGCATTTTAAGCACTCACAACGACTTCCATTTCAATTTTTTATCATCAAATTTGGAGAAACGATCAAGAAGAAACGCATGCCACCCAACCTGAAATGCATTAAAAATTAAAACACTAATCTAAGTTGAAATATTAACTTTACGGTCAATTATTAAATAGTCCCTACTATAAATATATATTTTTTAAAAAGGACACATATTTTTAGTTTAACCCATTTAGTCCCTCAAGCACTCAATATCCTCTTATTTTTAGAGGTCCGCGCCAGCGGCACTCCCTCTCCAAAATATGTGGCAAAGGACTTTTTGAGACGAAAGAAAAAAGTTTGGACTAAATGGGTATTAAAAAATGTCCGAGGGACTATTTGATATATGTCCCTTAACTTTATAGGTAATGATAAACAACCAAATAAACATATAAATATACAAAATATGTTAGCTCAACGTATGAAAACGTTGTGTGGTTGCACAATTTTTTACCGCCTATATATTTATGTTAGATCATCACATGAATTAGTTAAAAAGTGCTCGTAACTCCAATAGAAGAGTAAGATTGTGGCTCGATGATGTAGGAATAGAGCAGAGAGATTTAATATAAAATTTACATATAATTACTCAACTTTGAATGTGAACCTGTACATAAAGTACCACTAATGAATCTATAAGCACGCCTAGAGAAAACCCATCATGTCATTACTACATACAAACTAAACAAATTGATAATGAATACATCACATTCAATTATGACACGTATAACCATATTATACAATAATGAGATAGGCAGCATGGAAAATTTTAAAGATGAAAAAGTTTGTGTTCGACACAAACATTTTCTTGGCATTTACGAACGCGTCTGACACTTCTTTCCATATGTTGATAATGTAAATATATATATATATTTTTTTTGATAAGTAAATGATTCAATAAAACAACCCGCCTAAGGGGGCGGGATCCCGTATACAGGAAGTATACAAAGTAAACAAGCGAAGGACCGAGACCCAACACTAACAACTCAGGCCCCTAGAATTCCTCCAAAAACTCAAAAAGGAAAGACAAAGACGAATCATGTCGTTTCCTATACCAAGTAAGAAGAAGGCACAGAAAACTGTACCGAATTCGAGGAGGATCAAGATCGACTCCCTCGAAGCATCTCCTGTTCCTCTCCAACCACATAGTCCAAAAGATACAGTGGGGGACCAACATCCCGACCACCCTCGGTCCAGACAAACCCCTAGGCCTTCGCCACGCCGCTAGCACTTCGCACACCGAACGAGGCATGACCCAAGCAATCTGGCATAAAGAGAAAAATAAATCCCAAAGACCCCTAGTAACCTCACAGTGTAGAAGAAGGTGATTAGTCATCTCCTCCTCCTTTCTACACAACCAACATCTACTGGCCATCCTCCTACCTCTTTGCTGAAGCCCCTTAATAGTCAAGATGGCCTGTCTGGCCGCGGTCCACACAAAGAAGCACACCTTGGGAGGCGCATGGCACTTCCAAATAGACTTCCACGGGAAAAACGCACCACCGCGACCCCTTAGGACAGTATAGTAACTCCGAACTGAAAACAAGCCATCATGAGAGTACGACCACCTCAGCCCATCTGCCCCCATAGACGGAACCGGTGCCAACCTCAGCCATTCGAAGAACACATCTGCCTCCTCCAGTTCCCAATCACGGAGTCCCCTCCTAAACTTTGGGTCCCACACCTCACTAATCCCTTCCCTTCGCCTATGATTCTCAACTAACCCATCTTTGTCTATCCCAAGCCTAAACATCCCCGGGAAGAGAACCTCCAAAGATCCCCCCTCACCCCATTTATCCTTCCAAAACCTGATCCTACTCCCACTCCCAAGGTGGAAGGAGGTGAGCAAGGAGAACCTCCCCCACCCACTCGCTATAAACCTCCACCACCCCACCCCATGCGTAGCCCGCCCCAAAATAGGATCCCAACCATACGTTCCCGCCCCATGCCTAGCGACCACCACTCTCCTCCACAATCTACCTCCATCCCTATTAAAGCGCCACAACCACTTCCCCAGTAAAGCCATATTGAAATGGGCTAAGCTCCTGACCCCAGCCCCACCCTCAATCAGCGGCCTACACACCTCAGCCCAACTCACCAAGCAATATTTAAACTCATCATCATTCCCTCTCCACAGAAAATCCCTCATCAACTTGTCAAGCCTTTTGCCAACAGACTGAGGCAAAGGGAGAACGAACATAAAATATGTCGGAAGGCTAGGCAAAACGCTTTTGATCAAAGTCAACCGACCACCTTTAGACAGGAAACCATGCTTCCAACCTGCTAATGTAAATATAAGAAAGCCTTGATACCTATTTTAGAAATGAGTAACAAGTTCTATTTCTATTTCCCCCATATCATTATAGCTCTAATTGAAGTTTATAGAATCCATATTTGTTGAAATATTTACATGCACAAAGTTCTAAAAAGTGTGCCCATTGAGCATAAAATTTATATTTATTGGTATGGGAATATAAAATTTAAATTTGTAAAATCTCGTTGATGGCTATTGATTGGGATTTTCACCACAACAATATGTAGAAGAGTTGTGGCGACTACATTGTTGTTCCCCTCTTCCCTTTGTTTCTCAACTCCTAATTTTTTTTCCATGGCTCCGTTTCGTCATCAAGTTGCTTTATCTTGGCTTTGACGAATTGTTGATCCATTCAAACTCCATTAAGACCACCACCTATAATTTTGGCCTGGTCTTTAATGACTTTTTTTTCACCCAAAGAATCCTGAACAAAATTGGAAATAACTTACTTATTAAATGTAACACCCTATATTCATGAGTATTTGAATTTTATTAATTCGGTAATTAATCAGTTTTAATTTAAATTACGCAAGAGAAGTAATTTAATTAAATTGAGTAATAATGTACTTATCAAATATTAATCCAGAGTGAGATAAAGATTAATATTATGAATTTAATTTACTAAGTGAATAGTAAATAACGTATGGAAATTATTACGTGTAGTAGTGAGTGATATTGGCATAATTAGATTTATCTCAACTGGGAGTCACGTGTTGACTAATTTGAGGTAGAGATGGGGTGATTATATAAAGTGACTCGAATAACGATTTCGAGGTCATGGATGACTTTGGAATGGTCAAAATAGTGAAAATAGTATACCCGAGGGTGTCGATTGGGTCCCGGGATATTTTTAGGATAAATCGTCATCGTATAGGGGCATTTTAGTCATTTGGGTAATGAGGGTTAGGAGACCTACGAATTTTTAACTCATTTATCAGATTTTAGATAAGAGGGGATAAGGTTAGAAACTCAGAACACAATGGGAGCCCATTTGACAACAAAAGGATAGAGTTCTTGGAGCTTTTGAAGAGATTCTTGGAGCTTTCATTTTGTTCGTACACCACAAACCTCTTGGGAAGGAAGATTGGAGGAGGAACCAACTAAACCCAATAACAAGCCATGAAATCAGATCCTACTGATCAAAGAGAAGTGTTTATATACAATTATTTGAAGTTATAATACCAATGTGACTAGGGTTTCATCATATTTTGATTAAAGTGATAATTCTTGGAAGAAAAAAGTAATTTAAATGCATGTTTGGGAAGGAATTGCTTGTAGAAAGATTTGACATCAATAGAGGATAATAAATTAGAGATTTTATGCTAATATCCATGAATTAAATCGGGGTTTTTGATGAATAATGGTGGGAGAACATAAAACCTAGGGGTTTGAGGATTAGATGTTTAAATCCCTTCTTGAATGAAAATTATAAGGTTTTGATGTTGTATTTACATTAGAAATCATCCTAATGCATGTAGAAATCCTTAGGAATTATTGGTTTCAATTTTGGTAAAGAAATATATATGTTTGGTTGATGTTAATGGTGAAAAACGTACTTGCGTAAGGAAGATGATGATACAATAGGTTTTCAAATCGATTCAGCCAAGAGGCGAATTGATTCAGCCTCCTAGAAAACTCATTTGTTTCCCAAAAGACACGATAATTCCCCATTTTAGCCTAGAACTCCTAAATTATCGGGAAAACTTTTGGGACATTGTTAGAATATAATGAGCGACGATGTTAGGGTTATGGAAATTAAGTCTTATTGAGAGAATTAAGATGATAATTAAACATAATTAAATGATAAGGTAATTGATTCGTGAGAATGAGAATGTAATTATCTGAAATCATCAGTGAGCTTAGGCATGAACCAATAGGGTAAGGAAGACTTAGCTATTGAAATAGAAGAAGGCGTAACTACGACCCTTAGAGTAGAGAACAATACTCCATTAAATACAATAGTGAGAATCAATCATAAATTGGAAGTACGGTGAGTATTCGAGTGAAATGTACTCTTTACAAATGATGATAATTAGGTTGTGTGAGTACCTACTGAATATATATGTTGTGTGTGTACCTATTATATGATTGATGATATGCTAACATACCTACGTTGCCTGCTATCATGGATGATACTGTGTAGTGGGAGATCCCACCTTGTCAAATATAGGGAGGTTTGGATTTGTGCCCTAGAACATAAAAATTAGGGCAGCTCACTATGTGTCGTGTATTAGTGTGTCGAGCATGTCATTTGGGTACATTAGGTATATGCGTAGCCCAAAGGCTTATAAATATGTTCACCCCCACTGCTTGTTATTTGATATTGGGTTCGAGGAGATGTACCGAACCATTTTTCCTTATTTAGTATAAGAGGTCCTTGTACAGATAGCAGAGTATGCCCATGTTTCACGGTGGTCCTTTTGAGAGACGTTGTATATATATATATATATATATATATATATATATATATATATATATATATATATATATATATATATATATATATATATATATATATATATGTACCAATGTGAATATTCAACTTACGTGTGATAGTAGACAGTTAGATAGTGTATATCCAAAGATTGAATTAAGTAGTGAAACTTAGTTAATTGAATAATGACAAAATAAGTGAAATGGTAATCTCAACTCTTATAATGTATGAGAAACGTTAACTAACTGGTGAAGTACTATATGGGCGGTACGAGAACAGAGACGTGTTCCTATTCAGAAATACTTATATCAAATTAGGTGTGCAAAATAATTGAGAGGCGAGGAAACTCAAGACAGTGTACGTGAACCTAACATGTAAACTCAATAATTGATTTTAAATTATGATAAATACTTGCTAAATATTTTTAAAATATTTTGGGTTCGAACCCTTGCTATAAAATCATTTCAAAACCTTTTAGGCGTCCAGCCACAAGGACGCCATACTTGATGACTGCCACCGCAGGACTCCCGGTTTGAGAATACGTAGGTAATTTGCATATTTCTAGACTTACATTTAAAAACATGGCGTTAGAGGGTGAGAACTCGAACCAGCCCCCGAACAGGCCCCGTGGGTGGCCCCAACACCTCCCACGGGACCAATGTAACTCATAGGTACTGACCCCGCAGCCGCGGGACTCCCGATTTGAGAATAAGTTGGTAATTTGCATATATCTAGACTTAGGCTTAAAAACATGGCGTTAGAGGGTGAGAACTCGAAACATCCCCCGAACGGCCCCGTGGGTGGCACCAACACCTCTCACAGAACCAATGTAACTCGTAGGAACTGACCCCGCAGCCGCGGGACTCTCGGTTTGAGAATACGATGATAATTTGCATAAAACTACTCTCAGGCTTAAAAACATGGCGTTAGAGGGTGAAAACTCGAAACAGACCCCGAACGGCCCCATGGTTGGCTCCAACACTACCCATAGGACCAATGTAACTCGTAGGAAATGACTCCGTAGCCGCGGGACTCCCGGTTTGAGAATTCGAAAATAATTTGCAAATTTCTAGACTTAGGCTTAAAAATATGGCGTTAGAGGGTGAGAACTCGAAACAGCCCCCGAACGTCCCCGTGGGTGGCACCAACACCTTCCACGTTACCAATGTAACTCGTAGGAACTGACCCCGCAGCCGCGGGACTCCCGGTTTGAGAATACGACGATAAATTGCATATTTATAGAATTAGGCTTAAAAACATGGCGTTAGAGGGTGAAAACTCGAAACAGCCCCTGAACGTCCCCGTGGGTGGCACCAACACCTCCCACGGGACCAATGTAACTCGTAGGAACTGACCCCGCAGCCGCGGGACTCCCGGTTTGAGAATACGATGATAATTTGTATATTTCTAGACTTAGGCTTAAAAACATGGCGTTAGAGGGTGAGAAATCGAAACAGCCCCCGAATGTCCCCGTGGGTGGCACCAACACCTCCCATGGGACCAATGTAACTCGCATGAACTGACCCCGCAGCTGCGGGACTCCCGGTTTGAGAATACGACGATAGTTAGCATATTTCTAGACTTAGGCTTAAAAAAATGGCGTTAGAAGGTGAGAACTCGAAATAGCCCCCGAACGTCCCCGTGAGTGGCACCAACACCTCCCATGGGACCAATGTAACTTGTGGAAACTGACCTCGTAGCCACGGGACTCTCGATTTGAGAATACGATGATAATTTACATATTTCTAGACTTAGGCTTAAAAACATGGCGTTAGAGGGTGAGAAATCGAAACAGCCCCCGAATGTCCCCGTGGGTGGCACCAACACCTCCCATGGGACCAATGTAACTCGCATGAACTGACCCCGCAGCTGCGGGACTCCCGGTTTGAGAATACGACGATAGTTAGCATATTTCTAGACTTAGGCTTAAAAAAATGGCGTTAGAAGGTGAGAACTCGAAATAGCCCCCGAACGTCCCCGTGAGTGGCACCAACACCTCCCATGGGACCAATGTAACTTGTGGAAACTGACCTCGTAGCCACGGGACTCTCGATTTGATAATACGATGATAATTTACATATTTCTAGACTTAGGCTTAAAAACATGGCGTTAGAGGGTGAGAAATCGAAACAGCCCCCGAATGTCCCCGTGGGTGGCACAACACCTCCCACGGGACCAATGTAACTCGCAGGAACTGACCCCGCAGCCGCGGGACTCCCGGTTTGAGAATATGATGATAATTTACATATTTCAGGACTTAGGCTTAAAAACATGGCGTTAGTGGGTGAGAAATCGAAACAGCCCCCGAACGGCCCCTTGGGTGACACCAACACCTCCCACGGGACGAATGAAACTCGTCGAAACTGACCCCGTAGTCGCGGGACTCCCAATTTGAGAATACGTAGGTAATTTGCATATTTTTAGAAATAGGATTAAAAATATGGCGTTAGCGGGTGAGAACTCGAAACAGCCCCGAACGGCCCCGTGGGTGGCCCCAACACCTCCCACGGGACCAATGTAACTCGTAGGAACTGCCCCCGTAGTCGCGGGACTCCCAGTTTGACAATACGACGATAATTTGCATATTTCTAGACTTGAGCTTAAAAACAAGTCGTTAGAGGGTGAGAACTCGAAATAGCTCCCGAACGGCCCCGTGGGTGGCACCAACACCTCCCACGGGACCAATGTAACTTGTAGGAACTGACCCCGCAGTCGCGGGACTACCGGTTTGACAATATGATGGTAATTTGTATATTTCTAGACTTAGGCTTAAAAACATGGCGTTAGAGGGTGAATACTCGAAACATCCCTCTAACGTCCCCGTGGGTGGCACCAACACCTCCCACTGGACCAATGTAACTCGAAAGAACTGACCCCGCAGCCGTGGGACTCCCAATTTGAGAATACGATGATAATTTGCTTATTTCTTGACTTAGAGTTAAAGACATGGCGTTAGAGGGTGAGAAATCGAAATAGCCCCCAACGTCCCCGTGGCTGGCACCAGCACCTCCCACGAAACCAATGTAACTCGTAGGAATTAACCTCGCAGCCGCGGGACTCTCGGTTTGAGAATTCGACGATAATTTGCATATTTCTAGACTTAAGCTTAAAAACATGGCGTTAGTGGGTGAGAACTCAAAACATCCCCCGAACATCCCCGTGGGTGGCACCAACTCCTTCCACGTTACCAATGTAAATCATAGGAACTAAACCCGCAGCCGCGGGACTCCCGGTTTGAGAATACGACCATAATTTGCATATTTCTAAACATAGGCTTAAAAACATGGCATTAGAGGGTGAGAAATCGAAACATCCCCCGAATGTCCCCGTGGGTGGCACCAACACCTTCCACGTTACCAATGTAACTCGTAGGAACTGACCCCGCAGCCGCGGGACTCCCGGTTTGAGAATACGACGATAAATTGCATATTCATAGACTTAGGCTTAAAAATATGGCGTTAGAAGGTGAGAACTCAAAACAGCCCCCGAACGTCCCCGTGAGTGGCACCAACACCTCCTATGGGGCCAATGTAACTCGTAGAAACTGACCCTGCATCCGCGGAACTCCCGATTTGAGAATACGATGATAATTTACATATTTCTAGACTTTGACTTAAAAACATGGCGTTAGAGGGTGAGAAATTGAAACAGCCCCCGAATGTCCCCGTGGGTGGCACCAACACCTCCCACGGGACCAATGTACATCGTAGAAACTTACCCCGCAACCGCGGGACTCCCAATTTGAGAATACGACTATAATTAGCATATTTCTAGACTTAGGCTTAAAAACGTGCCGTTAGAAGGTGAGAACTTGAAACAGCCCCTGAACGTCCCCGTGAGTGGCACGAACACCTCCCAGGGGACCAATGTAACTCGTAGAAACTGACCCCCCAGCCGCGGGACTCCTGATTTGAGAATACAACGATAATTTACATATTTCTAGACTTAGGCTTAAAAACATGGCGTTAGAGGGTGAGAAATCGAAAAAGCCCTCCAATGTCCCCGTGGGTGGCACCAACACCTCCCACGGGATCAATGTAACTCGCAGGAACTGACCCCGCAGCCGCGGGACTCTCAGTTTGAGAATATGATGATAATTTGCATATTTCTAGACTTAGGGTTAAAAATATGGCGTTAGAGGGTGAGAACTCGAAACATCCCCCGAACGTCCCCGTGGGTGGCACCAACACCTCCCACGGGACTAATGTAACTCGTAGGAACTGACCCCGCAGCCGTGGGACTCCCGGTTTGAGAATCCGACGTTAATTTACATATTTTTAGACTTAAGCAAAACATGGCGTTAGACGGTGAAAACTCGAAACAGCCCCCGAACGGCCCCGTGGTTGGCACGAACACCTCCCATGGGACCAATGTAACTTGTAGGAACTGACCCCGCCGCCGCGGGACTCCCGGTTTGAGAATACAATGACAAATTTCATATTTCTAGACTTAGGCTTAAAAACATGGCGTTAGTGGGTGAGAAATCGAAACAGCCCCCGAACGGCCCCTTGGGTGACACCAACACCTCCCACGGGACCAATGTAACTCGTCGAAACTGACCCAGTAGTCGCGAGACTCCCGGTTTGAGAATACGTAGGTAATTTGAATATTTCTAGATGTAGGCTTAAAAATATGGCGTTAGAGGGTGAGAACTCGAAACAGCCCCCGAACGGCCCCGTGGGTGGGCCCAACACCTCCCACGGGACCAATGTAACTTGTAGGAACTGCCCCCGCAGCCGCGGGACTCCTGGTTTGATAATACGATGATAATTTTCATATTTCTAGACTTAGGCTTAAAAACATGGCGTTAGAGGGTGAGAACTCAAAACAGCCCCCGAACGTCCCCGTGGGTGGCACCAACACCTTCCACGTTACCAATGTAACTCATAGGAACTAACCCCGCAGCCACGGAACTCCCGGTTTGAGAATACGACGATAATTTGCATATATCTAAACATAGGCTTAAAAACATCGCGTTAGAAGGTGAGAACTCGAAACAGCCCCCGAACGTCCCCGTGGGTGGCACCAACACCTCCCACGGGACCAATCTAAGTCGTAGGAACTGAACCCGCAGTCGCGGGACTCGAAGTTTGAGAATACGATGATAATTTGCATATTTTTAGACTTAGGCTTAAAAACATGGGGTTAGAGGGTGAGAAATCGAAACGGCCCCCGAATGTCCCTGCGGGTGGCAGCAACACCTCCCACGGGACCAATGTAACTCGCAGGAACTGACCCCGCAGCCGTGGGACTCCCAGTTTGAGAATACGACGATAATTAGCATATTTCTAGACTTAGGCTTAAAAACATGGCGTTAGAAGGTGAGAACTCGAAACAGCCCCCGAACGTCCCCGTGAGTGGCACCAACACCTCCCGTGGGACCAATGTAACTCGTAGAAACTGACCCCACAGCCGCAGGACTCACGATTTGAGAATACGACGATAATTTGCATATTTCTAGACTTAGGCTTAAAAACATGGCGTTAGAGGTTGAGAAAACGAAAAATCCCTCGAATGTCCCCGTGGGTGGCACCAACACCTCCCACGGGACCAATGTAACTCGCAGGAACTAACCCCGCAGCCGCGGGACTCCCTGTTTGAGAATATGATGATAATTTGCATATTTCTAGTCTTAGGGTTAAAAATATAGCGTTAGAGGGTGAGAACTCGAAACAGCCCCCGAACGTCCCCGTGGGTGGCACCAACACCTCCCACGGGACTAATGTAACTCGTAGGAACTGACCCAGCAGCCGTGGGACTCCCGGTTTAAGAATACGACGTTAATTTACATATTTTTAGACTTAAGTAAAACATGGCGTTAGATGGTGAAAACTCGAAACAGCCCCCGAACGGCCCCGTGGTTGGCACCAACACCTCCCATGGGACCAATGTAACTCGTAGGAACTGACCCCACAGCCGAGGGACTCCCGGTTTGAGAATACATTGGTAATTTGTATATTTCTAGACATAGGCTTAAAAACATGGCGTTAGAGGGTGAGAACTCGAAACAGCCCCCGAACGGCCCCGTGGGTGGCACCAACACCTCTCACGGAACCAATGTAACTCGTAGGAACTGACCCTGCATCCGCGGGACTCTCGGTTTGAGAATAAGACGATAATTTGCATATTTCTACTCTTAGACTTAAAAACATGGCGTTAGAGGGTGAAAACTCGAAAAAGACCCCGAAAGGCCCCCTGGTTGGCACCAACACCTCCCATGGGACCAATGTAACTCGTAGGAACTGACCCCGCAGCCGCGGGACTCCCGGTTTGAGAATACAACGATAAATTACATATTTCTAGACTTAGGCTTAAAAACATGGCATTAGTGGGTGAGAAATCGAAAAAGCCCCCGAACGGCCCCATGGGTGACAACAACACCTCCTACGGGACCAATGTATCTCGTCGAAACTGACCCCGTAGTCGCAGTACTCCCGGTTTGAAAATACGTAGGTTATTTACATATTTCTAGACATAGGCTTAAAAATATGGCGTTAGAGGGTGAGAACTCGAAACAGCCCTCGAACGGCCCCGTGGGTGGCCCCAACACCTCCCACGGGACCAATGTAACTCGTAGGAACTGCCCCCGCAGCCGCGGGACTCCCGATTTGAGAATACGACGATAATTTGAATATTTCTAGACTTAGGCTTAAAAACATGGCGTTAGAGGGTGATAACTTGAAACAGCCCCCGAACATCCCTGTGGGTGGCACCAATACCTCCCACGGGACCAATGTAACTCGTAGGAACTGATCCCGCAGCCGCGCGACTCC
This sequence comes from Sambucus nigra, assembly GCA_949130495.1. NCBI lineage: Eukaryota > Viridiplantae > Streptophyta > Magnoliopsida > Dipsacales > Adoxaceae > Sambucus > Sambucus nigra. The sequence continues at coordinate 188,290,967 of OX422224.1, read as the reverse complement.
CGGTTTGAGAATTCAATGATAATTTGCATATTTCGAGACTTAGGCTTAAAAAGACGGCGTTAGAGGGTGAGAACTCGAAACAGCCCCTGAACGTCCCCGTGGGTGGCACCAACACCTTACACGTTACCAATGTAACTCGTAGGAACTGACCCCGCAGCCGCGGCACTCCCAGTTTGAGAATACGACGATAATTTGCATATTTATAGAATTAGGCTTAAAAACATGGCGTTAGAGGGTGAAAACTCGAAACAGACCCCGAACGGCCCCATGGGTGGCACCAACACCTCCCGTGGGACCAATGTAACTCGTAGGAACTAACCCCGCAGCCGCGGGACTCCTGGTTTGAGAATACGATGATTATTTGCATATTTTTAGACTTAAGCAAAACATGTCGTATGTGGGTGAAAACTCTAAATAGCCCCCGAACGGCCCCTTGGGTGGCACCAACACCTCTCACGGGACCAATGTAACTCGTAGGAACTGACCCCGCAGCTGCGCGACTCTCGGTTTTAGAATACGATGATTATTTGCATATTTCTAGACTTAGGCTTAAAAACATGGGGTTAGAGGCTAAAAACTCGAAACAGCTCCCGAACGGCCCCGTGGGTGGCACCAACACCTCTCACGGGACCAATGTAACTCGTAGGAACTGATCCCACAGCCACGGAACTCCCGGTTCGAGAATACCATGATAATTTGCATATTTCTACACTTAGGCTTAAAAACATGGTGCTAGAGGGTCAGAACTCGAAACAGCCCCCTAACGTCCCCGTGGGTGGCACCAACACCTCCCACGGGACCAATGTAACTCGTAGGAAATTACCCCGCAGCCGCGGGACTACCGGTTTGACAATACATAGGTAATTTGTATATTTCTAGACTTAGGCTTAAAAACATGGCGTTAGTGGGTGAAAACTCGAAACAGCCCCCGAACGGCCCCGTGGGTGGCCCCAACACCTCCCACGGGACCAATGTAACTCGTAGTAACTGACCCCGTAGCCGCGGGACTCCCTGTTTGAGAATACGATGGTAAATTGCATATTTCTTGACTTAGGCTTAAAAACATTACGTTAGAGGGTGTGAACTCGAAACAACCCCGAACGTCCCCGTGGGTAGCACCAACACATCCCACGGGACCAATGTAACTCGTAGGAACTAACCCCGTAGCCGCGGGACTATCGATTAAAGAATACGTTGGTAATTTGCATATTTCTAGATTTAGGCTTAAAAACATGGTGTTAGAGGGTGAGAACTCTAAATAGCCCCCGAATGGCCCCGTGGGTGGCCCCAACACCTCCGACGGGACCAATGTAACTAGTAGGAACTGACCACGTAGCCGCGGGACTCCCGGTTTGAGAATACATAGGTGATTAGCATTTTTTTAGACTTAAGCTTAAAAACTGGGCGTTAGAGGGTGAAAACTCGAAACAGACAACGAACGGCCCCGTGGGTGGCACCAACACCTCCCACCGGACAAATGTAACTCGTACGAACTAACCCCGTAGCCGCGGGACTCCCGGTTTGAGAATACGACTATAATTTGCATATTTCTATACTTAGGGTTAAAAACATGGCGTTAGAGGGTGAGAACTCAAAACAACCCCCGAACATCCCCGTGGGTGGCACCAACACCTCCCACGGGACCAATGTAACTCGTAGGAACTAACCCCGCAGCCGCGGGAATCCCGGTTTGAGAATACATTGGTAATTTTTATATTTCTAGACATAGGCTTAAAAACATGGCGTTAGAGGGTGAGAACTCGAAACAGCCCCCGAACGGCCCCGTGGGTGGCACCAACACCTCTCACGGAACCAATGTAACTCGTAGGAACTGACCCTGCATCCGCGGGACTCTCGGTTTGAGAATAAGACGATAATTTGCATATTTCTACTCTTAGACTTAAAAACATGGCGTTAGAGGGTGAAAACTCGAAAAAGACCCCGAAAGGCCCCCTGGTTGGCAAGAACACCTCCCATAGGACCAATTTAACTCGTAGGAAATGGCTCCGCAGCCGCAAGACTCCCGGTTTGAGAATATGATAATAATTTACATATTTCTAGACTTAGGCTTAAAAACATGACGTTAGAGGGTGAGAACTCGAAATAGCTCCCGAACGGCCCCGTGGGTGGCACCAACACCTCCCACGGGACCAATGTAACTCGTAGGAACTGACCCCGCAGTCGCGGGACTCCCGGTTTGAGAATTCAATGATAATTTGCATATTTCTAAACATAGGCTTAAAAACATGGTGTTAGAGGGTGAGAACTCAAAACATCCTCCGAACGTCCCCGTGGGTGGACCAACACCTTCCACGTTACCAATGTAACTCGTAGGAACTGACCCCGTAGTTGCGGGACTCTCGGTTTGAGAATACGACAATAATTTGCATATTTCTAGACCTAGGGTTAAAAACATGCTGTTAGAGGGTGAAAACTCGAAACAGACCCCAAACGGCTCCGTGGGTGGCACCAACAGCTCCCACGGGACCAATGGAACTCGTAGGAACTGACCCCGTAGCCGCGGGACTCCCGGTTTGAGAATACGAAGGTAATTTGCATATTTCTAGACATAGGTTTAAAAACATGGTGTTAGAGGGTGAAAACTCAAAACAGACCCCGAACGGCTCCGTGGGTGGCACCAACAGCTCCCAAGGGAACAATGTAACTCGTAGGAACTGACCCCGCAGCCGTGGGACTCCCGGTTTGAGAATACGAAGGTAATTTGCATATTTCTAGACTTAGGCAAAACATGACGTTAGAAGGTGAAAACTCGAAACAGCCCCCGAACTGCCCCGTGAGTGGCACCAACACCTCCTACGGGACCAATGTAACTCGTAGGAACTGGCCCGGAGCTGCGGGACTCCTGGACTGAGAATACGATGATAATTTTCATATTTCTAGACTTAGGCTTAAAAACTTGGCGTTAGAGGGTGAGAACTCGAAACAGCCCGCGAACGTCCCCGTGGGTGGCACCAACACCTCCAACGGGACCAATGTAACTCGTAGGAACTGACCCCACAGCCGCGGGACTCCCAGTTTTAGAATACGATGGTAATTTGCATATTTCTAGACTTAGGCTTAAAAAGTGGGCGTTAGAGGGTGAAAACTCGAAACAGACACTGAACGGCACCGTGGGTGGCACCAACACCACCCACAGGACCAATGTAACTCGTAGGATCTGACCCCACAGCCACGGGACTCCCGGTTTGAGCATACGATGATAATTTGGATATTTCTAGACGTATTCTTAAAAACATGGCGTTAGAGGGTGAGAACTCGAAACAACCCCGAACGTCCCCGTGAGTGGCACCAACAACTCCAACGGGACTAATGTGACTAGTAGGAACTGTCCCCGCAGCCGCGCAACTCCCGGTTTGAGAATACGACGTTAATTTACATATTTCTAAACTTAGGCTTAAAAACATGGCGTTAGAGGGTGAGAACTCGAAACAGTCCCCGAACGTCCCCGTGGGTGGCACCAACACCTCCCACGAGACCAATGTAACTCGTAGGAACTGACCCCGCAGCGGCGGGACTCCCGGTTTGAGAATTCAACGATAATTTGCATATTTCTAGACTTAGACTTAAAAACATGGCGTTAGAGGGTGAGAACTCGAAACAACCCCCGAACGTCCCCGTGGGTCGCACCAACACCTTCCATGTTACCAATGTAACTCTTAGGAACTGACCCCGCAGCCACGGGACTCCTGGTTTGAGAATACGACGATAATTTGCATATTTCTAGACCTTAGGCTTAAAAACATGACGTTAGAGGGTGAGAACTCGAAACAGCATCGGAACGTCCCGTGGGTGGCACCAACACCTCCTACGGGACCAAAGTAACTCGTAGGAACTGACCCCGCAGCCGCGGGACTCCCGGTTTGAGAATTCAATGATAATTTGCATATTTCTAGACTTAGACTTAAAAACATGGCGTTAGAGGGTGAGAACTCGAAACAACCCCCGAACGTCCCCGTGGGTGGCACCAACACCTTCCACGTTACCAATGTAACTCGTAGGAACCGACCCCATAGCCGCGGGACTCCCGATTTGAGAATACGACGATAATTTATATATTTATAGAATTAGTCTTAAAAATATGGCTTTAGAGGGTGAAAACTCAAAACAGGCCCCGAACGGCCCCATGGGTGGCACCAACACTTCCCACAGGACCAATGTAACTCGTAGGAACTGACCCCACAGCCGCGGGACTCCCGGTTTGAGAATACGATGATAATTTACATATTTTTAGACTTAGTCTTAAAAACATGGCGTAAGAGGGCGAGAACTCGAAATAGACCCCGAACGGCCCCATGGGTGGCACCAACACCTCCCATGGGACCAATGTAACTCTTAGGAACTGTCCCCGCAGCCGCGGGACTCCTGGTTTGAGAATACGACATTAATTTGTATATTTCAAAACTTAAGAAAAACATGGCGTAGGTGGGTGAAAACTCTAAACAGCCCCCGAACGGCCGTTTGGGTGGTACCTACACCTCTCACGGGACCAATGTAACTCGTAGGAAATGACCCCGCAGTCGCGAGACTCTCGGTTTGAGAATATGATGATTATTTGCATATTTTTAGACTTAGTTTTAAAAACATGGAGTTAGAGGGTAAAAACTCGAAACACCTCCCGAACGGCTCCGTGGGTGGCACCAACACCTCTCACGGGACCAATGTAACTCGTAGGAACTGACCCCGCAGCCGCGGGACTCCCGGTTCGAGAATACGACAATAATTTGCATATTTCTAGACCTAGGGTTAAAATCATGGCGTTAGAGGGTGAAAACTCGAAACAGACCCCGAACGGCTCCGTGGGTGGCCCCAACAGCTTCCACGGAACCAATGTAACTCGTAGGAACTGACCCCGCAGCCGCGGGACTCTCGGTTTGAGAATACGAAGGTAATTTGCATATTTCTAGACTTAGGCTTAAAAACTGGGCGTTAGAGGGTGAAAACTCGAAACAGACATCGAACGGTACCGTGGGTGGCACCAACACCACCCACAGGACCAATGTAACTCGTAGGAACTGACCCCACAGCCACGGGACTCCCGGTTTGAGCATACGACGATAATTTTCATATTTCTAGACTTATGCTTAAAAACATGGCGTTAGAGGATGAGAACTCGAAACAGCCCCGAACGTCCACATGAGTGGCACCAACACCTCCCACGGGACTAATGTAACTCGTTGGAACTGACACTGCAGCCACGGGACTCCCGGTTTGAGAATACATAGGTAATTTGCATATTTTTAGACATAGGCTAAAAAATATGGCGTTAGAGGGTGAGAACTCGAAACAGCCCCCGAATGGCCCCGTGGGTGGCTCCAACACCTCCCACGGGACCAATGTAACTCGTAGGAACTGACCCCGTAGCCGCGGGACTTCCGGTTTGCGAATACGATGATAATTTACATATTTCTAGACTTAGGCTTAAAAACATGGCGTTAGAGGGTGAGAACTCGAAAAGCCCCCGAACGTCCCCGTGGGTGGCACCAACACCTCCCACGAGACCAATGTAACTCGTAGGAACTGACCCCGCAGCCGCGGGACTCCCGGTTTGAGAATTCAATAATAATTTGCATATTTCTACACTTAGGCTTAAAAACATGGCGTAGAGGGTGAGAACTCGAAACAACCCCTGAACGTCCCCGTCGGTGGCACCAACACCTTCCACGTTACAATTGTAACTCGTAGGAACCGACCCAATAGCCGCGAGACTCCCGGTTTGAGAATACGACGATAATTTGTATATTTATAGAATTAGTCTTAAAAATATGGCTTTAGAGGGTGAAAACTCAAAACAGACCCCGAACGGCCCCATGGGTGGCACCAACACTTCCCACAGGACCAATGTAACTCGTAGGAACTGACCCCATAGCCGCGGGACTCCCGGTTTGAGCATATGATGATAATTTTCATATTTTTAGACTTAGTCTTAAAAACATGGCGTAAGAGGGCGAGAACTCGAAATAGACCCCGAACGGCCCCATAGGTGGCACCAACACCTCCCATGGGACCAATGTAACTCGTAGGAACTGTCCCCGCAGCCGCGGGACTCCTGGTTTGAGAATACGACATTAATTTGTATATTTCTAGACTTAAGCAAAACATGGCGTAGGTGGGTGAAAACTCTAAACAACCCCCGAACGGCCGTTTGGGTGGCACCTACACCTCTCACGGGACCAATCGTAGGAAATGACCCCGCAGCCTCGAGACTCTCGGTTTGAGAATACGATGATTATTTGCATATTTCTAGACTTAGGCTTAAAAGCATGGCGTTAAAGGGTAAAAACTCGAAACACCTCCCGAACGGCTCCGTGGGTGGCACCAACACCTCTCACGGGACCAATGTAACTTGTAGGAACTGACCCCACAGCCGCGGGACTCCCGGTTTGAGAATGCGACGATAATTTGCATATTTCTAGACTTAGGATTAAAAACATGGCATTAGAGGGTGAGAACTCGAAACAGCCCCCTAATGTCCCCGTGGGTGGCACGAACACCTCCCACGGGACCAATGTAACTCGTAGGAACTTACCCCGCAGTCGCGGGACTCCCGATTTGAGAATACGTAGGGAATTTGCATATTTTAGACTTAGGCTTAAAAACATGGGGTTAGAGGGTGAAAACTCAAAACAGCCATCGAACGGCCCCGTGGGTGGCCCCAACACCTCCCACGGGACCAATGTAACTCGTAGGAACTGACCTCGCAGCCACGGGATTCCCCGTTTGATAATACGACAGTAAATTGCATATTTCTAGACTTTGGCTTAAAAACACCGTGTTAGAGGGCGAGAACTCGAAATAGCCCCCGAACGTCCTCGTGGGTGGCGCCAACACATCCCACGGGACCAATGTAACTCGTAGGAGCTGACCCCGCAGCCGCGGGACTCCCGGTTTCAGAATACGACGATAATTTACATATTTCTAGACTTAGGCTTAAAAACATGGTGTTAGAGGGTGAGAACTCGAAACATCCCCCGAACGTCCCCGTGGGTGGCACGACCACCTCCAACGGGACCAATATAACTCGTAGGAACTGACCCCGCAGCCGCGGGACTCCCAATTTTAGAATACGACGGTAATTTGCATATTTCTAGACTTAGGCTTAAAAACTGGACGTTAGAGGGTGAAAACTCTAAACAGACACCGAACGGCACCGTGGGTGGCACCAACACCACCCACAGGACCAATTTAACTCGTAGGAACTGACCCCACAGCCACGGGACTCCCGGTTTGAGCATACGACGATAATTTGCATATTTCTAGACTTATGCTTAAAAACATGGCGTTAGAGGGTAAGAACTCGAAACAGCCCCGAACGTCCACGTGAGTGGCACCAACACCTCCCACGGGACTAATGTAACTCGTTGGAACTGACCCCGCAGCCGCGCAACTCCCGGTTTGAGAATACGACGTTAATTTACATATTTCTAGACTTGAGCAAAACATGGCATTAGACGGTGAAAACTCGAAACAGCAACTGAACATCCCCGTGGTTGGCATCAACACCTCCCATGGGACCAATGTAACTCGTAGGAACTGACCCCGCAGCCGCGGGACTCCCGGTTTGAGAATACAACGATAATTTGCATATTTCTATACTTAGGCATAAAAACATGGCGTTAGTGGGTGAGAAATCGAAACAACCCCCGAACGTCCCCGTGGGTGGCACCAACACCTCCCACGAGACCAATGTAACTCGTAGGAACTGACCCCGCAGCCGCGGGACTCCCGGTTTGCGAATTCAACGATAATTTTCATATTTCTAGACTTAGGCTTAAAAACATGGCGTTAGAGGGTGAGAACTCGAAACAGCCCCCGAACATCCCCGTCGGTGGCACCAACACCTTCCACATTACCAATGTAACTCTTTGGAACTGACCCCGCAGCCACGGGACTCCCGATTTGAGAATACGATGATAATTTGCATATTTCTAGACCTTAGGCTTAAAAACACGACGTTAGAGGGTGAGAACTCGAAACAGCCCCCGAACGTCCCCGTGGGTGGCACCAACACCTCCCACGGGACCAATGTAACTCGTAGGAAATGACCCCACAACCACGGGACTCCCGGTTTGAGCATACGACGATAATTGGCATATTTCTAAACTTAGGCTTAAAAACATGGCGTTAGAGGGTGAGAACTCAAAACAGCCCCCGAACGTCCCCGTGGGTGGCACCAACACCTTCCACGTTACCAATGTAACTCGTAGGAACCGACCTCGTAGCCGCGGGACTCCCGGTTTGAAAATACGATGATAATTTGTATATTTATAGAATTAGTCTTAAAAACATGGCGTTAGAGGGTGAAAACTCAAAACAGACCCCGAACGGCCCCATGGGTGGCACCAACACTTCCCACAGGACCAATGTAACTCGTAGGAACTGACCCCGCAGCCGCAGGACTCCCGGTTTGAGAATACGATGATAATTTACATATTTTTAGACTTAGGCTTAAAAACATGGCGTTAGAGGGTGAGAACTCGAAATAGATCCCGAACGGCCCCATGGGTGGCACCAACACCTCCCATGGGACCAATGTAACTCGTAGGAACTGTTCCCGTAGCCGTGGAACTCCTAGTTTGAGAATACGACATTAATTTGTATATTTCTAGACTTAAGCAAAACATGGCGTAGGTGGGTGAAAACTCTAAACAGCCCCCGAACGGCCGTTTGGGTGGCACCTACACCGCCCACGGGACCAATCGTAGGAAATGACCCCGTAGCCGCGAGACTCTCGATTTGAGAATATGATGATTATTTGCATATTTCTAGACTCAGTTTTAAAAACATGGCGTTAGAGGGTAAAAACTCGAAACACCTCCCGAATGGCTCCGTGGGTGGCACCAACACCTCTCACGGGACCAATGTAACTTGTAGGAACTGACCCCACAGCCGCGGGACTCTCGGTTTGAGAATACGATGATAATTTGCATATTTCTAGACTTAGGATTAAAAACACGGCCTTAGAGGGTGAGAACTCGAAACAGCCCCCTAATGTCCCCGTGGGTGGCACCAACACCTTCTACGGGACCAATGTAACTCGTAGGAACGTACCCCGCAGCCGCGGGACTCCGGGTTTGAGAATACGTAGGGAATTTTCATATTTTAGACTTGGGCTTGAAAACATGTCGTTAGAGGGTGAAAACTCAAAACAGCCACCGAACGGCCCCGTGGGTGGCTCCAACACCTCCCACGGGACCAATGTAACTCGTAGGAACTGACCTCGCAGCCGCGGGACTCCCCGTTTGAGAATACGACGGTAAATTGCATATTTCTAGACTTAGGCTTAAAAACACCGTGTTAGAGGGCGAGAACTCGAAACAGCCCCCGAACGTCCCCGTGGGTGGCACCAACACATCCCACGGGACCAATGTAACTCGTAGGAACTGACCCCGCAGCCGCGGGACTCCCGGTTTTAGAATACGACGATAATTTACATATTTCTAGACTTAGGCTTAAAAACATGGTGTTAGAGGGTGAGAAATCGAAATAACCCCCGAATGTTCTCGGGGGTGGCACCAACACCTCCCACGGGATCAATATAACTCATAGGAACTGACGCCGTAGCCGCGGGACTCCCGGTTTGAGAATAGGATTATAACTTGCATATTTCTAGACTTAGGCTTAAAAACATGGCCTTAAATGGTGAAAATTCGAAACAGACCCCGAACGGCCCCGTGGTTGGCACCAACACCTCCCATGGGACCAATGTAACTCCTAGGAACTGGCCCCGCAGCATTGGGACTCCCGGTTTGAGAATACGACGATAATTTGCATATTTCTAGACTTAGGCTTAAAAACATGGTGTTAGAGGGTGTGAAATCGAAATAGCCCCCCAATGTTCTCGTGGGTGGCACCAACACCTCCCACGAGACCAATATAACTCATAGGAACTGACCCCGTAGCCGCGGGACTCCCGGTTTGAGAATACGACTATAATTTGCATATTTCTTGACTTAGGCTTAAAAACATGGCGTTAGAGGGTGAAAATTCGAAACGGACCCCGAACGGCCCCATGGGTGTCACCAACACCTCCCATGGGACCAATGTAACTCTTAGGAATTGACCCCGTAGCCGCGGGACTCCCAGTTTGAGAATATGACGATAGTTGGCATATTTCAAGATTTAGGCTTAAAAACATGGCGTTAGAGGGTGGGAACTCGAAACAGACCCCGAACGGCCCCATGGGTGGCACCAACACCTCCCACGAGACCAATGTAACTCGTAGGAACTGACCCCGCAGCCACGGGACTCCCGGTTTGCGAATTCAACGATAATTTTCATATTTCTAGACTTAGGCTTAAAAACATGGCGTTAGAGGGTGAGAACTCAAAACAGCCCCCGAACGTCCCCGTCGGTGGCACCAACACCTTCCACATTACCAATGTAACTCTTTGGAACTGACCCCGCAGCCACGGGACTCCCGATTTGAGAATACGATGATAATTTGCATATTTCTAGACCTTAGGCTTAAAAACACGACATTAGAGGGTGAGAACTCGAAACAGCCCCCGAACGTCCCCGTGGGTGGCACCAACACCTCCCACGGGACCAATGTAACTCGTAGGAAATGACCCCACAGCCACGGGACTCCCGGTTTGAGTATACGACGATAATTGGCATATTTCTAAACTTAGGCTTAAAAACATGGCGTTAGAGGGTGAGAACTCAAAACAGCCCCCGAACGTCCCCGTGGGTGGCACCAACACCTTCCACGTTACCAATGTAACTCGTAAGAACCGACCCCGTAGCCGCGGGACTGCCGGTTTGAAAATACGATGATAATTTGTATATTTATAGAATTAGTCTTAAAAACATGGCGTTAGAGGGTGAAAACTCAAAACAGACCCCGAACGGCCCCATGGGTGGCACCAACACTTCCCACAGGACCAATGTAACTCGTAGGAACTGACCCCGCAGCCGCAGGACTCCCGGTTTGAGAATACGATGATAATTTACATATTTTTAGACTTAGGCTTAAAAACATGGCGTTAGAGGGTGAGAACTCGAAATAGATCCCGAACGGCCCCATGGGTGGCACCAACACCTCCCATGGGACCAATGTAACTCGTAGGAACTGTTCCCGCAGCCGTGGAACTCCTGGTTTGAGAATACGACATTAATTTGTATATTTATAGACTTAAGCAAAACATGGCGTAGGTGGGTGAAAACTCTAAACAGCCCCCGAACGGCCGTTTGGGTGGCACCTACACCGCTCACGAGACCAATCGTTGGAAATGACCCCGTAGCCGCGAGACTCTCGATTTGAGAATATGATGATTATTTGCATATTTCTAGACTTAGTTTTAAAAACATGGCGTTAGAGGGTAAAAACTCGAAACACCTCCCGAATGGCTCCGTGGGTGGAACCAACACCTCTCACGGGACCAATGTAACTTGTAGGAACTGACCCCACAGCCGCAGGACTCCCGGTTTGAGAATACGATGATAATTTTCATATTTCTAGACTTAGGATTAAAAACATGGCCTTAGAGGGTGAGAACTCGAAACAGCCCCCTAATGTCCCCGTGGGTGGCACCAACACCTCCTACGGGACAAATGTAACTCGTAGGAACTTACCCCGCAACCGCGGGACTCCGGGTTTGAGAATACGTAGGGAATTTTCATATTTTAGACTTAGGCTTAAAAACATGTCGTTAGAGGGTGAAAACTCAAAACAGCCACCGAACGGCCCCGTGGGTGGCGCCAACTCCTCCCACAGGACCAATGTAACTCGTAGGAACTGACCTCGCAGCCGCGGGACTCCCCGTTTGAGAATACGACGGTAAATTGCATATTTCTAGACTTAGGCTTAAAAACACCGTGTTAGAGGGCGAGAACTCGAAACAGCCCCCGAACGTCCCCGTGGGTGACACCAACACATCCCACGGGACCAATGTAACTCGTAGGAACTGACCCCGCAGCCGCGGGACTCCCGGTTTTAGAATACGACGATAATTTACATATTTCTAGACTTAGGCTTAAAAACATGGTGTTAGAGGGTGAGAAATCGAAATAACCCCCGAATGTTCTCGGGGGTGGCACCAACACCTCCCACGGGATCAATATAACTCATAGGAACTGACGCCGTAGCCGCGGGACTCCCGGTTTGAGAATAGGATTATAATTTGCATATTTCTAGACTTAGGCTTAAAAACATGGCCTTAAATGGTGAAAATTCGAAACAGACCCCGAATGGCCCCGTGGTTGGCACCAACACCTCCCATGGGACCAATGTAACTCCTAGGAACTGACCCCGCAGCATTGGGACTCCCGGTTTGAGAATACGACGATAATTTGCATATTTCTAGACTTAGGCTTAAAAACATGGTGTTAGAGGGTGTGAAATCGAAATAGCCCCCCAATGTTCTCGTGGGTGGCACCAACACCTCCCACGAGACCAATATAACTCATAGGAACTGACCCCGTAGCCGCGGGACTCCCGGTTTGAGAATACGACTATAATTTGCATATTTCTTGATTTAGGCTTAAAAACATGGCGTTAGAGGGTGAAAATTCGAAACGGACCCGAACAGCCCTATGGGTGTCACCAACACCTCCCATGGGACCAATGTAACTCTTAGGAATTGACCCCGTAGCCGCGGGACTCCCAATTTGAGAATATGACGATAGTTGGCATATTTCAAGACTTAGGCTTAAAAACATGGCGTTAGAGGGTGGGAACTCGAAACAAACCCCGAACGGCCCCATGGGTGGCAACAACACCTCCCATGGGACCAATTTAACTTGTAGGAACTGACCCCGTAGCCGCGGGACTCTCGGTTTCAGAATACGATAATTATTTGCATATTTCTAGAGTTAGGCTTTAACATATGGCGTTAGAGGGTAAAAACTCGAAACAGCTCCTGAACGGACCCATGGGTGGCACCAACACCTCTCATGGAACGAATGTAACTCTTTGGAACTGACCCCGTAGCCGCGGGACTCCTGGTTTGAGAATACGACTATAATTTGCATATTTCTAGACTTAGGCTTAAAAACATGGCGTTAGAGGGTGAAAACTGAAACAGACACCGAACGGCCCCATGGGTGGCACCAACACCACCCATGGGACCAATGTTACTCATACGAACTGACCTCGCAGCTCCGGGACTCCCGATTTGAGAATACAATGATAATTTGCATATTTCTGACTTAGGCTTAAAAACATGGCGTTAGAGGGTGAGAACTCGAAACTGCCACCGAACGGCCCCTTGGGTGACACCAACACCTCTCACGGGATCATTGTAACTCGTAGGAACTTAACCCGCGACCGTGGGACTCCTAGTTTGATAATACGTAGGTAATTTGCATATTTCTAGACTTAGGTTTAAAAACATGGCGTTAGAGGGTGAGAACTCAAAATAGCCCCTGAACGTCCCCGTGGGTGGCACCAACACATCCCACGGAACCAATGTAACTCGTAGGAACTGACCCGCAGCCGCGGGAATCCCGGTTTGAGAATACGACGATAATTTGCATATTTCTAGACTTAGGTTTAAAAACATGGTGTTAGAGAGTGAGAACTCGAAACAGCACCCGAACAGCCCCGTGGGTGATAGCAACACCTCCCACGGGACCAATGTAACTCGTAGGAACTGACCCCGCAGCCGCGGGACTCTTGGTTTGAGAACACGTAGGTAATTTTTATATTTCTAGACTTAGGTTTAAAAACATGGCGTTAGAGGGTGAAAACGCGAAATAGCCCCCGAACGGCCCCGTGGGTGGCCCCAACACCTCCCACTGGACTAATATAACTCCTAGGAACTGACCCGGCTGCCACGGGACTCCCGGTTTGAGAATACGATGGTAATTTGCATATTCCTGGACTTAATCTTAAAAACATGGCGTTAGAGGGTGAGAACTCGAAATAGCTCCCGAACGTACCCGTGGGCTGCACCAACACCTCCCACGGGACCAATATAACTCGTAGGAACTGACCCCGCAGTCGCGAGACACCCTATTTGAGAATACGATGGTAATTTTCATATTTCTAGACTTAGGCTTAAAAACATGGCGTTAGAGGGTGAAAACTCGAAACAGCCCTCTAATGTCCCCGTGGGTGGCACCAACACCTCCCACGGGACCAATGTAACTCGTAGGAACTGACCCCACAGCCATGGGACTCCCGATTTGAGAATACGATGATAATTTGATTATTTCTTGACTTATAGTTAAAAACACGGAGTTAGAGGGTGAGAAATCGAAATAGCCCCTGAATGTCCCCGTGGGTGTCACCAACACCTCCCATGGGACCAATGTAACTCATAGGAACAAACTCGCAGTCGTGGGACTCCCGGTTTGAGAATCCGACGCTAATTTTTATATTTATAGACATAGGCTTAAAAACATGGCGTTAGAGGCTGAAAACTCAAAAAAGACACCGAACGGCCCCGTAGGTGACACCAACACCTCCCACGGGACCAATGTAACTCGTAGGAACTGACCCTGCAGCCGCGGAACTCCTGGTTTAAGAATATGAAGGTAATTTGCATATTTCTAGACTTAGGCTTAAAAACATGACGTTAGAGGGTGAGAACTAGAAACAGCCCCCGAACGTCCCCGTGGGTGGCACCAACACCTCCCACGGGACCAATGTAACTCGTAGGAACTAACCTCGCAACCGCGAGACTCCCGATTTTAGAATACGACGGTAATTTGCATATTTCAAGACTTAGGCTTAAAAACATGGCGTTAGAGGGTGAAAACTCGAACCAGCCCTCTAACGTTCCCGTGGGTGGCACCAACACCTCCCACGGGACCAATGTAACCCGTAGGAACTGACCCCATTGCCACGATACTCCCGTTTTGAGAATACGACGATAATTTGCATATTTCTAGACTTAGGCTTAAAAATATGGCGTTAGAGGGTGAGAACTCGAAACAGCCCCGAACGTCCCCGTGGGTGGCACCAACACCTCCCACGTGACTAATGTAACTCGTAGGAACTCACCCCGCCACCGCGTGACTCCCGGTTTGAGAATACGACGTTAATTTTCAAATTTCTAGACTTAAGCAAAACATAGCGTTAGACGGTGAAAACTCGAAACAGCCCCCGAACGGCCCCGTGGTTGGCACCAACACCTCCCATGGGACCAATGTAACTCGTGGGAACTGACCCCGCAGCCGCGGGACTCCCGGTTTGAGAATACAATGATAATTTGTATATTTCTAGACTTGGGCATAAAAACATGGCGTTAGTGGGTGAGAAATCAAAACAGCCCCGAGCGGCCCCTTGGGTGACACCAACAGCTCCCACGGGACCAATGTAACTCGTAGGAACTAACACCTCAGCCGCGGGACTCTCGTTTTGATAATGCATTGGTAATTTGCATATTTCTAGACATAAGCTTAAAAATATGGCGTTAGAGGGTGAGAACTCGAAACAGCCCCTCAACGTCCCCATGGGTGGAACCAACACCTCCCACGGGACCAATGTAACTCGTAGGAACTGACCCCGCAACCGCGGGACTCCCGGTTTGAGAATACGATTATAATTTTCATATTTATAGACTTAGGCTTAAAAACATGGGATTAGAGGGTGAGAACTCGAAATAGCCCCCGAACGTCCCCGTGGGTGGCACCAACACCTCCCACGGGACCAATGTACCTCGTAGGAACTGACCCTGCAGCCGCGGGACTCTCGGTTTGAGAATTCAATGATAATTTGCATATTTCTAGACTTAGGTTTAAAAACATGGTGTTAGAGAGTGAGAACTCGAAACAGCACACGAACAGCCCCGTGGGTGACACCAACACCTCCCACGGGACCAATGTAACTCGTAGGAACTGACCCCGCAGCCGCGGGACTCCCGATTTGCGAATTCAACGATAATTTGCATATTTCTAGACTTAGGCTTAAAAACATGGAGTTAGAGGGTGAAAACTGGAAACAACCCTCTAACGTTCCCGTGAGTGGCACCAACACCTCCCACGGGACCAATGTAACTCGTAGGAACTGACCCCACAACCATGGGACTCCCGATAAGAGAATACGATGATAATTTGCTTATTCTTGACTTAGAGTTAAAAACATGGCGTTAGAGGGTGAGAAATCGAAATAGCTCCTGAATGTCCCCGTGGGTGTCACCAACACCTCCCATGGGACCAATGTAACTCATAGGAACAAACTCGCAGTCGTGGGACTCCCGATTTGAGAATTCGACGCTAATTTTTATATTTATAAACATAGGCTTAAAAACATGGCGTTAGAGGCTGAAAACTCAAAAAAGACCCCGAATGGCCCCGTAAGTGACACCAACACCTCCCACGGGACCAATGTAACTCGTAGGAACTGACCCCGCAACCGCGGGACTCCCGGTTTGAGAATATGATTATAATTTTCATATTTATAGACTTAGGCTTAAAAACATGGCGTTAGAGGGTGAGAACTCGAAACAACCACCGAACGGCCCCGTGGGTGGCCCCAACACCTCCCACGGGACCAATGTAACTCGTAGAAACTGACCTCGCAGCCGCGGGACTTCCCATTTGAGAATACGACGGTAAATTGCATATTTCTAGACTTAGGCTTAAAAACATCGTGTTAGAGGGCGAGAACTCGAAACAGCCCCCGAACGTCCCCGTGGGTGGCACCAACACATCCCACGGGACCAATGTCACTCGTAGGAACTGACCCCGCATCCGCGGGACTCCCGGTTTTAGAATACGACGATAATTTGCATATTTCTAGACTTAGGCTTAAAACATGGTGTTAGATGGTGAGAAATCGAAATAACCCCCGAATGTTCTCGGGGGTGGCACCAACACCTCCCACGGGATCAATATAACTCATAGGAACTGACGCCGTAGCCGCGGGACTCCCGGTTTGAGAATACGATTATAATTTGCATATTTCTAGACTTAGGATTAAAAACATGGCATAAGAGGGTGAGAACTAGAAACAGCCCCCTAATGTCCCCGTGGGTGGCACCAACACCTCCTACGGGACCAATGTAACTGATAGGAACTTACCCCGCAGCCGCGGGACTCCGAGTTTGAGAATACGTAGGGAATTTGCAAATTTTAGACTTAGGCTTAAAAACATGGCGTTAGATGGTGAAAATTCGAAACAGACCACGAAAGGCCCCGTGGTTGGCACCAACACCTCCCATGGGACCAATGTAACTCCTAGGAACTGACCCCGCAGTAGTGGGACTCCCGGTTTGAGAATACGACGATAATTTGCATATTTCTAGACTTAGGCTTAAAAACATGGTGTTTGAGGGTGTGAAATCGAAATAGCCCCCGAATGTTCTCGTGGGTGGCACCAACACCTCCCACGGGACCAATATAACTCATAGGAACTGACCCCGTAGCCGCGGGACTCCCGATTTGAGAATACGACTATAATTTGCATATTTCTTGACTTAGGCTTAAAACATGGCGTCAGAGGGTGAAAATTCGAAACGGACCACGAACGGCCCCATGGGTGTCACCAACACCTCCCATGGGACCAATGTAACTCGTAGGAATTGACCCCGTAGCCTCGGGACTCCCGTTTTGAGAATACGACGTTAATTTATAAATTTCTAGACTTAAGAAAATCATGGCGTTAGACGGTGAAAACTCGAAACAACCCCCGAACGGCCCCGTGGTTGGCACCAACACCTCCCATGGGACCAATGTAACTCGTGCGAACTGACCCCGCAGCCGCGGGACTCCCGGTTTGTGAATACAATGATAATTTGAAAATTTCTAGACTTGGGCATAAAAACATGGCGTTAGTGGGTGAGAAATCAAAACAGCCCCGAACAGCCCCTTGGGTGACACCAACAGCTCCCACGGGACCAATGTAACTCATAGGAACTAACACCTTAGCCGCGGGACTCTCGGTTTGATAATGCATTGGTAATTTGCATATTTCTAGACATAACCTTAAAAATATGGCGTTAGAGGGTGAGAACTAGAAACAGCCCCTGAACGTCCCCGTGGGTGGCACCAACACCTCCCACGGGACCAATGTAACTCGTAGGAACTGACCCCGCAACCGCGGGACTCCCGGTTTGAGAATACGATTATAATTTTCATATTTATAGACTTGGGCTTAAAAACATGACATTAGAGGGTGAGAACTCGAAAAAGCCCCCGAACGTCCCCGTGGGTGGCACCAACACCTCCCATGGGACCAATGTACCTCGTAGGAACTGACCCTGCAGCCGCGGGACTCTCGGTTTGAGAATTCAATGATAATTTGCATATTTCTAGACTTAGGTTTAAAAACATGGTGTTAGAGAGTGAGAACTCGAAACAGCACCCGAACAGCCCCGTGGGTGACACCAACACCTCCCACGGGACCAATGTAACTCGTAGGAACTGACCCCGCAGCCGCGGGACTCCCGATTTGCGAATTCAACGATAATTTGCATATTTCTAGACTTAGGCTTAAAAACATGGCGTTAGAGGGTGAAAACTGGAAACAACCTTCTAACGTTCCCGTGGGTGGCACCAACACCTCCCACGGGACCAATGTAACTCGTAGGAACTGACCCCACAACCATGGGACTCCCGATATGAGAATACGATGATAATTTGCTTATTCTTGACTTAGAGTTAAAAACATGGCGTTAGAGGGTGAGAAATCGAAATAGCCCCTGAATGTCCCTGTGGGTGTCACCAACACCTCCCATGGGACCAATGTAACTCATAGGAACAAACTCGCAGTCGTGGGACTCCCGGTTTGAGAATCCGACGCTAATTTTTATATTTATAGACATAGGCTTAAAAACATGGCGTTAGAGGATGAAAACTCAAAAAAGACCCCGAACGGCCCCGAAAGTGACACCAACACCTCCCACGGGACCAATGTAACTCGTAGGAACTGACCCTGCAGCCGCGGAACTCCTGGTTTAAGAATATGAAGGTAATTTGCATATTTCTAGACTTAGGCTTAAAAACATGGCGTTAGAGAGTGAGAACTAGAAACAGCCCCCGAACGTCCCCGTGGGTGGAACCAACACCTCCCACGGGACCAATGTAACTCGTAGGAACTGACCTCGCAACCGCGAGACTCCCGATTTTAGAATACGACGGTAATTTTTCATATTTCAAGACTTAGGCTGAAAAACTATTCGTTAGAGGGTGAAAACACGAAACAGACGCCGAACGGCACGGTGGGTGGCACCAACACCTCCCACGGGACCAATGTAACTCATAGGAACTGACCCCGCTGCCACGATACTCCCGCTTTGAGAATACGACGATAATTTGCATATTTCTAGACTTATTCTTAAAAATATGGCGTTAGAGGGTGAGAACTCGAAACAGCCCCGAACGTCCCCGTGGGTGGCAACAACACCTCCCACGAGACTAATGTAACTCGTAGGAACTCACCCCGCCACCGTGTGACTCCCGGTTTGAGAATACGACGTTAATTTACAAATTTCTAGACTTAAGCAAAACATGGCGTTAGACGGTGAAAACTCGAAACAGCCCCCGAACGGCCCCGTGGTTGGCACCAACACCTCCCATGGGACCAATGTAACTCGTGGTAACTGACCCCGCATCCGCGGGACTCCCGGTTTGAGAATAAAATGATAATTTGTATATTTCTAGACTTGAGCATAAAAACATGGCGTTAGTGGGTGAGAAATCAAAACAGCCCCGAACGGCCCCTTGGGTGACACCAACAGCTCCCACGGAACCAATGTAACTCGTAGGAACTAACACCTCAGCCGCGGGACTCTCGGTTTGATAATGCATTGGTAATTTGCATATTTCTAGACATAAGCTTAAAAATATGGCGTTAGAGGGTGAGAATTCGAAACAGCCCCTGAACGTCCCCGTGGGTGGCACCAACACCTCCCACGGGACCACTGTAATTCGTAGGAACTGACCCCGCAACCGCGGGACTCTCGGTTTGAGAATACGATTATAATTTTCATATTTATAGACTTAGGCTTAAAAACATTACATTAGAGGGTGAGAACTCGAAACAGCCCATGAACGTCCCCGTGGGTGGCACCAACACCTCCCACGGGACCAATGTACCTCGTAGGAACTGACCCTGCAGCCGCGGGACTCTCGGTTTGAGAATTCAATGATAATTTGCGTATTACTAGACTTAGGCTTAAAAACATGGCGTTAGAGGGTGAGAACTCGAAATAGCCCCCGAACGACCCCGTGGGTGGCCCCAATACCTCCCACGGGACCAATGTAACTCATAGGAACCGACCCCGTAGCCGCGGGACTCCCGATTTGCGAATTCAACGATAATTTGTATATTTATAGAATTAGTCTTAAAAACATGGCGTTCGAGGGTGAAAACACGAAACAGACCTCGAACGGCCCCATGGATGGCACCAACACCTTCCACGGGACCAATGTAACTCGTAGGAACTAACCCCGCAGCCGCGGGACTCTCAGTTTGAGAATACAATGATAATTTACATATATCTAGACTTAGGCTTAAAAACATGGCGTTAGAGGGTGAGAGCTCAAAATAGACCCCGAACGGCCCGATGGGTGGCACCAACACCTCCCATGGGACCAATGTAACTCGTAGGAACTGACCCCGCAGCCGCGGGACTCCTGGTTTTAGAATACGACGTTAATTTTCATATTTCTAGAATTAAGCTTAAAAACATTGCATTAGAGGGTAAAAACTCGAAACACCTCCCGAACGGCCCCGTAAGTGACACCAACACCTCCCACGGGACCAATGTAACTCGTAGGAACTGAACCTGCAGCCGCGGAACTCCTGGTTTCAGAATATGAAGGTAATATGCATATTTCTAGACTTAGGCTTAAAAACATGGCGTTAGAGGGTGAGAACTAGAAACAGCCCCCGAACGTCCCCGTGGGTGGCACCAACACCTCCCACGGGACCAATGTAACTCGTAGGAACTTACACCGCAGCCGCGGGACTCCCGGTTTGAGAATACGACGATAATTTTCATATTTCTAGACTTAGGCTTAAAAGCATGGAGTTAGAGGGTGAAAACTCGAAACAGACACCGAACGGCCCCAGGGGTGGCCCCAACACCACCCATGGGACCGATGTTACTCGTAGGAACTGACCCCGCAGCTGCGGGACTCCCGATTTAAGAATACAATGATAATTTGAATATTTCTGACTTAGGCTTAAAAACATGGCGTTAGAGGGTGAGAACTTGAAACAACCACCAAACGGCCCCTTGGGTGACACCAGCACCTCCCACGGGACCATTGTAACTCGTAGGAACTTAACCCGCAGCCGTGGGACTCCTGGTTTGAGAATACGTAGGTAATTTTTATATTTCTAGACTTATGCTTAAAAACATGGCGTTAGAGGGTGAGAACTCAAAACAGCCCCCGAACGACCCCGTGGGTGGAACCAACACATCCCACGGGACCAATGTAACTTGTAGGAACTGACCCCGCACCCGCGGGACTCCTGGTTTGTGAATACGACGATAATTTGCATATTTCTAGACTTAGGCATAAAAACATGGCGTTAGTGGGTGAAAACTCGAAACCACCCCCGAACGGCCCCGTGGGTGACACCAACACCTCCCACGGGACCAATGTAACTTGTAGCAACTAGCCCCGCAGCCGCGGGACTCCCGGTTTGAGAATATGATGATAATTTGTATATTTCTAGACTTAGGCTTAAGAACATGGCGTTAGAGGGTGAGAACTCGAAACAGCCCCCGAACGTCCCCGTGGGTGGTACCAACACCTCCCACGAGACCAATGTAACTTGTAGGAACTGACCCCGCAGCCGCGGGACTCCCGGTTTGAGAATAAGATGGTAATTTGCATATTTCTAGAGTTAGGCGTAAAAACATGGCGTTAGAGGGTGAGAACTCAAAACAGCCCCCGAACGTCCCCGTGGGTGGCACCAACACCTCCCACGGGACCAATGTAACTCGTAGGAACTGACCTCGCAGTCGCGGGACTCCCGGTTTGAGAATACGATGGTAATTTTCATATTTCTAGACTTAGGATTAAAAACATGGCGTTAGAGGGTGTAAACTCAAAATGGCCCTCTAACGTCCCCGTGGGTGGCACCAACACCTCCCACGGGACCAACGCAACTCGTAAGAACTGACCACGCAGCCGTGGGACTCCCGATTTGAGAATATGACGATAATTTTGTTATTTCTTGACTTAGAGTTAAAAACATGGCGTTAGAGGGTGAGAAATCGAAATAGACCCCGAACGTCCCCGTGGGTGTCGCCAACACCTCCCACGGGACCAATGTAACTCATAGGAACTGACGCCGTAGCCGCGGGACTCCCGGTTTGAGAATAGGATTATAATTTGCATATTTCTAGACTTAGGCTTAAAAACATGGCCTTAAATGGTGAAAATTCGAAACAGACCCCGAACGGCCCCGTGGTTGGCACCAACACCTCCCATGGGACCAATGTAACTCCTAGGAACTGACCCCGCAGCATTGGGACTCCCGGTTTGAGAATACGACGATAATTTGCATATTTCTAGACTTAGGCTTAAAAACATGGTGTTAGAGGGTGTGAAATCGAAATAGCCCCCCAATGTTCTCGTGGGTGGCACCAACACCTCCCACGAGACCAATATAACTCATAGGAACTGACCCCGTAGCCGCGGGACTCCCGGTTTGAGAATACGACTATAATTTGCATATTTCTTGACTTAGGCTTAAAAACATGGCGTTAGAGGGTGAAAATTCGAAACGGACCCCGAACAGCCCTATGGGTGTCACCAACACCTCCCATGGGACCAATGTAACTCTTAGGAATTGACCCCGTAGCCGCGGGACTCCCAATTTGAGAATATGACGATAGTTGGCATATTTCAAGACTTAGGCTTAAAAACATGGCGTTAGAGGGTGGGAACTCGAAATAAACCCCGAACGGCCCCATGGGTGGCAACAACACCTCCCATGGGACCAATTTAACTTGTAGGAACTGACCCCGTAGCCGCGGGACTCTCGGTTTCAGAATACGATAATTATTTGCATATTTCTAGAGTTAGGCTTTAACATATGGCGTTAGAGGGTAAAAACTCGAAACAGCTCCTGAACGGACCCATGGGTGGCACCAACACCTCTCATGGAACGAATGTAACTCTTTGGAACTGACCCCGTAGCCGCGGGACTCCTGGTTTGAGAATACGACTATAATTTGCATATTTCTAGACTTAGGCTTAAAAATATGGCGTTAGAGGGTGAAAACTGAAACAGACACCGAACGGCCCCATGGGTGGCACCAACACCACCCATGGGACCAATGTTACTCATACGAACTGACCTCGCAGCTCCGGGACTCCCGATTTGAGAATACAATGATAATTTGCATATTTCTGACATAGGCTTAAAAACATGGCGTTAGAGGGTGAGAACTCGAAACTGCCACCGAACGGCCCCTTGGGTGACACCAACACCTCTCACGGGATCATTGTAACTCGTAGGAACTTAACCCGCGACCGTGGGACTCCTAGTTTGATAATACGTAGGTAATTTGCATATTTCTAGACTTAGGTTTAAAAACATGGCGTTAGAGGGTGAGAACTCAAAATAGCCCCTGAACGTCCCCGTGGGTGGCACCAACACATCCCACGGAACCAATGTAACTCGTAGGAACTGACCCGCAGCCGCGGGAATCCCGGTTTGAGAATACGACGATAATTTGCATATTTCTAGACTTAGGTTTAAAAACATGGTGTTAGAGAGTGAGAACTCGAAACATCACCCGAACAGCCCCGTGGGTGATAGCAACACCTCCCACGGGACCAATGTAACTCGTAGGAACTGACCCCGCAGCCGCGGGACTCTTGGTTTGAGAACACGTAGGTAATTTTTATATTTCTAGACTTAGGTTTAAAAACATGGCGTTAGAGGGTGAAAACGCGAAATAGCCCCCGAACGGCCCCGTGGGTGGCCCCAACACCTCCCACTGGACTAATATAACTCCTAGGAACTGACCCGGCTTCCACGGGACTCCCGGTTTGAGAATACGATGGTAATTTGCATATTCCTGGACTTAATCTTAAAAACATGGCGTTAGAGGGTGAGAACTCGAAATAGCTCCCGAACGTACCCGTGGGCTGCACCAACACCTCCCACGGGACCAATATAACTCGTAGGAACTGACCCCGCAGTCGCGAGACACCCTATTTGAGAATACGATGGTAATTTTCATATTTCTAGACTTAGGCTTAAAAACATGGCGTTAGAGGGTGAAAACTCGAAACAGCCCTCTAATGTCCCCGTGGGTGGCACCAACACCTCCCACGGGACCAATGTAACTCGTAGGAACTGACCCCACAGCCATGGGACTCCCGATTTGAGAATACGATGATAATTTGATTATTTCTTGACTTATAGTTAAAAACACGGCGTTAGAGGGTGAGAAATCGAAATAGCCCCTGAATGTCCCCGTGGGTGTCACCAACACCTCCCATGGGACCAATGTAACTCATAGGAACAAACTCGCAGTCGTGGGACTCCCGGTTTGAGAATCCGACGCTAATTTTTATATTTATAGACATAGGCTTAAAAACATGGCGTTAGAGGCTGAAAACTCAAAAAAGACACCGAACGGCCCCGTAGGTGACACCAACACCTCCCACGGGACCAATGTAACTCGTAGGAACTGACCCTGCAGCCGCGGAACTCCTGGTTTAAGAATATGAAGGTAATTTGCATATTTCTAGACTTAGGCTTAAAAACATGACGTTAGAGGGTGGGAACTAGAAACAGCCCCCGAACGTCCCCGTGGGTGGCACCAACACCTCCCACGGGACCAATGTAACTCGTAGGAACTAACCTCGCAACCGCGAGACTCCCGATTTTAGAATACGACGATAATTTGCATATTTCAAGACTTAGGCTTAAAAACATGGCGTTAGAGGGTGAAAACTCGAACCAGCCCTCTAACGTTCCCGTGGGTGGCACCAACACCTCCCACGGGACCAATGTAACTCGTAGGAACTGACCCCGTTGCCACGATACTCCCGTTTTGAGAATACGACGATAATTTGCATATTTCTAGACTTAGGCTTAAAAATATGGCGTTAGAGGGTGAGAACTCGAAACAGCCCCGAACGTCCCCGTGGGTGGCACCAACACCTCCCACGTGACTAATGTAACTCGTAGGAACTCACCCCTCCACCGCGTGACTCCCGGTTTGAGAATACGACGTTAATTTTCAAATTTCTAGACTTAAGCAAAACATAGCGTTAGACGGTGAAAACTCGAAACAGCCCCCGAACGGCCCCGTGGTTGGCACCAACACCTCCCATGGGACCAATGTAACTCGTGGGAACTGACCCCGCAGCCGCGGGACTCCCGGTTTGAGAATACAATGATAATTTGTATATTTCTAGACTTGGGCATAAAAACATGGCGTTAGTGGGTGAGAAATCAAAACAGCCCCGAACGGCCCCTTGGGTGACACCAACAGCTCCCACGGGACCAATGTAACTCGTAGGAACTAACACCTCAGCCGCGGGACTCTCGTTTTGATAATGCATTGGTAATTTGCATATTTCTAGACATAAGCTTAAAAATATGGCGTTAGAGGGTGAGAACTCGAAACAGCCCCTCAACGTCCCCATGGGTGGAACCAACACCTCCCACGGGACCAATGTAACTTGTAGGAACTGACCCCGCAACCGCGGGACTCCCGGTTTGAGAATACGATTATAATTTTCATATTTATAGACTTAGGCTTAAAAACATGAGATTAGAGGGTGAGAACTCGAAATAGCCCCCGAACGTCCCCGTGGGTGGCACCAACACCTCCCACGGGACCAATGTACCTCGTAGGAACTGACCCTGCAGCCGCGGGACTCTCGGTTTGAGAATTCAATGATAATTTGCATATTTCTAGACTTAGGTTTAAAAACATGGTGTTAGAGAGTGAGAACTCGAAACAGCACCCGAACAGCCCCGTGGGTGACACCAACACCTCCCACGGGACCAATGTAACTCGTAGGAACTGACCCCGCAGCCGCGGGACTCCCGATTTGCGAATTCAACGATAATTTGCATATTTATAGACTTAGGCTTAAAAACATGGAGTTAGAGGGTGAAAACTGGAAACAACCCTCTAACGTTCCCGTGAGTGGCACCAACACCTCCCACGGGACCAATGTAACTCGTAGGAACTGACCCCACAACCATGGGACTCCCGATATGAGAATACGATGATAATTTGCTTATTCTTGACTTAGAGTTAAAAACATGGCGTTAGAGGGTGAGAAATCGAAATAGCCCCTGAATGTCCCCGTGGGTGTCACCAACACCTCCCATGGGACCAATGTAACTCATAGGAACAAACTCGCAGTCGTGGGACTCCCGATTTGAGAATTCGACGCTAATTTTTATATTTATAGACATAGGCTTAAAAACATGGCGTTAGAGGCTGAAAACTCAAAAAAGACCCCGAATGGCCCCGTAAGTGACACCAACACCTCCCACGGGACCAATGTAACTCGTAGGAACTGACCCCGCAACCGCGGGACTCCCGGTTTGAGAATATGATTATAATTTTCATATTTATAGACTTAGGCTTAAAAACATGGCGTTAGAGGGTGAGAACTCGAAACAACCACCGAACGGCCCCGTGGGTGGCCCCAACACCTCCCACGGGACCAATGTAACTCGTAGAAACTGACCTCGCAGCCGCGGGACTTCCCGTTTGAGAATACGACGGTAAATTGCATATTTCTAGACTTAGGCTTAAAAACATCGTGTTAGAGGGCGAGAACTCGAAACAGCCCCCGAACGTCCCCATGGGTGGCACCAACACATCCCACGGGACCAATGTCACTCGTAGGAACTGACCCCGCATCCGCGGGACTCCCGGTTTTAGAATACGACGATAATTTGCATATTTCTAGACTTAGGCTTAAAACATGGTGTTAGAGGGTGAGAAATCGAAATAACCCCCGAATGTTCTCGGGGGTGGCACCAACACCTCCCACGGGATCAATATAACTCATAGGAACTGACGCCGTAGCCGCGGGACTCCCGGTTTGAGAATACGATTATAATTTGCATATTTCTAGACTTAGGATTAAAAACATGGCATAAGAGGGTGAGAACTAGAAACAGCCCCCTAATGTCCCCGTGGGTGGCACCAACACCTCCTACGGGACCAATGTAACTGATAGGAACTTACCCCGCAGCCGCGGGACTCCGAGTTTGAGAATACGTAGGGAATTTGCAAATTTTAGACTTAGGCTTAAAAACATGGCGTTAGATGGTGAAAATTCGAAACAGACCACGAAAGGCCCCGTGGTTGGCACCAACACCTCCCATGGGACCAATGTAACTCCTAGGAACTGACCCCGCAGTAGTGGGACTCCCGGTTTGAGAATACGACGATAATTTGCATATTTCTAGACTTAGGCTTAAAAACATGGTGTTTGAGGGTGTGAAATCGAAATAGCCCCCGAATGTTCTCGTGGGTGGCACCAACACCTCCCACGGGACCAATATAACTCATAGGAACTGACCCCGTAGCCGCGGGACTCCCGGTTTGAGAATACGACTATAATTTGCATATTTCTTGACTTAGGCTTAAAACATGGCGTCAGAGGGTGAAAATTCGAAACGGACCACGAACGGCCCCATGGGTGTCACCAACACCTCCCATGGGACCAATGTAACTCGTAGGAATTGACCCCGTAGCCGCGGGACTCCCGGTTTGAGAATACGACGTTAATTTACAAATTTCTAGACTTAAGAAAAACATGGCGTTAGACAGTGAAAACTCGAAACAGCCCCCGAACGGCCCCGTGGTTGGCACCAACACCTCCCATGGGACCAATGTAACTCGTGCGAACTGACCCCGCAGTCGCGGGACTCCCGGTTTGTGAATACAATGATAATTTGAAAATTTCTAGACTTGGGCATAAAAACATGGCGTTAGTGGGTGAGAAATCAAAACAGCCCCGAACAGCCCCTTGGGTGACACCAACAGCTCCCACGGGACCAATGTAACTCGTAGGAACTAACACCTTAGCCGCGGGACTCTCGGTTTGATAATGCATTGGTAATTTGCATATTTCTAGACATAACCTTAAAAATATGGCGTTAGAGGGTGAGAACTAGAAACAGCCCCTGAACGTCCCCGTGGGTGGCACCAACACCTCCCACGGGACCAATGTAACTCGTAGGAACTGACCCCGCAACCGCGGGACTCCCGGTTTGAGAATACGATTATAATTTTCATATTTATAGACTTGGGCTTAAAAACATGACATTAGAGGGTGAGAACTCGAAACAGCCCCCGAACGTCCCCGTGGGTGGCACCAACACCTCCCACGGGACCAATGTACCTCGTAGGAACTGACCCTGCAGCCGCGGGACTCTCGGTTTGAGAATTCAATGATAATTTGCATATTTCTAGACTTAGGTTTAAAAACATGGTGTTAGAGAGTGAGAACTCGAAACAGCACCCGAACAGCCCCGTGGGTGACACCAACACCTCCCACGGGACCAATGTAACTCGTAGGAACATACCCCGCAGCCGCGGGACTCCCGATTTGCGAATTCAACGATAATTTGCATATTTCTAGACTTAGGCTTAAAAACATGGCGTTAGAGGGTGAAAACTGGAAACAACCCTCTAACGTTCCCGTGGGTGGCACCAACACCTCCCACGGGACCAATGTAACTCGTAGGAACTGACCCCACAACCATGGGACTCCCGATATGAGAATACGATGATAATTTGCTTATTCTTGACTTAGAGTTAAAAACATGGCGTTAGAGGGTGAGAAATCAAAATAGCCCCTGAATGTCCCTGTGGGTGTCACCAACACCTCCCATGGGACCAATGTAACTCATAGGAACAAACTCGCAGTCGTGGGACTCCCGGTTTGAGAATCCGACGCTAATTTTTATATTTATAGACATAGGCTTAAAAACATGGCGTTAGAGGATGAAAACTCAAAAAGACCCCGAACGGCCCCGAAAGTGACACCAACACCTCCCACGGGACCAATGTAACTCGTAGGAACTGACCCTGCAGCCGCGGAACTCCTGGTTTAAGAATATGAAGGTAATTTGCATATTTCTAGACTTAGGCTTAAAAACATGGCGTTAGAGAGTGAGAACTAGAAACAGCCCCCGAACGTCCCCGTGGGTGGAACCAACACCTCCCACGGGACCAATGTAACTCGTAGGAACTGACCTCGCAACCGCGAGACTCCCGATTTTAGAATACGACGGTAATTTTTCATATTTCAAGACTTAGGCTGAAAAACTATTCGTTAGAGGGTGAAAACACAAAACAGACGCCGAACGGCACGGTGGGTGGCACCAACACCTCCCACGGGACCAATGTAACTCATAGGAACTGACCCCGCTGCCACGATACTCCCGTTTTGAGAATACGACGATAATTTGCATATTTCTAGACTTATTCTTAAAAATATGGCGTTAGAGGGTGAGAACTCGAAACAGCCCCGAACGTCCCCGTGGGTGGCAACAACACCTCCCACGAGACTAATGTAACTCGTAGGAACTCACCCCGCCACCGTGTGACTCCCGGTTTGAGAATACGACGTTAATTTACAAATTTCTAGACTTAAGCAAAACATGGCGTTAGACGGTGAAAACTCGAAACAGCCCCCGAACGGCCCCGTGGTTGGCACCAACACGTCCCATGGGACCAATGTAACTCGTGGTAACTGACCCCGCATCCGCGGGACTCCCGGTTTGAGAATAAAATGATAATTTGTATATTTCTAGACTTGAGCATAAAAACATGGCGTTAGTGGGTGAGAAATCAAAACAGCCCCGAACGGCCCCTTGGGTGACACCAACAGCTCCCACGGAACCAATGTAACTCGTAGGAACTAACACCTCAGCCGCGGGACTCTCGGTTTGATAATGCATTGGTAATTTGCATATTTCTAGACATAAGCTTAAAAATATGGCGTTAGAGGGTGAGAACTCGAAACAGCCCCTGAACGTCCCCGTGGGTGGCACCAACACCTCCCACGGGACCACTGTAATTCGTAGGAACTGACCCCGCAACCGCGGGACTCTCGGTTTGAGAATACGATTATAATTTTCATATTTATAGACTTAGGCTTAAAAACATTACATTAGAGGGTGAGAACTCGAAACAGCCCACGAACGTCCCCGTGGGTGGCACCAACACCTCCCACGGGACCAATGTACCTCGTAGGAACTGACCCTGCAGCCGCGGGACTCTCGGTTTGAGAATTCAATGATAATTTGCGTATTACTAGACTTAGGCTTAAAAACATGGCGTTAGAGGGTGAGAACTCGAAATAGCCCCCGAACGACCCCGTGGGTGGCCCCAATACCTCCCACGGGACCAATGTAACTCATAGGAACCGACCCCGTAGCCGCGGGACTCCCGGTTTGAAAATACGACGATAATTTGTATATTTATAGAATCAGTCCTAAAAACATGGCGTTCGAGGGTGAAAACACGAAACAGACCTCGAACGGCCCCATGGATGGCACCAACACCTTCCACGGGACCAATGTAACTCGTAGGAACTAACCCCGCAGCCGCGGGACTCTCAGTTTGAGAATACAATGATAATTTACATATATCTAGACTTAGGCTTAAAAACATGGCGTTAGAGGGTGAGAGCTCAAAATAGACCCCGAACGGCCCGATGGGTGGCATCAACACCTCCCATGGGACCAATGTAACTCGTAGGAACTGACCCCGCAGCCGCGGGACTCCTGGTTTTAGAATACGACGTTAATTTTCATATTTCTAGAATTAAGCTTAAAAACATTGCATTAGAGGGTAAAAACTCGAAACACCTCCCGAACGGCCCCGTAAGTGACACCAACACCTCCCACGGGACCAATGTAACTCGTAGGAACTGAACCTGCAGCCGCGGAACTCCTGGTTTAAGAATATGAAGGTAATATGCATATTTCTAGACTTAGGCTTAAAAACATGGCGTTAGAGGGTGAGAACTAGAAACAGCCCCCGAACGTCCCCGTGGGTGGCACCAACACCTCCCACGGGACCAATGTAACTCGTAGGAACTTACACCGCAGCCGCGGCACTCCCGGTTTGAGAATACGACGATAATTTTCATATTTCTAGACTTAGGCTTAAAAGCATGGAGTTAGAGGGTGAAAACTCGAAACAGACACCGAACGGCCCCAGGGGTGGCCCCAACACCACCCATGGGACCGATGTTACTCGTAGGAACTGACCCCGCAGCTGCGGGACTCCCGATTTAAGAATACAATGATAATTTGAATATTTCTGACTTAGGCTTAAAAACATGGCGTTAGAGGGTGAGAACTTGAAACAACCACCAAACGGCCCCTTGGGTGACACCAGCACCTCCCACGGGACCATTGTAACTCGTAGGAACTTAACCCGCAGCCATGGGACTCCTGGTTTGAGAATACGTAGGTAATTTTTATATTTCTAGACTTATGCTTAAAAACATGGCGTTAGAGGGTGAGAACTCAAAACAGCCCCCGAACGACCCCGTGGGTGGAACCAACACATCCCACGGGACCAATGTAACTTGTAGGAACTGACCCCGCACCCGCGGGACTCCTGGTTTGTGAATACGACGATAATTTGCGTATTTCTAGACTTAGGCTTAAAAACATGGCGTTAGTGGGTGAAAACTCGAAACCACCCCCGAACGGCCCCGTGGGTGACACCAACACCTCCCACGGGACCAATGTAACTTGTAGCAACTAGCCCCGCAGCCGCGGGACTCCCGGTTTGAGAATATGACGATAATTTGTATATTTCTAGACTTAGGCTTAAGAACATGGCGTTAGAGGGTGAGAACTCGAAACAGCCCCCGAACGTCCCCGTGGGTGGTACCAACACCTCCCACGAGACCAATGTAACTTGTAGGAACTGACCCCGCAGCCGCGGGACTCCCGGTTTGAGAATAAGATGGTAATTTGCATATTTCTAGAGTTAGGCGTAAAAACATGGCGTTAGAGGGTGAGAACTCAAAACAGCCCCCGAACGTCCCCGTGGGTGGCACCAACACCTCCCACGGGACCAATGTAACTCGTAGGAACTGACCTCGCAGTCGCGGGACTCCCGGTTTGAGAATACGATGGTAATTTTCATATTTCTAGACTTAGGATTAAAAACATGGCGTTAGAGGGTGTAAACTCAAAATGGCCCTCTAACGTCCCCGTGGGTGGCACCAACACCTCCCACGGGACCAACGCAACTCGTAAGAACTGACCACGCAGCCGTGGGACTCCCGATTTGAGAATATGGCGATAATTTTGTTATTTCTTGACTTAGAGTTAAAAACATGGCGTTAGAGGGTGAGAAATTGAAATAGACCCCGAACGTCCCCGTGGGTGTCACCAACACCTCCCACGGGACCAATGTAACTCATAGGAACAGACCCGTAGTCGCGAGACTACCGGTTTGAGAATCCGACTCTAATTTTTATATTTATAGACATAGGCTTAAAAACTTGGCGTTAGAGGCTGAAAACTCAAAAAAGACCCCGAACGGCCCCGTAGGTGACACCAACACCTCCCACGGGACCAATGTAACTCGTAGGAACTGACCCTGCAGCCGCGGAACTCCTGGTTTCAGAATATGAAGGTAATTTGCATATTTGTATACTTAGGCTTAAAAACATGGCGTTAGAGGGTGAGAACTAGAAACAGCCCCCGAACGTCCCCGTGGGTGGCACCAACACCTCCCACGGGACCAATGTAACTCGTTGGAACTTACACCGCAGCCGCGGGACTCCCGGTTTGAGAATACGAAGATAATTTGCATATTTCTAGACTTAGGCTTAAAAACATGGCGTTAGAGGGTGAAAACTCGAAACAGACACCGAACGGCCCCATGGGTGGCACCAACACCACCCATGGGACCGATGTTACTCGTAGGAACGGACCCCGTAGCTGCGGGACTCCCGATTTAAGAATACAATGATAATTTGAATATTTCTGACATAGGCTTAAAAACATGGCGTTTAAGGGTGAGAACTTGAAACACCTCCCGAACGGCTCCGTGGGTGGCACCAAGTCCTCCCACAAGACTAATGTAACTCGTAGGAACTGACCCCGCAGCCGCGTGACTCCTGGTTTGAGAATACGACGTTAATTTACATATTTCTAGACTTAAGCAAAACATGGCGTTAGACGGTGAAAACTCGAAACAGCCCCGTTGTTGGCACCAACACCACCCATGGGACCAATGTTCCTCGTAGGAACTGACCCCGCAGCCGCGGGACTCCCGATTTGAGAATACAACGATAATTTGCATTTTTCTAGATTTAGGCTTAAAAACATGGCGTTAGAGGGTGAGAAATCGAAACAGCCCCGAACGGCCCCTTGGGTGACACCAACACCCCCCACGGGACCAATATAACTCGTAGGAACTTCCCCCGCAGCCGCGGGACTCCCGGTTTGAGAATACGACGATAATTTGCATACTGATAGAATTAGACTTAAAAACATGGCGTTAGAGGGTCAAAACTCTAAACAGACCCCGAATGGCCCCATGGGTGGCACCAATACTTGCCACGGGACTTATGTAACTCGTAGGACCAGACCCGGCAGCCGCGGGACTCCCGGTTTGAGAATACATAGGTAATTTGCATATTTCTAGACATAGGCTTAAAAATATGGTGTTAGAAGCTGCGAACTCGAAACAGCCTCCGAACGACCCCGTGGGTGGCACCAACACCTCCCACGGGAACAATGTAACTCGTAGGAACTGACCCCGCAGCTGCGGGACTCCCTGTTTGAGAATACGATTATAATTTGCATATTTCTAAACATAGGCTTAAAAACATGGCGTTAGAGGGTGAGAACTCGAAACAGCCCCCGAACGTCCCCGTAGGTGGCACCAACACCACCCACGGGACCAACGTAACTCGTAGGAACTGCCCCCGCAGCCGCGGGACTCCCGATTTGAGAATACGACGATAATTTGCATATTTATTGAATTAGGCTTAAAAACATGGCGTTAGAGGGTGAAAACTCGAAATACACCCTGAACGGCCCCATGGGTGGCACCAACACCTGCCACGGGACCAATGAAACTCGTAGGAACTTACCCCGCAACCGCGGGACTCTCGGTTTGAGAATATGATGATAATTTATATATTTCTAGGCTTAGGCTTAAAAACATGGCGTTAGAGGGTGAGAACTCGAAATAGATCCCGAACGGCCCCATGGGTGGCACCAGCACCTCCCATGGGACCAATGTAACCCATAGGAACTGACACCCGCAGCCGCGGGAATCCTGGTTTGAAAATACGACGTTAATTTGCATATTTCTAGACTTAAGTAAAACATGGCGTATGTGGGTGAAAACTCTAAACAGCCCCCGAACGGCCCTTAGGGTGGCGCCAACACCTCTCACGGGACCAATATAACTCATAGGAACTGACCCCGTAGCCGCGGGATTCTCGGTTTTAGAATACGACGATTATTTGCATATTTCTAGACTTAGGATTCAAAACATAGCGTTAGAGGGTAAAAACTCGAAACACCTCCCAAACGGCTCCGTGGGTGGCACCAACACCTCTCACGGGACCAATGTAACTTGTAGGAACTGACCCCACAGTCGCGGGACTCCCGGTTTGAGAATACGATGATAATTTGCATATTTCTAGACTTAGGATTAAAAATATGGCATTAGAGGGTGAGAACTCAAAATAGCCCCCTAACGTCCCCGTGGGTGGCACCAACGCCTCCCACGGGACCAATGTAACTCGTAGGAACTTACACCGCATCCGCGGGACTCCCGGTTTGAGAATACGTAGGTAATTTTCATATTTCTAGACGTAGGCTTAAAAACATGGCGTTAGTGGGTGAAAACTCGAAACAGCCCCCGAACGGCCCCGTGGGTGGCCCCAACAGCTCCCACGGGACCAATGTAACCCGTAGGAACTGACCCTGCAGCCGCGGGACTCCCGGTTTGAGAATACGATGGTAAATTGCCTATTTCTAGACTTAGGCTTAAAAACATTACGTTAGAGGGTGAGAACTTGAAATAACCCCGGAACGTCCCCGTGGGTGGCACCAACACATCCCACGGGACCAATGTAACACGTAGGAACTGACGCGGCAGCCGCGGGACTCCCGGTTTGAGAATACGTAGGTAATTTGCATATTTCTAGATTTAGGCTTAAAAACATCGCATTAGAGGGTGAGAACTCGAAATAGCCCCCGAACGGCCCCATGGGTGGCCCCAACACCTCCCAGAGGACTAATGTAACTCGTAGGAACTGACCCCGCAGCCACAGGACTCCCTCTTTGAGAATACGATGGTAATTTGCATATTTCTAGACTTAGGCCTAAAAACATGGCATTAGAGGGTGATAACTCGAAACAACCCCCGAACGTTCCTGTGGGTTGCACCAACACCTCCCACGGGACCGATGTAACTCGTAGGAACTGACCCCACAGTTGCGGGACTCCCAATTAGAGAATACGATGTTAATTTGCATATTTCTAGACTTAGGCTTAAAAACATGGCTTTAGAGGGTGAAAACTCAAAACAGCCCTCTAATGTCCCTGTGGGTGGAACCAATACCTTCCACGGGACCAATGTAATGCGTAGGAACTGACCCCGCAACAGTGGGACTCCCGGTTTGAGAATACAACGATAATTTACATATTTATAGACTTAGGCTTAAAAACATGGTATAGAAGGTGAGAAATCGAAATAGCCCCCGAATGTTCTCGTGGGTGGCACCAACACCTCCCACGGGACCAAAATAACTCATAGGAACTGACCCCGTAGCCGCTGATATGCCCCAAGTGTGACCTCGGCCCAGAGACACCAACCTCGGCCGAGATCATGGCCGACGTTGGACAAGCCTTGGGCGTGTAGCACCAGCACTCGGCCAAGCAAGGTCGGCCCAGGCCGAAACTGCCACCATCCACTCCAAAGGGCGTCCAAGGATCAGCAACATTCTCGTATACCTTGGAATGGCAACCTCGGCCATACATAGGCCGAGCTCACAGGAAGCCACCAGCAACCTCATCAAGACATCGGTCGATACTCCAAACACTCGAGCTCAACCTCGTCTCAGGCCGACCTTGTCCGTTGTCTCGACTGGGATTAGGCCGAGACCTCCATGGAATACTCGGACTGAATAGGTACCTAGACTTTCCAACCTCGGCCTCCCCTAAGCCGAGGTCATACACCAGGCGCGATAGCTGAGCATCTGCTGACATTTGGATAAGGGAACGTGGACACAAATCAGTTATAATAAGATTATTCCCCACACGTGGGGAGAATATTGCATCATCAATCTCTACATGTGACAGTGATAGATGGCTTTCCCATATTGGTGAGGCAAACACACACATGCTCATTGCATGCATGGGCGGTACATTACACCCCCTAGGTACTATATATAGAGGTCATGCTCTACCTTGCAAAGGATCCCAGAGATACAACCCTAGCTGAAACTCTGTCTAGATACACAGTAGAGAGAGAAAGCTTGAGAGATTGTATCCATGGCCATCAGTGCCTTATTACAATGAGGTTATTCACACACACACAGTGGACGTAAGCCAATTAGGGCTGAACCACTTATATTCTGGTGCTCTCTCCTCTTCTCCTCATCACATTCTCTTACCTTTTACATAACTATACTTCCATTGTTGTTCTTAGATTGATCTTGAAATCACCTTATCTGGTGGTGCTAATTCCAGCATCATCATTTTGGCGCCGTCTGTGGGAACGAGAAGCTATCTCTTCCTCTTCTTCAGCTTAACCTCACCGGAGACTCTGGTGGTGAACCAGGCCTCCCCCTAGTGCGGAGCTGTTTCACCATTGAAAGAGGTCCTGTAAGGTACTAAGCTCATCTGCTACTTAAGCTCTATAGTGTTAACATATGGCACCAAAATTACCACCGCCTCTTCCGCCACCTGGGGGTGGAGGGCCTAGTTCCAGTCAGGCCCACCCCAGTCCGAAATGGAAGAGGTAGCTGCAGCCTTGAGATCTTTAGCTGCAACACAACAAGCTATGAAGGAGCAATTTGCACAGCTCAACCAAACTATGATGAGGCCACTTGGAATCTCACCGAATATGATCACTTCGGCGACAGTTCAGCCTCATCCTAATGCCAGGGGACCACCCCAGGCACCAATGAAGGACCATCCTACACCCCAGCGGAGAAGGGACATTGCTGACCCTAGGCGCTTGCGCCTGGGGAGGTAGGAAACCCCTTGACCAGAGGACAGGTATGATGATCTAGAGGTGGAAGAAGCCCCGGAAGACTGCTAGGAGCTATATGAGGTGTCAAATAACACTGTACGACCTCTTAGGCAAAGTCAAGGTTATGTCGGTCGAAGAGGTGAAGAGGCCCAACAAAGAGGGTCAGCCTTTGATAGGTTGAGCAGAGGGTCGGCCTTTGAGAGATTGGGCCCGATGAATGACCTAGGACAGAGACTGTTGAGATCAAGGAGTGCAGCAGACTCTCAGAGAGGGAACAGGCAGGGTCGACCAGATCAAGGCCGACACTGTGAAAGAAGAGGCAGGGAACAGTAAGAGGTCAACAGCCGACGTGTCGCGGCAGGGGAACCCTCGGTCCATCCCAAGGAGGTGGCAGGGGATAACCTCGGCCAAGTCGATGGCAGAAGACCATGGAATGATTCTATCCAGCGCCTTGAGGAGAAGATAGGAGGCCTCATTAAAAGCAGGGACCCATTACAAAGGGGTTACTCAGAGGGCTCCCCATTTGTGGCTAGGATAGTGGGGTTCCCAACCCCATCTAAGTTCAAGCCTCCCACAGTGTCTCCCAAGTATGATGGCAGAACCAACCCTGTGCATCATATCGAAATGTACCATTCGGCAGCAGACATCTACTCGATAACCGATGAGATGAAGTGTAGGGCCTTCTCTGGGACCTTGACAGGGGCAACGCACAGTTGGTTCACCTCCCTTCCGAAGAACTAAATTGAGAACTTCAAAGGCTTGGCTGAGAGATTCATCCACAACTTCTGCTTTGGGGCGAGGCCTCAAAATAAGGCTACCCACCTGCTGTATGTCAAGCAGGCCAAGGGTGAGAGCCTAAGAGACTACATAGCAAGATTCAACAAAGAAAAGTTGGAGGTCAAAGATTATGAAGAGAACATAGCCATGACTGCCCTTATAGGAGGTCTCCAGAAGGGGAAGCTATTGTGGAAACTGGCGGAAGACCCCCCTAGGTCTATGGCGGAGCTATTGGAAACCGCAGGGAAAGTAGTGAATGCGAAAGAGGCAATGGCCGCCAAGTATGAGGATGAGAACCGCAGTGGCAGTGGAAAGTCCCAAAGCAAGAAAGATGGGAAGAAGAGGTCGGGTGATGACAAGTTCGCTCATTATACACCTCTGACTGTAATCTACGAGCACATCCTCAATGAGATTAAGACTGAAAGGACTCTGAGATGGCTAGAGAAACTGAAGGCCCCACCACATAAGAGGAACAAAAGCCTATGGTGCGAGTTCCACCAGGATCATGGCCATGTCACGGATAGATGCTTCGCTTTAAAAGATGAGATTGAAAAAATGTTAAAATCTGGAAAGATGAGGAAGTATGTGGATGGTAAGGCTCTAAAGGGTGGAGGAGATGACCCTAAGAAAAGGAGAAATGACAAATGCCATGAAAATGCCCCGGCCAGAAGAGACGATGATTCAGAAGGAGATGATAAAGATGATCCGGATCTTCCGTCGAAAGGTGACAACACCCCGATGAAGAGGGTCGGTACGATCTCCTTTGGTGTTGACACCATATGTGGAGGATTTGCAGGAGGTGGATCTGAAGTAGCTGATAGGAAGGCTCACGTAGCAGAGGCCAGCTCGGTGGCCAAGCTTGAAGTTGTGAATCTAACGTCTTCCGATACAGTGCAGAAGAGGAAGAAAGTAGACATGGAAACCCTTGTAGTTGGGTTCTCCAGACTCGACTTCAAGGGTATCTTAGCCCCCCATGATGACCCTCTGGTCATAACAACAAGGGTGCATGGGTGCGAGGTGCAGAGGATCGTCATAGACGGGGGGAACTCGGCGGAAGTGATGTTCTGGCCTTGCTTCAAGAGCCTAGGTCTTAGCAGAGCAAGGCTCATGCCCTATCATCACCCATTGATAGGCTTCAGTTGCGAAAAGGTCCACCCCTTGGGCATGTATGAGATGGACGTACGGATGGGTGATGAGTGGCCTAAGAGGCTGACCAAGAAGATAAATTTTTTCGTCATGGACGAGAACGTGTTCTCGGCCTATAACCTCATCATAGGAAGGGTGGCCCTTAAAGAGTTTGAAGCTGTGCCGTCGATGGTCCATCAGATGCTAAAATTCTCCTTATGGAGTAGGGGAAGTGCAAGGTGACCAGACCGCAACACGAGAATGTTACTTCAACTTGGCCGAAGAGAGAGAAGCCCATAAGAGGGCAACCACCACTTATAGCATTGATACTCTTGATCCAAGAGATGAAACAAAGTTGAAGAAGGGAGAGGCCGTGGAAGAGGTAGAATCCATCGTCCTCAATGAGGACGAGCTGAAAAAAACTGTCCAGGTCGGTAAAGCCCTAGAGGCAGGAATCAAGGAAGAGCTGATAAACTT
Source organism: Sambucus nigra (assembly GCA_949130495.1). Classification (NCBI taxonomy): domain Eukaryota; kingdom Viridiplantae; phylum Streptophyta; class Magnoliopsida; order Dipsacales; family Adoxaceae; genus Sambucus; species Sambucus nigra. Next base: position 188,251,467 of record OX422224.1, on the reverse strand, counting down.
CCTCAATAGGAGACAAAGTGTCTTCGCATGGAGTCACGTAGACATGCCTGGCATCGACCCTGAGGTGATGAGTCACAAGATCAACGTGACCAGAGATGCCAAGCCTATAAAATAGAGACGAAAAGTCTACTCCAGGGAGAAATAAGACATCATCCGAGAAGAGGTCAAAAAGTTAGAAGAGGCTGAGTTTATAAGAGAAGTTGCCTATCCGGAGTGGCTTTCAAATGCAGTCATCGTGCCTAAGGCCAATGGGAAGTGGAGAATGTGTGTGGATTTCACTGACCTGAACAGATCTTGTCCAAAAGACAGCTACCCCTTACCTCGGATAGATCAGATGGTGGATGCGATGGAGGTACACGAGCTCATGAGCTTCATGGATGCGTATTCATGCTATAACCAAATCTTTATGGATGCTTAAGACTCAGAGAAGACAACCTTCATTACCGATAAAGGAACGTACTGCTATAAAGTGATGCCCTTCGGTCTGAAAAATGCAGGGGCAACATACCAATGTCTTGTCAATAAGATATTTTAAGAGCAAATAGGTAAGACTATGGAAGTGTATGTAGACGATATGCTAACAAAGAGCTTGAAAGCTTGCACTCACGTAGAAGACTTTGAGAAGACCTTCGATGTTATGGAATCATACAGAATGAAACTCAACCCAACAAAGTGTGTCTTCATAGTAGGATCTGGGAAGTTCCTGGGATTCATCGTTAACCAGAGGGGAATTGAAGCGAACCCTGAGAAAATCAAGGAATTACTTGACATGAATACTCATAGGAGTATCCAGGATGTCCAAAGACTCACGGGGAGAGTGGCTTCCCTTAACAGGTTTGTTTCTAGGGCAACGGACAAGTGTCTTCCATTTTTTAAAGTTCTAAGAAAGGCCTTCCAATGGGACGAAGAGTGTGAAAAAGCCATCAACCTACTCAAATCTTACTTGGGATCCCCCTTATTTCTATCTCGACCCGTCGCAGGAGAAAAGTTGAATGTGTATCTGGCAGTCTCTGAATCAGCCATCAGTGTAGCCATAATACGGGAAGACGATGGGATCCAAAGGCCTGTCTATTTTAACAGTAAAGCCCTTCAAGGGGCTGAACATAATTACCCTCGCATGGAAAAGTTGGCCTATGCCCTGATACATGCTTCAAGAAAAATGAAGCCCCACTTCCAAGATCACTCCATGGTAGTCCTCACTGACTCCCCGCTAAGACAGGTCCTGCATAAACTTGAGAAATTCGTGAGATTGATGACTTGGGCCATCGAGTTGGGGGAGTACGATCTTGCCTACCAACCTAGGACAGTCATCAAAGGGCAAGCCCTCGCAGATTTCCTTGCTGAGTTCACATGGGAAGAGGCCGAGGCAGAGAAAGGCCTGGGGGGCATAGAAGAGACAAACCGCAGTGTCTTCCGAAATCAGGAAGAGACGACACCAAGTGTCTTCCGAGAGGAGGAAGAGACGACACCAAGTGTCTTCTGAGATCTGGAATAGGTTGCATCCAAAAAAGTTATGAGCAGAATTGCGGAGGACGAGGAGGATCGATATCTCTTCAAATAAGGAGTCATGACAGAAGGAACCTTTTCATCAGATAAAGACGTCTGGATCCTCTTCGTTGATGGCTCTTCCTGCGACAGTGGAAGCGGTGCGGGGTTGATACTCTCGGCTCCAGATGGTGCGAACATTGAATACGCTCTGAGGTTCAACTTCCAGGCCTCAAACAACGAGTCTGAGTATGAGGCCATGATATCAGGTCTCTTATTGGCAACAAATCTTCGCGTAAAACAACTCCTACTCCACAGCGACTCGAGGTTGGTTGTCAATCAAGTAGTGGAGATCTATGAGGCCAAAGATGAAAGGATGGCCAATTACTTAAAGAGGGTAAGAAGGTTGTTAGAATATTTTGAAGAGGCAAAACTAAAGAGAGTGCCTCGATAAAGTAACAGTCACGCAGATGCATTGGCCAGGCTGGCCTCAGCAATGAAGATAAATGTTAGAAAGACCATTCCGATCGAGGTCTTGAGAAAGGCAACCATCGAGGAAGAAGAGGTATGTAACCCGTGTCACAATTTGAACCTAGGAGACTCATGGATCGACCCCCTCGTCAGGTATATTCGAAGGGGAGAGCTACCTGAGTCTAAGCTAGAGAGGAGAAAATTGAGATATAGGGCTGCCAAGTTCTCGATGATAGGAGACGTCTTGTACACAAAGGGATTTCTATTGCCTCTCCTCAGATGTGTACATCCCACGGAAGTTCCCCGGGTCTTACAGGAGGTTCATGAGGGTTCTTACTCTAGCCACATAGGGGAAGACCCTTGGCCAAGAGAATCATCACACAGGGGTACTGGTGGCCAACTTTGTCCAAAGACGCCGCAGCTTACGTAAAGAGGTGTGATAAATGTCAAAGATTCGCCACCATCCCTCATCATCCCCATCAGCCTATGACGTCAATCACCTCTCCATGGCCATTTGCAGTATGGGGGATTGACTTAGTAGGACTCCTACCAAGAGCCACCAACAACTATAGATTCTTGATAGTCGCCATAGACTACTTCTCAAAGTGGGTGGAGGTAGAGCCGATGATAACAATCACAGAGCATAAGACCTTCCAATTTATTTGGAAGAATATCATATGCAGATATGGCCTCCCAAACACTCTCATCTCGGACAATAGAACCTAGTTCAAGAACTCATCTTTAGAAAAGTATTGCTTAAGAGTAGGAATTAAGCAATTCTTCTCATCTCCTGGCCGACCTCAGGCAAATGGTTAGACCGAGGTCACAAACAGAACTATCCTGGATGGAATCAAGAAGAGGTTATAAGATGCGAAAGGAAAATGGACTGAAGAGGTCTACGCTGTGTTATGGGCCTATAGAACCACGACAAGGACACCAACATGAGAAACCCCGTTCATGTTGGCACATGGTTCAGAGGCCGTCATACCAACGGAAGTAGGACTCCCAACTCATAGGATTCAGACCTATGACCCTGACAATAATGGGGAAGAGAGGAGGCTAGACCTAGATCTTATCGAAGAAAGAAGAGAGGACGCAGAGGTCCGACAAGCAGCCTACCAACAGAGGGCATCGAAATTCTACAACCAGAGGGTGAAGTCAAGACCCATTGCAGTGGGAGACCTAGTGCTAAAGAAGACCTTACAGAAAGCGAACAAACTCCACCCAAACTGGCACGACCCCTACAAAGTGACAGAAGAGGTTGTGCCTGGCACTTACAGGCTAGAAACTATATTAGGAGAACCTTTCACTAACCCATGGAATGATGATCACCTAAAGAGATATTACATATGATGTTGCATAGAGTTTTATGTAAATGTACCATCTTATTATGAAGAGGTTATTAATAAAGATCAGTTCCCATGACAGTTCTTGCTTCATTCTTAGATCAGAGATTAATTATGAGGATAACATCTTAGGTGATGACCTCAGACCCTCATAACACCATTCAGTGGTGACGAGGTCTGAGATCAGACACCATGATGGGATGACCTCAGACCCTGAACATCATTAATTTGGTGAGATTTATTATGAGGAAAACATCTTAGGTGATGACCTCAGACCCTCATAACACCATTCAGTGGTGACGAGGTCTGAGGTCAGAGACCATAATGGGATGACCTCAGACACAACATCATTAATTTGGTGAGATTAGTTATGAGGATAACATCTTAGGTGATGACCTCAGACCTTCATAACACCATTCAGTGGTGATGAGGTCTGAGCTTAGACACCATGATGGGATGACCTCAGGCACATAACATCATTAATTTGGTGAGATTTATTATGAGGATAACATCTTAGGTGATGACCTCAGACCCTCATAACACCATTCAGTGGTGACGAGGTCTGAGCTCAGACACCATGATGGGATGACCTCAGGCACATAACATCATTAATTTGGTGAGATTTATTTTGAGGATAACATCTTAGGTGATGACCCTAGACCCTCATAACACCATTCAGTGGTGACGAGGTCCGAGCTCAGACACCATAATGGGATGACCTCAGACACATAACATCATTAATTTGGTGAGATTAGTTATGAGGATAACATCTTAGGTGATGACCTCAGATCTTCATAACACCATTCAGTGGTGACGAGGTCTGAGCTCAGACACCATAATGGGATGACCTCAGACACATAACATCATTAATTTGGTGAGATTATTTATGAGGATAACATCTTAGGTGATGACCTCATACCTTCATAACACCATTGTGGTGACGAGGTCTGAGCTCAGACACCATAATGGGATGACCTCAGACACATAACATCATTAATTTGGTGAGATTAGTTATGAGGATAACATCTTAGGTACTGACCTCAGACCCTCATAACACCATTCAGTGGTGACGAATTCTGAGCTCAGACACCATATTGGGATAAACTCAGACCCTTAACATTATTAATTTGGTGAGATTAATTATGGGGATAACATCTTAGGTCAGACCATTGATTAAGTTTAAACAAGATATCATTGCAACAAGACAAGAGAGCGAAAACATCACATGACATTCAATAAAAGTAAGGATGATCCTCCTCAGAGGTAGATACATTCAGAAATAATAAATGATCAAGGATTACAGAACAAGTTTCAAAATGCTATGGGTTACAAACACTGTTAAAAAATTATCTAAGGGTTTGAGGAGGGAATGTTGATATCCTCGGCTTGGTTAGGCTCTGCAACATTGGTCACCTCGACCACGTCATCACGATGGTCCGCCCCTTCAACCTCAGTGCCGTCTAATGTGGTAGTCTCGGTGGGCGCGGCAGCCTCCTCCTCCACCTCCTGAAGGGCCTGGGCAAACTGGGGGTCAGAAAAGCCGAGGCCTACAAAATCTTAGGCTTTCAGAGTACCATCCTCCCTCTCCTTGACGTCAGCCCACTTAATAGTGGCTTTGATACCTCTTTCAAGGTATTCAAAGCCAAAGCTCATAAACTCGTCAGAGGACTTGTAGTCAGAGATTATCTTCTCAGAGGCATCATCGAGGGCTGCCCTAACAGTTGAGTGGACCTTCTGCTGCAGGACATCATCCTTAGCCTTCAGAGCTACAGCATGATCCTTACCAAGCTGGGAGATGTCCTTCTCCATCCCCCTCACCTTCTTCTCAGAATCCTTCAGCTCAGACTTGAGGCACTCAATCTTTGCATTCAGAGTGCTCTGGACCTTCTCGGCCTCTTGACCCTTTTGGATGAGGGGAAATTTCCTCAAAGTCCAGTTGGATAAGTGGTGCATAGCTTCCAGGCCCTGCATATTTTGTGATCATGAATGAGTTGAAGAACAATCAGATGTTGCACTTGGGGTGAAGAACAACCAGAAAGATCAAGTTATACCTGAATGGATCGGTGAATGCAGAACTCAACCAGCAGTGGGGTGTCCAGTGACTTGAAGAAGCATTTGTCAGCCTCGATCATTACAGAGCCGAAGGCATCTAAGGCCTGAAGAATGTGGCCGACTATGCTGTCAGTTATTTTCAACTGATCTAAATGAGTCGACAGGGCATCAGTTGAAGAGATGGGGATGGAAGCGTCAGCAGTCTTCTTCTTAGGCCTCTGATCCTCAGGGGCATGACCTTCTGGAGCCCTCTTCTTTGTGGATGGGGGCTTAAAGGCAGACGGAGCTGGGGGAGGAGCGTTAAGGCCTGCTTTCTTGGCAATTCTCGTCAAGCTGGGTGCATCCGTCTCCCAAAGCTCATCCGAAATATCCTGTGGTCGCTCTGCAAAAAATTAGTAGATCTGAGTTAGGTAATTAGACATGAATAAACTCAGAGGTTAAACTTAAAAGCAAAAATGCTTACCAAGCTCGGCAAGGGGACTTCCACTTAGACCTGTCCCAGAGAGGTAGTGGGGAGTCATCAAGTGCTCGAACCTGACGAACAGACCATGTACCCCTTGATCTTTAAGGGCATTCACCTTCTGAAGGTTCGATGGGCTCAGGCCAGGGTCAGCCCTCGCAGACATTGTGACTTTACTCCACCTCAGGGGAATCCTCGGCTCTAGAATAGATGAGGGAACACATGGGCCAAATTCCCATGGCCCAGAAGCAAAGAAATACCGAGGCTTCCAATTATGGTTGGAAGTCTGAGTTACTTGAAGTATTTTCTTCTCAGGCTTCCGAGCTACAAAGTGGTAGTAGCTCGAATGATTTTTGGCCAAGGAAGGGACATAGCAACCTACGAAGACCTGAATTGGAAGGTCTGAGTGGTGGACAGCCTTTCATAAGACTATGGCCCCTATTATGACTCTCCAGGCATTAGGGGATAGTTGAGAGGAGGCCAAATTGATATGAGAAAGGATGGATTTGATAATGGGGTGAATGGGTAGATGAAACCCTAACTTGAACATCTGCTCGTACAGGCAGATCTCACCGTCTCGGCCATGATAAGACCTCTCCTCCCTTAAAGGTATCCTAAGCTTTATTGAGGGACTGATAGAATACAAATATCTGAAGCAGAGAAGGTCTACCTCAGTAATGGTACTCTCGATCTCGACCGCCTCAGAGACATCGACATCGCTCTCAGCCTCATCATCATCATCCAACTCAACGTCGGCCGGAGCAGATGTTGATGGGTTACTCAGGAACCTCTGAGCGAACTCTGCCCCAGTGACGACCGACAGAGGGATGGCATCAAGTATGGGTGGTATAGCCACACTCGGCTCAATAATTTCAACCTCTGAGGAAGAGGCTGAGGTGCTTGAGCTATTATGGGATGAGGCACGGCTGGAGACCTCGACCTCATTAGGGGCCTGATCAGGCCGAGGTGTGAAGTCCATGGCCTCCTGAAAGGAATCCACAGACATGGGGTCTGAGGTAGAAGATTTAGACATAGACATCGGTATGGGATCAACTAGAACCTCTGTCTGATAGAAAAACTCTAGGGGGTCAGGATATATCACCTTCAGAGGTGGTGGAAATATGGGTCTAATGGGAAACTCTTGTAACCTACGAGCCTCCTCCTGTGCTCTTTCTATTTGTCTAATCTTTTCTAAAGTCTTCTCTCTAAGGGAGGGGAACTCCTCAAGAAGCTGATATAAGGGTCTGAGCATCAGGGGCTGACACTACACTTAGGAGACTTCCTAAAACTACAAACAAGATTGGCAAGTGAAGTAAAGCACTAAAAGATCAAACTACCTAAATGTGGCAAGAATTGTTTGCCTAAAATAATGGTGGCCTTGCCGAAAAACTCAGAAACTCGTCGGAAAATGCGAAAATAAGGAGATTTGCAGGAAAAATGAAGGAAAAAGTTATGGCAAAGGTTACCTGAGGATGAAATAGTAAGGAGGAGATGAGAAGACGCGAGAAAACCACCTTCCAAAAGCCTCAACAAGGGTCTTTATAGAGAGAGAAAGGTGTAGGAACAAGTTTCCTGGAAACGAGAGAAGTGAAGAAGAAAGAAGGGAAATAGGGTTCAAAACCCTTAAATACACAGGCGCAATTCCCAAGGCCCATCATTGCCTTGGTAGCCCCAAAGGGAAGCTAACAACACACGCCCACCAAGCAAGCCTACTTCAGCATTGGACAAGTGTGAAACAAGTATTGGCTCGTAATAGACAAGCCTCGGAGGTGTGATAATCCCCTAGACACCTGCTCCCACATATGACTAAGGGCTGGGGGTAATTGATATGCCCCAAGTGTGACCTCGGCCCAGAGACACCAACCTCAGCCGAGATTATGGCCGACGTTGGATAAGCCTTGGGCGTGCGGCACCAGCACTCGGCCAAGCAAGGACGGCCCAGGCCGACACTGCCACCAGCCACTCCAAAGGGCGTCACAAGGATCAGCAGCATTCTCGTATACCTTGGAATGGCAACCTCGTCCATACATAGGCCGAGCTCGCAGGAAGCCACCAACAACCTCATCAATACATCGATCGATACTCCAAACACTCCAGCTCAACCTCGTCTCAGGCCGACCTTGTCCATTGTCTCGGATGGGATTAGGCCGAGACCTCCATGGAATACTAGGACTGAATAGGTACCTTGACTTACCAACCTCGGCCTCCCCCAGGCTGAGGTCATACACCAAGCGCGATAGACGAGCATCTACTGACATTTGGATAAGGGCACGTGGACACAAATCAGTTATAACAAGATTATTCCCCACACGTGGGGAGAATATTGCATAATGATTCTCTACATGTGACAGTGACAGATGGCTTTCACATATTAATGAGGCAAACACACACATGCTCATTGCATGAATGGGGGGTACATTACACCCCCTAGGTACTATATATAGAGGTCATCCTCTACCTTGCAAAGGATCCCAGAGATACAACCCTAGCTGAAACTCTATCTAGATACACAGTAGAGAGGGAAAGCTTGAGAGATTGTATCCATGGCCATCAGTGCCTTATTATAGTGAGGTTATTCACACACACACAGTGGACGTAGGCCAATTAGGGCTGAACCACTTATATTCTGGTGCTCTCTCCTCTTCTCCTCATCTCATTCTCTTACCTTTTACATAACTATACTGCCATTGTTGTTCATAGATTGAGCTTGAAAACACCTTATCTGGTGGTGCTAATTCCAGCATCATTAGCCGCGATACTCCCGGTTTGAGAATACGACAATAATTTGTATATTTCTAGACTTAGGCTTAAAACATGGCATTAGAGGGTAAAAATTCGAAACAGACCCCGAACGGCCCCATGGGTGTCACCAACACCTCCCATAGGACCAATGTAACTCGTAGGAACTGACCCCGTAGACGCGAGACTCCCGGTTTGAGAATACGATGATAATTTGCATATTTCTAGACTTAGGCTTAAAAACATGGCGTTAGAGGGTGAAAATTCGAAACAGACCCCGAACGGCCCCATGGGTGTCACCAACACCTCCCATGTGACCAATGTAACTTGTAGGAACTGACCCCGTATCTGCGGGACTCCCGGTTTGAGAATACGAAGATTATTTCCATATTTCTAGACTTAGGCTTAAAAACATGGCGTTAGAGGGTGAGAACTCGAAATAGACCCCGAACGGCCCCATGGGTGGCACCAACACCTCCCATGCGACCAGTGTAACTCGTAGGAACTGACCCCGCAGCCGTGCGACTCTCGATTTGAGAATACGATGATTATTTGCATATTTCTAGACTTAGGCTTTAACACATGGCGTTAGAGGGTAAAAACTCGAAACTGCTCCCGAACGGCCCCGTGGGTGGCACCAACACCTCTCATGGAACGAATGTAACTCTTTCGAACTGTCCCCGCAGCCGCGGTACTCCCAGTTTGAGAATACGATGATAATTTGCATATTTCTAGACTTAGGCTTAAAAACATGGCGTTAGAGGGTGAAAACTCGAAACAGACACCGAACGGCCCCATGGGTGGCCCCAACACCACCCATGGGACCGATGTTACTCGTAGGAACTGACCCCGCAGCTGCGGGACTCCCGATTTGAGAAAAAAATGATAATTTGCATATTTCTGACTTAGGATTAAAAACATGGCGTTAGAGGGTGAGAACTCGAAACATCCACCGAACGGCCCCTTGGGTAACACCAACACCTCCCACGGGACCATTGTAACTCATAGGAACTTAACCCGCAACCGTGGGACTCTTGGTTTGAGAATACGTAGGTAATTTGCATATTTCTAGACTTAGGGTTAAAAACATGGCGTTAGAGGGTGAGAACTCGAAACATCCCTCTAACGTCCCCGTGGGAGGCACCAACACCTCCCACGGGACCAATGTAACTCGTAGGAACTGACCCCGTAGCCCTGGGACTCCCGATTTGAGAATACAACGATAATTTTCTTATTTCTTGACTTATAGTTAAAAACATGGCGTTAGAGGGTGAGAAATCGAAATAGCCCCCGAACGTCCCCGTGGGTGTCACCAACACCACCCACGGGACCAATGTAACTCATAGGAATAGACCCGGAGTCACGAGACTCCCGATTTGAGAATCTGACGATAATTTTTATATTTATAGACATAGGCTTAAAAACATGGCGTTAGAGGCTGAAAACTCGAAACAGACCCCGAACGGCCCCGTAGGTGGCACCAAAACCACTCACGGGACCAATGTAACTAGTAGGAACTGACCCTGCAGCCGCGGAACTCTCGGTTTGAGAATATGAAGGTAATTTGCATATTTCTAGACTTAGGCAAAACATGGGGTTAGAGGGTAAAAACTCGAAATAGCCCCCGAACTGCCCCGTGAGTGGCACCAACACCTCCCACGGGACCAATGTAACTCGTAGGAACTGACCCCGCAGTCGCGGGACTCTCGGTTTGAGAATACGATGATAATTTGTAAATTTCTAGACTTTAGCATAAAAACATGGCGTTAGAGGGTGATAACTCGAAACAACCCTCGAATGTTCCTGTGGGTGGCATTAACACCTCCCGCAGGACCAATGAACTCGTAGGAACAGACCCCGCAGCCGCGGGACTACCGTTTTGAGAATACGATGGTAATTTGCATATTTGTAGACTTAGGCTTAAAAATAGGGCGTTAGATATGTGAAAACTCGAAAGAAACCCTGAGTGGCCTCGTGGGTGGCACCGACACTGCCCACAGGACCAATTTAATTCGTAGGAACTGACCCCACAGCCGCGGGACTCCCGGTTTCAGCATATGACGATAATTTGCATATTTCTAGACGTAAGCAAAACATGACGTTAGAGGGTGAAAAATCGAAACCGCCCCCGAACTTCCCCGTGGATTGAACCAACACCTCCCACGGTACCAATGTAACTCGTAGGAACTGACCCCGCAGCGGTGGGACTCCCGTTTTGAGAATACAATGGTAATTTGCAGATTTCTTGACTTAGGCTTAAAAACAGAGCGTTAGATGGTGAAAACTAGAAACAGACCCCTAATGGCCTCGTGGGTTGCACCAACACGTCCCACGGGACCAATTTAACTCGTAGGAACTGACCCCATAGCCGCGGGACTCCCGATTTGACAATATGATGATGATTTGCATATATCTAGACTTAGGCTTAAAAACATTGCCTTAGAGGGTGAGAACTTGAAACAGCCCCCGAACGTCCCCTTGGATGGAACCAACACCTCCCACGGGACCAATGTAACTCGTAGGAACTGACCCTGCAGCGGTGTGACTCCCATTTTGAGAATACAACGGTAATTTGCCTATTTTTAGACATAAGCAAAACATGGCGTTAGAGGGTGAAAACTCAAAACATCCCCCGAACGGCCCCATGGGTGTCACCAACACCTCTCATGGGACCAATGTAGCTCGTAGGAACTGACCCCATAGACGCGGGACTCCCAGTTTGAGAATACGACAATAATTTGCATATTTTTAGACTTAGTCTTAAAAACACGGCGTTGAGGGTGAAAATTCGAAACAGACCCCGAACGGCCCCATGGGTGTCACCGACACCTCCCATGGGACCAATGGTACTCGTAGGAACTGACCCCGTAGCCGCGGGACTCCCGGTTGGAGAATACGATGATAGTTTCCATATTTCTAGACTTAGGCTTAAAAACATGGCGTTAGAAGGTGAGAACTCGAAACAGATCCCGAACGGCCCCATGGGTGGCACCAACACCTCCCATGGGACCAATGTAACTCGTAGGAATTGACCTCGCAGCCGCGGGACTCTCGGTTTGAGAATACGATGATTATTTGCATATTTATAGACTTAGGCTTTAACACATGGCGTTAGAGGGTAAAAACTCGAAACAGCTCCCGAACGGCCCCGTGGGTGGCACCAACACCTCTCATGGAACAAATGTAACTCTTTGGAATTGACCCCGCAGCCGCGGGACTCCCAGTTTGAGAATACGACGATAATTTGTATATTTCTAGACTTAGGCTTAAAAACAAGGCGTTAGAGGGTGAAAACTCAAAAAAGACACCGAACGGCCCCATGGGTGGCACCAACCCCACCCATGGGACCGATGTTACTCGTAGGAACTGACCCCGCAGCTGCGGGACTCTCGATTAGAGAAAACAACGATAATTTGCATATTTCTGACTTAGGCTTAAAAACATGGCATTAGAGGGTGAGAACTCGAAATAGCAACCGAACGGCCCCTTGGGTGACACCAACACCTCCCACGGGACCATTGTAACTTGTAGGAACTTAACCCTCAACCGTGGGACTCCCGGTTTGAGAATACGACGATAGTTTCCATATTTCTAGACTTAGGCTAAAAAACATGGCGTTAGAGGGAGAGAACTCAAAACAGCCCCCGAACGTCGCCGTGGGTGGCACCAACACATCCCGCGGGACCAATGTATCTTGTAGGAACTGACCCCGCAGCCGCGGGACTCCCAGTTTGAGAATACAACGATAATTTGCATATTTCTAGACTTAGGCTTAAAAACATGGTGTTAGAGAATGAAAACTCGTAACAGCCCCCGAACGGCCCCGTGGGTGACACCAACACCTCCCACGGGACCAATGTAACTCGTAGGAACTGACCCCGCAGCCGCGGGACTCCTGGTTTGAGAATACGTAGGTAATTTATACATTTCTAGACTTAGGTTTAAAAACTTGGCGTTAGAGAGTGAAAACTCGAAATAGCCCCCGAACGGCCCCGTGGGTGCCCCCAACACCTCTCACGGGACTAATGTAACTTGTAGGAACTGACCCCGCAGCCGCGAGACTCCCAGGTTGAGAATACGATGGTAATTTGCATATTTGTAGACTTAGGCTTAAAAACTTGGCGTTTGAGAGTGAAAACTCGAAATAGCCCCCGAACGGCCCCGTGGATGGCACCAACACCTCCTAAGGGACCAATGTAACTCTTAGGAACTGACCCCGCAGTCGCCGAACTCCCGGTTTGAGAATACGATGGTCATTTGCATATTTCTAGACTTAGCCTTAAGAACATGGCGTTAGAGGGTGAAAACTCGAAACAGCCCTCTAACGTCCCCGTGGGTGGCACCAAAACCTCCCACGGGACCAATGTAACTAGTAGGAACTGACCCTGCAGCCGCGGAACTCCCGGTTTGAGAGTATGAAGGTAATTTGCATATTTCTAGACTTGGGCAAAACATGGGGTTAGAGGGTAAAAACTCAAAACAGCCCCCGAACGGCCCCATTAGTGGCACCAACACCTCCCACGGGACCAATGTAACTCGTAGGAACTGACCCCGCAGTCGCAGGACTCTCGGTTTGAGAATACGACGGTAATTTGCAAATTTCTAGACTTAGGGTTAAAAACATGGCGTTAGAGGATGATAACTCGAAACGACCCTCGAATGTCCCCGTGGGTGGCACTAACACCTCTCGCGGGACCAATGAACTCGTAGGAACTGACTCCGCAGCCGCGGGACTACCAGTTTGACAATACGACGGTAATTTGCATATTTCTAGACTTAGGCTTAAAAACAGGGCGTTAGATGGTGAAAACTCGAAACAGACCCCTAATGGCCTCGTGGGTGGCACCAACACCTCCCAAGGGACCAATTTAACTCGTAGGAACTGACCCCATAGCCACGGGACTCCCGATTTGAGAATATGATGATAATTTGCATATTTCTAGACTTAGGCTTAAAAACATTGCCTTAGAGGGTGAGAACTCGAAACAGCCCCCGAACGTCCCCTTGGATGGAACCAACACCTCCCACGGGACCAATGTAACTCGTAGGAACTGACCCCGCAGCGGTGGGACTCCAATTTTGAGAATACAACGGTAATTTGCATATTCTTAGACTTAGGCTTAAAAACAAGGCGTTAGTGGGTGCAAACTCGAAACAGACCCCGAACGGACCCTTAGGTGGCACCAACACCTCTCATGGGACCAATGTAACTCATAGGAAGTGACCCCGCAGCCGCGGGACTATCGGTTTGAGAATACGATGGTAATTGGTATATTTCTAGATTTAGGCTTAAAAACATGGCGTTAGAGGGTGAAAATTTAAAACAGACCCCGAACGGCCCCATGTGTGGAACCAACACCTCCCATGGGATCAATGTAACTCTTAGGAACTGACCCCGCAGTCGCGGAACTCCCGATATGAGAATACAACAACAATTTTAATTTTTCTAGACTTAGGCTTAAAAATATGGTGTTAGATGGTGAGAACTCGAAACAGCCCCCGAACGGCCCCTCGGCTGACACCAACACCTCCCACGGGACCAATGTAACTCATAGGATTTAACCCCGCAGCTACGGGACTCCCAATTTGAGAATAGATAGGTTATTTGCATATTTCTAGACTTAGGCTTAAAAATATCACGTTAGAGGGTGAGAACTCGAAATAGCCCCCGTAAGGCCCCGTGGGTGGCCCCAACAACTCCCACGGGACCAATGTACCTTGTAGGAACTGACCCCGCTACCGCGAGTCTCCCGATTTGATAATACGATGCAAATTTGCATATTTGTAGACTTAGGCTTAAAAACATGGCGTTAGAGGGTGAGAACTCTAAATAGCCCCCTAACGACCCCGTAGGTGGCCCCAACACCTCCCACGGGACCAATGTAACTCGTAGGAACTTACCCCGTAGCCGCGGGACTCCCGTATTGACAATACGTAGGTAATTTGCATATTTCTAGACTTAGGCATAAAAATATGGCTGTAGAGGGTAAAAACTAAAAACAGCCCTGTGGGCGGCCCCAACACCTTCCACGGGACCAATGTAACTCGTAGGAACTCACCCCGTAACCGCGGGACTCCCGGTTTGAGAATACGATAGTAATTTGCATATTTCTACGCATAGGCTGAAAAACATGGCATTAGAGGGTGAGAACTCAAAACAGCGCCCCGAACGTCCCCGTGGGTGGCACCAAGACATCCCATGGGACCAATATAACTCGTAGGAACTTACCCCGCAGCTGCGGGACTCCCGGATTGAGAATACGTAGGTAATTTGCATATTTTAGACCTAGGTTTAAAAATATTGCGCTAGAAGGTGACAACTCGAAACAGCCCCCGAATGGCCCCTTGGGTGACACCAACACCTCCCACTGGACCAATGTTACTCATAGGAACTCACCCTGCAGACGCGGGACTCCTGGTTTGAGAATATGTAGGTAATTTTAATATTTCTAGACTTAGGCTTAAAAACATGGCATTAGAGAGTGAGAACTCAAAATAGCCCCCGAACTGCCCCGTGGGTGTCCCCAACACCTCCCACGGGACTAATGTAACTCGTTGCAACTGACCCCGCAGCTGCGGGACTCCTAGTTTGAGAGTACGATGATAATTTGCAAATTTCTAGACTTAGGTTTAAAAACATGGCGTTAGAGGGTGAGAACTCGAAACAGCCCCCGAACGACCCCGTGGGTGGCACCAACACCTTCCACGAGACCAATGTAACTCGTAGGAACTGACCCCGGATACGCGGGACTCCCGGTTTGAGAATATGATGGTAATTTGTATATTTTTAGACTTAGGCTTAAAAACATGGCGTTAGAGGTTGAAAACTCGAAAAAGCCCTCAAACGTCCCCATGGGTTGCACCAACACCTCCCACGGGACCAATGTAACTCGTAGGAAATGATCCCGCGGCCGTGGGACTCTCGGTTTGCGAATACAATAATAATTTGCATATTTCTAGACTTAGGCTTAAAAACATGGCGTTAGAGGGTGATATATCGAAATAGCTCCCGAATGTCCCCGTGGGTGGCACCAACACCTCCCACGGTACCAATGTAACTCATAGGGACTTAACCCGCAGCCGCGGGACTCCCGGTTTGAGAATACAACAATAATTTGCAAATTTCTAGATTTAGGCTTAAAAACATGGCGTTAGAGGGTGAGAACTCGAAATAGCCCCCGAACGGCCCCTTGGCTGACACCAACACCTCCCACGGGACCAATGTAACTCGTAGGATTTGACCCCGTAGCTGCGGGACTCTCAGTTTGAGAATACGTAGGTAATTTGCATATTTTTATACTAAGGCTTAAAAATATGGCGTTAGAGGGTGATAAATCCAAATCTCCCCCGAATGTCCCCGTGGGTGGCACCAACACCTCCCACGGGACCAATGTAACTCATAGGCACTGAACCCGCAGCCGCGGGACTCCCGCTTTGAGAATACAAAGATAATCTGCATATTTCTAGACTTGGGCTTAAAAAATGGCGTTAGAGGGTGAGAACTCGAAGTAACCCCCGAACGGCCCCTTGGCTGACACCAACACCTCCCACGGCACCAATGTAACTCATAGCTTTTGACCCCGCAGCCGCGGGACTCTCAATTTGTGAATACGTGGTAATTTGCATATTTCTAGACTTAGGTTTAAAAATACGGCGTTAGAGGGTGAGAACTCGAAACAGCCCCCGAACGGCCCCGTGGGTGGCCCCAACAGCTCCCTTGGGACCAATGTAACTCGTAGGAACTGACCCCGCAGCCGCGAGAGTCCCGGTTTGATAATATGATGATAATCTGCATATTTCTAGACTTAGTCTTAAAAACATGGCGTTAGAGGGTGAGAGCTCGAAGAAAACCCCTAACGAGCCTATGGGTGGCACCAACACCTCCCACGGGACCAATGCAACTCGTAGGAACTTACTCCGCTGCCGCGGGACTCTCGATTTAAGAATACGTAGGTAATTTGCATATTTCTAGACATAGGCTTAAAAACATGGCGTTAGAGGGTAAAAACTTGAAACGGCCCGTGGGTGGCCAAACA
This sequence comes from Sambucus nigra, assembly GCA_949130495.1. NCBI lineage: Eukaryota > Viridiplantae > Streptophyta > Magnoliopsida > Dipsacales > Adoxaceae > Sambucus > Sambucus nigra. Next base: position 188,234,878 of record OX422224.1, on the reverse strand, counting down.
CCTCCCACGGGACCAATGTAACTCGTAGGAGCTGACCCCGTAGCCCCGTTTGAGAAAACAACATTAATTTTCATATTTCTAGACTTAGGCTTAATAATATGGCGTTTGAGGGTGAGCTCTCGAAACAGCTCCCCTAACGTCCCCGTGGGTGGCACTAACACATTCCACGGGACCAATGTAACTCGCAGGAACTGACCCCGTAGCCGCGTGACTCCCGGTTTGAGAATATGATGATAGTTTGCATATTTCTAGACTTACTCTTAAAAACATGGCGTTAGAGGGTGAGAACTCAAAACAGCCCCCAAACGTCCCCGTGGGTGGTACCAACACATCCCACGGGACAAATATAACTCGTAGGAACTTAGCCCGCAGCCGCGGGACTCTCGATTCGAGAATACGTAGATAATTTGCATATTTCTAGACTTAGGCTTAAAAATATGGCGTTAGAGGGTGAGAACTCGAAACAGCCCCCGAACGGCCCCTTGGGTGACACCAACACCTCCCACGGGACCAATGTAACTCGTAGGGACTGACCCCGCAGCCACGGGACTCCCGGTTTGAGAATACGACGATAATTTGCATATTTCTAGACTTAAGCATAAAAACATATTGTTAGAGGGTGAAAACTCGAAACATACCCCAAACGTCCCCATGGGTGGAACCAACACCTCCCATGGGACCAATATAACTCGTAGGAAGTTACCCCGCAGCCACGGGACTCCTGGTTTAAGAATACGTAGGTAATTTGCATATTTCAAGACTTAGGTTTATAAAATATGGCGCTAGAAGGTGAGATTTTGAAACAGCCTCCGAACGTCCCCTTGGGTGACACCAACGCCTCCCACGGGACCAATGTAACTCGTAGGAACTGACCCCGCATCCGCAAGACTCCTGGTTTGAGAATACGTAGGTAATTTTCATATTTCTAGACATAGGCTTAAAAACATGGCGTTAGAGGGTGAGAACTCAAAACAGCCCCGAACGTCCCCGTGGGTGGCACCAACACATCCCATGGGACCAATGCAACTCGTACGAACTGACCCCACAGCCGCGGGACTCCCGGTTTGAGAATATGATGGAAATTTGCATATTGTTAGACTTAGGCTTAAAAACATGGTGTTAGAGGGTGAGAACTCGAAACCGCCAACGAACGGCCTCGTGGGTGACAACAACACCACACACGGGACCAATGTAACTCGTAGGAGCTGAGCCCGCAGTCGCGGGACTTCTGGTTTGAGAATGCGCAGGTAATTTACATATTTCTAGACTTAAGCTTAAAACCATAGCGTTAGAGGGTGAGAACTCGAAATAGCCCCCGAACGACCCCGTGGGTGGCCCCAACACCTCCCACGGGACCAATGTTACTCGTAGGAACTGACCCCGCACCCGCGGGACTCCCGGTGTGAGAGTATGATGGTAATTTGCATATTTCTATACTTAGGCTTAAAAACATGGCTTTAGAGGGTGAAAACTCGAAACAGCCCTCTAACGTCCCCATGGGTGGCACCAACACCTCCCACGGGACCAATGTAACTCGTAGGAATTGACCCCGCAGCCGTGGGACTCCCAGTTTGAGAATACAACAATAATTTCCATATTTGTAGGCTTAGGCTTAAAAACATGGCGTTAGGGGGTGATAAATCGAAATAGCCCCCGAATGTCCCCATGGGTGGCACAACACCTCCCACGGGACCAATGTAACTCATAGGGACTGACCTCGCAACTGTGAGACTCCTGGTTTGAGAATAGAACGATAATTTGTATATTTCTTGACTTAGGCTTGAAAACATGGTGTTAGAGGGTGAGAACTCGAAACCGCCCCCCAACGGCCCCTTAGCTGACACCAACACCTCCCACGGGACCAATGTATCTCGCAGGATTTGACCCCGCAGCTGTGGGACTCCCGGTTTGAGAATATGTAGGTAATTTGCGCATATCTAGACTTAGGCTTGAAAATATGGCGTTAGAGGGTGAGAACTCGAAACAGTCCCCGAACGGCCCCGTGGGTGGCCCCAACAGCTCCCATTGGACCAATGTAACTCGTAGGAACTGACCCCGCAGTCGCGAGACTCCCGGTATGATAATACGATGATAATCTGCATATTTCTAGACTTAGTCTTAAAAACATGGCGTTAGAGGGTGAGAACTCGAAACAGCCCCCTAACGACCCCGTGGGTGGAACCAACACCTCCCATGGGACCAATGTAACTCGTAGGAACTTACTCCGCAGCCGTGGGACTACCGATTTGACAATACGTAGGTAATTTGCATATTTCTAGACTTAGGCTTAAAAACATTACGCTAGAGAGTAAAAACTCGAAACAGCCTCGTGGGTGGCTCCAACACCTCCCACGGGACCAATGTAACTCGTAGGAACTGACCCCGCAGCCGCGGGACTCCCGGTTTGAGAGTAAGACAGTAATTAGCATATTTCTAGACTTAGGCTTAAAAACATGGCGTTAGAGGTTGAGAATTCAAAACAGCGCCCCGAACATCCCCGTGGGTGGCACCAACACATCCCACGGGACCAATGTAACTCGAAGGAACTGACCCCGCAGCCGCGGGACTCTCGGTTTGAGAATACGACGTAATTTGCATATCTCAGACTAAGGCTTAAAAACATGGTGTTAGGCCCCATGGGTGGCACCAACACCTCCCATGGGACCAATATAACTCGTAGGAACTTACCCCGCAGCCGCGGGACTCCCGGTTCGAGAATAGGTAGATATTTTGCATATTTCTAGACTTAGGCTGAAAACTATGGCGTTAGAGGGTGAGAACTCGAAACAGCCCCCGAACGGCCCCCTGGGTGACACCAACACCTCCCACGGGACCAATGTAACTCGTTGGAACTGACGCTGCAGCCGCGGGACTCCTGGTTTGAGAATACGATGATAATTTGCATATTTATAGAATTAGGCTTAAAAACATGGCGTTAGAGGGTGAAAACTCGAAACAGACCCCGAAAGTCCCCGTGGGTGGCACCAACACCTCCCACACTTCCAATGTTACTCGTAGGAACTGACACCGCAGCAGCGGGACTCTCGGGATGAGAATACGATGATAGTTTGCATATTTCTTGACTTAGGCTTTAAAACATGGCGTTAGAGGGTGAGAACTCAAAATAACTCCCGAACGTCCTTGTGGGTGGCACCAACACCTCCCACGGGCCCAATGTAACTCGTAGGAGCTGCCCCCGCAGCTGCGGGACTCCCTATTTGAGAATACGACTGTAATTTGCATATTTCTATAATTAGGCTTAAAAACATGGCGTTAAAGGGTGAAAACTCGAAACAGACCCGGAACGGCCCCGTGGGTGGTACCAACAACTCCCACGGGACCAATGTAACTCGTAGGAACTGAACCCGCATCCGCGGGACTCCCGGTTTGAGAATACGATGATAATTTTTGTATTTCTAGACTTAGGCTTAAAAACATGGCGTTAGAGGGTGAGAAATCGAAACAGCCCCGGAACCTCCCTTTGGGTGGCACCAACACCATTCACGGGACCAATGTAACACATAGGAACTGACCCCGCAACCCGGGACTCCCGGTTAGAGATTATGACGGTAATTTGTATATTTCTAGACTTAGGCAAGACATGGTGTTAGAGGGTGAAAACTCAAAACCTCCCCTGAACAGCACCGTGAGTGGCACCAAAACCTCCGATGGGACCAATGTAACTCGTAGGAACTGACCCCGTAGGCGCGGGACTCCCAGTTGGAGAATATGACGATAATTTGCATATTTCTAGACTTAGGCTTAAAAACATGGCGTTAGAGGGTGAAAACTAGAAACAGACCCGAACGGCCCCGTGGGTGTCTCCAACACCTCCCACGGGACCAATGTAACTCGTACGAACGGACCCCGCAGTCGCAGGACTCCCAGTTTGAGAATACAATGGTAATTTGCATATTTCTTGACTTAGGCTTAAAAACATGGCGTTAGAGGGTGAGAACTCCAAACAGCCCCCGAACGTCCCCGTAGGTGGCACCAACACCTCCCATGGGACCAATATAACTCGTAGGAACTGACCCGCACCCGCGGGACTCTTGGTTTGAGAATACGACGGTAATTTTCATATTTCTAGACTTAAGAAAAATATGGTGTTAGATGGTGAAAACTCAAAATAGCCCCCGAACGGCCCCGTGGGTGGCACCAACACCTCCCATGTCACCAATGTAACTCGTAGGAACTGACCCCGCAGACGCGGGACTCCTGGTTTGAGAGTACGATGAAAATTTGCATATTTATAAAATTAGTCTTAAAAACATGGCGTTAGAGGGTGAAAACTGGAAACAATGCTCTAACGTCCCCATGGGTGGCCCCAACACCTCCCACGGGACCAATGTAACTTTTAGGAACTAACCTCGCAGTCGTGGTACTCCCGGTTTGAGAATACATCGATAATTTGCATAATTCTAGATGTAGGCTTAAAAACACGATGTTAGAGGGTGAGAAATCGAAATAGCCCCCGAATGTCCCCCTGGGTGGCACTAACACCTCCCACGGGACCAATGTAACTCATAGGGACTGACCCCGCAGCTGCGGGACTCTTGGTTTGAGAATAAAACGATAATTTGCATATTTCTTGACTTAGGCTTAAAAACATGGTGTTTGAGGGTGAGAGCTTGAAACTGCCCCCGAACGGCCCCTTGGCTGACACCAACACCTCCCATGGGACCAATGTAACTAGTAGGATTTGACTCCGTAGCTGCGGGACTCCTGGTTTGAGAATACGTAGGTAATTTGCATATTTCTAGACTTAGGCCTAAAAATATGGCGTTAGAGAGTGAGAACTCGAAACAGCCCCCGAACGGCCCCATGGGTGGCCCCAACACCTCCCACGGGACCAATGTAACTCATAGGAACTGACCCCACAACCGCGGGACTCCCGGTTTGAGAATACGATGATAATTTGCATATTTCTAGACTTAGGCTGAAAAACATGAATTTAGAGGGTGAAGAATCGAAACAGCCCCCTAACGGCCCCACGAGTGGCACCAACACCTCCCACGGGACCAATGTTACTCGTAGGAACTGACGCCACAGCCGCGGGACTCTCGTTTTGAGAATACGATGGTAATTTTAATATTTCTAGACTTAGGCCTAAAAACAGGGCGTTATATGGTGAAAACTCTAAACAGAACCCGAATAGCCCCGTGGGTGGTACCAACACCTCCCACGGGACCAATGTAGCTCGTAGGAACTGACCCCGTAGCCGCAGGACTTCCAGTTTGAGAATACGACGATAATTTTCATATTTCTAGACTTAGGCTTAAAAATATGGCTTTAGAGGGAGAGAACTCGAAACAGCCCCCGAACGTCCCCGTGGATGGAACCAACACCTCCCACAGGACCAATGTAATTCGTTGGAACTGACCCCGCAGCCATGGGACTCTCGATTTGAGAATACGATGGTAATTTTCATATTTCTAGACTTAAGCAAAACATGGCGTTAGAGGGTGAAAACTCAAAATAGCCCCAAACGGCCCCGTGGGTGGAGCCAACACTTCCCACGGGACCAATGTAACTCGTAGGAACTGACCCCGTGGTCGCGGGACTCTCGGTTTGAGAATACGATGGTAAGTTGTATATTTCTAGACTTAGGCTTAAAAACATGGCGTTAGAGGGTGAAAACTCGAAACAGCCCCCGAACGTCCCCGTGGGTGGCACAAGCACCTCTCACGGGACCAACGTAACTCGTAGTAACTAACCCCGTAGCCGCGAGACTCTCTGTTTGAGAATACGACGATAATTTGCATATTTCTAGACTTAGGTTTAAAAACATAGCATTAGAGGGTGAAAACTCGAAGCATACCCCAAACTTCCCCGTGGGTGGCACCAACACCTCCCATGGGACCAATGTAACTCGTAGGAACTAACTACGTAAGCACGAGACTCTCGATTTGAGAATACGATGATAATTTGCATATTTCTAGACTTAGGCTTAAAAACGTAGCGTTAGAGGGAGAAAACTCGAAACATACCCCGAACATTCCCGTGGGTGGCACCAGCACCTCCCATGGGACCAATGTTACTCGTAGGAACTGACCCCGTAGTCGCGGGACTCCCAGTTTGAGAATACGATGGTAATTTGCATATTTTTAGAATTAGGTCTAAAAACAGGGCGTTAGAGGGTAAAAACTTGAAACAGACGCCGAACGGTCCCACGGGAGACACCAACACCTCCCACGCGACCAATGTAACTCATAGGAACTGACCCCGCAGCCGCGGGAGTCCCAGTTTCAGAATACAAAGATAATTTGCATATTTCTAGACTTAGGCTTTAAAAGATGGAGTTAGAGGGTGAGAACTCGAAATATCCCCCGAACGTCCCCATGGGTGGCACCAACACCTCCCACGGAACCAATGAAACTCGTAGGAGATGACCCCGCAGCTGCGGGAGTCCCGATTTGACAATAAGACGATAATTTGCATATTTCTAGAATTATGCTTAAAAACATGGTGTTAGAGGGTGAAAACTCGAAATAGACCCCGAACGACCCCGTGGGTGGCACCAACACCTCCCACGGGACCAATGTAACTCGTAGGAACTAACCCCGCAGCCGCGGGACTCCCAGTTTGAGAATACGATGATAATTTGCATATTTCTAGACTTAGTCTTAAAAACATGGCGTTAGAGGGTGAGAACTCGAAACAGCCCCCGAACGTCCCCGTGTGTGGCACCAACACCTCCCACGGGACCAATGTAACTCGTAGGAACTGACCCCGTAGCCGCGGGACTCTCGGGTAGAGAATATGACGGTAATTCGTATATTTCTAGACTTAAGCAAAACATGGCGTTAGAGGGTGAAAACTCAAAACAAACCCCAAACGGCACCGTGGGTGGCACCAACACCTCCCACGGGACCAATGTAACTCGTACGAATTGACCCGACAATCACGGGACTCCTAGTTTGATAATACAATCATAATTTGCATATTTATAGACTTAGGCTTAAAAACATGGCGTTAGAGGGTAAGAACTCGAAACGTCCCCGTGGGTTGCTCCAACACCTCCCACGGGACCAATGTAACTCGTAGGAACTGACCCCGCAGCCGCGGGACTCCCGGTTTGAGAATACGATGGTAATTTGCATATTTCTGGAATTAGGCTTAAAAACATGTCGTTAGAGGGTGAAAACACGAAACAGACACGAATGACCCCGTGGGTGGCGCCAACAACTCCCACGGGACCAATGTAACTCTTAGGAACTGACCCCGGAGCCGCGGGACTCTCGGTCTGAGAATACGATGATAATTTGAATATTTCTATACTTAGGCTTAAAAACATGGTGTTAGAGGGTGAGAACTCGAAACAGCCCCCGAACGTCCCCGTGGTTGGCAGCAACACCTCCCACGGGACCAATGTAACTCGTAGGAACTAACCCCGCAGTCGCGAGACTCCCGGTTAGAGAATACGAAGGTAATTTCTATATTTCTAGAATTAGGCAAAACAAGCCGTTAGAGGGTGAAAACTCGAAACAGACCACGAACGGCCCCGTGGGTGGCACCAACACCTCCCACGGGACCAATGTAACTCGTGGGAATAGACCCGACAGCCGTGGGACTCTCAGTTTGAGAATAAGATGATAATTTGTGTATTTTTAGACTGAGGCTTAAAAACATGGCGTTAGAGGGTGAGAACTCGAAACGGCCCCCGAACGTCCCCGTGGGTGGCTCCAACACCTCCCATGGGACCAATGTAACTTATAGGAACTGACCACGCAGCCGCGGGACTCCCGATTTGACAAGGCGATGGTAATTTGTATATTTTTTAACTTTGGCTTTAAAACATGGCGTTAGAGGGTAAGAACTCGAAACAACACCCGAACATCCCCGTGGGTGGAACCAATGCCTCCCATGGGACCAATGTAACTCGTAGGAGCTGACCCCGTAGTCGCGGGACTTTTTGTTTGAGAATACGATGGTAATTTTCATATCTGTAGACTTAGGTTTAAAAACGGCGTTAGTGGGTGAAAACTCGAAACTGCCCCTGAACGGCCCCGTGGGTGGCACCAACACCTCCCACGGGACCAATGTAACTCTTAGGAACTGACCCCACAATCGCAGAACTAAACGTTTGAGAATACGTACGAAATTTGCATATTTCTAGACTTAGGCTTAAAACATGGCGTTAGAGGGTGAGAACTCGAAACAGGCCCCGAACGGCCCGGTGGGTGCCCCCAACACCTCCCACGAGACCAATGTGACTCGTAAGAACTTACCCCGCAACCGCGGGACTCCCGGTTTGAGAATATGACGGTAATTTGCATATTTCTAGACTTAGGCTTAAAAACATGGAGTTAGAGGGTGAGAACTCGAAACAACACCTCCCACGGGACCAATGTAACTCGTAAGAACTGACCCCGCAGCCGCGGAGCTCCCAGTTTGAGAATACGATGATAATTTGCATATTTTTAGACTTAGGCAAAACATGACGTTAGAGGGTGAAAACTCGAAACAGCCCCCGAACGGCCCCGTGGGTGGCACCAACACATCCCACGAGACCAATGTAACTCGTAGGAACTGACCCCACAGCCGCGGGAGTCCCGATTTGAGAATTCAACGATAATTTGCATATTTCTAGAATTAGGCTTAAAAACATGGTGTTAGAGGGTGAAAACTCGAAACAGCCCCCGAATGTCCCCGTGAGTGGCACGAACACCTCCCACGGGACCAATGTAACTCGTAGAAACTGACCCCGCAGCCCGGGGATTCTCGTTTTGAGAATACGATGATAATTTGTATATTTCTAGACTTAGGCTTAATAACAAGGTTTTAGAGGGTGAAAACTCGAAACAGACCTGGAACGGCCCCGTGGGTGGCGCCAACATTTCCCACGGGACCAATGTAACTCGTAGGAACTGACCCCGTGGTCGCGGGACTCTCGATTTGAGAACACGATGGTAAGTTGTATATTTCTAGACTTAGGCTTAAAAATATGGCATTAGAGGGTGAAAACTCGAATTTTACCCCGAGCAGCCCCGTGGGTGGCACTAACACCTCCCATGGGACCAATGTAACTTGTAGGAACTGACCAGGCAGCCGCGGGACTCCCGGTTTGAGAATACGAAGGTAATTTGCATATTTCTAGATTTAGGTTTAAAAATATTGCGTTAGAGGGTGAGAACTCAAAACGTCCCCCGAACGTCCCCGTGGGTGGCTCCAACACCTAACACGGGACCAATGTAACTCGTAGGAACTAACCCGATAGATGCGGGATTCCAGGTTTGAGAATACGACAGTAATTTGCATATTTCTAGACATAGGCTTAAAAATATGGTGCTAAAAAGTGAGAACTCGAAACGGCCCCCGAACGGCCCCGTGGGTGACAACTCCCACGGGACCAATGTAACTCGTAGGAACTGACCCCGCAGCCGCGGGACTCCTGGTTTGAGAATACGTAGGTAATTTTCATATTGCTGGACTTAGGCTTAAAAACATGGCGTTAGAGGGTCATAACTCGAAATAGCCCCCGAACGGCCCCGTGGGTGGACCCAACACCTCCCACGGGACTAATTTAACTTGTAGGAACTGACACCGCAGCCACAGGACTCCCGGTTTGAGAATACGATGGTAATTTGCATATTTATAGAGTTCGGCTTAAAAACATGGAGTTAGAGGGTGCGAACTCGAAACAGCCCCCGAACGTCCCCGTGGGTGGCACCAACAGCTCCCACGCCACCAATGTAACTCCTTGGAACTGACCCCGCAGCCGCGGGATTTCCGATTAGAGAATACGAAGGTAATTTCTATATTTCTTGACTTAGGCAAAACATGGCGTTAGAGGGTTAAAACTCGAAACAGACCTGGAACGGCCCCGTGGGTGGTGCCAACACTTCCCACGGGACCAATGTAACTCGTAGTAACTGACCCCGTGGATGGGGACTCTCGGTTTGAGAATATGATGGTAAGTTGTATATTTCTAGACTTAGGCTTAAAAACATGGCGTTAGAGGGTGAAAACTCGAAACAGCCCTCTAACGTCCCCGTGGGTGGCTCAACATCTCCCATGGAACCAATGTAACTAGTAGGAACTGACCCCGCAGTCGCGGGACTCTCGGTTTAAGAATACGACGATAATTTGCATATTTCTAGATTTAGGCTTTAAAACAGAGCGTTAGAGAGTGACAACTCGAAATAGCCCCCGAACGTCCCCGTGGGTGGTACCAAGACCTCCCATGGGACCAATGTAACTCGTAGGAACTGACCCCGCAGTCACGGGACTTTGGGTTTGAGAATACGACGGTAATTTTCATATTTCTAGACTTAAGATTAAAAAAGGCGTTAGTGGGTTAAAACTCGAAACATCCCCCGAACGGCCCCATGAGTGTCACCAACACCTCCCACGGGACCAATGTAACTCGTAGGAACTGACCCCGTGGTCGCGGGACTCCCGGTTTGAGAATACGATGGTAAGTTGTACATTTCTAGACATAGGCTCAAAAACATGGCGTTAGAGGGTGAAAACTCGAAACAGCCCTCAAACGTCCCCGTGGGTGGCTCAACACCTCCCATGGGACCAATGTAACTCATAGGAACTGACCCCGTAGCCGCGGGACTCTCGGTTTAATAATACGACGATAATTTGCATATTTCTAGATTTAGGCTTTAAAACAGAGCGTTAGAGAGTGAAAACTCGAAACAGCCCCCGAACTTCCCGTGGGTGGTACGAAGACCTCCCACGGGACCAATTTAACTCGTAGGAACAGACCCCGCAGTCACGGGACTTTCAGTTTGTGAATACGACGGTAATTTTCATATTTCTAGATTAAAGATTAAAAACAGCGTTAGTGGGTGAAAACTCGAAACAACCCCCGAACGGCCCCGTGGGTGTCACCAACACGTCCCACGGGACCAATGTAACTCGTAGGAACTGACCCCGTAGCTGCGGGACTCTCGGTTTTAGAATACGAAGGTAATTTTCATATTTCTAGACTTAGGGAAAACATGGCGTTAGAGGGTGAAAACTCGAAACAACCCCCGAACGGCCCCGTGGGTAGCACTAACACATCCCTCGGGACCAATGTAACTCGTACGAACTGACCCCGCAACCGCGGGACTCCCAGTTTGAGAATTCAAAGATAATTTGCATATTTCTAGACTTAGGCTTAAAAACATGACGTTAGAGGGTGAAAACTCAAAATAGCCCCCGAACGGCCCCGTGGGTGGCACTAACAACTCCCATGGGACCAATGTAACTCGTAGCAACTGACCCAGCAGCCGCGGGACTCTTGGTCTGAGAATACGACGATAATTTGTATATTTCTAGACTTAGGCTTAAAAACATGGCGTTAGAGGGTGAGAACTCAAAACATGCCCCGAACGTCCCCGTGGGTGGCACCAACACCTCCCACGGGACCAAAGTAACTCGTAGGAACTGACCCCGCAGCCGCGGGACTTCCGATTAGAGAATACGAAGGTAATTTCTATATTTCTAGACTTAGGCAAAACATGGCGTTAGAGGGTTAAAACTCAAAACAGACCTGGAACGACCCCGTGTGTGGCACCAACACCTCCCACGGGACAATTGTAACTCGTAGGAACTGACCCCGCAGCCGCGTGACGCCCGATTTGAGAATACGATGATAATTTGCATATTTTTAGACTTAGGCTTTAAAATATGGCATTAGAGGGTGAGGACTCGAAACGGCCCCCAAACGTCCCCGAGGGTGGCTCCAACATCTCCCATAGGACCAATGTAACTTGTACGAAGTCACCCCGCAGCCGCGGGACTCCCGGTTTGAGAATGCGATGGTAATTTTCATATTTCTAGACTTAGGCTTAAAAACATGGCGTTAGAGGGTGAGAACTCGAAACATCCCTTAGACATCCCCGTGGGTTGAACCAAAACCTCCCACGGGACCGATGTAACTCGTAGGAACTGGCCTCGCAGTCGCGGGACTTTTGGTTTGTGAATACGACGATAATTTTCATATTTCTAGACTTAGGCTTAAAAACGTCGTTAATATGTGAAAACTCGAAACAGCCCCCAAACGACCCCTATGGGTGTCACCAACACCTCCCACGAATTCAATGTAACTCATAGGAACTGACCCCGCAGCCGCGGGACTCTCGATTTGAGAATACGTCGGTAATCTGCATATTTCTAGACTTAGGCTTAAAAATGTGGCGTTAGAGGGTGAGAACTCGAAACCGCCCCCGAATGGCCCAGTGGGTGGCACCAACACCTCCCACGGGCCTAATGTAACTCGTAGGAATTGACCCCGAAGTCGCGGGACTCCCTGTTTGAGAATACGAAGGTAATTTGCATATTTCTAGACTTAGACAAAACATGGCGTTAGAGGGTGAAAACTCAAAACGGCCCCCGAATGGCCCCGTGGGTGGACCTAATACCTCCCACGGGACCAATGTAACTCGTAGGAATTGACCCCGCAGCCGCGGGACTCCCGATTTGAGAATACGACGATAATTTTAATATTTCTAGACTTAGGCTTAAAAACATGGCGTTAGAGGGTGAGAACCCGAATCAGCCCCCGAACGTCCCCGTGGGTGGCACCAACACCTCCCACGGGACCAATGTAACTCGTAGGAATTGACCCCGCAGCCGTGGGACTCCCAGTTTGAGAATATGAGTGTAATTTGTATATTTCAAGACTCAGGCTTAAAAACTTGGCATTAGAGGGTGAGAACTCAAAACAACCCCCGAACGTCCCCGCGGGGGGCACCAACACCTCCCACGGGACCAACGTAACTCGTAGGAACTGATCTCGCAGCCACGGGACTCCCGATTTGATAATACAAAGGTAGTTTTCATATTTCAAGACTTAGGCTTAAAAACATGGCGTTAGAGGGTAACAACTAGAAACGACCCCTGAACGTCCCCGTGTGTGGCTCCAACACGTCCCACGGGACCAATGTAACTTGTAGGAACTGACCCCGCAGTCGCGGGACACCCGATTTGAGAATATTACCAAAATTTTCATATATCTAGGCTTAGGCTAAAAAACATGGCGTTAGAGGATAAGAACTCGAAACAGCCCGTGAATGTCCTCGTGGGTGGAACCAACACCTCCCATGGGACCAATGTAACTCATAGGAACTTACCCAGAAGTCACGGGACTTTCGGTTTGAGAATACAATGGTAATTTTCATATTTGTAGACTTAGGCTTAAAAATGACATTAGTGGGTGAAAATTCAAAACAGCCCCCGAACGGCCCCATGGGTGTCACCAACACCTCCCACGGGGCCAATGTAACTCGTAGGAACTGACCCCGCAGCCGCGGGACTCCCGATTTGAGAATACGTAGGTAATTTGTATATTTCTAGACATAGGCTTAAAAACATGGCGTTTGAGGGTGAGAACTCGAAATAGCCCCCGAACGGCCCGGTGGGTGGCCCCAACACCTCCCACGGGACCAAAGTAACTCGTAAGAACTGACCCCACAATCGCGGCACTCCTGGTTTGAGAATACGACGGTAATTTGCATATTTCTAGACTTAGGCTTAAAAACATGGAGTTAGAGGGTGAAACCTCAAAAAAGCCCCCGAACGTCTCCGTGGTGGCGCCAACACCTCCCACGGGACCAATGTAACTCGTAGGAACTGACCGCGCTACCGTGGGACTTCTGGTTTGAGAATACGAAGGTAGTTTGCATATTTCTAGACTTAGGCAAAACATGGCGTTAAAGGGTGAAAACATGAAACAACCCCCGAACGGCCCCGTGGGTTGCACCAACACCTCCGACGGGACCAATCTAACTCGTAGGAACTGACCCCGCAACCGCGGGACTCCCGGTATGAGAATACGATGATAATTTGTATTTTTCTAGACTTAGCCTTAAAAACATGGCGTTAGAGGGTGAGAATTCGAAACAGCCCCCAAACATCCCGGTGGTAGTCACCAACACCTCCCATGGGACCAATGTAACTCGTAGGAACTGACCCTGCATCCGCGGGAATCCCGGTTTGAGAATACGTAGGAAATTTGCATATTTCTAGACTTTGGCTTAAAAACATGGCATTAGAGGGTGAGAACTCAAAACAGCCCCCGAACGGCCCGGTGGGTGGCCCAACACCTCCCACGGGACCAATATAACTCGTAAGAACTGACCCCGCAACCACGGGACTCCCGGTTTGAGAATACAATGATAATTTGTATATTTATAAACTTAGGCTTAAAAACATGGAGTTAGAGGGTGAGAACTCGAAACGTCCCCATGGGTGGCTCCAACACCTCCCATGGGACCAATGTAACTCGTAGGAACTGACCCGGCAGCCGCGGGACTCCCGGTTTGAGAATACGATAGTAATTTGAATATTTCTAGACTTAGGCTTAAAAACATGGTGCTAGAGAGTGAGAACTCGAAAAAACCTCCGAACGGCCCCATGGGTGACACCAACACCTCCCACGGGACCAATGTAACTTGTGGAACTGACCCCGCAGCCGCGGGACTCTTGGTTTGAGAATACGTAAATAATTTGCATATTTACGGACTTAGGCTTAAAAATATGGCGTTAGAGGGTGAGAACTCGAAATAGACCCCGAACTACACCGTGGGTGGAACCAATGTAACTCGTAGGAACTGACCCCGTAGTAGCGGGACTCTCGGTTTGAGAATACGTATGTAATTTTCATATTTCTAGACTTAAGCTTAAAAACATGGCGTTAGAGGGTGAAAACTCGAAACAGCCCCCGAACGGCCCCACAAGTGGCACCAACACCACCCACGGGACCAATGTAACTCGTAGGAACTGACCCCGCAGCCGTGGTACTCCCAGTTTGAGAATAGGATGATAATTTGAATATTTCTTGACTTTGGCTTAAAAACATGGCATTAGAGGGTGAGAACTCGAAACATACCCCGAACATCCCCGTGGGTGGCACCAACACCTCCCATGTGACCAATGTAACTCGTCAGAACTGACCCCGTATTCGCGGAACTCCCGGTTTGAGAATACGATGGTAATTTGCATATTTTTAGAATTAGGCTTAAAAACATGGCGTTAGAGGTTGAAAACTCGAAACAGACCCCAAACGGCCCCGTGGAAGGTACCAACACCTCCCACGCGACAAATGTAACTGGTAGGAATTGACCCCGCAGTCGCGGGACTCCCGATTTGAGAATACGACCATAATTTGCATATTTATAGACTTAGGCTTAAAAACATGGCGTTAGTGGGTGAGAACTCGAAATAGCCCCCAAACTTCCCGTGGGTGGCACCAACACCTCCCACGGACCCAATGTAACTCGTACGAACTGGCCCCGCAGCCGTGAGACTCTCGGTTTGAGAATACGAAGGTAATTTGCATATTTTTGTAATTAGACTTAAAAACATGGCATTAGAGGGTGAAAACTCGAAACAGACCCGAACGACCATGTTGGTGGCACCAACAACTTCCACGGGACCAATGTAACTCGTAGGAACTGAACCCGCAGCCGCGGGACTCTAGGTCTGAGAGTACGACGATAATTTGCATATTTCTACACTTAGGCTTAAAAACATGGCGTTAGAGGGTGAGAACTCGAAACAGCACCCGAACGTCCCCTTGGGTTGCCCCAACACCTCCCACGGGACCAATCTAACTCGTAGGAACTAACTCCACAGCCGCGGGACTCCCTGTTAGAGAATACGAAGGTAACTTCTATATTTCTAGACTTATGCAAAACATGGCGTTAGAGGGTGAAAACTCGACACTGACCACGAACGGTCCCGTGGGTGGCACCAACACCACCCACGGGACCAATAAAACTCGTAGGAATAGACCCTGCAGCCGCGGGACTCTCGGTTTGAGAGTAACATGATAATTTTCATATTTTTCGACTTAGGCTTAAAAACATGGCGTTAGAGGGTGAGAACTCGAAACGACCCCCATACATTCCCGTGGGTGGATCCAACACCTCCCACGGGACCAACGTAACTTGTAGGAACTGAGCCCGTAGTCGCGGGACTTTCGGTTTGAGAATACGACGGTAATTTTCAAATTCCTAGACTTGGGCTTAAAAACGGCATTAGTGGGTGCAAACTCGAAATAGCCACCGAACGGCCCCGTGGGTGGCACCAACACCTCCCACGGGACCAATGTAACTCGTAGGAACTGACCCCGCAGCCGCAGGACTAACCGTTTGAGAATATGTCTATAATTTGCATATTTTTAGACTTAGGCTTAAAACATGGCGTTAGATGGTGAGAACCCGAAACAGCCCCCGAACGGCCCCGTGAGTGTCACCAACACCTCCCACGGGACCAATGTAACTCTTAGGACCTGACCCCGCTGCCGCGGGACTCCCGATTTAAGAATATGACGATAATTTGTATATTTCTAGACTTAGGCTTAAGAACATGGCGTTAGAGGGTGAGAACTCGAAACAGCCCCCGAACGTCCCCGTGGGTGGTACCAACACCTACCACGAGACCAATGTAACTCATAAGAACTGACCCCGCAGCTGTGGGACTCCCGATTTGAGAATATGAAGGTAATTTGTATATTTCGAGACTTAGGCTTAAAAACTTGGCATTAGGGAGTGAGAACTCAAAATAGCCCCCAAACGTCCCCTTGGGTGGCACCAACACCTCCCACGGGACCAACGTAACTCGTAAGAACTGATCCCGCTGCCGCGGGACTCCCGGTTTGAGAATACGACGATAATTTTAATATTTCTAGACTTTGTCTTAAAAACATGGCGTTAGAGGGTAACAACTCGAAATGGCCCCCGAACGTCCCCGTGTGTGGCTCCAACACCTCCCACGGGACCAATGTAACTTGTAGGAGCTGACCCCGCAGTCGCGGGACTGCCGATTTGAGAATATGACAGAAATTTTCATATATCTAGGCTTAGGCTAAAAAACATGGCGTTAGAGGGTAAGAACTCTAAGCAGCCCGTGAATGTCCCCGTGGGTGGAGCCAACACCTCCCATGGGACCAATGTAACTCGTAGGAACTGACCCCCCAGTCACGGGACTTTCGGTTTGAGAATATGACGTTAATTTTTAAATTTTTAGACTTAGGCTTAAAAACGGCGTTAGTGGGTAAAAACTCGAAACAGCCCCCGAACGGCCCCATGGGTGTCACCAACACCTCCCACGGGACCAATGTAACTCGTAGGAAGTGACCCCGCATCCGCGGGACTCCCGATTTGAGTATACGTAGGTAATTTGTATATTTCTAGACTTTGGCTTAAAAACATGGCGTTTGATATTGAGAACTCGAAACAGCCCCCGAACGGCCCGGTGGGTGGCCCCAACACCTCCCACGGGACCAAAGTAACTGGTAAGAACAGACCCCACAACCGCGGGACTTCTGGTTTGAGAATACGACAGTAATTTGCATATTTCGAGACTTAGGCTTAAAAACATGGAGTTAGAGGGTGACAACTCAAAATAGCCCCCGAACGTCTCTGTGGTGGCGCCAAAACCTCCCACGGGACCAATGTAACTCGTAGGAACTGATCGCTCTATCGTGGGACTTCCGATTTGAGAATACGAAGGTAGTTTGCATATTTCTAGACTTAGGAAAAACATGGCGTTAAAGGGTGAAAACTTGAAACAGCCCCCGAAAGGCCCCGTGGGTGGCACCACCACCTCCGACGGGACCAATCTAACTCGTAGGAACTGACCCCGCAACCGCGGGACTCCCGATTTGGGAATACGATGATAATTTGTATATTTCTAGACTTATTCTTAAAAACATGGCGTTAGCGGGTGAGAACTCGAAACAGCCCCCTAACGTCCCCATGGGAGTCACCAACACATCCCACGGGACTAATGTAACTCGTAGGAACTAACCCTGCAGCCGCGGGACTCCCGGTTTGAGAATACGTAGGAAATTTGCATATTTCTAAACTTTGGCTTAAAAACATGGCATTAGAGGGTGATAACTCGAAATAGCCCCGAACGGCCCGGTGGGTGTCCCCAACACCTCCCACGGGACCAATATAACTCGTAAGAACTGACCCCGCAACCGCGGGACTCCCGATTTGAGAATATGATGGTAATTTGCATATTTCTAGACTTAGGCTTAAAAACATGGAGTTAGAGGGTGAGAACTCGAAACAGCCCCCGAACGCCCCCATGTGTGGAACCAACACCTCCCACGGGACCAATGTAACTCAAAAGAACTGACCCCGCAGCTGCGGGACTGCCGGTTTGAGAATACGAAGGTAATTTGCCTATTTCTAGACTTAGGCAAAACATGGCGTTAGAGGGTGAAAACTCAAAACAGCCCCCGAACGTCCCCGTGGTCGGCACCAACACCTCACACGGGCCCAATGTAACTCTTAGGAACTGACCCTGCATCCGCGGGACTCCCGGTTTGAGAATACGACGATAATTTGTATATTTCTAGACTTAGGCTTAAAAACATGGTGTTAGAGGGTGAGAACTCGAAACAGCCCCCGAACATCTCCGTGGGTGGTATTAACACCTCCCACGGAACCAATGTAACTCGTAGGAGCTGATCCCGCAACTGCGGGAGTTCCGGTTTGAGAATAAGATGGTAATTTTCATATTTATAGAATTATGCTTAAAAATATGGCGTTATAGGGTGAAAACTCGAAATAGACCCCGAACGTCACCGTGGTAGCACCAACACCTCCCACGGGACCAATGTAACTCGTAGGAACTGACCCCCCCAGCCGCAGGACTCCATGTTTGAGAATACGACAATAATTTGCATATTTCTAGACTTAGGCTTCAAAACATGGCGTTAGAGGGTGAGAACTCGAAACAGCCCCCGAACGTCCCCGTGTGTGGCACCAACACCTCCCACGGGACCAATATAACTCGTAGGAACTGACCCCGCAGCAGCGGGACTCCCAGTTAGAGAATATGACGGTAATTTATATATTCTTACACTTAGGCAAAACATGGCGTTAGAGCGTGAAAACTCAAAACAAACCCCGTACAGCACCGTGGGTGGCTCCAACACCTCCCACAGGACCAATGAAACTTGTACGAACTGACCCGACAGCCGCGGGACTCACGGTTTGAGAATACAATGATAATTTGTATATTTATAGACTTAGGCTTAAAAACATGGCGTTAGAGGGTGAGAACTCAAAACGTCCCCGTGGGTAGCTCCACCACCTCCCACGGGACCAATGTAACTCGTAGGGACTGACACGGCAGCCGCGGGACTCTCGGTTTGAGAATACGATAGTAATTTGCATATTTCTAGACTTAGGCTTCAAAACATGGCGTTAGAGGGTGAAAACTCGAAACATACCTCGAACATCCTTGTGGGTGGCACTAACATCGCTCATGGGACCAATGTAACTCGTAGGAACTCACCCCGCCGCGGCAGGACTCTCGGTTTGAGAAACGATGATAATTTCATATTTCTAGACTTAGGCTTAAAAACATAGCATTAGAGGGTGAGAACTCGAAACATACCTCTAACATCCCCGTGGGTGGCACCAACACCTCCCAAGGGACCAATGTAACTCGTCGGAGCTGATCCCATATTCGCGGGACTCTCGATTCGAGAATACGATGGTAATTTGCATATTTTTAGAATTAGGCTTAAAAACATGGCGTTAGAGGTTGAAAACTCGAAACAGACCCCAAACGGCCCCATGGGAGCCACCAACACCTCCCACGCGACAAATGTAACTCGTAGGAACTGACCCCGCAGCCGCGGGACTCCCAGTTTGAGAATACGAAGGTAATTTGCATATTACTAGACTTAGGCAAAACATGGCGTCAGAGGGTGAAGACTCAAAATAGCCCCCGAACGGCCCTGCAAGTGGCACCAACACCACCCACGAGACCAATGTAACTCGTAGGAACTGACCCCGCAGCCGTGGTACTCTCAGTTTGAGAACACGATGATAATTTGAATATTTCTTGACTTTGGCTTAAAAACATGGCGTTAGAGGTTGAAAACTCGAAACAGAATTGAACGGCCCCGTGGGTGTCACCAACACCTCCCACAGGACGAATGTAACTCGTAGGAACTGACCTCGCAGCCGCGGGACTCCCGGATTAAAAATACAATGATAATTTGCATATTTCGAGACTTAGGCTTAAAAACATGGCGTTAGAGGGTGAGAACTCGAAACAGCCCCCGAACGGCCCCTTGGGTGACACCAACTAATCCCACGGGAAAAATGTAACTCGTAGGAAGTGACCCCGCCGTCGCGGGACTCCCGGTTGAGAATACATAGGTAATTTGCATATTTCTAGACTTAGGCTTAAAAACATGGCGTTAGAGGGTGAGAAATCGAAACAGCCCCCCGAACGTCCCCGTGGATTGCACCAACACCTCCCACGGGACCAATGTAACTCCTAGGAACTGACCCCGCTGCCGCGGGACTCCTGGTTTAAGAATACAATGATAATATACATAATTATAGACCTAGGCTTAAAAACATGGCGTTAGAGGGTGAGAACTCAAAACATCCCCCGAACGTCCCCGTGGGTGGCACCAACACCTCCCACGGGACCAATGTAACTCGTAGGAACTGACCCCGCAGCCGCAGGACTCTCGGTTTGAGAATATGAAGATAATTTACATATTTCTAAACTTAGTCTTAAAAACATAGCTTTAGAGGGTGAAAACTCGAAACATACCCCGAACATCCCCGTGGGTGGCACTAACACCGCTCATGGGACCAATGTAACTCGTAGGAACTCACCCCGCCGCGGCGGGACTCTCGGTTTGAGAAACGATGATAATTTCATATTTCTAGACTTAGGTTTAAAAACATAGCATTAGAGGGTGAGAACTCGAAACATACCTCGAACATCCCCGTGGGTGTCACCAACACTTCCCATGGGAACAATGTAACTCGTCGGAGTTGAACCCATATTCGCGGGACTCTCGGTTCGAGAATACGATGGTAATTTGCATATTTTTAGAATTAGGCTTAAAAACATGGCGTTAGAGGTTGAAAACTCGAAACAGACCCCAAACGGCCCCATGGGAGCCACCAACACCTCCCACACGACAAATGTAACTCGTAGGAACTGACCCCGCAGCCGCGGGACTCCCAGTTTGAGAATACGAAGGTAATTTGCATATTTCAAGACTTAGGCAAAACATGGCGTCAGAGGGTGAAGACTCGAAATAGCCCCCGAACGGCCCTGCAAGTAGCACCAACACCACCCACGGGACCAATGTAACTCGTAGGAACTGACCCCGCAGCCGTGGTACTCTCAGTTTGAGAACACGATGATAATTTGAATATTTCTTGACTTTTGCTTAAAAACATGGCGTTAGAGGTTGAAAACTCGAAACAGAATCGAACGGCCCCGTGGGTGTCACCAACACCTCCCACAGGACGAATGTAACTCGTAGGAACTGACCTCGCAGCCGCGGGACTCCCGGATTAAAAATACAATGATAATTTGCATATTTCGAGACTTAGGCTTAAAAACATGGCGTTAGAGGGTGAGAACTCGAAACAGCCCCCGAACGGCCCCTTGGGTGACACCAACTAATCCCACGGGAAAAATGTAACTCGTAGGAAGTGACCCCGCCGTCGTGGGACTCCCGGTTTGAGAATACATAGGTAATTTGCATATTTCTAGACTTAGGCTTAAAAACAAGGCGTTAGAGGGTGAGAACTCAAAACAGCCCCCCGAACGTCCCCGTGGATGGTACCAACACCTCCCACGGGACCAATGTAACTCCTAGGAACTGACCCTGCTGCCGCGGGACTCCTGGTTTAAGAATACAATGATAATATACATAATTATAGACCTAGGCTTAAAAACATGGCGTTAGAGGGTGAGAACTCGAAACATCCCCCGAACGTCCCCGTGGGTGGCACCAACACCTCCCACGGGACCAATGTAACTCGTAGGAACTGACCCCGCAGCCGCAGGACTCTCGATTTGAGAATATGAAGATAATTTACATATTTCTAGACTTAGTCTTAAAAACATAGCTTTGGAGGGTGAAAACTCGAAACATACCCCGAACATCCCCGTGGGTGGCACTAACACCGCTCATGGGACCAATGTAACTCGTAGGAACTCACCCCGCCGCGGCGGGACTCTCGGTTTGAGAAACGATGATAATTTCATATTTCTAGACTTAGGTTTAAAAACATAGCATTAGAGGGTGAGAACTCGAAACATACCTCAAACATCCCCGTGGGTGTCACCAACACTTCCCATCGGAACAATGTAACTCGTCGGAGTTGAACCCATATTCGCGGGACTCTCGGTTCGAGAATACGATGGTAATTTGCAAATTTTTAGAATTAGGCTTAAAAACATGGCGTTAGAGGTTGAAAACTAGAAACAGACCCCAAACGGCCCCATGGGAGCCACCAACACCTCCCACTTGACAAATGTAACTCGTAGGAACTGACCCCGCAGCCGCGGGACTCCCAGTTTGAGAATACGAAGGTAATTTGCATATTTATAGACTTAGGCAAAACATGGCGTCAGAGGGTGAAGACTCGAAATAGCCCCCGAACGGCCCTGCAAGTGGCACCAACACCACCCACGGGACCAATGTAACTCGTAGGAACTGACCCCGCAGCCGTGGTACTCTCAGTTTGAGAACACGATGATAATTTGAATATTTCTTGACTTTGGCTTAAAAACATGGCGTTAGAGGTTGAAAACTCGAAACAGAATCGAACGGCCCCGTGGGTGTCACCAACACCTCCCACAGGACGAATGTAACTCGTAGGAACTGACCTCGCAGCCGCGGGACTCCCGGATTAAAAATACAATGATAATTTGCATATTTCGAGACTTAGGCTTAAAAACATGGCGTTAGAGGGTGAGAACTCGAAACAGCCCCCGAACGGCCCCTTGGGTGACACCAACTAATCCCACGGGAAAAATGTAACTCGTAGGAAGTGACCCCGCCGTCGCGGGACTCCTGGTTTGAGAATACATAGGTAATTTGCATATTTCTAGACTTAGGCTTAAAAACATGGCATTAGAGGGTGAGAACTCGAAACAGCCCCCGGAACGTCCCCGTGGGTGGCACCAACACCTCCCACGGGACCAATGTAACTCCTAGGAACTGACCCCGCTGCCGCGGGACTCCTGGTTTAAGAATACAATGATAATATCCATAATTCTACACCTAGGCTTAAAAACATGGCGTTAGAGGGTGATAACTCAAAACATCCCCCGAACGTTCCCGTGGGTGGCACCAACACCTCCCACGGGACCAATGTAACTCGTAGGAACTGACCCCGCAGCCGCAGGACTCTCGGTTTGAGAATATGAAGATAATTTACATATCTCTAGACTTAGTCTTAAAAATATAGCGTTAGAGGGTTAAAACTCGAAACATACCCCGAACATCCCCGTGGGTGGCACTAACACCGCGCATGGGACCAATGTAACTCGTAGGAACTCACCCCGCCGCGACGGGACTCTCGGTTTGAGAAGCGATGATAATTTCATATTTCTAGACTTAGGCTTAAAAACATAGCATTAGAGGGTGAGAACTCGAAACATACCTCGAACATCCCCGTGGGTGGCACCAAGTCCTCCCATGGGACCAATGTAACTCGTCGGAGTTGAACCCATATTCGCGGGACTCTCGGTTCGAGAATACGATGGTAATTTGCATATTTTTAGAATTAGGCTTAAAAACATGGCGTTCGAGGTTGAAAACTCGAAACAGACCCCAAACGGCCCCATGGGAGCCACCAACACCTCCCACGGGACAAATGTAACCGGTAGGAACTGACCCCGCAGCCGCGGGACTCCCGGCTTGAGAATACGACGATAATTTGCATATTTTTAGACTTACGCTTAAAAACATGGCCTTAGTGGGTGAGAACTAGAAACAGCCCCAAAACGTCTCCGTGGGTTGCACCAACACCTCCCACGGAACCAATGTAAATCGTAGGAACTGACCCCGCAGCCGTGGGACTCCCGGTTTGAGAATACGAAGGTAATTTGCATACTTTTGATATTAGGCTTAAAAACATGGCGTTAGAGGGTGAAAACTCAGAACAGATCCGAACGACCCCGTAGGCGGCACCAACAACTTCCACGGGACCAATGCAACTCGTAAGAACTGACCCCGCAGCCGCGGTACTCTCGGTCTGAGAGTACGACGATAATTTGCATTTTTCTAGACTTAGGCTTAAAAACATGGCGTTAGAGGGTGAGAACTCGAAACAGCCGCCGAACGTCCCCGTGGGTGGCACCAACACCTCCCACGGGACTAATGTAACTCGTAGGAACTAACCCCGCAGTCGCGGGACTCCCGGTTAGAGAATACGAAGGTAATTTCTATATTTCTAGACTTATGCAAAAGATGGCATTAGAGGTTGAAAACTCGACACAGACCACGAACGGCCCCGTAGGTGGCACCAACACTTCCCACGGGACCAATGTAACTCGTAGGAATAGACCCTGCATCCGCGGGACTCTCGGTTTGAGAATAACATGATAATTTTCATATTTTTAGACTTAGGCTTAAAAACATGGCATTAGAGGGTGAGAACTCGAAACGACCCCCAAACGTCCCCGTGGGTGGCTCCAACACCTCCCACGGGACCAACGTAACTTGTAGGAACTGAGCCCGCAGTCGCGGGACTTTCGGTTTGAGAATACGACGGTAATTTTCAAATTCCTAGACTTAGGCTTAAAAACGGCATCAGTGGGTGCAAACTCGAAATAGCCCCCGAACGGCCCCGTGGGTGGCACCAACACCTCCCACGGGACCAATGTAACTCGTAGGAACTGACCCCGCAGCCACAGGACTAACCGTTTGAGAATATGTCTATAATTTGCATATTTTTAGACTTAGGCTTAAAACGTGGCGTTAGATGGTGAGAACCCGAAACAGCCACCGAACGGCCCCGTGAGTGTCACCAACACCTCCCACGGGACCAATGTAACTCTTACGACCTGACCCCGCAGCCGCGGGACTCCCGGTTTGAGAATATGACGATAATTTGTATATTTCTAGACTTAGGCTTAAGAACATGGCGTTAGAGGGTGAGAACTCGAAACAGCCCCCGAACGTCCCCGTGGGTGGTACCAACACCTCCCACGAGACCAATGTAACTTGTAGGAACTGACCCCGTAGCCACGGGACTCCCGGTTTGAGAATGCGATGGTAATTTGTATATTTCTTAATTTTGGCTTTAAAAGATGGCGTTAGAGGGTGAGAACTCAAAACAGCCCCCGAACGTCCCTGTGGATGGAACCAACGCCTCCCATGGGACCAATTTAACTTGTAGGAACTGAGCCCGCAGTCGCGGGACTTTCGGTTTTAGAATACGACAGTAATTTTCATATTCCTAGACTTAGGCTTAAAAACAGCGTTAGTGGGTGCAAACTCAAACTAGCCCCCAAACGGCCCCGTGGGTGGCACCAACACCTCCCACGGGACCAATGTCACTCGTATGAACTGACCCCGCAGCCGCGGGACTAATCGTTTGAGAATATGACATGAATTTGCATATTTTTAGACTTAGGCTTAAAACATGGCGTTAGAGGGTGAGAACTCGAAACATCCCCCGAACGCCCCCATGGGTGGCACCAACACCTCCCACGGGACCAATGTAACTCGTAGGAACTGACCCCGCAGCTGCGGGACTTCTGGTTTGAGAATACGAAGGTAATTTTTATATTTTTAGACTTAGGCAAAACATGGAGTTAGAGGACGAAAACTCGAAACAGCCCCCGAACGGCCCCGTGGGTGGCACCAACACCTCCCACGGGATTAATGTAACTCGTAGAAACTGACCCCGCAGCCGTGGGACTCCCGATTTGAGAATATGAGGGTAATTTGTATATTTCGAGACTTAGGCTTAAAAACTTGGCATTAGAGGGTGAGAACTCAAAACAGCCGCCGAATGTCCCCATGGGTGGCAGCAACACCTCCCACGGGACCAACGTAACTCGTAGGAACTGATCCCGCAGCCGCGGGACTCCCGATTTGAGAATGCGACGATAATTTTAATATTTCTAGACTTAGGATTAAAAACATGGTGTTAGAGGTTAAGAACTTAAGACGGCCCCCGAACGTCCCCGTGTGTGGCTCCAACACCTCCCACGGGACCAATGTAACTTGTAGGAACTGACCCCGCAGTCGCGGGACTGCCGGTTTGAGAATATGACGTAAATTTGCATATATCTAGGCTTAGGCTAAAAAACATGGCGTTAGAGGGTAAGAACTCGAAACAGTCCGTGAATGTCCCCGTGGGTGGAACCAACACCTCCCATGGGACCAATGTAACTCGTAGGAACTGACCCCGCAGTCACGGGACTTCCGGTTTGAGAATACGACGGTAATTTTCAAATTTGTAGACTTAGGCTTAAAAACGGCGTTAGTGGGTTAAAACTTGAAACAGCCCCCGAACGGCCCCATGGGTGTCACCAACACCTCCCATGGGACCAATGTAACTCGTAGGAACTGACCCCGCAGTCGCGGGACTCCGGATTTGAGAATACGTAGGTAGTTTGTATATTTTTGGACTTTCGCATAAAAACATGGCGTTTCAGGGTGAGAACGCGAAACAGCCCCCGAACGGCCCGGTGGGTGGCCCCAACACGTCCCACGGGACCAAAGTAACTCGTAAGAACTGACCCCACAACCGCGGGACTCCTGGTTTGAGAATACGAAGGTAATTTGCATTTTCTGGACTTAGGCTTAAAAACATGGAGTTAGAGGGTGACAACTAAAAATAGCCCCCGAACGTCTCCGTGGTGGCACCAACACCTCCCACAGGACCAATGTAACTCGTAGGAACTGATTGCGCTACCGCGGGACTTCCGGTTTGAGAATACGAAGGTAGTTTGCATATTTCTAGACTTAGGCAAAACATGGCGTTAAGGGGTGAAACTTGAAACAGCCCCCGAACGGCCCCGTGGGTGGCACCAACACCTCCGACGGGACCAATCTAACTCGTAGGAACTGACCCCGCAACCGCGGGACTCCCGGTTTCAGAATACGATGATAATTTGTATATTTCTAGACTTAGTCTTAAAAACATGGCGTTAGAGGGTGAGAACTCTAAACAGCCACCAAACGTCCCCATGGGAGTCGCCAACACCTCCCACGGGACTAATGTTACTCGTAGGAACTGACCCCGCTGCCGCGGGACTCCCGGTTTGAGAATACGAAGGTAATTTGCATATTTCTAGACTTAGGCAAAACATGGCGTTAGAGGGTGTAAACTCGAAACAGCCCCCGAACATCCCCGTGGGTGGCACCAACACCTCCCACGGGACCAATATAACTCTTAGGAACTGACCCTGTATCCACGGGACTCCCGGTTTGAGAATACAACGATAATTTGTATATTTCTAGACTTAGGCTTAAAAACATGGCGTTAGAGGGTGAGAACTCGAAACAGCCCCCGAACATCCCCGTAGGTGGCACCAACACCTCCCACAGGACCAATGTAACTCGTAGCAACTGACCCCGCAGCCGTGGGACTCCCGGTTTGAGAATATGATGGTAATTTGCATATTTCTACACTTAGGCTTTAAAACATGGCGTTAGAGGGTGAGAACTCGAAACAGCCCCCGAACGGCCCCTTGAGTGACACCAACTAATTCCACGGGAAAAATGTAACTCGTAGGAACTGACCCCGCCGTCGCGGGACTCCCGGTTTGAGAATACATAGGTAATTTGCATATTTCTAGACTTAGACTTAAAAACATGGCGTTAGAGGGTGAGAACTCGAAACAGCCCCCCGAACGTCCCCGTGGATGGCACCAACACCTCCCACGGGACCAATGTAACTCCTAGGAACTGACCCCGCTGCCGTGGGACTCCTGGTTTAAGAATACAATGATAATTTGTGTATTTCTAGACTTAGGCATAAAAACATAGCGTTAGAGGGTGAAAACTTGAAGCATACCCTGAACATCTCCATGGGTGGCACCAACACCTCCCATGGGACCAATGTAACTCGTAGGAACTGACCTCGTAGTCGCGGGACTCCGGGTTTGAGAATACGATGGTAATTTACATATTTCTCGAATTAGGTTTAAAAACATGGTGTTAGAGGGTGAAAATGCGAAACAGACCCCGAACGGCCCCACGGGTGGCACCAACACCTCCCACGTGACCAATGTAACTCATAGGAACGGACCCCGCAGCCGCGGGACTCCTGGTTTCAAAATACGACGATAATTTACATATTTCTAGACTTAGGTTTTAAAACATGGCGTTATAGGGTGAGAACTCTTAATAGCCCCCGAACATCCCCGTGGGTGGCATTAACACCTCCCACGGAACCAATGTAACTCGTAGGAGCTGATTCCGCAACTGCGGGAGTCCCGGTTTGATAAAAAGACGGTAATTTGCATATTTATAGAATTATGCTTAAAAACATGGCGTTAGAGGGTGAAAACTCGAAATAGACCCTGAACGTCGCCGTGGGTAGCACCAACACCTCCCACGGGACCAATGTAACTCGTAGTAACTGACCCCGCAGCCGCGGGACTCTTTGTTTGAGAATACGACAATAATTTGCATATTTTTAGACTTAGGCTTCAAAACATGGCGTTAGAGGGTGAGAACTCGAAACAGCCCCCGAACATCCCCGTGTGTGGCACCAACACCTCCCACAGGACCAATGTAACTCGTAGGAACTGACCCCGCAGCAGCGGGACTCCCGGTTAGATAATATGATGAAAATTTGTACATTTATAGACTTAGGCTTAAAAATATGGCGTTAGAGGGTGAGAACTCGAAACATCCCTTAGACATCCCCGTGGGTTGAACCAAAACCTCCCACGGGACCGATGTAACTCGTAGGAACTGGCCTCGCAGTCGCGGGACTTTTGGTTTGTGAATACGACGATAATTTTCATATTTCTAGACTTAGGCTTAAAAACGTCGTTAATATGTGAAAACTCGAAACAGCCCCCAAACGACCCCTATGGGTGTCACCAACACCTCCCACGAATTCAATGTAACTCATAGGAACTGACCCTGCAGCCGCGGGACTCTCGATTTGAGAATACGTCGGTAATCTGCATATTTCTAGACTTAGGCTTAAAAATGTGGCGTTAGAGGGTGAGAACTCGAAACCGCCCCCGAATGGCCCAGTGGGTGGCACCAACACCTCCCACGGGCCTAATGTAACTCGTAGGAATTGACCCCGAAGTCGCGGGACTCCCTGTTTGAGAATACGAAGGTAATTTGCATATTTCTAGACTTAGACAAAACATGGCGTTAGAGGGTGAAAACTCAAAACGGCCCCCGAATGGCCCCGTGGGTGGACCTAATACCTCCCACGGGACCAATGTAACTCGTAGGAATTGACCCCGCAGCCGCGGGACTCCCGATTTGAGAATACGACGATAATTTTAATATTTCTAGACTTAGGCTTAAAAACATGGCGTTAGAGGGTGAGAACCCGAATCAGCCCCCGAACGTCCCCGTGGGTGGCACCAACACCTCCCACGGGACCAATGTAACTCGTAGGAATTGACCCCGCAGCCGTGGGACTCCCAGTTTGAGAATATGAGTGTAATTTGTATATTTCAAGACTCAGGCTTAAAAACTTGGCATTAGAGGGTGAGAACTCAAAACAACCCCCGAACGTCCCCGCGGGGGGCACCAACACCTCCCACGGGACCAACGTAACTCGTAGGAACTGATCTCGCAGCCACGGGACTCCCGATTTGATAATACAAAGGTAGTTTTCATATTTCAAGACTTAGGCTTAAAAACATGGCGTTAGAGGGTAACAACTAGAAACGACCCCTGAACGTCCCCGTGTGTGGCTCCAACACGTCCCACGGGACCAATGTAACTTGTAGGAACTGACCCCGCAGTCGCGGGACACCCGATTTGAGAATATTACCAAAATTTTCATATATCTAGGCTTAGGCTAAAAAACATGGCGTTAGAGGATAAGAACTCGAAACAGCCCGTGAATGTCCTCGTGGGTGGAACCAACACCTCCCATGGGACCAATGTAACTCATAGGAACTTACCCAGAAGTCACGGGACTTTCGGTTTGAGAATACAATGGTAATTTTCATATTTGTAGACTTAGGCTTAAAAATGACATTAGTGGGTGAAAATTCAAAACAGCCCCCGAACGGCCCCATGGGTGTCACCAACACCTCCCACGGGGCCAATGTAACTCGTAGGAACTGACCCCGCAGCCGCGGGACTCCCGATTTGAGAATACGTAGGTAATTTGTATATTTCTAGACATAGGCTTAAAAACATGGCGTTTGAGGGTGAGAACTCGAAATAGCCCCCGAACGGCCCGGTGGGTGGCCCCAACACCTCCCACGGGACCAAAGTAACTCGTAAGAACTGACCCCACAATCGCGGCACTCCTGGTTTGAGAATACGACGGTAATTTGCATATTTCTAGACTTAGGCTTAAAAACATGGAGTTAGAGGGTGAAACCTCAAAAAAGCCCCCGAACGTCTCCGTGGTGGCGCCAACACCTCCCACGGGACCAATGTAACTCGTAGGAACTGACCGCGCTACCGTGGGACTTCTGGTTTGAGAATACGAAGGTAGTTTGCATATTTCTAGACTTAGGCAAAACATGGCGTTAAAGGGTGAAAACATGAAACAACCCCCGAACGGCCCCGTGGGTTGCACCAACACCTCCGACGGGACCAATCTAACTCGTAGGAACTGACCCCGCAACCGCGGGACTCCCGGTATGAGAATACGATGATAATTTGTATTTTTCTAGACTTAGCCTTAAAAACATGGCGTTAGAGGGTGAGAATTCGAAACAGCCCCCAAACGTCCCGGTGGTAGTCACCAACACCTCCCATGGGACCAATGTAACTCGTAGGAACTGACCCTGCATCCGCGGGAATCCCGGTTTGAGAATACGTAGGAAATTTGCATATTTCTAGACTTTGGCTTAAAAACATGGCATTAGAGGGTGAGAACTCAAAACAGCCCCCGAACGGCCCGGTGGGTGGCCCAACACCTCCCACGGGACCAATATAACTCGTAAGAACTGACCCCGCAACCACGGGACTCCCGGTTTGAGAATACAATGATAATTTGTATATTTATAAACTTAGGCTTAAAAACATGGAGTTAGAGGGTGAGAACTCGAAACGTCCCCATGGGTGGCTCCAACACCTCCCACGGGACCAATGTAACTCGTAGGAACTGACCCGGCAGCCGCGGGACTCCCGGTTTGAGAATACGATAGTAATTTGAATATTTCTAGACTTAGGCTTAAAAACATGGTGCTAGAGAGTGAGAACTCGAAAAAACCTCCGAACGGCCCCATGGGTGACACCAACACCTCCCACGGGACCAATGTAACTTGTGGAACTGACCCCGCAGCCGCGGGACTCTTGGTTTGAGAATACGTAAATAATTTGCATATTTACGGACTTAGGCTTAAAAATATGGCGTTAGAGGGTGAGAACTCGAAATAGACCCCGAACTACACCGTGGGTGGAACCAATGTAACTCGTAGGAACTGACCCCGTAGTAGCGGGACTCTCGGTTTGAGAATACGTATGTAATTTTCATATTTCTAGACTTAAGCTTAAAAACATGGCGTTAGAGGGTGAAAACTCGAAACAGCCCCCGAACGGCCCCACAAGTGGCACCAACACCACCCACGGGACCAATGTAACTCGTAGGAACTGACCCCGCAGCCGTGGTACTCCCAGTTTGAGAATAGGATGATAATTTGAATATTTCTTGACTTTGGCTTAAAAACATGGCATTAGAGGGTGAGAACTCGAAACATACCCCGAACATCCCCGTGGGTGGCACCAACACCTCCCATGTGACCAATGTAACTCGTCAGAACTGACCCCGTATTCGCGGAACTCCCGGTTTGAGAATACGATGGTAATTTGCATATTTTTAGAATTAGGCTTAAAAACATGGCGTTAGAGGTTGAAAACTCGAAACAGACCCCAAACGGCCCCGTGGAAGGTACCAACACCTCCCACGCGACAAATGTAACTGGTAGGAATTGACCCCGCAGTCGCGGGACTCCCGATTTGAGAATACGACCATAATTTGCATATTTATAGACTTAGGCTTAAAAACATGGCGTTAGTGGGTGAGAACTCGAAATAGCCCCCAAACTTCCCGTGGGTGGCACCAACACCTCCCACGGACCCAATGTAACTCGTACGAACTGGCCCCGCAGCCGTGAGACTCTCGGTTTGAGAATACGAAGGTAATTTGCATATTTTTGTAATTAGACTTAAAAACATGGCATTAGAGGGTGAAAACTCGAAACAGACCCGAACGACCATGTTGGTGGCACCAACAACTTCCACGGGACCAATGTAACTCGTAGGAACTGAACCCGCAGCCGCGGGACTCTAGGTCTGAGAGTACGACGATAATTTGCATATTTCTACACTTAGGCTTAAAAACATGGCGTTAGAGGGTGAGAACTCGAAACAGCACCCGAACGTCCCCTTGGGTTGCCCCAACACCTCCCACGGGACCAATCTAACTCGTAGGAACTAACTCCACAGCCGCGGGACTCCCTGTTAGAGAATACGAAGGTAACTTCTATATTTCTAGACTTATGCAAAACATGGCGTTAGAGGGTGAAAACTCGACACTGACCACGAACGGTCCCGTGGGTGGCACCAACACCACCCACGGGACCAATAAAACTCGTAGGAATAGACCCTGCAGCCGCGGGACTCTCGGTTTGAGAGTAACATGATAATTTTCATATTTTTCGACTTAGGCTTAAAAACATGGCGTTAGAGGGTGAGAACTCGAAACGACCCCCATACATTCCCGTGGGTGGATCCAACACCTCCCACGGGACCAACGTAACTTGTAGGAACTGAGCCCGTAGTCGCGGGACTTTCGGTTTGAGAATACGACGGTAATTTTCAAATTCCTAGACTTGGGCTTAAAAACGGCATTAGTGGGTGCAAACTCGAAATAGCCACCGAACGGCCCCGTGGGTGGCACCAACACCTCCCACGGGACCAATGTAACTCGTAGGAACTGACCCCGCAGCCGCAGGACTAACCGTTTGAGAATATGTCTATAATTTGCATATTTTTAGACTTAGGCTTAAAACATGGCGTTAGATGGTGAGAACCCGAAACAGCCACCGAACGGCCCCGTGAGTGTCACCAACACCTCCCACGGGACCAATGTAACTCTTAGGACCTGACCCCGCTGCCGCGGGACTCCCGATTTAAGAATATGACGATAATTTGTATATTTCTAGACTTAGGCTTAAGAACATGGCGTTAGAGGGTGAGAACTCGAAACAGCCCCCGAACGTCCCCGTGGGTGGTACCAACACCTACCACGAGACCAATGTAACTCATAAGAACTGACCCCGCAGCTGTGGGACTCCCGATTTGAGAATATGAAGGTAATTTGTATATTTCGAGACTTAGGCTTAAAAACTTGGCATTAGGGAGTGAGAACTCAAAATAGCCCCCAAACGTCCCCTTGGGTGGCACCAACACCTCCCACGGGACCAACGTAACTCGTAAGAACTGATCCCGCTGCCGCGGGACTCCCGGTTTGAGAATACGACGATAATTTTAATATTTCTAGACTTTGTCTTAAAAACATGGCGTTAGAGGGTAACAACTCGAAATGGCCCCCGAACGTCCCCGTGTGTGGCTCCAACACCTCCCACGGGACCAATGTAACTTGTAGGAGCTGACCCCGCAGTCGCGGGACTGCCGATTTGAGAATATGACAGAAATTTTCATATATCTAGGCTTAGGCTAAAAAACATGGCGTTAGAGGGTAAGAACTCTAAGCAGCCCGTGAATGTCCCCGTGGGTGGAGCCAACACCTCCCATGGGACCAATGTAACTCGTAGGAACTGACCCCCCAGTCACGGGACTTTCGGTTTGAGAATATGACGTTAATTTTTAAATTTTTAGACTTAGGCTTAAAAACGGCGTTAGTGGGTAAAAACTCGAAACAGCCCCCGAACGGCCCCATGGGTGTCACCAACACCTCCCACGGGACCAATGTAACTCGTAGGAAGTGACCCCGCATCCGCGGGACTCCCGATTTGAGTATACGTAGGTAATTTGTATATTTCTAGACTTTGGCTTAAAAACATGGCGTTTGATATTGAGAACTCGAAACAGCCCCCGAACGGCCCGGTGGGTGGCCCCAACACCTCCCACGGAACCAAAGTAACTGGTAAGAACAGACCCCACAACCGCGGGACTTCTGGTTTGAGAATACGACAGTAATTTGCATATTTCGAGACTTAGGCTTAAAAACATGGAGTTAGAGGGTGACAACTCAAAATAGCCCCCGAACGTCTCTGTGGTGGCGCCAAAACCTCCCACGGGACCAATGTAACTCGTAGGAACTGATCGCTCTATCGTGGGACTTCCGATTTGAGAATACGAAGGTAGTTTGCATATTTCTAGACTTAGGAAAAACATGGCGTTAAAGGGTGAAAACTTGAAACAGCCCCCGAAAGGCCCCGTGGGTGGCACCACCACCTCCGACGGGACCAATCTAACTCGTAGGAACTGACCCCGCAACCGCGGGACTCCCGATTTGGGAATACGATGATAATTTGTATATTTCTAGACTTATTCTTAAAAACATGGCGTTAGCGGGTGAGAACTCGAAACAGCCCCCTAACGTCCCCATGGGAGTCACCAACACATCCCACGGGACTAATGTAACTCGTAGGAACTAACCCTGCAGCCGCGGGACTCCCGGTTTGAGAATACGTAGGAAATTTGCATATTTCTAAACTTTGGCTTAAAAACATGGCATTAGAGGGTGAGAACTCGAAATAGCCCCGAACGGCCCGGTGGGTGTCCCCAACACCTCCCACGGGACCAATATAACTCGTAAGAACTGACCCCGCAACCGCGGGACTCCCGATTTGAGAATATGATGGTAATTTGCATATTTCTAGACTTAGGCTTAAAAACATGGAGTTAGAGGGTGAGAACTCGAAACAGCCCCCGAACGCCCCCATGTGTGGAACCAACACCTCCCACGGGACCAATGTAACTCAAAAGAACTGACCCCGCAGCTGCGGGACTGCCGGTTTGAGAATACGAAGGTAATTTGCCTATTTCTAGACTTAGGCAAAACATGGCGTTAGAGGGTGAAAACTCAAAACAGCCCCCGAACGTCCCCGTGGTCGGCACCAACACCTCACACGGGCCCAATGTAACTCTTAGGAACTGACCCTGCATCCGCGGGACTCCCGGTTTGAGAATACGACGATAATTTGTATATTTCTAGACTTAGGCTTAAAAACATGGTGTTAGAGGGTGAGAACTCGAAACAGCCCCCGAACATCTCCGTGGGTGGTATTAACACCTCCCACGGAACCAATGTAACTCGTAGGAGCTGATCCCGCAACTGCGGGAGTTCCGGTTTGAGAATAAGATGGTAATTTTCATATTTATAGAATTATGCTTAAAAATATGGCGTTATAGGGTGAAAACTCGAAATAGACCCCGAACGTCACCGTGGTAGCACCAACACCTCCCACGGGACCAATGTAACTCGTAGGAACTGACCCCCCCAGCCGCAGGACTCCATGTTTGAGAATACGACAATAATTTGCATATTTCTAGACTTAGGCTTCAAAACATGGCGTTAGAGGGTGAGAACTCGAAACAGCCCCCGAACGTCCCCGTGTGTGGCACCAACACCTCCCACGGGACCAATATAACTCGTAGGAACTGACCCCGCAGCAGCGGGACTCCCAGTTAGAGAATATGACGGTAATTTATATATTCTTACACTTAGGCAAAACATGGCGTTAGAGCGTGAAAACTCAAAACAAACCCCGTACAGCACCGTGGGTGGCTCCAACACCTCCCACAGGACCAATGAAACTTGTACGAACTGACCCGACAGCCGCGGGACTCACGGTTTGAGAATACAATGATAATTTGTATATTTATAGACTTAGGCTTAAAAACATGGCGTTAGAGGGTGAGAACTCAAAACGTCCCCGTGGGTAGCTCCACCACCTCCCACGGGACCAATGTAACTCGTAGGGACTGACACGGCAGCCGCGGGACTCTCGGTTTGAGAATACGATAGTAATTTGCATATTTCTAGACTTAGGCTTCAAAACATGGCGTTAGAGGGTGAAAACTCGAAACATACCTCGAACATCCTTGTGGGTGGCACTAACATCGCTCATGGGACCAATGTAACTCGTAGGAACTCACCCCGCCGCGGCAGGACTCTCGGTTTGAGAAACGATGATAATTTCATATTTCTAGACTTAGGCTTAAAAACATAGCATTAGAGGGTGAGAACTCGAAACATACCTCTAACATCCCCGTGGGTGGCACCAACACCTCCCAAGGGACCAATGTAACTCGTCGGAGCTGATCCCATATTCGCGGGACTCTCGATTCGAGAATACGATGGTAATTTGCATATTTTTAGAATTAGGCTTAAAAACATGGCGTTAGAGGTTGAAAACTCGAAACAGACCCCAAACGGCCCCATGGGAGCCACCAACACCTCCCACGCGACAAATGTAACTCGTAGGAACTGACCCCGCAGCCGCGGGACTCCCAGTTTGAGAATACGAAGGTAATTTGCATATTACTAGACTTAGGCAAAACATGGCGTCAGAGGGTGAAGACTCAAAATAGCCCCCGAACGGCCCTGCAAGTGGCACCAACACCACCCACGAGACCAATGTAACTCGTAGGAACTGACCCCGCAGCCGTGGTACTCTCAGTTTGAGAACACGATGATAATTTGAATATTTCTTGACTTTGGCTTAAAAACATGGCGTTAGAGGTTGAAAACTCGAAACAGAATTGAACGGCCCCGTGGGTGTCACCAACACCTCCCACAGGACGAATGTAACTCGTAGGAACTGACCTCGCAGCCGCGGGACTCCCGGATTAAAAATACAATGATAATTTGCATATTTCGAGACTTAGGCTTAAAAACATGGCGTTAGAGGGTGAGAACTCGAAACAGCCCCCGAACGGCCCCTTGGGTGACACCAACTAATCCCACGGGAAAAATGTAACTCGTAGGAAGTGACCCCGCCGTCGCGGGACTCCCGGTTGAGAATACATAGGTAATTTGCATATTTCTAGACTTAGGCTTAAAAACATGGCGTTAGAGGGTGAGAAATCGAAACAGCCCCCCGAACGTGCCCGTGGATTGCACCAACACCTCCCACGGGACCAATGTAACTCCTAGGAACTGACCCCGCTGCCGCGGGACTCCTGGTTTAAGAATACAATGATAATATACATAATTATAGACCTAGGCTTAAAAACATGGCGTTAGAGGGTGAGAACTCGAAACATCCCCCGAACGTCCCCGTGGGTGGCACCAACACCTCCCACGGGACCAATGTAACTCGTAGGAACTGACCCCGCAGCCGCAGGACTCTCGGTTTGAGAATATGAAGATAATTTACATATTTCTAAACTTAGTCTTAAAAACATAGCTTTAGAGGGTGAAAACTCGAAACATACCCCGAACATCCCCGTGGGTGGCACTAACACCGCTCATGGGACCAATGTAACTCGTAGGAACTCACCCCGCCGCGGCGGGACTCTCGGTTTGAGAAACGATGATAATTTCATATTTCTAGACTTAGGTTTAAAAACATAGCATTAGAGGGTGAGAACTCGAAACATACCTCGAACATCCCCGTGGGTGTCACCAACACTTCCCATGGGAACAATGTAACTCGTCGGAGTTGAACCCATATTCGCGGGACTCTCGGTTCGAGAATACGATGGTAATTTGCATATTTTTAGAATTAGGCTTAAAAACATGGCGTTAGAGGTTGAAAACTCGAAACAGACCCCAAACGGCCCCATGGGAGCCACCAACACCTCCCACACGACAAATGTAACTCGTAGGAACTGACCCCGCAGCCGCGGGACTCCCAGTTTGAGAATACGAAGGTAATTTGCATATTTCAAGACTTAGGCAAAACATGGCGTCAGAGGGTGAAGACTCGAAATAGCCCCCGAACGGCCCTGCAAGTAGCACCAACACCACCCACGGGACCAATGTAACTCGTAGGAACTGACCCCGCAGCCGTGGTACTCTCAGTTTGAGAACACGATGATAATTTGAATATTTCTTGACTTTTGCTTAAAAACATGGCGTTAGAGGTTGAAAACTC
This sequence comes from Sambucus nigra, assembly GCA_949130495.1. Classification (NCBI taxonomy): domain Eukaryota; kingdom Viridiplantae; phylum Streptophyta; class Magnoliopsida; order Dipsacales; family Adoxaceae; genus Sambucus; species Sambucus nigra. The sequence goes on along the minus strand of OX422224.1, from coordinate 188,196,892 downwards.
GAAACAGAATCGAACGGCCCCGTGGGTGTCACCAACACCTCCCACAGGACGAATGTAACTCGTAGGAACTGACCTCGCAGCCGCGGGACTCCCGGATTAAAAATACAATGATAATTTGCATATTTCGAGACTTAGGCTTAAAAACATGGCGTTAGAGGGTGAGAACTCGAAACAGCCCCCGAACGGCCCCTTGGGTGACACCAACTAATCCCACGGGAAAAATGTAACTCGTAGGAAGTGACCCCGCCGTCGTGGGACTCCCGGTTTGAGAATACATAGGTAATTTGCATATTTCTAGACTTAGGCTTAAAAACAAGGCGTTAGAGGGTGAGAACTCAAAACAGCCCCCCGAACGTCCCCGTGGATGGTACCAACACCTCCCACGGGACCAATGTAACTCCTAGGAACTGACCCTGCTGCCGCGGGACTCCTGGTTTAAGAATACAATGATAATATACATAATTATAGACCTAGGCTTAAAAACATGGCGTTAGAGGGTGAGAACTCGAAACATCCCCCGAACGTCCCCGTGGGTGGCACCAACACCTCCCACGGGACCAATGTAACTCGTAGGAACTGACCCCGCAGCCGCAGGACTCTCGATTTGAGAATATGAAGATAATTTACATATTTCTAGACTTAGTCTTAAAAACATAGCTTTGGAGGGTGAAAACTCGAAACATACCCCGAACATCCCCGTGGGTGGCACTAACACCGCTCATGGGACCAATGTAACTCGTAGGAACTCACCCCGCCGCGGCGGGACTCTCGGTTTGAGAAACGATGATAATTTCATATTTCTAGACTTAGGTTTAAAAACATAGCATTAGAGGGTGAGAACTCGAAACATACCTCAAACATCCCCGTGGGTGTCACCAACACTTCCCATCGGAACAATGTAACTCGTCGGAGTTGAACCCATATTCGCGGGACTCTCGGTTCGAGAATACGATGGTAATTTGCAAATTTTTAGAATTAGGCTTAAAAACATGGCGTTAGAGGTTGAAAACTAGAAACAGACCCCAAACGGCCCCATGGGAGCCACCAACACCTCCCACTTGACAAATGTAACTCGTAGGAACTGACCCCGCAGCCGCGGGACTCCCAGTTTGAGAATACGAAGGTAATTTGCATATTTATAGACTTAGGCAAAACATGGCGTCAGAGGGTGAAGACTCGAAATAGCCCCCGAACGGCCCTGCAAGTGGCACCAACACCACCCACGGGACCAATGTAACTCGTAGGAACTGACCCCGCAGCCGTGGTACTCTCAGTTTGAGAACACGATGATAATTTGAATATTTCTTGACTTTGGCTTAAAAACATGGCGTTAGAGGTTGAAAACTCGAAACAGAATCGAACGGCCCCGTGGGTGTCACCAACACCTCCCACAGGACGAATGTAACTCGTAGGAACTGACCTCGCAGCCGCGGGACTCCCGGATTAAAAATACAATGATAATTTGCATATTTCGAGACTTAGGCTTAAAAACATGGCGTTAGAGGGTGAGAACTCGAAACAGCCCCCGAACGGCCCCTTGGGTGACACCAACTAATCCCACGGGAAAAATGTAACTCGTAGGAAGTGACCCCGCCGTCGCGGGACTCCTGGTTTGAGAATACATAGGTAATTTGCATATTTCTAGACTTAGGCTTAAAAACATGGCATTAGAGGGTGAGAACTCGAAACAGCCCCCGGAACGTCCCCGTGGGTGGCACCAACACCTCCCACGGGACCAATGTAACTCCTAGGAACTGACCCCGCTGCCGCGGGACTCCTGGTTTAAGAATACAATGATAATATCCATAATTCTACACCTAGGCTTAAAAACATGGCGTTAGAGGGTGATAACTCAAAACATCCCCCGAACGTTCCCGTGGGTGGCACCAACACCTCCCACGGGACCAATGTAACTCGTAGGAACTGACCCCGCAGCCGCAGGACTCTCGGTTTGAGAATATGAAGATAATTTACATATCTCTAGACTTAGTCTTAAAAATATAGCGTTAGAGGGTTAAAACTCGAAACATACCCCGAACATCCCCGTGGGTGGCACTAACACCGCGCATGGGACCAATGTAACTCGTAGGAACTCACCCCGCCGCGACGGGACTCTCGGTTTGAGAAGCGATGATAATTTCATATTTCTAGACTTAGGCTTAAAAACATAGCATTAGAGGGTGAGAACTCGAAACATACCTCGAACATCCCCGTGGGTGGCACCAAGTCCTCCCATGGGACCAATGTAACTCGTCGGAGCTGAACCCATATTCGCGGGACTCTCGGTTCGAGAATACGATGGTAATTTGCATATTTTTAGAATTAGGCTTAAAAACATGGCGTTCGAGGTTGAAAACTCGAAACAGACCCCAAACGGCCCCATGGGAGCCACCAACACCTCCCACGGGACAAATGTAACCGGTAGGAACTGACCCCGCAGCCGCGGGACTCCCGGCTTGAGAATACGACGATAATTTGCATATTTTTAGACTTACGCTTAAAAACATGGCCTTAGTGGGTGAGAACTAGAAACAGCCCCAAAACGTCTCCGTGGGTTGCACCAACACCTCCCACGGAACCAATGTAAATCGTAGGAACTGACCCCGCAGCCGTGGGACTCCCGGTTTGAGAATACGAAGGTAATTTGCATACTTTTGATATTAGGCTTAAAAACATGGCGTTAGAGGGTGAAAACTCAGAACAGACCCGAACGACCCCGTAGGCGGCACCAACAACTTCCACGGGACCAATGCAACTCGTAAGAACTGACCCCGCAGCCGCGGTACTCTCGGTCTGAGAGTACGACGATAATTTGCATTTTTCTAGACTTAGGCTTAAAAACATGGCGTTAGAGGGTGAGAACTCGAAACAGCCGCCGAACGTCCCCGTGGGTGGCACCAACACCTCCCACGGGACTAATGTAACTCGTAGGAACTAACCCCGCAGTCGCGGGACTCCCGGTTAGAGAATACGAAGGTAATTTCTATATTTCTAGACTTATGCAAAAGATGGCATTAGAGGTTGAAAACTCGACACAGACCACGAACGGCCCCGTAGGTGGCACCAACACTTCCCACGGGACCAATGTAACTCGTAGGAATAGACCCTGCATCCGCGGGACTCTCGGTTTGAGAATAACATGATAATTTTCATATTTTTAGACTTAGGCTTAAAAACATGGCATTAGAGGGTGAGAACTCGAAACGACCCCCAAACGTCCCCGTGGGTGGCTCCAACACCTCCCACGGGACCAACGTAACTTGTAGGAACTGAGCCCGCAGTCGCGGGACTTTCGGTTTGAGAATACGACGGTAATTTTCAAATTCCTAGACTTAGGCTTAAAAACGGCATCAGTGGGTGCAAACTCGAAATAGCCCCCGAACGGCCCCGTGGGTGGCACCAACACCTCCCACGGGACCAATGTAACTCGTAGGAACTGACCCCGCAGCCACAGGACTAACCGTTTGAGAATATGTCTATAATTTGCATATTTTTAGACTTAGGCTTAAAACGTGGCGTTAGATGGTGAGAACCCGAAACAGCCACCGAACGGCCCCGTGAGTGTCACCAACACCTCCCACGGGACCAATGTAACTCTTACGACCTGACCCCGCAGCCGCGGGACTCCCGGTTTGAGAATATGACGATAATTTGTATATTTCTAGACTTAGGCTTAAGAACATGGCGTTAGAGGGTGAGAACTCGAAACAGCCCCCGAACGTCCCCGTGGGTGGTACCAACACCTCCCACGAGACCAATGTAACTTGTAGGAACTGACCCCGTAGCCACGGGACTCCCGGTTTGAGAATGCGATGGTAATTTGTATATTTCTTAATTTTGGCTTTAAAAGATGGCGTTAGAGGGTGAGAACTCAAAACAGCCCCCGAACGTCCCTGTGGATGGAACCAACGCCTCCCATGGGACCAATTTAACTTGTAGGAACTGAGCCCGCAGTCGCGGGACTTTCGGTTTTAGAATACGACAGTAATTTTCATATTCCTAGACTTAGGCTTAAAAACAGCGTTAGTGGGTGCAAACTCAAACTAGCCCCCAAACGGCCCCGTGGGTGGCACCAACACCTCCCACGGGACCAATGTCACTCGTACGAACTGACCCCGCAGCCGCGGGACTAATCATTTGAGAATATGACATGAATTTGCATATTTTTAGACTTAGGCTTAAAACATGGCGTTAGAGGGTGAGAACTCGAAACATCCCCCGAACGCCCCCATGGGTGGCACCAACACCTCCCACGGGACCAATGTAACTCGTAGGAACTGACCCCGCAGCTGCGGGACTTCTGGTTTGAGAATACGAAGGTAATTTTTATATTTTTAGACTTAGGCAAAACATGGAGTTAGAGGACGAAAACTCGAAACAGCCCCCGAACGGCCCCGTGGGTGGCACCAACACCTCCCACGGGATTAATGTAACTCGTAGAAACTGACCCCGCAGCCGTGGGACTCCCGATTTGAGAATATGAGGGTAATTTGTATATTTCGAGACTTAGGCTTAAAAACTTGGCATTAGAGGGTGAGAACTCAAAACAGCCGCCGAATGTCCCCATGGGTGGCAGCAACACCTCCCACGGGACCAACGTAACTCGTAGGAACTGATCCCGCAGCCGCGGGACTCCCGATTTGAGAATGCGACGATAATTTTAATATTTCTAGACTTAGGATTAAAAACATGGTGTTAGAGGTTAAGAACTTAAGACGGCCCCCGAACGTCCCCGTGTGTGGCTCCAACACCTCCCACGGGACCAATGTAACTTGTAGGAACTGACCCCGCAGTCGCGGGACTGCCGGTTTGAGAATATGACGTAAATTTGCATATATCTAGGCTTAGGCTAAAAAACATGGCGTTAGAGGGTAAGAACTCGAAACAGTCCGTGAATGTCCCCGTGGGTGGAACCAACACCTCCCATGGGACCAATGTAACTCGTAGGAACTGACCCCGCAGTCACGGGACTTCCGGTTTGAGAATACGACGGTAATTTTCAAATTTGTAGACTTAGGCTTAAAAACGGCGTTAGTGGGTTAAAACTTGAAACAGCCCCCGAACGGCCCCATGGGTGTCACCAACACCTCCCATGGGACCAATGTAACTCGTAGGAACTGACCCCGCAGTCGCGGGACTCCGGATTTGAGAATACGTAGGTAGTTTGTATATTTTTGGACTTTCGCATAAAAACATGGCGTTTCAGGGTGAGAACGCGAAACAGCCCCCGAACGGCCCGGTGGGTGGCCCCAACACGTCCCACGGGACCAAAGTAACTCGTAAGAACTGACCCCACAACCGCGGGACTCCTGGTTTGAGAATACGAAGGTAATTTGCATTTTCTGGACTTAGGCTTAAAAACATGGAGTTAGAGGGTGACAACTAAAAATAGCCCCCGAACGTCTCCGTGGTGGCACCAACACCTCCCACAGGACCAATGTAACTCGTAGGAACTGATTGCGCTACCGCGGGACTTCCGGTTTGAGAATACGAAGGTAGTTTGCATATTTCTAGACTTAGGCAAAACATGGCGTTAAGGGGTGAAACTTGAAACAGCCCCCGAACGGCCCCGTGGGTGGCACCAACACCTCCGACGGGACCAATCTAACTCGTAGGAACTGACCCCGCAACCGCGGGACTCCCGGTTTCAGAATACGATGATAATTTGTATATTTCTAGACTTAGTCTTAAAAACATGGCGTTAGAGGGTGAGAACTCTAAACAGCCACCAAACGTCCCCATGGGAGTCGCCAACACCTCCCACGGGACTAATGTTACTCGTAGGAACTGACCCCGCTGCCGCGGGACTCCCGGTTTGAGAATACGAAGGTAATTTGCATATTTCTAGACTTAGGCAAAACATGGCGTTAGAGGGTGTAAACTCGAAACAGCCCCCGAACATCCCCGTGGGTGGCACCAACACCTCCCACGGGACCAATATAACTCTTAGGAACTGACCCTGTATCCACGGGACTCCCGGTTTGAGAATACAACGATAATTTGTATATTTCTAGACTTAGGCTTAAAAACATGGCGTTAGAGGGTGAGAACTCGAAACAGCCCCCGAACATCCCCGTAGGTGGCACCAACACCTCCCACAGGACCAATGTAACTCGTAGCAACTGACCCCGCAGCCGTGGGACTCCCGGTTTGAGAATATGATGGTAATTTGCATATTTCTACACTTAGGCTTTAAAACATGGCGTTAGAGGGTGAGAACTCGAAACAGCCCCCGAACGGCCCCTTGAGTGACACCAACTAATTCCACGGGAAAAATGTAACTCGTAGGAACTGACCCCGCCGTCGCGGGACTCCCGGTTTGAGAATACATAGGTAATTTGCATATTTCTAGACTTAGACTTAAAAACATGGCGTTAGAGGGTGAGAACTCGAAACAGCCCCCCGAACGTCCCCGTGGATGGCACCAACACCTCCCACGGGACCAATGTAACTCCTAGGAACTGACCCCGCTGCCGTGGGACTCCTGGTTTAAGAATACAATGATAATTTGTGTATTTCTAGACTTAGGCATAAAAACATAGCGTTAGAGGGTGAAAACTTGAAGCATACCCTGAACATCTCCATGGGTGGCACCAACACCTCCCATGGGACCAATGTAACTCGTAGGAACTGACCTCGTAGTCGCGGGACTCCGGGTTTGAGAATACGATGGTAATTTACATATTTCTCGAATTAGGTTTAAAAACATGGTGTTAGAGGGTGAAAATGCGAAACAGACCCCGAACGGCCCCACGGGTGGCACCAACACCTCCCACGTGACCAATGTAACTCATAGGAACGGACCCCGCAGCCGCGGGACTCCTGGTTTCAAAATACGACGATAATTTACATATTTCTAGACTTAGGTTTTAAAACATGGCGTTATAGGGTGAGAACTCTTAATAGCCCCCGAACATCCCCGTGGGTGGCATTAACACCTCCCACGGAACCAATGTAACTCGTAGGAGCTGATTCCGCAACTGCGGGAGTCCCGGTTTGATAAAAAGACGGTAATTTGCATATTTATAGAATTATGCTTAAAAACATGGCGTTAGAGGGTGAAAACTCGAAATAGACCCCGAACGTCGCCGTGGGTAGCACCAACACCTCCCACGGGACCAATGTAACTCGTAGTAACTGACCCCGCAGCCGCGGGACTCTTTGTTTGAGAATACGACAATAATTTGCATATTTTTAGACTTAGGCTTCAAAACATGGCGTTAGAGGGTGAGAACTCGAAACAGCCCCCGAACATCCCCGTGTGTGGCACCAACACCTCCCACAGGACCAATGTAACTCGTAGGAACTGACCCCGCAGCAGCGGGACTCCCGGTTAGATAATATGATGAAAATTTGTACATTTATAGACTTAGGCTTAAAAATATGGCGTTAGAGGGTGAGAACTCGAAACGTCCCCGTGGGTGGCTCCAACACCTCCCACGGGACCAATGTAACTCGTAGAAACTGACCTGGCAGCCGCGGGACTCCCGATTTGAGAATACGATAGTAATTTGCATATTTCTAGACTTAGGCTTAAAAACATGGTGCTAGAGAGTGAGAACTCGAAACAACCCCCGAATGGCCCCATGGCTGACACCAACACCTCCCACGGGACCAATGGAACTCGTAGGAACTGACCCCGGAGCCGCGGGACTCCTGGTTTGAGAATACGTATATAATTTGCAAATTTATAGACTTAGGCTTAAAAACATGGCGTTAGAGGGTGAGAACTCGAAACAACCCCGAAACGGCCCGGTGGGTTTAACCAAGACCTCCCACTAGACCAATGTAACTCGTAGGAACTGACCCCGTAGCCGCGGGACTCCCGGTTTGAGAATACGTATGTAATTTGCATATTTCTAGACTTAAGCTTAAAAACATGGCGTTAGAGGGTGAAAATTCGAAACAACCCCCGAACGGCCCCGTGGGTGGCACCAACACCTCCCACTGGACCAATGTAACTCGTAGGAACTGACCCCGTAGCCGCGGGACTCCCAGTTTGAGAATACGAAGGTAATTTGCATATTTTTAGACTTAGGTAAAACATTGCGTCAGAGGGTGAAGACTCAAAATATCCCCCGAATGGCCCCGCAAGTGGCACCAACACCACCCACGGGACCAATGTAACTCGTAGGAACTGATCCCGCAGCCGTGGTACTCTCAGTTTGAGAATACGATGATAATTTGAATATTTCTTGACGTTGGCTTAAAAACATGGCGTTAGAGGGTAAAAACTCGAAACAGACCCCAACGGCCCCGTGGGTGTCACCAACACCTCCCACGGGATGAATGTAACTCGTAGGAACTGACCTCGCAGCCGCGGGACTCCCGGATTAAAAATACAACGATAATTTGCATATTTCGAGACTTAGGCTTAAAAACATGGCGTTAGAGGGTGAGAACTCAAAACAGCCCCCGAACGGCCCCTTGGGTGACACCAACTAATCCCACGGGAAAAATGTAACTCGTAGGAACAGACCCCACCGTCGCGGGACTCCCGATTTGAGAATACATAGGTAATTTGCATATTTCTAGACTTAGTCTTAAAAACATGGCGTTAGAGGGTGAGAACTCGAAACAGCCCCCCGAACGTCCCTGTGGGTGGCACCAACACCTCGCACGGGACCAATGTAACTCGTAGGAACTGACCCCGCAGTCGGAGGACTCTCGGTTTGAGAATATGAAGATAATTTACATATTTCTAGACTTAGTCTTAAAAACATAGCGTTAGTGAAAACTCAAAACATACCCCGAACATCCCCGTGGGTGGCCCTAACACCGCTCATGGGACCAATGTCACTCGTAGGAACTCAGCCCTCCGCGGCGGGACTCTCGGTTTGAGAAACGATGATAATTTTCATATTTCTAGATTTGGCTTAAAAACATAGCGTTAGAGGGTGAGAACTCGAAACATACCCCGAACATCCCCGTGGGTGGCACCAACACCTCCCATGGGACCAATGTAACTCGTCGGAACTGACCCCGTATTCGCGGGACTCCCGGTTTGAGAATACGATGGTAATTTTCATATTTTGAGAATTAGGCTTAAAAACATGGCGTTAGAGGTTAAAAACTCGAAACAGACCCCAAACGGCCCCGTGGGAGGCACCAACACCTCCCACGCGACAAATGTAACTGGTAGGAACTGACCCCGCTGCCGCGGGACTCCCGGTTTTAGAATACGACGATAATTTGCATATTTCTCGACTTGGGCTTGAAAACATGGCGTTAGTGGGTGAGAGCTCGAAACAGACACCAAACGTCCCCGTGGGTGGCACCAACACCTCCCACGGAACCAATCTAACTCGTAGGAACTGACTCCGCAGCCGTGGGACTCCCGGTTTGAGAATATGAAGGTAATTTGCATATTTTTGGAATTAGGCTTAAAAACATGGTGTTAGTGGATGAAAACTTGAAACAGACCCGAACGACCTCGTGGGTGGCTTCAACACCTCCCACGGGACCAACGTAACTCGTAAGAACTGACCCCGCAACCGCGGGACTACCGGTTTGAGAATACGAAGGTAATTTGCATATTTCTAGACTTAGGATTAAAAATATTGTGGTAGAGGGTAATAACTCGAAACGTCCCCCGAACGTCCCCGTGGGGGGAACCAACACCTCCCACGGGACCAATGTAACTCGTAGGAACTGACCCCGCAGTCGCGGGACTTCCGGTTTGAAAATACGACGGTAATTTTCATATTTTTTGACTTAGGCTTAAAAACGGCGTTAGTGGGTGAAAACTCGAAACAGTCCCAGAACGGCCCTGTGGGTGTCACCAACACCTCCCACGGGACCAATGTAACTCGTAGGAACTGACCCCGTAGCCGCGGGACTCCCAGTTTGAGAATACATAGGTAATTTGCACATTTTTAGACATAGTCTTAAAAACATGACGTTAGAGGGTGAGAACTCTAAACATCCCCCGAACGGCCCGATGAGTGGACCCAACACCTCCCACAGGACCACTATAACTCGCAAGAACTGACCCCACAGCCGCGGGACTACTAGTTTGAGAATATGAAGGTAATTTGCATATTTCTAGACTTGGGATTAAAAACATGGCGTTAGAGGGTAAGAACTCAAAATGTCCCCCGAAGGTCCCCGTGGGTGGCTCCAACACCTCCCACGGGACCAATGTAACTCGTAGGAACTGACCCCGCAGTCGCGGGACTTTTGGTTTGAGAATACGATGATAATTTGTATATTTCCAGACTTAGGCTTAAAAACATGGCGTTAGAACGTCCCCGTGGGTGGCACCAACACCTCCCACGGGGCGAATGTAACTCGTAGGAACTGACACCGTAACTGCGGGAGTCCCGGTTTGAGAATACGATGATAATTTCAATATTTTTAGACTTAGTCTTAAAAACATGGCGTTAGAGTGTGAGTACTCAAAACAGCCCCTGAACGTCTCTGTGGGTGGCCCCAACACCTCCCGCGGGACCAATGTAACTCGTCAGAACTGACCCCGCAACCGCGGGACTCCCGGTTTGAGAATATGACAGTAATTTGCATATTTCTAGACTTAGGCTTAAAAACATTGAGTTAGACGGTGAGAAATCGAAACAACCCCCGAACGCCCCCGTTGGTGGTACCAACACCTCCCACGGGGCCAATGTAACTCGTAAGAACTGACCCCCGCAGCCGCGGGACTCCCGGTTTGAGAATAAGAAGGTAATTTGCATATTTCTAGGCTTTGGGTTAAAAACATGGAGTTAGAGAGTGAGAACTCGAAACATCCTCCGAACGTCCCCGTGGGTGGCACCGACAGCTCCCACAGGACCAATGTAACTCGTAGGAACTGACCCCGCAGCCGTGGGACTCCCGGTTTGAGAATATGATGGAAATTTGCATATTTCTATACTTAGGCTTTAAAACATGGCGTTAGAGGGTGAGAACTCGAAACAGCCCCCGGACTTCCCCGTGGGTCGCACCAACACCTCCCACGGGACCAATGTAACTCGTAGGAACTGACCCCGCAGCTGCGGGACTCCCGGTTTGAGAATACGAACGTAATTTCTATATTTATAAACTTAGGCAAAACATGGCGTTAGAGGGTGAAAACTCGAAAAAACCCCCGAATGGCCCCGTGGGTGGCACCAACACCTCCCACGGGACCAATGTAACTCGTAGGAACTGACCCCGTAGCCGCGAGACACCCGGTTTGATAATACGAAAGTAATTTGCATATTTCTAGACTTAGGCTTAAAAACATGGCGTTAGAGGGTGAGAACTCGAAACAGCCCCCGAATGGCCCGGTGGGTGTCCCCAACACCTCCCACGGGAAAAATGTAAATCGTAACAACTGACCCCATAACCGCGGGATTCCTGGTTTGAGAATATGACGGTAATTTGCATATTTCTAGACTTAGGCTTTAAAACATGGCTTTAGAGGGTGAGAACTCGAAACAGCCCCCGAACGTCCCCGTGGGTGGCACCAACACGTCCCACGGGACCAATGTAACTTGTAGGAACTGAACCCGCAGCCTCGGGACTCCTGGTTGGAGAATACGTTGATAATTTGCATATTTCTAGAGTTAGGCTTAAAAACAAGGGGTCAGAACGTCCCCTTGGGTGGCACCAACACCTCCCACGGGACCAATGTAACTCGTAGGAACTGACCCCGCAGTCGCGGGACTCCCGGTTTTAGATTACGGCGGTAATTTGCATATTTCTAGACTTAAGCGAAACATGGCGTTAAAGGGTGAGAACTCGAAATAGCCCCCGAACGTCCCCGTGGGTGGCACCAAGTCCTCTCACGGGACCAACGTAACTCGTAGGAACTGACCCCACAGCCGCGGGACTCTCGGTTTGAGAATACGAAGATAGTTTTCATATTTCTTGACTTAGGCTTGAAAACATAGCGTTAGAGGGTGAAAACTCGAAACATACCCCGAACATCCCCGTGGGTGGCACCAACACCTCCTATGGGACCAATGTAACTCGTAGGAACTGATCCCGCAGCGGCGGAACTCTCAGCTTGAGAATACGACAATAATTTGCATATTTCCAGACTTTGGCTTAAAAACATAGCGTCAGAGGGTGAGAACTCGAAACATACCCCGAACATCCCCGTGGGTGGAACCAACACCTCCCATGGGACCAATGTAACTTGTAGGAACAGACCCCGTAGTCGCGGGACTCCCGATTTGAGAATACGATGGTAATTTGCATCTTTTTTTAATCAGGCTTAAAAAGATGGTGTTAGAGTGTGAAAACTCGAAACAAACCCCGAAAGTCCCCGTGGGAGGCACCAACACCTCCCACACGACCAATGTAACTCGTAGGAACTGACCCCAGCATCCGCGGGACTCTCGGTTTGAGAATACGATGATAATTTGCATATTTGTAGACTTAGGCTTCCAAACATGGCATTAGAGGGCGAGAACTCGAAAAAACCCCTGAACCTCCCCGTGGGTGGCACCAACACCTCCCAATGGACCAATATAACTCCGTAGGAACTGACCCCGCAGCCGCGGGACTCCCGGTTTGAGAATACGATGATAATATGCATATTTCTAGACTTAGGCTTAAAAACATGGCGTTAGAGGGTGAGAACTCGAAACGGCCCCCGAACGTCCCGATGGGTGGGGCCAACACCTCTCATGGGACCAGTGTAACTCATCGGAACTGACCCCGCAGCCGCAGGACCCCCGATTAGAAAGTATGATGGTAATTTTCATATTTCTAGACTTAAGCAAAACATGGCGTTTGAGGGTGAAAACTCGAAACAGCCCCCGAATGACCCCGTGGGTGGCACCAACACCTCCCACGGGACCAATGCAACTCGTAGGAACTGACCCCCGCAGCCCCAGGACTCCGGTTTGAGAATACGATGATAATTTGTATATTTCTAGACTTAGGCTTAAAAATATGGCGTTAGAACGTCCCCCGTGGGTGGCACCAACACCTCCCACGGGACCAATGTAACTCGTAGGAACTGACCCATAGCCGCGGGACTCCCGGTTTAAGAATACGACGGTAATTTGCATATTTCTAAATTTAGGCTTAAAAACATGGCGTTGGAGGGTGAGAACTCGAAACAGCCCCCGAACGTCCCTGTAGGTCGCACCAAACACCTCTCCCGGGGACTAATGTAACTCGTAGGAATGGACCCCGCAACCGTGGGACTCTCGGTTTTAGAATACGAAGATAATTTTGATATTTCTAGGCTTAGGCATAAAAACATAGCGTTAGAGGGTGAAAACTCGAAACATACCTCGAACATCCCCGTGGGTGGCACCAACACCTCCCGTGGGACCCAATGTAACTCGTAGGAACTGACCCCATAGTCGCGGGGACTCCCAGTTTGAGAATACAATGGTAATTTGCATATTTTATAGAAATAGGCTTAACAACATGGTGTTAGAGTGTGAAAACTAAAAAAAGACCCCGAACCTCCCCGTGGTAGGGCACTAACACCTTCCACATGACCAATATAACTCGTACGAAGTGAGACAGCAGCCGCGGGGACTCCTGGTTTGAGAATATGGCGATAATTTGCATATTTGTAGTCTTAGGTTTAAAAACATGGCATTAGAGGGTGAGAACTCGAAAAATCCCCTGAACATCCCCGTGGGTGGCACCAACACCTCTCACGGGACCAATATAACTCATAAGAACTGACCCCGCAATCGCGAGACTCTCGGTTTAAGAATACGATAATAATATGCATATTTCTAGACTTAGGCTTAAAAACATGGCGTTAGAGGGTGAGAACTCGAAACAACCCCCGAATGGCCCGGTGGGTGGCCCCAACACCTCAAACGGGACCAATGTAACTCGTAAGAACTGACCCCGCAACCGCGGGACTCTTGGTTTGAGAATATGACGGTAATTTGTATATTTATAGACTTAGGCTTAAAAACATGGAGTTAGAGGGCGAGAACTCGAAATTGCTCCCGAACGCCCCTGTGGGTGGCACCAACACCTCTCGCGGGGACCAATGTAACTCGTAGGAACTGATCCAGCAGCCGCGGGACTCCCAGTTTGAGAATACAAAGGTAATTTTCATATTTCTAGACTTAGGCAAAACCTGGCGTTAGAGGGTGGAATCACGAAACAGCCCCCAACCGGCCCCGTGGGTGGCACCAACACCTACCACGGGGCCAATGTAACTCGTAGGAACTGACCCCGCAGCCGTGGGATTCCCGGTTTGAGAATACGATGAGAATTTCTTATTTTTCTAGACTTAGGCTTAAAAATATGGCGTTAGAGTGTGAGAACTCGAAATAGCCCCCGAACGTCTCCGTGGGTGGCACTAACACCTCCCCCGGGACCAATGTAACTCGTAGGACTGACCGCGCTACCGCGGGACTTCCAGTTTAACAATACGAAGGTAATTTGCAAATTTCTAGACGTAGGTAAAACATGGCGTTAAAGGGTGAACGCTTAAAACAACCCCCGAACGGCCCCGTGGGTGGCACCAACACCTCCCGCGGGACCAATGTAACTCGTAGGAACTGACCCCGCAACTGCGGGACTCCCGGTTTGAGAATACGAAGATAATTTGTATATTTCTAGACTTAGGCTTAAAAACATGGCGTTAGAGGGTGAGAACTCGAAACGGCCCCCGAACGTCCCGATGGGTGGGGCCAACACCTCTCATGGGACCAGTGTAACTCATCGGAACTGACCCCGTAGCCGCAGGACCCCCGATTAGAAAGTATGACGGTAATTTTCATATTTCTAGACTTAAGCCAAACATGGCGTTTGAGGGTGAAAACTCGAAACAGCCCCCGAATGACCCTGTGGGTGGCACCAACACCTCCCACGGGACCAATGCAACTCGTAGGAACTGACCCCGCAGCCCCAGGACTCCCGGTTTGAGAATACGATGATAATTTGTATATTTCTAGACTTAGGCTTAAAAATATGGCGTTAGAACGTCCCCGTGGGTGGCACCAACACCTCCGACGGGACCAATGTAACTCGTAGGAACTGACCCATAGCCGTGGGACTCCCGGTTTAAGAATACGACGGTAATTTGCATATTTCTAGATTTAGGCTTAAAAACATGGCGTTGGAGGGTGAGAACTCGAAACAGCCCCCGAACGTCCCTGTAGGTCGCACCAAACACCTCTCCCGGGACTAATGTAACTCGTAGGAATGGACCCCGCAACCGTGGGACTCTCGGTTTTAGAATACGAAGATAATTTTGATATTTCTAGGCTTAGGCATAAAAACATAGCGTTAGAGGGTGAAAACTCGAAACATACCTCGAACATCCCCGTGGGTGGCACCAACACCTCCCGTGGGACCAATGTAACTCGTAGGAACTGACCCCATAGTCGCGGGACTCCCAGTTTGAGAATACAATGGTAATTTGCATATTTTTAGAAATAGGCTTAACAACATGGTGTTAGAGTGTGAAAACTAAAAAAAGACCCCGAACCTCCCCGTGGTAGGCACTAACACCTTCCACATGACCAATATAACTCGTACGAAGTGAGACAGCAGCCGCGGGACTCCTGGTTTGAGAATATGGCGATAATTTGCATATTTGTAGTCTTAGGCTTAAAAACATGGCATTAGAGGGTGAGAACTCGAAAAATCCCCTGAACATCCCCGTGGGTGGCACCAACACCTCTCACGGGACCAATATAACTCATAAGAACTGACCCCGCAATCGCGGGACTCTCGGTTTGAGAATACGATAGTAATATGCATATTTCTAGACTTAGGCTTAAAAACATGGCGTTAGAGGGTGAGAACTCGAAACAACCCCCGAATGGCCCGGTGGGTGGCCCCAACACCTCAAACGGGACCAATGTAACTGGTAAGAACTGACCCCGCAACCGCGGGACTCTTGGTTTGAGAATATGACGGTAATTTGCATATTTCTAGACTTAGGCTTAAAAACATGGAGTTAGAGGGCGAGAACTCGAAATTGCTCCCGAACGCCCCTGTGGGTGGCACCAACACCTCTCACGGGGACCAATGTAACTCGTAGGAACTGATCCAGCAGCCGCGGGACTCCCAGTTTGAGAATACAAAGGTAATTTTCATATTTCTAGACTTAGGCAAAACCTGGCGTTAGAGGGTGGAAACACGAAACAGCCCCCGACCGGCCCCGTGGGTGGCACCAACACCTACCACGGGGCCAATGTAACTCGTAGGAACTGACCCCGCAGCCGCGGGATTCCCGGTTTGAGAATACGACGAGAATTTCTTATTTTTCTAGACTTAGGCTTAAAAATATGGCGTTAGAGTGTGAGAACTCGAAATAACCCCCGAACGTCTCCGTGGGTGGCACAAACACCTCCCCCGGGACCAATGTAACTCGTAGGACTGACCGCGCTACCGCGAGACTTCCAGTTTAACAATACGAAGGTAATTTGCAAATTTCTAGACGTAGGTAAAACATGGCGTTAAAGGGTGAACGCTTAAAACAACCCCCGAACGGCCCCGTGGGTGGCACCAACACCTCCCGCGGGACCAATGTAACTCGTAGGAACTAACCCCGCAACTGCGGGACTCCCGGTTTGAGAATACGAAGATAATTTGTATATTTCTAGACTTAGTCATAAAAACATTGCGTTAGAGGGTGAGAAATCGAAACAACCCCCAAACGTCCCCGTGGGAGTCACCAACACCTCCCACAGGACCAATGTAACTCTTAGGACCTGACCCACAGTCGCTGGATCCATATTTCTAGAATTAGGCTTAAAAACATGGCGTTAGAGGGTGAGAACTCGAACTAGCCCCCGAGCGTCCCCGTCGGTGGCACAAACACCTCTCACGGGACCAATGTAACTCATAGGAACTGACCACGCAGCCGCGGGACTCCCAGTTAAAGAATACAAATGTAATTTTTATATTTTTTGACTTAGGCAAAATATGACGTTAGAGGGTGAAAACTCAAAATCGACCTCCAACGGCCCCGTGGGTGGTACCAACACCTCCCACGGGACTAATGTAACTCGTAGGAACTGACCCCGCTGCCGCGGGACTCCCGATTTGAGAATACGACGGTAATTTGCATATTTCTAGACTTGGGCTTAAAAACATGACGTTAGAGGGTGATAACTCGAAACAGCCCCCGAACGTCCCCGTAGGTGGAACCAACACCTCCCACGGGACCAATGTAACTCGTAGGAACTGACCCAGCAGTCGCGGGACTTTCGGTTTGAGAATAGGATGATAATTTTCAAATTTCTAGACTTAGGCTTAAAAACATGGCGTTAGAGGGTGAGAACTCGAAAAAGCCCCCGAACCGCCCTGTGGGTGGCCCCAACACCGCCCAAGGGACCAATGAAACTCGTAAGAACTGATCCCACAACCGCGGGACTCTCGGTTTGAGAATACGATGGTAATTTGTATATTTCTAGAATTAGGCTTAAAAATATGGAGTTAGAGAGTGAGAACTCGAAACAGCCCCCGAACGTCCCCGTGGGTGGGACTAACACCTCTCATGGGACTAGTGTAACTCGTAGGAACTGACCCCGCAGCCGCAGGACTCCCTATTTGAGAATACGATGGTAATTTGCATATTTCTAGACTTAAGCAAAACATGGCGTTAGAGAGTGAAAACTCAAAACAACCCCGAAATGGCCCCGTGGGTGGCACCAACACCTCCCACGGGACCATTGTAACTCGTAGGAACAGACCCCGCAGCCGCGAGACTCCCGGTTTGAGAATACGAAGGTAATTTGCATATTTCTAGACTTAGGCGTGAAAACATGGCGTTAAAGGGTGAGAACTCGAAACAGCCACCGAACGGCCCGGTGGGTGGCCCTAACACCTCCCACGGGACCCATGTATCTCGTAAGAACTGACCCCGCAACCGTGGGACTCTCGGTTTGAGAATATGATCGTAATTTATATATTTCTAGACTTAGGCTTAAAAACATGGAGTTAGAAGGTGAGAACTCGAAACAGCCCCCGAACGCCCCCGTGGGTGGCACCAACACCTCACATAGGACAAATGTAACTCGTAAGAACTGACCCCGTAGCCGCGGGACTCCCGGTTTGAGAATACGAAGGTAATTTCCATATTTCTAGACTTAGGAATAACATGGCGTTAGAAGGTGAAAACTTGAAATAGCTCCCGAATGTCCCCGTGGGTGGCACCAACACCTCCCACG
The DNA here is from genome assembly GCA_949130495.1 of Sambucus nigra. NCBI lineage: Eukaryota > Viridiplantae > Streptophyta > Magnoliopsida > Dipsacales > Adoxaceae > Sambucus > Sambucus nigra. The sequence goes on along the minus strand of OX422224.1, from coordinate 188,178,800 downwards.
GGACCAATGTAACTCGTAGGAACTGACCCCGCAGCCGCGGGACTTCCGGTTTGAGAATACGATAAGAATTTCTATATTTCTAGACTTAGGCTTAAAAACAGGGCGTTAGAGGGAGAGAACTCGAAACAGCCCCTGAACGTCCCCGTGGGTGGGACCAACACCTCCCACAGAACCAATGTTACTCGTAGGAACTGACCTCGCAGCCGTGGGACTCCCGATTTGAGAATACGTAGGTAATTAGCATATTTCTAGACTTAGGCTTAAAAACATGGCGTTAGAGGGTGAGAACTCGAAACAGCCCCTGAACGTCCTCGTGGGTGGAACCAACACCTCCCATGGGACCAATGTAACCCGTAGGAACTGACCATGCAGTCACGGGACTTCTTGTTTGAGAATACAACGGTAATTTTCATTTTTCTAGTCTTAGGCTTAAAAATGGCGTTAGTAAGTGAAATCTCGAAAAAGCCCCCGAACGGCCCCATGGGTGTCACCAACACCTCCCACCGGACCAATGTAACTCGTACGAACTGACCCCGCAGCCGCGGGACTCCCGGTTTGAGAATACGTAGGTAATTGGCATATTTCTAGACTTAGGCTTAAAAACATGGCGTTAGAGGGTTAGAACTCGAAACGGCCCCCGTACGTCCCCGTGGGTGGCTCCAACACCTCCCACGGGACCAATGTAACTTGTAGGAACTGACCCCGCAGTCGCGGGACTCCCGGTTTGAGAATACGAAGGTAATTTGCATATTTCTAGACTTAGGCTTAAAAACATGGCGTTAGAGGGTAAGAACTCGAAACGGCCCCCGAACGTCCCCGTGGGTGGCTCCAACACCTCCCACGGGCCCAATGTAACTTGTTGGAACTGATCCCGTAGTCGCGGGACTCCCGGTTTGAGAATATGATGGTAAGTTGCTTATTTCTAGACTTAGGAACAAAAACATGGTGTTAGAGGGGGAGAACTCGAAACAGCCCCCGAACGTCCCCGTGGGTGGAACCAACACCTCCCACGGGACCAATGTAACTCGTAGGAACTGACCCCGCAGTCACGGGACTTCCGGTTTGAGAATACGACGGTAATTTTCATATTTTTAGACTTAGGCTTAAAAACGACATTAGTGAGTGAAAACTCGAAACAGCCCCCGAACGTCCCCATGGGTGTCACCAACACCTCCCACGGGACCAATGTAACTCGAAGGAACTGACCCCGCAGCCGTGGGACTCTCGGTTTGCGAATACGTAGGTAATTTGCATATTTCTAGACTTAGGCTTAAAAACATGTCGTTAGAGGGTGAGAACTAGAAACAACCCCTGAACGTCCCCGTGGGTGGAACCAACACCTCCCACAGGACCAATGTAACTCGTAGCAACTGCCCACGGAGTCACGGGACTTCTTGTTTGAGAATACAATGGTAATTTTCATATTTTTAGACTTAGTCTTAAAAACGGCGTTAGTAAGTGAAAACTCGAAACAGCCCCTGAACGGCCCCATGGGTGTCACCAACACCTCCCACGGGACCAATGTAACTCGTAGGAACTGACCGCACAGCCACGGGACGCTCGGTTTGAGAATACGTAGGTAATTGCCATATTTCTAGACTTACGCTTAAAAATATGGCGTTAGAGGGTGAAACTCAAAACATCTCCCGAACGGCCCAGTGGGTTGCCCCAACACCTCCCACGGGACCAAAGTAGCTCCTAACAACTGATCCCGCAACCGCGGGACTCCCGATTTGAGAATACTATGGTAATTTGCATATTTATAGACATAGGCTTAAAAACATGGAGTTAGAGGGTGAGAACTCAAAATAGTCCCCGAACGTCTCCGTGGGTGGCACCAACACCTCCCACGGGAACAATGCAACTCGTAGGAACTGACCGCACTACCGCGGGACTTCCGATTTGAGAATACGAAGGTAATTTATATATTTTTAGACTTAGGCAAAACATGGCGTTAAAGGGTGAAAACTTGAAACAGCCCCCGATCGGCCCCATGGGTTGCACCAACACCTCTCACGGGACCAATGTAACTCGTAGGAACTAACCCCGCAGCCGTGGGACTTCCGGTTTGAGAATACGACGATAATTTATATATTTCTAGGCTTAGTCTTAAAATCATGGCATTAGAGGGTGAGAACTTGAAACAACCCCCGAACGTCCCCGTGGGAGTCACCAACACCTCCCACGGGAGCAATGTAACTCTTAGGAACTGACCCACAGCCGAAGGACTCTCGGTTTGAGAATATGTAGAAAATTTGCATATTTCTTGACATAGGCTTAAAAATATGGCGTTAGAGGTGAGAACTCGAAACAGCCCCCGAACGGCCCGGTGGGTGGCCCCAACACCTCCCACGGGACCAATGTAACTCCTAAGAACTGAGCCTGCAACCGCGGGACTCCCGGTTTCAGAATATGACGGTAATTTTCATATTTCTAGACTTAGGCTTAAAAACATGGAGTTAGAGGGTCAGAACTCGAAACAGCCCCCGAACGCCTCCGCGGGTGGCACCAACACCTCCCATGGGATCAATGTAACTCGTAGGAACTGACCTCGCAGCCGCGGGACTCCCGATTTGAGAACACGAAGGTAATTTGCATATTTCAAGGCTTAGGTAAAACATGGCGTTAGAGGGTGAATACTCGAAACAGCCCCCGAACGGCCCCGTGGGTGGCACCAACACCTCCCATGGGACCAATGTAACTCGTAGGAACTGACCCTGCTGCCGCGGGACTCCCGATTTCAGAATACGACGATAATTTGAATATTTTAAGAATTAGGCTTAAATACATGGAGTTAGAGGGTGAGAACTCGAAACACCTGCTGAACGCCCCCGTGGGTGGCACCAACACCTCCCACGAGACCAATGTAACTAGTAAGAGCTGACCCCGCAGCCGCGGGACTCTCGGTTTGAGAATACGAAAGTAATTTTCATATTTCTAGACTTGGGCAAAACATGGCGTTAGAGGGTGAAAACTCGAAACATCCCCCGAGCGGCCCCGTGGGTGGAACCAACACCTCCCACGGGACCAATGTAACTCGTAGGAACTGACCCCGTAGCCGCGGGACTCCTGGTCTGAGAATACGACGATAATTTGTATATTTCTAGACTTAGGCTTAAAAACATGGCGTTAGAGGGTGAGAACTCGAAACAACCCCCGAACGTCCTTGTGGGTGGCTCCAACACCTCCCACGGGACCAATGTAACTCGTAGGAACTAACCCCGCAGTCGTGGGACTCTAGGTTTGAGAATATGATGGTAATTTTCATATTTCTAGACTTAAGGATTAAAACGTGGCGTTAGAGGGTGAGAACTCGAAACTGCTCCCGAACGTACCCCTGGGTGGCACCAACACCGCCCACGAGACCAACGTAACTCGTAGTAACTGACCCCGCAGCCGCGGGACTACAGATTTGAGAATACAAGGGTAATTTTCATATTTCTAGACTTAGGCTTAAAAACATGGCGTTAGAGGGTGAGAACTCGAAACAGCCCCCGAACGGCCCCGTGGGTGGCACCAACACCTCCCACGGGACCAATGTGACTCTTAGGAACTGACCCCGCAGCCGCGGGACTCCCGGTTTGAGAATGCGATGATAATATGCATATTTTTAGATTTAGGCTTAAAAACATGGCGTTAGAGGGTGAGAAATCGAAACAGACCCCGAACGTCCCCGTGGGTGGCACCAACACCTCTCACGGGACCAATGTAACTCGTATTAACTAATCCCGCAGCCATGGGACTCTCGGTTTGAGAATACGATAATAATATGCATATTTCTATACTTTGGTTTAAAAATATGGCGTTAGAGGGTGAGAACTTGAAATGGCTGCCAAACGTCCCAGTGGGTGGGACCAACACCTCTCAGGGGACCAGTGTAACTCGTAGGAACTGACCCCGCAGCCGCAGGACTCCCGATTTGAGAATATGATGGTAATTTGCATATTTTTATAATTAGGATTAAAAACATGGTGTTAGAGGGTGAAAACTTGAAACAGACGCCGAACGGCCCCGTGGGAGTCACCAACACCTCCCACGCGACCAATGTAACTCGTAGGAACTGACCCAGCAGCCGCGGGACTCCCGATTTGAGAATACGATGATAATTTGCATATTTCTAGACTTAGGCTTAAAAACATGGCGTCAGAGGGTGAGAACTCGAACCAGCCCCCGAACGTCCCCGTGGGTGGCACCAACACCTCTCACGGGACCAATGTAACTCGTAGGAACTCACCCCGCAGCCGCGGGAATCCCAGTTAGAGAATACGAATGTAATTTCTATATTTCTAGACTTAGGTAAAACATGGCGTTAGAGGGTGAAAACTCGAAATCGACCTCGAACGGCCTCATGGGTGGCACCAACACCTCCCATGGGACCAATGTAACTCGTAGGAACTGACCTCGCTGCCGCGGGACTCCTGATTTGAGAATACGATGGTAATTGGCATATTTCTAGACTTAGGCTTAAAAACATGACGTTAGAGGGTGAGAACTCGAAATAGCCCCCGAACGTCCCCGTGGGTGGAACCAACACCTCCCACGGGACCAATGTAACTCGTAGGAACTGACCTAGCAGTCGAGGGACTTTCGGTTTGAGAATACGATGATAATTTTCATATTTCTAGACTTAGGCTTAAAAACATGGAATTCGAGGGTGAGAACTCGAAAAAAACCCCAAACCGTCCTGTGGGTGGCCCCAACACCGCCCACGGGACCAATGAAACTTGTAAGAACTGATCCCGCAACCACGGGACTCTCGGTTTGAGAATACGATTGTAATTTGTATATTTATAGAATTAGGCTTAAAAATATGGAGTTAGAGAGTGAGAACTCGAAACAGCCCACGAACGTCCCCGTGGGTGGGACCAACACCTCTCATGGGACCAGTGTAACTCGTAGGAACTGACCCCGCAGCCGCAGGACTCCCTATTTGAGAATACGATGGTAATTTGCATATTTCTAGACTTGAGCAAAACATGGCGTTAGAGGATGAAAACTCGAAACAGCCCCGGAATGGCCCCGTGGGTGCCACCAACACCTCCCACGGGACCAATGTAACTTGTAGGAACTGACCCCGTAGCCGCGAGACTCCCGGTTTGAGAATATGAAGGTAATTTGCATATTTCTAGACTTAGGCGTGAAAACATGGCGTTAAAGGGTGAGAACTCGAAACAGCTCCCGAACGGCCAGGTGGGTGGCCCCAACACCTCCCACGGGACCAATGTATCTCGTAAGAACTGACCCCGCAACCGCGGGACTTACGGTTTGAGAATATGATGGTAATTTACATATTTCTCGACTTAGGCTTAAAAACATGGAGTTAGAAGGTGAGAAGTCGAAAGAGCCCCCGAACGCCCCCGTGGGTGGCACCAACACCTCACACGGGACAAATGTAACTCGTAGGAACTGACCCCGTAGCCGCGGGACTCCCGGTTTGAGAATACAAAGGTTATTTACATATTTCTAGACTTAGGCAAAACATGGCGTTAGAAGGTGAAAACTTGAAACAGCTCCCGAATGTCCCCGTGGGTGGCACCAACACCTCCCACGGGACCAATGTAACTCCTAGGAACTGACCCCGCAGCCGCGGGATTCCCGATTTGAGAATAAGATGAGAATATCTATATTTTTAGACTTAGGCTTTAAAATATGGCGTTAGAGGGAGAGAACTCGAAACAGCCCCTGAACGTCCCTGTGGGTGGGACCAACACCTCCCACAGAACCAATGTTACTCGTAGGAACTGACCCCGTAGCCGAGGGACTCCCGGTTTGAAAATATGATGGTAATGTGCATATTTCTATGATTAGTCTTTAAAACATGGCGTTAGATGGCACCAACACCTCCCACGGGACCAACGTAACTCGTAGGAACTGACCCCGCAGCCGCGGGACTCCCGGTTTGATAATACGATGGTAATTTGTATATTTCTAGACTTAGGCTTAAAAATATGGCGTTAGACAATAAGAACTCAAAACGTCCCCCGAACGTCCCTGTGGGTGTCTCCAACACCTACCACGAGACCAATGTAACTTGTAGGAACTGACCCCGCTGCTGTGGGACTCTCGATTTGAGAATACAACGGTAATTTGTATATTTTTAGACTTACGCTTAAAAATGTGGCGTTAGAGGGTGAGAACTCGAAACAGCACCCGAACGTACTCGTGCGGACCAACACCTCCAATGGGACCAATGTAACTCGTAGGAACTGACCCCGCAGTCGCGGGACTTCCGGTTTGAGAATACGATAGTAATTTTCATATTTCTAGACTTAGGCTTAAAAACACGGCGTTAGAGGGTGAACACTCGAAATAGCCCCCGAACGGTCCCGTAGGTGGCACCAACACCTCCCACGGGACCAATGAGACTCGTAGGAACTGACCCCCAAGCCGCGGGACTCCCGATTTGAGAATGCGATGATAATTTGCATATTTCTGGATTTAGGGTTAAAACGATGGCGTTAGAGGGTGATAATTCGAAATAGCCCCCGAACGTCTCCGTGGGTGGCACCAACACCTCTCACGGGACCAATGTAACTCGTAGGAACTGATCCCGCAGCTGTGGGACTCTCGGCTTGAGAATACGAAGATAATTTGCATATTTGTACACTTAGGCTTAAGAACATAGCGCTAGAGGGTGAAAACTCGAAACACACCCCGAACATCCCCGTGGGTGGCACCAACACCTCCCATGGGACCAATGTAACTCGTAGGAACTGACCCCGCAGCCGCGGCACTCCCGATTTGAGAATACGATGATAATATGCATATTTCTAGACTTAGGCTTAAAAACATGGCATTAGAGGGTGAGAAAACAAAACGGCCCTCGAACGTCCCCGTGGGTGGGACCAGCACCTCTCATGGGACCAGTGTAACTCGTAGGAAATGACCCCACAGCCGCGAGACTCTCGGTTTGAGAATACGACGGTTATTTGCATATTTCTGGAATTAGGCTTTTAAACATGGCGTTAGAGGGTGAAAACTCAAAACCGGCCTCGAACGGCCCCGTGGGTGGCACCAACACCTCCCACGTGACCAATGTAACTCGTAGGAACTGACCCCGCAGCTGCGGGACTCCCGGTTTGAGAATACGATGATAATTTGCATATTTTTAAACGTAGGCTTAAAAACATGGCGTTAGTGGTTGAGAACTCGAAACTGCCACCGAACGTCCCCGTGGGTGGCTCCAACACCTCCCACGGGACCAATGTAACTTGTAGGAACTGACCCCGCAACAGCGGGACTCCCGGTTTGAGATTGCGATGGTAATTTGCATATTTCTAGACTTAGGCTTAAAAACACGGCGTTAGAGGGTGAGAAATCGAAACAGCCCACGAACGTCCCCATGGGTAGAACCAACACCTCCCACGGGACCAATGTGACTCGTAGGATCTGACCTCGCAGTCGTGGGACTTTCGATTTGAGAATACGACGGTAATTTTAATATTTCTATTCTTAGGTTTGAAAACATGGCGTTCGAGGGTGAGAACTTGAAACAGCCCCCGAACCTCCCGGTGGGTGGCCCCAACACCTCCCACGGGACCAATGTAACTAGTAAGAACTGAACCCCGCAACCGCGGGACTCCCGGTTTGAGAATACGACGCTAATTTGTATATTTCTGGAATTAGGCTTAAAAACATATAGATAGAGAGTTAGAACTCAAAACAGCCCCCAAACGTCACTTTGGTGGCACCGACACCTCCCACGGGACCAATGTAACTCGTAGGAACTGACCCCGCAGCCACAGGACTCCCGGTTTAAGAATACGAAGGTGATTTGTATACTAGACTTGGGCAAAACATGGCGTTAGACAGTGAAAACACAAAACAGCCCCCGAACGGCCCCGTGGTTGGCACCAACACCTCCCACGGGACCAATGTAACTCGTAGGAACTGACCCCACAGCCGCGGGACAATCGGTTTGAGAATACAACGATAATTTGCATATTTCTAGACTTAGCCTTAAAAACATGGCGTTAGAGGGTGAGAACTCGAAACAGCACTCGAACGTCCCCGTGGGGGGAACCAACACCTCCCACGGGACCAATGTAACTCGTAGGAACTGATCCCGCAGTTGCGGGACTTCCGATTTGAGAATACGACGGTAATTTTCATATTTCTAGACATAGGCTTAAAAACATGGCGTTAGAGGGTGTAAACTCTAAACAGCCCCCGAACGGCCCCATGGGTGGCACCAACACCACCCACGGGACCAATGTGACTCGTGGTAACTGACCCCGCAGCCGCGGGACTCCCGATTTGAGAATGTGATGGTAATTTGCATATTTCTAGATTTAGGCTTAAAAACATGGCGTTAGAGGGTGATAACTCGAAACAGTCGCCGAACATCCTCGTGGGTGGTACCAACACCACTCACGGGACCAATGTAACTCGTAGGAAGTGATCCTGCAGCCGCGGGACTCTCGGTTTGAGAATACGAAGATAATTTGCATATTTCTAGACTTAGGCTTAAAAACATAGCGTTAGAGGGTGAAAACTCGAAACATACCCCGAACATCCCCGTGGGTGGCACCAACACCTCCCATGGGACCCATGTAACTCGTAGGAACTGACCCCGCAGCCGTGGGACTCCCGGTTTGAGAATACGATGATAATATGCACATTTCTAGACTTAGGCTTAAAAACATGGCGTTAGAGGGTGAGAACTCGAAACGGCACCCGAACGTCCCAGTGGGTGGCATCGACACCTCCCATGGGACAAATGTAACTCGTAGCAACTGACCCCGCAGCCCAAGACAACCGGTTTGAGAATATGAAGGTAATTTGTATATTTCTAGACTTATGCAAAACATGGCGTTAGAGGGTGAAAACTCGAAACAGCCCCCGAATGGCCCCGTGGGTGGCACCAACACCTCCCACGGGACCAATGTAACTCGTAGGAACTGACCCCGCAGCCGCGAGACTCTTTGAGAATAAGAAGGTAATTTGCAAATTTCTAGACGTAGGCATAAAAACATGGCGTTCGAGGGTGAGAACTCGAATCATCCCCCGAACGGCCCGGTGGGTGGCCCCAACAACTCCCACGGGACCAATGTAACTTGTAGGAACTAACCCCGTTACCGCGGGTTCCCGATTTGAGAATACGATGGTAATTATCAAATTTGTAGACTTAGGCTTAAAAACGTGGCGTTAGAGGGTGAGAACTCGAAACAGCACTCGAACGTCTCCGTGGAGGGGACCAACACCTCCCTCGGTACCAATGTAACTCGTAGGAACTGACCCCGCAGTCGCGGGACTTTCGGTTTGAGAATACGACGGTAATTTTCATATTTCTAGACTTAGGCTTAAAAACATGGCGTTAGAGGGTGAAAACTCGAAACAGCCCCCGAACGGCCCCGTGGGTGGCACCAACACCACCCACGGGACCAATGTGACTCGTAGGAACTGACCCCGCAGCCGCCGAACTCCCGATTTGAGAATGTGATGATAATTTACATATTTCTAGATTTAGGCTTAAAAACATGGCATTAGAGGGTGATAACTCGAAACAGCCGCCAAACATCCTCGTGAGTGGCACCAACACCACTCACGGGACCAATGTAACTCGTAGTAACTGATCCTGCAGCCGCGGGACTCTCGGTTTGAGAGTACGAAGATAATTTGCATATTTCAAGACTTAGGCTTAAAAACATAGAGTTAGAGGGTGAAAACTCGAAACATACCCCGAACATCCCCGTGGGTGGCACCAACACCTCCCATGGGACCCATGTAACTCGTAGGAACTGACCCCGCAGCCGCGGGACTCCCGGTTTGAGAATACGATGATAATATGCATATTTCTAGACTTAGGCTTAAAAACATGGCGTTAGAGGGTGAGAACTCGAAACGGCACCCGAACGTCCCCGTGGGTGGCATCGACACCTCCCATGGGACCAATGTAACTCGTAGGAACTGACCCCGCAGCCTCGGGACAACCGGTTTGAGAATATGAAGGTAATTTGTATATTTCTAGACTTAGGCTTAAAAACATGGCGTTAGTGGTTGAGAACTCGAAACTGCCCCCGAACGTCCCCGTGGGTGGCACCAACACCTCCCACGGGACCAATGTAACTTGTAGGAACTGACCCCGCAACAGCGGGACTCCCGGTTTGAGAATGCGATGGTAATTTGCATATTTCTAGACTTAGGCTTAAAAACACGGCGTTAGAGGGTGAGAAATCGAAACAGCCCACGAACGTCCCCATGGGTAGAACCAACACCTCCCACGGGACCAATGTGACTCGTAGGATCTGACCTCGCAGTCCTGGGACTTTCGATTTGAGAATACGACGGTAATTTTAATATTTCTATTCTTAGGTTTGAAAACATGGCGTTCGAGGGTGAGAACTCGAAACAGCCCCCGAACCTCCCGGTGGGTGGCCCCAACACCTCCCACGGGACCAATGTAACTAGTAAGAACTGAACCCCGTAACCGCGGGACTCCCGGTTTGAGAATACGACGGTAATTTGTATATTTCTGGAATTAGGCTTAAAAACATATAGATAGAGAGTTAGAACTCAAAACAGCCCCCAAGCGTCACTTTGGTGGCACCGACACCTCCCACGGGACCAATGTAACTCGTAGGAACTGACCCCGCAGCCACAGGACTCCCGGTTTGATAATACGAAGGTAATTTGTATACTAGACTTGGGCAAAACATGGCGTTAGACAGTGAAAACTCAAAACAGCCCCCGAACGGCCCCGTGGGTGGCACCAACACCTCCCACAGGACCAATGTAACTCGTAGGAACTGACCCCACAGCCGCGGGACAATCGGTTTGAGAATACAACGATAATTTGCATATTTCTAGACTTAGCCTTAAAAACATGGCGTTAGAGGGTGATAACTCGAAACAGCACTCGAACGTCCCCGTGGGGGGAACCAACACCTCCCACGGGACCAATGTAACTCGTAGGAACTGATCCCGCAGTTGCGGGACTTCTGATTTGAGAATACGACGGTAATTTTCATATTTCTAGACATAGGCTTAAAAACATGGCGTTAGAGGGTGTAAACTCTAAACAGCCCCCGAACGGCCCCGTGGGTGGCACCAACACCACCCACGGGACCAATGTGACTCGTGGTAACTGACCCCGCAGCCGCGGGACTCCCGATTTGAGAATGTGATGATAATTTGCATATTTCTAGATTTAGGCTTAAAAACATGGCGTTAGAGGGTGATAACTCGAAACAGTCGCCGAACATCCTCGTGGGTGGTACCAACACCACTCACGGGACCAATGTAACTCGTAGGAAGTGATCCTGCAGCCGCGGGACTCTCGGTTTGAGAATACGAAGATAATTTGCATATTTCTATACTTAGGCTTAAAAACATAGCGTTAGAGGGTGAAAACTCGAAACATACCCCGAACATCCCCGTGGGTGGCACCAACACCTCCCATGGGACCCATGTAACTCGTAGGAACTGACCCCGCAGCCGTGGGACTCCCGGTTTGAGAATACGATGATAATATGCACATTTCTAGACTTAGTCTTAAAAACATGGCGTTAGAGGGTGAGAACTCGAAACGGCACCCGAACGTCCCAGTGGGTGGCATCGACACCTCCCATGGGACAAATGTAACTCCTAGCAACTGACCCCACAGCCCAAGACAACCGGTTTGAGAATATGAAGGTAATTTGTATATTTCTAGACTTATGCAAAACATGGCGTTAGAGGGTGAAAACTCGAAACAGCCCCCGAATGGCCCCGTGGGTGGCACCAACACCTCCCACGGGACCAATGTAACTCGTAGGAACTGACCCCGCAGCCGCGAGACTCTTTGAGAATAAGAAGGTAATTTGCAAATTTCTAGACGTAGGCATAAAAACATGGCGTTCGAGGGTGAGAACTCGAATCATCCCCCGAACGGCCCGGTGGGTGGCCCCAACAACTCCCACGGGACCAATGTAACTTGTAGGAACTAACCCCGCTACCGCGGGTTCCCGATTTGAGAATACGATGGTAATTATCAAATTTGTAGACTTAGGCTTAAAAACGTGGCGTTAGAGGGTGAGAACTTGAAACAGCACTCGAACGTCTCCGTGGAGGGGACCAACACCTCCCTCCGTACCAATGTAACTCGTAGGAACTGACCCCGCAGTCGCGGGACTTTCGGTTTGAGAATACGACGGTAATTTTCATATTTCTAGACTTAGGCTTAAAAACATGGCGTTAGAGGGTGAAAACTCGAAACAGCCCCCGAACGGCCCCGTGGGTGGCACCAACACCACCCAAGGGACCAATGTGACTCGTAGGAACTGACCCCGCAGCCGCCGGACTCCCGATTTGAGAATGTGATGATAATTTACATATTTCTAGATTTAGGCTTAAAAACATGGCATTAGAGGGTGATAACTCGAAACAGCCGCCAAACATCCTCGTGAGTGGCACCAACACCACTCACGGGACCAATGTAACTCGTAGTAACTGATCCTGCAGCCGCGGGACTCTCGGTTTGAGAGTACGAAGATAATTTGCATATTTCAAGACTTAGGCTTAAAAACATAGAGTTAGAGGGTGAAAACTCGAAACATACCCCGAACATCCCCGTGGGTGGCACCAACACCTCCCATGGGACCCATGTAACTCGTAGGAACTGACCCCGCAGCCGCGGGACTCCCGGTTTGAGAATACGATGATAATATGCATATTTCTAGACTTAGGCTTAAAAACATGGCGTTAGAGGGTGAGAACTCGAAACGGCACCCGAACGTCCCCGTGGGTGGCACCGACACCTCCCATGGGACCAATGTAACTCGTAGGAACTGACCCCGCAGCCTCGGGACAACCGGTTTGAGAATATGAAGGTAATTTGTATATTTCTAGACTTAGGCTTAAAAACATGGCGTTAGTGGTTGAGAACTCGAAACTGCCCCCGAACGTCCCCGTGGGTGGCTCCAACACCTCCCACGGGACCAATGTAACTTGTAGGAACTGACCCCGCAACAGCGGGACTCCCGGTTTGAGAATGCGATGGTAATTTGCATATTTCTAGACTTAGGCTTAAAAACACGGCGTTAGAGGGTGAGAAATCGAAACAGCCCACGAACGTCCCCATGGGTAGAACCAACACCTCCCACGGGACCAATGTGACTCGTAGGATCTGACCTCGCAGTCCTGGGACTTTCGATTTGAGAATACGACGGTAATTTTAATATTTCTATTCTTAGGTTTGAAAACATGGCGTTCGAGGGTGAGAACTCGAAACAGCCCCCGAACCTCCCGGTGGGTGGCCCCAACACCTCCCACGGGACCAATGTAACTAGTAAGAACTGAACCCCGTAACCGCGGGACTCCCGGTTTGAGAATACGACGGTAATTTGTATATTTCTGGAATTAGGCTTAAAAACATATAGATAGAGAGTTAGAACTCAAAACAGCCCCCAAGCGTCACTTTGGTGGCACCGACACCTCCCACGGGACCAATGTAACTCGTAGGAACTGACCCCGCAGCCACAGGACTCCCGGTTTGATAATACGAAGGTAATTTGTATACTAGACTTGGGAAAAACATGGCGTTAGACAGTGAAAACTCAAAACAGCCCCCGAACGGCCCCGTGGGTGGCACCAACACCTCCCACAGGACCAATGTAACTCGTAGGAACTGACCCCACAGCCGCGGGACAATCAGTTTGAGAATACAACGATAATTTGCATATTTCTAGACTTAGCCTTAAAAACATGGCGTTAGAGGGTGAGAACTCGAAACAGCACTCGAACATCCCCGTGGGGGGAACCAACACCTCCCACGGGACCAATGTAACTCGTAGGAACTGATCCCGCAGTTGCGGGACTTCCGATTTGAGAATACGACGATAATTTTCATATTTCTAGACATAGGCTTAAAAACATGGCGTTAGAGGGTGTAAACTCTAAACAGCTCCCGAACGGCCCCGTGGGTGGCACCAACACCACCCACGGGACCAATGTGACTCGTGGTAACTGACCCCGCAGCCGCGGGACTCCCGATTTGAGAATGTGATGATAATTTGCATATTTCTAGATTTAGGCTTAAAAACATGGCATTAGAGGGTGATAACTCGAAACAGCCGCCAAACATCCTCGTGAGTGGCACCAACACCACTCACGGGACCAATGTAACTCGTAGTAACTGATCCTGCAGCCGCGGGACTCTCGGTTTGAGAGTACGAAGATAATTTGCATATTTCAAGACTTAGGCTTAAAAACATAGAGTTAGAGGGTGAAAACTCGAAACATACCCCGAACATCCCCGTGGGTGGCACCAACACCTCCCATGGGACCCATGTAACTCGTAGGAACTGACCCCGCAGCCGCGGGACTCCCGGTTTGAGAATACGATGATAATATGCATATTTCTAGACTTAGGCTTAAAAACATGGCGTTAGAGGGTGAGAACTCGAAACGGCACCCGAACGTCCCCGTGGGTGGCACCGACACCTCCCATGGGACCAATGTAACTTGTAGGAACTGACCCCGCAGCCTCGGGACAACCGGTTTGAGAATATGAAGGTAATTTGTATATTTATAGACTTAGGCTTAAAAACATGGCGTTAGTGGTTGAGAACTCGAAACTGCCCCCGAACGTCCCCGTGGGTGGCTCCAACACCTCCCACGGGACCAATGTAACTTGTAGGAACTGACCCCGCAACAGCGGGACTCCCGGTTTGAGAATGCGATGGTAATTTGCATTATTCTAGACTTGGGCTTAAAAACACAGCGTTAGAGGGTGAGAAATCGAAACAGCCCACGAACGTCCCCATGGGTAGAACCAACACCTCCCACGGGACCAATGTGACTCGTAGGATCTGACCTCGCAGTCCTGGGACTTTCGATTTGAGAATACGACGGTAATTTTAATATTTCTATTCTTAGGTTTGAAAACATGGCGTTCGAGGGTGAGAACTCGAAACAGCCCCCGAACCTCCCGGTGGGTGGCCCCAACACCTCCCACGGGACCAATGTAACTAGTAAGAACTGAACCCCGTAACCGCGGGACTCCCGGTTTGAGAATACGACGGTAATTTGTATATTTCTGGAATTAGGCTTAAAAACATATAGATAGAGAGTTAGAACTCAAAACAGCCCCCAAGCGTCACTTTGGTGGCACCGACACCTCCCACGGGACCAATGTAACTCGTAGGAACTGACCCCGCAGCCACAGGACTCCCGGTTTGATAATACGAAGGTAATTTGTATACTAGACTTGGGCAAAACATGGCGTTAGACAGTGAAAACTCAAAACAACCCCCGAACGGCCCCGTGGGTGGCACCAACACCTCCCACAGGACCAATGTAACTCGTAGGAACTGACCCCACAGCCGCGGGACAATCGGTTTGAGAATACAACGATAATTTGCATATTTCTAGACTTAGCCTTAAAAACATGGCGTTAGAGGGTGAGAACTCGAAACAGCACTCGAACATCCCCGTGGGGGGAACCAACACCTCCCACGGGACCAATGTAACTCGTAGGAACTGATCCCGCAGTTGCGGGACTTCCGATTTGAGAATACGACGATAATTTTCATATTTCTAGACATAGGCTTAAAAACATGGCGTTAGAGGGTGTAAACTCTAAACAGCTCCCGAACGGCCCCGTGGGTGGCACCAACACCACCCACGGGACCAATGTGACTCGTGGTAACTGACCCCGCAGCCGCGGGACTCCCGATTTGAGAATGTGATGATAATTTGCATATTTCTAGATTTAGGCTTAAAAACATGGCGTTAGAGGGTGATAACTCGAAACAGTCGCCGAACATCCTCGTGGGTGGTACCAACACCACTCACGGGACCAATGTA
The DNA here is from genome assembly GCA_949130495.1 of Sambucus nigra. Classification (NCBI taxonomy): domain Eukaryota; kingdom Viridiplantae; phylum Streptophyta; class Magnoliopsida; order Dipsacales; family Adoxaceae; genus Sambucus; species Sambucus nigra. The sequence continues at coordinate 188,163,014 of OX422224.1, read as the reverse complement.
ACTCGTAGGAAGTGATCCTGCAGCCGCGGGACTCTCGGTTTGAGAATACGGAGATAATTTGCATATTTCTAGACTTAGGCTTAAAAACATAGCGTTAGAGGGTGAAAACTCGAAACATACCCCGAACATCCCCGTGGGTGGCACCAACACCTCCCATGGGACCCATGTAACTCGTAGGAACTGACCTCGCAGCCGTGGGACTCCCGGTTTGAGAATACGATGATAATATGCACATTTCTAGACTTAGGCTTAAAAACATGGCGTTAGAGGGTGAGAACTCGAAACGGCACCCGAACGTCCCAGTGGGTGGCATCGACACCTCCCATGGGACAAATGTAACTCGTAGCAACTGACCCCGCAGCCCAAGACAACCGGTTTGAGAATATGAAGGTAATTTGTATATTTCTAGACTTATGCAAAACATGGCGTTAGAGGGTGAAAACTCGAAACAGCCCCCGAATGGGCCCGTGGGTGGCACTAACACCTCCCACGGGACCAATGTAACTCGTAGGAACTGACCCCGCAGCCGCGAGACTCTTTGAGAATAAGAAGGTAATTTGCAAATTTCTAGACGTAGGCATAAAAACATGGCGTTCGAGGGTGAGAACTCGAAACATCCCCCGAACGGCCCGGTGGGTGGCCCCAACAACTCCCACGGGACCAATGTAACTTGTAGGAACTAACCCCGCTACCGCGGGTTCCCGATTTGAGAATACGATGGTAATTATCAAATTTGTAGACTTAGGCTTAAAAACGTGGCGTTAGAGGGTGAGAACTCGAAACAGCACTCGAACGTCTCCGTGGAGGGGACCAACACCTCCCTCGGTACCAATGTAACTCGTAGGAACTGACCCCGCAGTCGCGGGACTTTCGGTTTGAGAATACGACGGTAATTTTCATATTTATAGACTTAGGCTTAAAAACATGGCGTTAGAGGGTGAAAACTCGAAACAGCCCCCGAACGGCCCCGTGGGTGGCACCAACACCACCCACGGGAGCAATGTGACTCGTAGGAACTGACCCCGCAGCCGCAGGACTCCCGATTTGAGAATGTGATGATAATTTACATATTTCTAGATTTAGGCTTAAAAACATGGCATTAGAGGGTGATAACTCGAAACAGCCGCCAAACATCCTCGTGAGTGGCACCAACACCACTCACGGGACCAATGTAACTCGTAGTAACTGATCCTGCAGCCGCGGGACTCTCGGTTTGAGAGTACGAAGATAATTTGCATATTTCAAGACTTAGGCTTAAAAACATAGAGTTAGAGGGTGAAAACTCGAAACATACCCCGAACATCCCCGTGGGTGGCACCAACACCTCCCATGGGACCCATGTAACTCGTAGGAACTGACCTCGCAGCCGCGGGACTCCCGGTTTGAGAATACGATGATAATATGCATATTTCTAGACTTAGGCTTAAAAACATGGCGTTAGAGGGTGAGAACTCGAAACGGCACCCGAACGTCCCCGTGGGTGGCACCGACACCTCCCATGGGACCAATGTAACTCGTAGGAACTGACCCCGCAGCCTCGGGACAACCGGTTTGAGAATATGAAGGTAATTTGTATATTTCTAGACTTAGGCTTAAAAACATGGCGTTAGTGGTTGAGAACTCGAAACTGCCCCCGAACGTCCCCGTGGGTGGCTCCAACACCTCCCACGGGACCAATGTAACTTGTAGGAACTGACCCCGCAACAGCGGGACTCCCGGTTTGAGAATGCGATGGTAATTTGCATATTTCTAGACTTAGGCTTAAAAACACGGCGTTAGAGGGTGAGAAATCGAAACAGCCCACGAACGTCCCCATGGGTAGAACCAACACCTCCCACGGGACCAATGTGACTCGTAGGATCTGACCTCGCAGTCCTGGGACTTTCGATTTGAGAATACGACGGTAATTTTAATATTTCTATTCTTAGGTTTGAAAACATGGCGTTCGAGGGTGAGAACTCGAAACAGCCCCCGAACCTCCCGGTGGGTGGCCCCAACACCTCCCACGGGACCAATGTAACTAGTAAGAACTGAACCCCGTAACCGCGGGACTCCCGGTTTGAGAATACGACGGTAATTTGTATATTTATGGAATTAGGCTTAAAAACATATAGATAGAGAGTTAGAACTCAAAACAGCCCCCAAGCGTCACTTTGGTGGCACCGACACCTCCCACGGGACCAATGTAACTCGTAGGAACTGACCCCGCAGCCACAGGACTCCCGGTTTGATAATACGAAGGTAATTTGTATACTAGACTTGGGCAAAACATGGCGTTAGACAGTGAAAACTCAAAACAGCCCCCGAACGGCCCCGTGGGTGGCACCAACACCTCCCACAGGACCAATGTAACTCGTAGGAACTGACCCCACAGCCGCGGGACAATCGGTTTGAGAATACAACGATAATTTGCATATTTCTAGACTTAGCCTTAAAAACATGGCGTTAGAGGGTGAGAACTCGAAACAGCACTCGAACGTCCCCGTGGGGGGAACCAACACCTCCCACGGGACCAATGTAACTCGTAGGAACTGATCCCGCAGTTGCGGGACTTCCGATTTGAGAATACGACGGTAATTTTCATATTTCTAGACATAGGCTTAAAAACATGGCGTTAGAGGGTGTAAACTCTAAACAGCCCCCGAACGGCCCCGTGGGTGGCACCAACACCACCCACGGGACCAATGTGACTCGTGGTAACTGACCCCGCAGCCGCGGGACTCCCGATTTGAGAATGTGATGATAATTTGCATATTTCTAGATTTAGGCTTAAAAACATGGCGTTAGAGGGTGATAACTCGAACCAGTCGCCGAACATCCTCGTGGGTGGTACCAACACCACTCACGGGACCAATGTAACTCGTAGGAAGTGATCCTGCAGCCGCGGGACTCTCGGTTTGAGAATACGAAGATAATTTGCATATTTCTAGACTTAGGCTTAAAAACATAGCGTTAGAGGATGAAAACTCGAAACATACCCCGAACATCCCCGTGGGTGGCACCAACACCTCCCATGGGACCCATGTAACTCGTAGGAACTGACCCCGCAGCCGTGGGACTCCCGGTTTGAGAATACGATGATAATATGCACATTTCTAGACTTAGGCTTAAAAACATGGCGTTAGAGGGTGAGAACTCGAAACGGCACCCGAACGTCCCAGTGGGTGGCATCGACACCTCCCATGGGACAAATGTAACTCCTAGCAACTGACCCCGCAGCCCAAGACAACCGGTTTGAGAATATGAAGGTAATTTGTATATTTCTAGACTTATGCAAAACATGGCGTTAGAGGGTGAAAACTCGAAACAGCCCCCGAATGGCCCCGTGGGTGGCACCAACACCTCCCACGGGACTAATGTAACTCGTAGGAACTGACCCCGCAGCCGCGAGACTCTTTGAGAATAAGAAGGTAATTTGCAAATTTCTAGACGTAGGCATAAAAACATGGCGTTCGAGGGTGAGAACTCTAATCATCCCCCGAACGGCCCGGTGGGTGTCCCCAACAACTCCCACGGGACCAATGTAACTTGTAGGAACTAACACCGCTACCGCGGGTTCCCGATTTGAGAATACGATGGTAATTATCAAATTTGTAGACTTAGGCTTAAAAACGTGGCGTTAGAGGGTGAGAACTCGAAACAGCACTCGAACGTCTCCGTGGAGGGGACCAACACCTCCCTCGGTACCAATGTAACTCGTAGGAACTGACCCCGCAGTCGCGGGACTTTCGGTTTGAGAATACGACGGTAATTTTCATATTTCTAGACTTAGGCTTAAAAACATGGCGTTAGAGGGTGAAAACTCGAAACAGCCCCCGAACGGCCCCGTGGGTGGCACCAACACCACCCACGGGACCAATGTGACTCGTAGGAACTGACCCCGCAGCCGCCGGACTCCCGATTTGAGAATGTGATGATAATTTACATATTTCTAGATTTAGGCTTAAAAACATGGCATTAGAGGGTGATAACTCGAAACAGCCGCCAAACATCCTCGTGAGTGGCACCAACACCACTCACGGGACCAATGTAACTCGTAGTAACTGATCCTGCAGCCGCGGGACTCTCGGTTTGAGAGTACCAAGATAATTTGCATATTTCAAGACTCAGGCTTAAAAACATAGAGTTAGAGGGTGAAAACTCGAAACATACCCCGAACATCCCCGTGGGTGGCACCAACACCTCTCATGGGACCCATGTAACTCGTAGGAACTGACCCCGCAGCCGCGGGACTCCCGGTTTGAGAATACGATGATAATATGCATATTTCTAGACTTAGGCTTAAAAACATGGCATTAGAGGGTGAGAACTCGAAACGGCACCCGAACGTCCCCGTGGGTGGCACCGACACCTCCCATGGGACCAATGTAACTCGTAGGAACTGACCCCGCAGCCTCGGGACAACCGGTTTGAGAATATGAAGGTAATTTGTATATTTCTAGACTTAGGCTTAAAAACATGGCGTTAGTGGTTGAGAACTCGAAACTGCCCCCGAACGTCCCCGTGGGTGGCTCCAACACCTCCCACGGGACCAATGTAACTTGTAGGAACTGACCTCGCAACAGCGGGACTCCCGGTTTGAGAATGCGATGGTAATTTGCATATTTCTAGACTTAGGCTTAAAAACACGGCGTTAGAGGGTGAGAAATCGAAACAGCCCACGAACGTCCCCATGGGTAGAACCAACACCTCCCACGGGACCAATGTGACTCGTAGGATCTGACCTCGCAGTCCTGGGACTTTCGATTTGAGAATACGACGGTAATTTTAATATTTCTATTCTTAGGTTTGAAAACATGGCGTTCGAGGGTGAGAACTCGAAACAGCCCCCGAACCTCCCGGTGGGTGGCCCCAACACCTCCCACGGGACCAATGTAACTAGTAAGAACTGAACCCCGTAACCGCGGGACTCCCGGTTTGAGAATACGACGGTAATTTGTATATTTATGGAATTAGGCTTAAAAACATATAGATAGAGAGTTAGAACTCAAAACAGCCCCCAAGCGTCACTTTGGTGGCACCGACACCTCCCACGGGACCAATGTAACTCGTAGGAACTGACCCCGCAGCCACAGGACTCCCGGTTTGATAATACGAAGGTAATTTGTATACTAGACTTGGGCAAAACATGGCGTTAGACAGTGAAAACTCAAAACAGCCCCCGAACGGCCCCGTGGGTGTCACCAACACCTCCCACAGGACCAATGTAACTCGTAGGAACTGACCCCACAGCCGCGGGACAATCGGTTTGAGAATACAACGATAATTTGCATATTTCTAGACTTAGCCTTAAAAACATGGCGTTAGAGGGGGAGAACTCGAAACAGCACTCGAACGTCCCCGTGGGGGGAACCAACACCTCCCACGGGACCAATGTAACTCGTAGGAACTGATCCCGCAGTTGCGGGACTTCCGATTTGAGAATACGACGGTAATTTTCATATTTCTAGACATAGGCTTAAAAACATGGCGTTAGAGGGTGTAAACTCTAAACAGCTACCGAACGGCCCCGTGGGTGGCACCAACACCACCCACGGGACCAATGTGACTCGTGGTAACTGACCCCGCAGCCGCGGGACTCCCGATTTGAGAATGTGATGATAATTTGCATATTTCTAGATTTAGGCTTAAAAACATGGCGTTAGAGGGTGATAACTCGAAACAGTCGCCGAACATCCTCGTGGGTGGTACCAACACCACTCACGGGACCAATGTAACTCGTAGGAAGTGATCCTGCAGCCGCGGGACTCTCGGTTTGAGAATACGAAGATAATTTGCATATTTCTAGACTTAGGCTTAAAAACATAGCGTTAGAGGGTGAAAACTCGAAACATACCCCGAACATCCCCGTGGGTGGCACCAACACCTCCCATGGGACCCATGTAACTCGTAGGAACTGACCCCGCAGCCGTGGGACTCCCGGTTTGAGAATACGATGATAATATGCACATTTCTAGACTTAGGCTTAAAAACATGGCGTTAGAGGGTGAGAACTCGAAACGGCACCCGAACGTCCCAGTGGGTGGCATCGACACCTCCCATGGGACAAATGTAACTCGTAGCAACTGACCCCGCATCCCAAGACAACCGGTTTGAGAATATGAAGGTAATTTGTATATTTCTAGACTTATGCAAAACATGGCGTTAGAGGGTGAAAACTCGAAACAGCCCCCGAATGGCCCCGTGGGTGGCACCAACACCTCCCACGGGACCAATGTAACTCGTAGGAACTGACCCCGCAGCCGCGAGACTCTTTGAGAATAAGAAGGTAATTTGCAAATTTCTAGACGTAGGCATAAAAACATGGCGTTCGAGGGTGAGAACTCGAAACATCCCCCGAACGGCCCGGTGGGTGGCCCCAACAACTCCCACGGGACCAATGTAACTTGTAGGAACTAACCCCGCTACCGCGGGTTCCCGATTTGAGAATACGATGGTAATTATCAAATTTGTAGACTTAGGCTTAAAAACGTGGCGTTAGAGGGTGAGAACTCGAAACAGCACTCGAACGTCTCCGTGGAGGGGACCAACACCTCCCTCGGTACCAATGTAACTCGTAGGAACTGACCCCGCAGTCGCGGGACTTTCGGTTTGAGAATACGACGGTAATTTTAATATTTCTAGACTTAGGCTTAAAAACATGGCGTTAGAGGGTGAAAACTCGAAACAGCCCCCGAACGGCCCCGTGGGTGGCACCAACACCACCCACGGGACCAATGTGACTCGTAGGAACTGACCCCGCAGCCGCAGGACTCCCGATTTGAGAATGTGATGATAATTTACATATTTCTAGATTTAGGCTTAAAAACATGGCATTAGAGGGTGATAACTCGAAACAGCCGCCAAACATCCTCGTGAGTGGCACCAACACCACTCACGGGACCAATGTAACTCGTAGTAACTGATACTGCAGCCGCGGGACTCTCGGTTTGAGAGTACGAAGATAATTTGCATATTTCAAGACTTAGGATTAAAAACATAGAGTTAGAGGGTGAAAACTCGAAACATACCCCGAACATCCCCGTGGGTGGCACCAACACCTCCCATGGGACCCATGTAACTCGTAGGAACTGACCCCGCAGCCGCGGGACTCCCGGTTTGAGAATACGATGATAATATGCATATTTCTAGACTTAGGCTTAAAAACATGGCGTTAGAGGGTGAGAACTCGAAACGGCACCCGAACGTCCCCGTGGGTGGCACCGACACCTCCCATGGGACCAATGTAACTCGTAGGAACTGACCCCGCAGCCTCGGGACAACCGGTTTGAGAATATGAAGGTAATTTGTATATTTCTAGACTTAGGCTTAAAAACATGGCGTTAGTGGTTGAGAACTCGAAACTGCCCCCGAACGTCCCCGTGGGTGGCTCCAACACCTCCCACGGGACCAATGTAACTTGTAGGAACTAACCCCGCAACAGCGGGACTCCCGGTTTGAGAATGCGATGGTAATTTTCATATTTCTAGATTTAGGCTTAAAAACACGGCGTTAGAGGGTGAGAAATCGAAACAGCCCACGAACGTCCCCATGGGTAGAACCAACACCTCCCACGGGACCAATGTGAGTCGTAGGATCTGACCTCGCAGTCCTGGGACTTTCGATTTGAGAATACGACGGTAATTTTAATATTTCTATTCTTAGGTTTGAAAACATGGCGTTCGAGGGTGAGAACTCGAAACAGCCCCCGAACCTCCCGGTCGGTGGCCCCAACACCTCCCACGGGACCAATGTAACTAGTAAGAACTGAACCCCGCAACCGCGGGACTCCCGGTTTGAGAATACGACGGTAATTTGTATATTTCTGGAATTAGGCTTAAAAACATATAGATAGAGAGTTAGAACTCAAAACAGCCCCCAAGCGTCACTTTGGTGGCACCGACACCTCCCACGGGACCAATGTAACTCGTAGGAACTGACCCCGCAGCCACAGGACTCCCGATTTGATAATACGAAGGTAATTTGTATACTAGACTTGGGCAAAACATGGCGTTAGACAGTGAAAACTCAAAACAGCCCCCGAACGGCCCCGTGGGTGGCACCAACACCTCCCACAGGACCAATGTAACTCGTAGGAACTGACCCCACAGCCGCGGGACAATCGGTTTGAGAATACGACGATAATTTGCATATTTCTAGACTTAGCCTTAAAAACATGGTGTTAGAGGGTGAGAACTCGAAACAGCACTCGAACGTCCCCGTGGGGGGAACCAACACCTCCCACGGGACCAATGTAACTCGTAGGAACTGATCCCGCAGTTGCGGGACTTCCGATTTGAGAATACGACGGTAATTTTCATATTTCTAGACATAGGCTTAAAAACATGGCGTTAGAGGGTGTAAACTCTAAACAGCCCCCGAACGGCCCCGTGGGTGGCACCAACACCACCCACGGGACCAATGTGACTCGTGGTAACTGACCCCGCAGCCGCGGGACTCCCGATTTGAGAATGTGATGATAATTCGCATATTTCTAGATTTAGGCTTAAAAACATGGCGTTAGAGGGTGATAACTTGAAACAGTCGCCGAACATCCTCGTGGGTGGTACCAACACCACTCACGGGACCAATGTAACTCGTAGGAAGTGATCCTGCAGCCGCGGGACTCTCGGTTTGAGAATACGAAGATAATTTGCATATTTCTAGACTTAGGCTTAAAAACATAGCGTTAGAGGGTGAAAACTCGAAACATACCCCGAACATCCCCGTGGGTGGCACCAACACCTCCCATGGGACCCATGTAACTCGTAGGAACTGACCCCGCAGCCGTGGGACTCCCGGTTTGAGAATACGATGATAATATGCACATTTCTAGACTTAGGCTTAAAAACATGGCGTTAGAGGGTGAGAACTCGAAACGGCACCCGAACGTCCCAGTGGGTGGCATCGACACCTCCCATGGGACAAATGTAACTCATAGGAACTGAGCCCGCAGCCCAAGACAACCGGTTTGAGAATATGAAGGTAATTTGTATATTTCTAGACTTAGGCAAAACATGGCGTTAGACGGTGAAAACTCGAAACAGCCCCCGAACGGCCCCGTGGGTGGAACCAACACCTCCCACGGGACAAATGTAACTTGTAGGAACTGACCCCGCAGCCGCGGGACTACCGGTTTGAGAATACGATGATAATTTGCATATTTCTAGACTTAGGCTTAAAAACATAGCGTTAGAGGGTGAAAACTCGAAACATACCCCGAACATCCCCGTGGGTGGCACCAACACCTCCCATGGGACCCATGTAACTCGTAGGAACTGACCCCGCAGCCGTGGGACTCCCGGTTTGAGAATACGATGATAATATGCACATTTCTAGACTTAGGCTTAAAAACATGGCGTTAGAGGGTGAGAACTCGAAACGGCACCCGAACGTCCCAGTGGGTGGCATCGACACCTCCCATGGGACAAATGTAACTCGTAGCAACTGACCCCGCAGCCCAAGACAACCGGTTTGAGAATATGAAGGTAATTTGTATATTTCTAGACTTATGCAAAACATGGCGTTAGAGGGTGAAAACTCGAAACAGCCACCGAATGGCCCCGTGGGTGGCACCAACACCTCCCACGGGACCAATGTAACTCGTAGGAACTGATCCCGCAGCCGCGAGACTCTTTGAGAATACGAAGGTAATTTGCAAATTTCTAGACGTAGGCATAAAAACATGGCGTTCGAGGGTGAGAACTCGAAACATCCCCCGAACGGCCCGGTGGGTGGCCCCAACAACTCCCACGGGACCAATGTAACTTGTAGGAACTAACCCCGCTACCGCGGGTTCCCGATTTGAGAATACGATGGTAATTATCAAATTTGTAGACTTAGGCTTAAAAACGTGGCGTTAGAGGGTGAAAACTCGAAACAGCACTCGAACGTCTCCGTGGAGGGGACCAACACCTCCCTCGGTACCAATGTAACTCGTAGGAACTGACCCCGCAGTCGCGGGACTTTCGGTTTGAGAATACGACGGTAATTTTCATATTTCTAGACTTAGGCTTAAAAACATGGCGTTAGAGGGTGAAAACTCGAAACAGCCCCCGAACGGCCCCGTGGGTGGCACCAACACCACCCACGGGACCAATGTGACTCGTAGGAACTGACCCCGCAGCCGCAGGACTCCCGATTTGAGAATGTGATGATAATTTACATATTTCTAGATTTAGGCTTAAAAACATGGCGTTAGAGGGTGATAACTCGAAACAGCCGCCGAACATCCTCGTGAGTGGCACCAACACCACTCACGGGACCAATGTAACTCGTAGTAACTGATCCTGCAGCCGCGGGACTCTCGGTTTGAGAGTACGAAGATAATTTGCATATTTCAAGACTTAGGCTTAAAAACATAGAGTTAGAGGGTGAAAACTCGAAACATACCCCGAACATCCCCGTGGGTGGCACCAACACCTCCCATGGGACCCATGTAACTCGTAGGAACTGACCCCGCAGCCGCGGGACTCCCGGTTTGAGAATACGATGATAATATGCATATTTCTAGACTTAGGCTTAAAAACATGGCGTTAGAGGGTGAGAACTCGAAATGGCACCCGAACGTCCCCGTGGGTGGCACCGACACCTCCCATGGGACCAATGTAACTCGTAGGAACTGACCCCGCAGCCTCAGGACAACCGGTTTGAGAATATGAAGGTAATTTTTATATTTCTAGACTTAGGCAAAACATGGCATTAGATGGTGAAAACTCGAAACAGCCCCCGAACGGCCCCGTGGGTGGCACCAACACCTCCCACGGGACCAATGTAACTCGTAGGAACTGACCCCGCAGCCGCGGGACTACCGGTTTGAGAATACGATGATAATTTGCATATTTTTAGACTTAGGCTTAAAAACATGGCATTAGAGGGTGAGAGCTCAAAACAGCCCCGAACGTCCCCGTGGGTGGCACCAACACCTCCAACGGGACCAATGTAACTCGTAGAAAATGACCCCGTAGCCGCGGGACTCTCGATTTGAGAATATGATGATAATATGCTTATTTCTAGACTTAGGATTAAAAACATGGCGTTAGTGGGTGAGAACTCGAAATGGCCCCCGAACGTCCCCGTGGGTGGGACCAACACCTCTCATGGGACGAGTGTAACTCGTAGGAACTGACCCCGCAACCGCAGGACTCCCGATTTGAGAATACGACGGTAATTTGCATATTTCTAGACTTATGCAAAACATGGGGTTAGAGGGTGAAAACTCGAAACAGCCCCCGAATGGCCCCGTGGGTGGCACCAACACCTCCCACGGGACCAATGTAACTAGGAGGAACTGACCCCGCAGCCGCGAGAATCCCAGTTTGAGAATACGAAGGTAATTTGCATATTTGTAGACTTATGCATAAAAACATGGCGTTCGAGGGTGAGAACTCGAAACATTCCCTGAACGGCCCGGTGGGTGGTCCCAATAACTCCCACGTGACCAATGTAACTTGTAGGAACTAACCCCGCTACCGCGGGTTCCCGGTTTGAGAATACGATGGTAATTATCAAATTTCTAGACTTAGGCTTAAAAACGTGGCGTTAGAGGGTGAGAACTCGAAACCGCACTCGAACGTCTCCATGGAGGGGACCAACACCTACCTCGGAACCAATGTAACTCGTAGGAATCGACCCCGCAGTCGCGGGACTTACGGTTTGAGAATACGATGGTAATTTTCATATTTCTAGACTTAGGCTTAAAATCATGGCGTTATAGGGTGAAAACTCGAAACAGCCCCCGAACGGCCCTGTGGGTGGCACCAACATCACCCACGGGACCAATGTGACTCATAGGAACTGACCCCGCACCCGCGGGACTCCCGGTTTGAGAATGCGATGATAATTTGCATATTTCTAGATTTAGACTTAAAAACATGGCGTTAGAGGGTGATTACTCGAAACAGTCACCGAACATCCCCGTGGGTGGCACCAACACCACTCACGATACCAATGTAACTCGTAGGTACTGATCCCGCAACCGCGGGACTATCGATTTGAGAATACAAAGATAATTTGCATAATTCTAGACTTAGGCTTGAAAACATAGCGTTAGAGGGTGAAAACTCGAAACATACCTCGAACATCCCCGTGGGTGGCACCAACAGCTCCCATGTGACCAATGTAACCCGTAGGAACTGACCCCGCAGCCGCGGGACTCTCGGTTTGAGAATACGATGATAATATACATATTTCTAGAATTAGGCTTAAAAACATGGCATTAGAGGGTGAGAACTCGAAACGGCACCCGAACGTCCCCGTGGGTTACACCGACACCTCTCATGGGACCAATGTAACTCGTAGGAACTGACCCGCAGCCGCGGGACAATCGGTTTGAGAATATGAAGGTAATTTGTATATTTCTAGACTTAGGCAAAACATGGCATTAGACGGTGAAAACTCAAAACAGCCCCCGAACGGCCTCGCGGGTGGCACCAACAGCTCCCACGGGACCAATGTAACTCAAAGGAACTGACCCCTCAGCCGCGGGACTACCGGTTTGAGAATACGATGATAATTTGCATATTTTTAGACTTAGCCATAAAAACATGGCGTTTGAGGGTGAGAGCACGAAACAGCCCCGAACGTCCCCGTGGGTGGCACCAACACCTCCAACGGGACCAATGTAACTCGTAGAAAATGACCCCGTAGCCGCGGGACTCTCGATTTGAGAACACGATGATAATATGCTTATTCCTAGACTTAGGATTAAAAACATGGCGTTAGTGGGTGAGAACTCGAAACGGCACCCGAATGTTTCCGTGGGCGGGACCAACACCTCACATGGGAACAGTGTAACTCGTAGGAACTGACCCCGCTAACGCAGGACTCCCGATTTGAGAATACGATGGAAATTTGCAAATTTCTAGACTTATGCAAAACATGGCGTTAGAGGGTGAAAACTCGAAACAGCCACCGAATGGCCTCGTGGGTGGCACCAACACCTCCCACGGGACCAATGTAACTCGTAGGAACTGACCCCGCAGCCGCGAAACTCCCGGTTTGAGAATACGAAGGTAATTTGCATATTTCAAGACTTAGGCATAAAAACATGGCGTTCGAGGGTGAGAACTCAAAACATCCCCCGAACGGCCCGGTGGGTGGCCCCAACAACTCCCACGGGACCAATGTAACTTGTAGGAACTGACCCCGCTGCCGCGGGTTCCCGGTTTGAGAATATGATGGTAATTTTCAAACGTCTCCGTGGAGGGGACCAACGCCTCCCTCTGGAACAATGTAACTCGTAGGAATTGACCCCGCAGTCGCGGAACTTCCGGTTTGAGAATACGATGGTAATTTTCATATTTTTAGACCGAGGCTTAAAATCATGGCGTTAGAGGGTGAAAACTCGGAACAGCCCCCGAACGGCCCCGTGGGTGGCACCAACACCACCCACGGGACAAATGTGACTCGTAGGAACTGACCCCGCACCCGCGGGACTCCCGGTTTGATAATGCGATGATAATATGCATATTTCTAGATTTAGGCTTAAAAACATGGCGTTAGAGGGTGATAACTCGAAACAGCCGTCGAACATCCCCGTGGGTGGCACCAACACCACTCACGGGACCAATGTAACTCGTAGGAACTGATCCCGCAGCCGCGGGACTCTCCATTTGAGAATACGAAGATAATTTGCATAATTATAGACTTAGGCTTAAAAACATAGCGTTAGAGGGTGAAAACTCGAAACATACCTCGAACATCCCCGTGGGTGGCACTAACACCTCCCATGGGACCAATGTAACCCGTAGGAACTGACCCCGCAGCCGCGGGACTCCCGGTTTGAGAATATGATGATAATATGCATATTTCTAGACTTAGGCTTAAAAACATGGCGTTAGAGGGTGATAACTCGAAACAGCCCCCGATCATCCCCGTGGGTGGCACCAACACCACTCACGGGACCAATGTAACTCGTAGGAACTGATCCCGCAGTCGTGGGACTCTCGATTTGAGAATACGAAGATAATTTGGATAATTCTAGACTTAGGTATAAAAACATAGCGTTAGAGGGTGAAAACTCGAAACATACCTCGAACATCCCCGTGGGTGGCACCAACACCTCCCATGGGACCAATGTAACCCGTAGGAACTGACCCCGCAACCGCGGGACTCCCGATTTGAGAATATGATGATAATATGCATATTTCTAGACTTAGGCTTAAAAACAAGGCGTTAGAGGGTGAGAACTCGAAACGGCACCCGAACATCCCTGTGGGTGGGACCAACACCTCTCATGGGACCAGTGTACTCGAAGGAAATGACCCCGCAGCCGCAGGACTCCGAAATTGAGAATACGATGGTAATTTGTATATTTTTAGAATTAGGATTTAAAATATGGTGTTAGAGGGTGAAAACTCGAAACAGACCCCGTACAGCCCCGTGGGAGGTACCAACACCTCCCACGCGACCAATGTAACTCATAGGAACTGACCCAGCAGCCGCGAGACTCCCGGTTTGGGAATACGATGATATTTGCATATTTCTAGACTTAGGCTTAAAAACATAGCGTTAGAGGGTGAAAACTCGAAACATACCCCGAACATCCCCGTGGGTGGCACCAACACCTCCCATGGGACCAATGTAACTCGTAGGAACTGACCCCGCAGCCGCGGGCTTCCCGGTTTGATAATACGATGATAATATGCATATTTCTTGACTTAGGCTTAAAAACATGGCATTAGAGGGTGAGAACTCGAAACGGCACCCGAACGTCCCCGTGGGTGGCACCGACACCTCCCATGGGACCAATGTAACTCCCAGGAACTGACCTCGCAGCCGCGGGACAACAGGTTTGAGAATATGAAGGTAATTTTTATATTTCTAGACTTAGGCAAAACATGGCGTTAGACGGTGAAAACTCGAAACAGCCCCCGAACGGCCCAGTGGGTGGCACCAACACCTCCCACGGGACCAATGTAACTCGTAGGAACTGACCCCGCAGCCGCGGGACTACCGGTTTGAGAATACGATAATAATTTCCATATTTTTAGACTTAGGAGTAAAAACATGGCGTTCGAGGGTGAGAACTCGAAACATCCCCCGAACGGCCTGGTGGGTGGCCCCAACAACTCCCACGGGACCAATGTAACTTGTAGGAACTGACCCCGCTTCCGCGGGTTCCCGGTTTGATAATACGACGGTAATTTTCAAATTTCTAGACTTAGGCTTAAAAACGTGGCGTTAGAGGGTGAGAAATCGAAACAGCACTCGAACGTCTCTGTGGAGGGGACCAACACCTCCCTCGGGACCAATGTAACTCGTAGGAACTGACCCCGCAGTCGCGGGACTTCCGGTTTGACAATACGACGGTAATTTTCATATTTCTCTACTTAGGCTTAAAAACATGGCGTTAGAGGGTGAAAACTCAAAACAGCCCCCGAACGGCCCCGTAGGTGGCACCAACACCACCCACGGGACCAATGTGACTCGTAGGAACTGACCCCGCAGCCGCGGGACTCCCGGTTTGAGAATGCGATGATAATTTGCATATTTCTAGATTTAGGCTTAAAAACATGGCGTTAGAGGTTGATAACTCGAAACAGCCGCCGAATATCCTCGTGGGTGGCACCAACACCACTCACGGGAACAATGTAACTCGTAGGAACTGATCCCGCAGCCGCGGGACTCTCGATTTGAGAATACGAAAATAATTTGCACAATTCTAGACTTAGGCTTAAAAACATAGCGTTAGAGGGTGAAAACTCGAAACATACCTCGAATATGCCCGTGGGTGGCACCAACACCTCCCATGGGACCAATGTAACCCGTAGGAACTGACCCAGCAGCCGCGAGACTCCCGGTTTGGGAATACGATGATATTTGCATATTTCTAGACTTAGGCTTAAAAACATGGTGTTTGAGGGTGAAAACTCGAAACAGCCCCGGAATGGCCCTGTGGGTGGCACCAACACCTCCCACGGGACCAATGTAACTCGTAGGAACTGACCCCGCAGTCGCGGGACTCCCGATTCGAGAATACGATGATAATTTGCATATTTCTAGACTTAGGCTTAAAAACATGGCGTTAGAGGGTGAGAACTCGAAACAGCCCCTGAAAGTCCTCGTGGGAGGCACCAACACCTCCCATGGGGCCAATGTAAATCGTAGGAACTGACCCAGTAGCCGCGGGACTCCCAGTTAGAGAATACGAATGTAATTTATATATTTCTAGACTTAGGCAAAACATGGCGTTAGAGGGTGAAAACTCGAAACTGACACCGAACGGCCCGGTGGGAGGCACCAACACCTCCCACGGGACCAATGTAACTAATAGGAGCTCACCCCGCAGCCGCGAGACTCCTGGTTTGAGAATACGAAGGTAATTTGCATATTTCTAGACTTAGGCTTAAAAACTTGGAGTTAGAGGGTGAGAACTCGAAATAGACCCCGAACGCCCCCATGGGTGGCACGAACACCTCCCACGGGACCAATGTAACGCGTAGGAATTGACCCCGCTGCCGCGGGACTACCGGTTTGTGAATACGACGAGAATTTGCATATTTCTAGACTTAGGCTTAAAAACATGGCTTTAGAGGGCGAGAGCTCGAAACAGCCCCGAACATCCCCGTGGGTGGCACCAATACCTCCACCGGGACCAATGTAACTCGTAGAAACTGACCCCGAAGCCACGGGACTATTAGTTTGAGAATACGATGATAATATGCATATTTTAAGACTTAGGCTTAAAAACATGGCGTTAGAGGGTGAGAACTCGAAACGGCCCCCGAACGTCCCCGTGAGTGGGACCAACACCTCTCATGGGGCCAGTGTATCTCGTAGGAACTAACCCCGCAGCCGCAGGACTCCCGATTTGAGAATACGACGATAATTTGCATATTTATAGACTTAAGTAAAACTTGGCGTTAGAGGGTGAAAACTCGAAACATCCCCCGAACGACCCTGTGGGTGGCACCAACACCTCCCTCGGGATAATTGTAACTCGTAGGAACTGACCCCGCAGCCGCGAGACTCCCGGTTTGAGAATACGAAGGTAATTTTCATATTTATAGACTTAGGCTTAAAAACATGGCGTTAGAGGGTGAGAACTCGAAATAGCCCCCGAACGGCCCCGTGGGTGGCCCCAACACCTCCCACGGGACCAATAAAACTCGTAAGAACAGACCCCGCAACAGCGGGACTCTCGATTTGAGAATACGACGGTAATTTGCATATTTCTAGACTTATCCTTAAAAACATGGAGTTAGAGGGTGAGAACTCGAAACAGCCCCCGAACGTCCCCGTGGGTGGCACCAACACCTCCCATGGGACCAATGTAACTCGTAGGAACTGACCCCGCCGCCGCGGGACTCCCGATTTGAGAATACAAAGGTAATTTTCATATTTCTTGACTTAGGCAAAACATGGAGTTAGAGGGTGAAAACTCGAAACAGCCCCTGAACGGCCCCGTGGGTGGCACCAACACGTCCCACGGGACCAATGTAACTGATAGGAACTGACCCCGCAGCCGCGGGACTCTCGATTTGAGAATGCGACGGTAATTTGCATATTTCTGGAATTAAGCTTTAAAACATCGCATTAGATGGTGAAAACTTGAAACAGACCCCGAACGACCCCGTGGGTGGCAACAACACCTCCCACGGGACCAATGTAACTCGTAGGAACTGACCCCACAGCCGCGGGACTCCCGATTCGAGAATACGATGGTAATTTGCATATTTCTAGACTTAGGCTTAAAAACATGGCGTTAGATGGTGAGAACACGAAACAGCCCCTGAAAGTCTGCGTGGGAGGCACCAACACCTCCCATGTGACCAATGTAAATCGTAGGAACTGACCCAGTAGCCGCGGGACTCCCAATTAGAGAATACGAATGTAATTTATATATTTCTAGACTTAGGCAAAACATGGCGTTAGAGGGTGAAAACTCAAAACTGACACCGAACAACCCCGTGGGAGGCACCAACACCTCCCACGGGACCAATGTAACTAATAGGAGCTCACCCCGCAGCCGCGAGACTCCCGGTTTGAGAATATGAAGGTAATTTGCATATTTCTAGACTTAGGCTTAAAAACTTGGAGTTAGAGGGTGAGAACTCGAAACAGCCCCCGAACGCCCCCATGGGTGGCACGAACACCTCCCACGGGACCAATGTAACGCGTAGGAATTGACCCCGCTGCCGCGGGACTACCGGTTTGTGAATACGACGAGAATTTGCATATTTCTAGACTTAGGCTTAAAAACATGGCTTTAGAGGGTGAGAGCTCGAAACAGCCCCGAACATCCCCGTGGGTGGCACCAATACCTCCACCGGGACCAATGTAACTCGTAGAAACTGACCCCGAAGCCACGGGATAGTTTGAGAATACGATGATAATATGCATATTTCTAGACTTAGGCTTAAAAACATGGCGTTAGAGGGTGAGAACTCGAAACGGCCCCCGAACGTCCCCGTGAGTGGGACCAACACCTCTCATGGGGCCAGTGTATCTCGTAGGAACTAACCCCGCAGCCGCATGACTCCCAATTTGAGAATACGACGATAATTTGCATATTTATAGACCTAAGGAAAACTTGGCGTTAGAGGGTGAAAACTCGAAACAGCCCCCGAACGACCCTGTGGGTGGCACCAACACCTCCCTCATGATAATTGTAACTCGTAGGAACTGACCCCGCAGCCGCGAGACTCCCGGTTTGAGAATACGAAGGTAATTTTTATATTTATAGACTTAGGCTTAAAAACATGGCTTTAGAGGGTGAGAACTCGAAATAGCCCCCGAACGGCCCCGTGGGTGGTCCCAACACCTCCCACGGGACCAGTAAAACTCGTAAGAACAGACCCCGCAACAGCGGGACTCTCGATTTGAGAATACGACGGTAATTTGCATATTTCTAGACTTATCCTTAAAAACATGGAGTTAGAGGGTGAGAACTCAAAACAGCCCCCGAACGTCCCCGTGGGTGGCACCAACACCTCCCATGGGACCAATGTAACTCGTAGGAACTGACCCCGCCGCCGCGGGACTCCCGGTTTGAGAATACAAAGGTAATTTTCATATTTCTAGACTTATGCAAAACATGGAGTTAGAGGGTGAAAACTCGAAATAGCCCCTGAACGGCCCCGTGGGTGGCACCAACACCTCCCACGGGACCAATGTAACTCATAGGAACTGACCCCGCAGCCGCGGGACTCCCGGTTTGAGAATAAGATGATAATTTGTATATTTCTAGACTTAGGCTTAAAAACATGGCGTTAGAGGGTGAGAACTCGAAACAGCCCCCGAACGTCCCCGTGGGTGGCACCAACACCTCTCACGGGACCAATGTAACTCGTAGGAACTGATCCTGCAGCCGCGGGACTCTGGGTTTGAGAATACGAAGATAATTTGCATATTTCTAGACATAGGCTTAAAAACATAGCGTTAGAGGGTGAAAACTCGAAACATACCCCGAACATCCCCGTGGGTGGCACCAACACCTCCCATGGGACGAATGTAACTCGTAGGAACTCACCCCGCAGTCGCGGGACTCCCGGTTTGAGAATACGATGATAATATGTATATTTCTAGACTTAGGCTTAAAAACATGGCGTTAGAGGGTGAGAACTCGAAACGGCACCCGAATGTCCCCGTGGGTGGCACCGACACCTCCCATGGGACCAATGTAACTCGTAGGAACTGACCCCACATCCGCGGGACAACCGGTTTGAGAATGCGATGATAATTTGCATATTTCTAGATTTAGGCTTAAAAACATGGCGTTAGAGGGTGATAACTCGAAACAGCCGCCGAACATCCCCGTGGGTGGGACCAATGTAACTCGAAGGAACTGATCCCGTAGCCGCGGGACTCTCGATTTGAGAATACGAAGATAATTTTCATAATTCTAGACTTAGGCTTAAAAAAATAGAGTTAGAGGGTGAAAACTAGAAACATACCTCGAACAACCCCGTGGGTGGCCCCAACACCTCCCATGGGACCAATGTAACCCGTTGGAACTTACCCCGCAGCCGCGGGACTCCCGGTTTGAGAATATGATGATAATATGCATATGTCTAGACTTAGGCTTAAAAACATGGCGTTAGAGGGTGAGAACTCGAAACGGCACCCGAACGTCCCTGTGGGTGGGACCAACACCTCTCATGGGACCAGTGTACTCGAAGGAAATGACCCCGCAGCCGTAGGACTCCCGATTTGAGAATACGATGGTAATTTGAATATTTTTAGAATTAGGCTTAAAAACATGGTGTTAGATGGTGAAAACTCAAAACAGACTCCGTACGGCCCCGGGGGAGGTACCAACAACTCCCACGTGACCAATGTA
This sequence comes from Sambucus nigra, assembly GCA_949130495.1. Classification (NCBI taxonomy): domain Eukaryota; kingdom Viridiplantae; phylum Streptophyta; class Magnoliopsida; order Dipsacales; family Adoxaceae; genus Sambucus; species Sambucus nigra. Next base: position 188,142,751 of record OX422224.1, on the reverse strand, counting down.
AGTCATAGGATTTGAGCTAGCATCCGCGAGACTCCCAGTTTGGGAATACGAAGATATTTGCATATTTCTAGACTTAGGCTTAAAAACATAGCGTTAGAGGGTGAAAACTCGAAACATACCCCGAACATCCCCGTGGGTGGCACCAACACCTCCCATGGGACCAATGTAACTCGTAGAAACTGACCCCGCAGCCGCGGGACTCCCGGTTTGAGAGTACGATGATAATACGCATATTTCTAGACTTAGGCTTAAAAACATGGCGTTAGCAGGTGAGAACTCGAAACGGCACCCGAACGTCCCCGTGGGTGGCACCGACACCTCCCATGGGACCAATGTAACTCATAGGAACTGACCCCGCAGCCGCTGGACAACCGGTTTGAGAATATGAAGGTAATTTTTATATTTCTAGACTTAGGCAAAACATGGCGTTAGATGGTGAAAACTCGAAACAGCCCCCGAACGGCCCCGTGGGTGGCACCAACACCTCCCACGGGACCAATGTAACTCGTAGGAACTGACCCTGCAGCCGCAGGACTACTGGTTTGAGAATACGAAGATAATTTGCATATTTTTAGACTTAGGTTTAAAAACATGACGTTAGAGTGTGAGAGCTCGAAACAGCCCCGAACGTCCCCGTGGGTGGCACCAACACCTCCAACGGGACCAATGTAACTCGTAGAAAATGACCTCGTAGCCGCGGAACTCTCGGTTTGAGAATACAATGATAATATGCTTATTTCTAGACTTAGGATTAAAAACATGGCGTTAGTGGGTGAGAACTCGAAACGGCCCCCGAACGTCCCCGTGGGTAGGACCAACACCTCTCATGGGACCAGTGTAACTCGTAGGAACTGACCCCGCAGCCGCAGGACTCCCGATTTAAGAATACGATGGTAATTTGCATATTTCTAGACTTATACAAAACATGGCGTTAGAGGGTGAAAACTCGAAACAACCCCCGTATGGCCCCGTTGGTGGCACCAACACCTCCCACGGTTGCAATGTAACTCGTAGGAACTATCCCCGCAGCCGCGAGACTCCCGGTTTGAGAATACAAATGTAATTTACATATTTCTAGACTTAGGAGTAAAAACATGGCGTTCGAGGGTGAGAACTCGAAACATCCCCCGAACGGGCCGGTGGGTGGCCCCAACAACTCCCACGGGAACAATGTAACTTGTAGGAATTGACCCCGCTGCCGCGGATTCCCGGCTTGAGAATACGATGGTAATTTTCAAATTTCTAGACTTAGGCTTAAAAACGTGGCGTTAGAGGGTGAGAACTCGAAACAGCACTCGAACGTCTCCGTGGAGGGGACCAACACCTCCCTCGGAACCAATGTAACTCGTAGGAATTGACCCCGCTGTCGCGGGACTTCCGGTTTGAGAATACGATGGTAATTTTCATATTTCTAGACTTAGTCTTGAAAACATGGCGTTAGAGGGTGAAAACTCGAAACAACCCCCGAACGGCCCCGTGGGTGGTACCAACACCACCCACGGGTCCAATGTGACTCATATGACCAATGTAACCCGTAGGAACTGACCCCGCAGCCGCGGGACTCCCGGTTTGAGAATACGATGATAATATGCATATTTCTAGACTTAGGCTTAAAAACATGGCATTTGAGGGTGAGAACTCGAAATGACACCGAACGTCCCCGTGGGTGGGACCAACCCCTCTCATGGGACCAGTGTACTTGAAGGAAATGACCCCGCAGCCACAGGACTCCCGATTTGAGAATACGATGGTAATTTGTATATTTTTAGAATTAGGCTTAAAAACATGGTGTTAGAGGGTGAAAACTCAAAACAGACCCCGTACGGCCCCGTGGGAGGTACCAACACCTCCCACGCGACCAATGTAACTCATAGGAACTGACCCAGCAGCCACGAGACTCCTGGTTTGGGAATACGACGATATTTTTATATTTTTAGACTTAGGCTTAAAAACATAGCGTTAGAGGGTGAAAACTCGAAACATACCCCGAACATCCCCGTGGGTGGCACCAACACCTCCCATGGGACCAATGTAACTTGTAGGAACTGACCCCGCAGCCGCGGGACTCCCGGTTTGAGACTACGGTGATAATATGCATATTTCTCGACTTAGGCTTAAAAACATGGCGTTAGAGGGTGAGAACTCAAAACCGCACCCGAACGTCCCCGTGGGTGGCACCGACACCTCCCATGGGACCAATGTAACTCGTAGGAACTGAGCTCGAAACAGCACTCGAACGTCTCCGTGCAGGGGACCCACACCTCCCACGGGACCAATGTAACTCGTAGGAACTGACCCCGCAGCCGCGGGACAACCGGTTTGAGAATATGAAGGTAATTTGTATATTTCTAGACTTAGGCTAAACATGGCGTTAGACGGTGAAAACTCGAAACATCCCTCGAACGGCCCCCTGGGTGGCACCAACACCTCCCACGGGACCAATGTAACTCGTAGGAACTGACCCCGCAGCCGCGGGATTACCGGTTTGAGAATACGAAGATAATTTGCATATTTTTAGACTTAGGTTTAAAAACATGGCGTTAGAGGTTGAGAGCTCGAAATAGCCCCGAACGTCCCCATGGGTGGAACCAACACCTCCAGCGGGACCAATGTAACTCGTAGAAAATGACCTCGTAGCCGCGGGACTCTCGGTTTGAGAATACATTGATAATATGCTTATTTCTAGACTTAGGATAAAAAACATGGCGTTAGTGAGTGAGAACTCGAAACGGCCTCCGAACGTCCCTGTGGGTGGGACCAACACCTCTCATGGGACCAGTGTAACTCGTAGGAACTGACCCCGCAGCCGCAAGACTCCCGATTCGAGAATACGATGGTAATTTGCATATTTTTAGACTTATGCAAAACATGGCGTTAGAGGGTGAAAACTCGAAACATCCCCCGAATGGCCCCGTTGGTGGCACCAACACCTCCCAGGGGAGCAATGTAACTCGTAGGAACTGTCCCCGCAGCCGCGAGACTCCCGGTTTGAGAATACGAAGGTAATTTGCATATTTCTAGACTTAGGCGTAAAAACATTGCGTTCGAGGGTGAGAACTTGAAATATCCTCCGAACGGCCTGGTGGGTGGCCCCAACAACTCCCACGGGACCAATGTAACTTGTAGGAATTGACCCCGCTGCCGCGGGTTCCCAATTTGAGAATACGAAGGTAATTTTCAAATTTCTAGACTTAGGCTTAAAAACGTGGCGTTAGAGGGTGAGAACTCGAAACAGCACTCGAACGTCTCCATAGAGAGGACCAACACCTCCTTCGGGACCAATGTAACTCGTAGGAACTGAGCTCGAAACAGCACTCGAACGTCTCCGTGCAGGGGACCCACACCTCCCACGGGACCAATGTAACTCGTAGGAACTGACCCCGCAGCCGCGGGACAACCGGTTTGAGAATATGAAGGTAATTTGTATATTTCTAGACTTAGGCTAAACATGGCGTTAGACGATGAAAACTCGAAACATCCCTCGAACGGCCCCCTGGGTGGCACCAACACCTCCCACGGGACCAATGTAACTCGTAGGAACTGACCCCGCAGCCGCGGGATTACCGGTTTGAGAATACGAAGATAATTTGCATATTTTTAGACTTAGGTTTAAAAACTTGGCGTTAGAGGGTGAGAGCTCGAAATAGCCCCGAACGTCCCCATGGGTGGAACCAACACCTCCAGCGGGACCAATGTAACTCGTAGAAAATGACCTCGTAGCCGCGGGACTCTCGGTTTGAGAATACATTGATAATATGCTTATTTCTAGACTTAGGATAAAAAACATGGCGTTAGTGAGTGAGAACTCGAAACGGCCTCCGAACGTCCCTGTGGGTGGGACCAACACCTCTCATGGGACCAGTGTAACTCGTAGGAACTGACCCCGCAGCCGCAAGACTCCCGATTCGAGAATACGATGGTAATTTGCATATTTTTAGACTTATGCAAAACATGGCGTTAGAGGGTGAAAACTCGAAACAGCCCCCGAATGGCCCCGTTGGTGGCACCAACACCTCCCAGGGGAGCAATGTAACTCGTAGGAACTGTCCCCGCAGCCGCGAGACTCCCGGTTTGAGAATACGAAGGTAATTTGCATATTTCTAGACTTAGGCGTAAAAACATTGCGTTCGAGGGTGAGAACTTGAAATATCCTCCGAACGGCCTGGTGGGTGGCCCCAACAACTCCCACGGGACCAATGTAACTTGTAGGAATTGACCCCGCTGCCGCGGGTTCCCAATTTGAGAATACGAAGGTAATTTTTAAATTTCTAGACTTAGGCTTAAAAACGTGGCGTTAGAGGGTGAGAACTCGAAACAGCACTCGAACGTCTCCATAGAGAGGACCAACACCTCCTTCGGGACCAATGTAACTCGTAGGAACTGAGCTCGAAACAGCACTCGAACGTCTCCGTGCAGGGGACCCACACCTCCCACGGGACCAATGTAACTCGTAGGAACTGATCCCGCAGCCGCGGGACTCTCGATTTGAGAATACGAAGATAATTTGCATAATTCTAGACTTAGGCTTAAAAACATTGCGTTAGAGGGTGAAAACTCGAAACATACCTCGAACATCCCCGTGGGTGGCACCAACACCTCCCATGGGACCAATGTAACCCGTAGGAACTGACCCCGCAGCCGCGGGACTCTCGGTTTGAGAATACGATGATAATATGCATATTTCTAGACTTAGGCTTAAAAACATGGCGTTAGAGGGTGAGAACTCGAAACGGCACCCGAACGTGCCCGTGGGTGGGGCCAACACCTCTCATGGGACCAGTGTACTCGCAAGACTCCTGATTTGAGAATACGATGGAAATTTACATATTTTAAGAATTAGGCTTAAAATCAAGGTGTTAGAGGGTGAAAACTCGAAACAGAACCCGTACGGCCCTGTGGGAGGTACCAACACCTCCCACGCGACCAATGTAACTCATAGGAACTGACCCATCATCCGCGAGACTCCCGGTTTGGGAATACGATGATATTTGCATATTTCTAGACTTAGGCTTAAAAACATGGTGTTAGAGGGTGAAAACTCGAAATAGCCCCGGAATGGCCCCGTGGGTGGCACCAACACCTCCCACAGGACCAATGTAACTCGTAGGAACTAACCCCACAGCCGCGGGACTCTCGGTTTGAGAATACGACGGTAATTTGCATGAATTAAGGTTTAAAACATGGCATTAGATGCTGAAAACTTGAAACAGACCCCGAACGACCCCATGGGTGGCAACAACACCTCCCACGGGACCAATGTAACTCGTAGGAACTGACCCCGCAGCCGCGGGACTCCCGATTCGAGAATACGACGATAATTTGCATATTTCTAGACTTAGGCTTAAAAACATGGCGTTAGAGGGTTAGAACACTAAACAGCCCCTGAAAGTCCGCGTGGGAGGCACCAACACCGCCCATGGAACCAATGTAAATCGTAGGAACTGACCCAGTAGCCGCAGGACTCCCAGTTAGAGAATACGAATGTAATTTATATATTTCTAGACTTAGGCAAGACATGGCGTTAGAGGGTGAAAACTCGAAATTGACACCGAACGGCCCCGTGGGAGGCAGCAACACCTCCCACGGGACCAATGTAACTAATAGGAGCTGACCCCGCAGCCGCGCGACTCCCGCTTTGAGAATACGAAGGTAATTTGCATATTTCTAGACTTAAGATTAAAAACTTGGAGTTAGAGGGTGAGAACTTGAAACAGCCCCCGAACGCCCCCATGGGTGGCACCAACACCTCCCACGGGACCAATGTAACTCGTAGGAATTGACCCCGCTGCCGCGGGACTACCGGTTTGTGAATACGACTAGAATTTGCATATTTCTAGACTTAGGTTTAAAAACATGGCTTTAGAGGGTGAGAGCTCGAAACAGCCCCGAACATCCCCGTGCGTGGCACCAATACCTCCAACGGGACCAATGTAACTCGTAGAAACTGACCCCGAAGCCACGGGACTATTAGTTTTAGAATACGATGATAATATGCATATTTCTTGACTTAGGCTTAAAAACATGGCATTAGAGGGTGAGAACTCGAAACAGCCCCCGAACGTCCCTGTGGGTGGGACCAACACCTCTCATGGGACTAGTGTATGTCGTAGGAACTAACCCCACAGCCGCAGTACTCCCGATTTGAGAATACGACAATAATTCGCATATTTATAGACTTAAGGAAAACTTGGCGTTAGAGGGTGAAAACTCGAAACAGCCCCCGAACGACCCTGTGGGTGGCACCAACACCTCCCTTGGGACAATTGTAACTCGTAGGAACTGACCCCGCAGCCGCGAGACTCCCGGTTTGAGTATACGAAGGTAATTTGCATATTTATAGACTTAGGCTTAAAAACATGGCGTTAGAGGGTGAGAACAAGAAACAGCCCCCGAACGGCCCCGTGGGTGGCCCCAACACCTCCCACGGGACCAATAAAACTTGTAAGAACAGACCCCGCAACCGCGGGACTCTCGATTTGAGAATACGACGGTAATTTGCATATTTCTAGACTTATCCTTAAAAACATGGAGTTAGAGGGTGAGAACTTGAAACAGCCCCCGAACGTCCCCGTGGGTGGCACCAACACCTCCCACGTGACCAATGTAACTCGTAGGAACTGACCCCGCCGCCGCGAGACTCACGGTTTGAGAATACAATGGTAATTTTCATATTTCTAGACTTAGGCAAAACATGGAGTTAGAGGGTGAAACCTCGAAACAGCCCCTGAGCGGCCAACACCTCCCACGGGACCAATGTAACTCATAGGAACTGACCCCGCAGCCGCGGGACTCCCAGTTTGAGAATACGATGATAATTTGTATATTTCTAGACTTAGGCTTAAAAACATGGCGTTAGAGGGTGAGAACTCGAAATAACCCACGAACGTCCCCGTGGGTGGCACCAACACCTCTCACGGGACCAATGTAACTCGTAGGAACTGATCCTGCTGCCGCGGGACTCTCGGTTTGAGAATACGAAGATAATTTGCATATTTCTAGACTTAGGCTTAAAAACATAGCGTTAGAGGGTGAAAACTCGAAACATACCCCGTACATCCCTGTGGGTGGCACCAACACCTCCCATGGGACCAATGTAACTCGTAGGAACTGACCCCGCTGCCGCGGGACTCCCGATTTGAGAATACGATGATAATATGCATATCTCTAGACTTAGGCTTAAAAACATGGCGTTAGAGGCTGAGAACTCGAAACGACACCCGAACGTCCCCGTGGGTGGCACCGACACCTCCCATGGGACCAATGTAACTCGTAGGAACTGACCCCGCAGCCGCGGGACAACCGGCTTGAGAATATGAAGGTAATTTGTATATTTCCACACTTAGGCAAAACATGGCGTTAGACGGTGAAAACTCGAAACAGCCCCCGAACGGCCCCATGGGTGGCACTAACACCTCCCACGGGACCAATGTAACTCGTAGGAACTGACCCTGCAGCCGCTGGACTACCGGTTTGAGAATACGATGATAATTTGCATATTTGTAGACTTAGGCTTAAAAACATGGAGTTAGAGAGTGAGAGCTCGAAACAGCCCCGAACGTCCCCGTGGGTGGGACCAACACCTCCAACGGGACCAATGTAACTTGTAGAAAATGACCCCGTAGCCGTGGGACTCTCAGTTTCAGAAAACGATGATAATATGCTTATTTCTAGACCTAGGATTAAAAACATGGCGTTAGTGGGTGAGAACTAGAAACGGCCCCCGAACGTCCCCGTGGGTGAGACCAACACCTCTCATGGGACCAGTGTAACTCGTAGGAACTGACCCCGCACCCGCAGGACTCCAGATTTGAGAATACGACGGTAATTTGCATATTTCTAGACTTATGCAAAAAATGGCGTCAGAGGGTGATAACTCGAAACAGCGCCCGAATGGCCTCGTGGGTGGCACCAACACCTCCCACGGGACCAATGTAACTCGTAGGAACAGACCCCGCAGCCACGAGACTCCCGATTTGAGAATTCGAAGGTAATTTGCATATTTCTAGACTTAGGCGTAAAAACATGGCGTTCGAGGGTGAGAACTCGAAACATCCCACGAACGGCCCAATGGGTGGCCCCAACAACTCCCACGGGACCAGTGTAACTTGTAGGAACTGACCCCGCTGCCGCGGGTTCCCGGTTTGAGAATACGATGGTAATTTTCAAATTTCTAGACTTAGGCTTAAAAACATGGCGTTAGAGGGTGAGAACTCGAAACAGTACTCGAACGTCTCCATAGAGGGGACCAACACCTCCTTCGGGACCAATGTAACTCGTAGGAACTGACCTCGCAGTCGCGGGACTTCCGGTTTGAGAATACGACGGTAATTTTCATATTTCTAGACTTAGGCTTAAAAACATGGCGTTAGAGAGTGAAAACTCGAAATAGCCCCCGAACGGCCCCGTGGGTGGCACCAACACCACCCACGGGTTCAATGTGACTCGTAGGAACTGACCCCGCAGCCGCGGGACTACCGATTTGAGAATGCGAAGATAATTTGCATATTTCTAGATTTAGTCATAAAAACATGGTGTTAGTGGGTGATAACTCGAAACAGCCGTCGAACATTCCCGTGGGTGGCACCAACACCACTCACGGGACCAATGTAACTCGTAGGAACTGATCCCGCAGTCGCGGGACTCTCGATTTGAGAATACGAAGATAATTTGCATAATTCTATACTTAGGCTTAAAAACATAGCGTTAGAGGGTGAAAACTCGAAACAGACCTCGAACATCCCCGTGGGTGGCACCAACACCTCCCATGGGACCAATGTGACCCGTAGGAACTGACCCCGCAGCCGCGGGACTCTCGGTTTGAGAATACGATGATAATATGCATATTTCTAGACTTAGGCTTAAAAACATGGCGTTAGAGGGTGGTAACTCGAAACAGCCCCCGAACATCCCCGTGGGTGGCACCAACACCAGTCACGGGACCAATGTAACTCGTAGGAACTGATCCCGCAGCCGCGGGACTCTCTATTTGAGAATACAAAAATAATTTGCATAATTCTAGACTTAGGATTAAAAACATAGTGTTAGAGGGTGAAAACTCAAAACATACCTCGAACATCCCCGTGGGTGGCACCAACACCTCCGATGGGACTAATGTAACCCGTAGGAACTGACCCCACAGCCGCGGGACTCCCGGTTTGAGAATTCGATGATAATATGCATATTTCTGGACTTAGGCTTAAAAACATGGCATTATAGGGTGAGAACTCGAAACGACACCGAACGTCCCCATGGGTGGGACCAACACCTCTCAAGGGACCAGTGTACTCGAAGGAAATGACCCCGCAGCCGCAGGACTCCCGATTTGAGAATACGATGGTAATTTGTATATTTTTAGAATTAGGCTTAAAAACATGGTGTTGGGGGGTGAAAACTCGAAATAGACCCCGTACGGCCCCGTGGGAGGTACCAACACCTCCCACGCTACCAATGTAACTCATAGGAACTGACCCAGCAGCAGCGAGACTCCCGGTTTGGGAATACGACGATATTTGAATATTTCTAGACTTAGGCTTAAAAACATAGTGTTAGAGGGTGAAAACTCGAAACATACCCCGAACATCCCCGTGGGTGGCACCAACACCTCCCATGGGATCAATGTAACTCGTAGGAACTGACCCCGCAGCCGCAGGACTCCCTGTTTCAGAATACGATGATAATATGCATATTTTTAGACTTGGGCTTAAAAACATGGCGTTAGAGGGTGAGAACTCGAAACGGCACCCGAACGTCCCCGTGGGTGGCACCGACACCTCCCATGGGACCAATGTAACTCGTAGGAACTGACCCCGCAGCCGCGGGACAACCGGTTTGAGAATATGAAGGTAATTTGTATATTTCTAGACTTAGGCAAAACATGGCGTAAGACGGTGAAAACTCAAAACAGCCCCCGAACGGCCCCGTGGGTGGCACCAACACCTCCCACGGGACCAATGTAACTCGTAGGAACTGACCCCGCAGCCGCGGGACTACCGGTTTGAGAATTCGAAGATAATTTGCATATTTTTAGACTTAGGTTTAAAAACATGGCGTTAGAGGTTGAGAGCTCGAAACAGCCCCGAACGTCCTCGTGGGTGGAACCAACACCTCCAATGGGACCAATGTAACTCGTAGAAAATGACCCCGTAGCCGCGGGACTCTCGGTTTGAGAATACATTGATAATATGCTTATTTCTACACTTAGGATTAAAAACATGGCGTTAGTGGGTGAGAACTCGAAACGGCCCCCGAACGTCCCCGTGGGTGGGACCAACACCTCTCATCGGACCAGTGTAACTCGTAGGAACTGACCCCGCACCCGCAGGACTCTAGATTTGAGAATACGACGGTAATTTGCATATTTCTAGACTTATGCAAAACATGGCATTAGAGGGTGAAAACTCGAAACAGCCCCCGAATGGCCCCGTGGGTGGCACAAACACCTCCCACAGGACCAATGTAACTCGGAGGAACTGACCCCGCAGCCACGAGACTCCCGATTTGAGAATTCGAAGGTAATTTGCATATTTCTAGACTTAGGCGTAAAAGCATGGCGTTCGAGGGTGAGAACTCGAAACATCCCACGAACGGCCCTATGGGTGGCCCCAACAACTCCCACGGGACCAGTGTAACTTGTAGAAAATGACTCCGTAGCCGCGGGACTATCGGTTTGAGAAAATGATGATAATATGCTTATTTCTAGAATTAGGATTAAAAACATGGCGTTAGTGGGTGAGAACTAGAAACGGCCCCCGAACATCCCCGTGGGTGGGACCAACACCTCTCATGGGACCAGTGTAACTCGTAGGAACTGACCTCGCAGCCGCAGGACTCCCAATTTGAGAATACGACGGTAATTTGCATATATCTAGACTTATGCAAAACATGGTGTTAGAGGGTGAAAACTCGAAATAGTCCCCGAATGGCCTCGTGGGTGGCACCAACACCTCCCACGGGACCAATGTAACTCGGAGGAACTGACCCCGCAGCCGCGAGACTCCCGGTTTGAGAATTCGAAGGTAATTTGCATATTTCTAGACTTAGGCGTAAAAACATGGCATTCGAGGGTGAGAACTCGAAACATCCCACGAACGGCCCGGTGGGTGGCCCCAATAACTCCCACGGGACCAGTGTAACTTGTAGGAACTGACCCCGCTGCCGCGGGTTCCCGGTTTGAGAATACGATGGTAATTTTCAAATTTCTAGACTTAGGCTTAAAAACGTGGCGTTAGAGGGTGAGAACTCGAAACAGCACTCGAACGTCTCCATAGAGGGGATCAACACCTCCTTTGGGACCAATGTAACTCGTAGGAACTGACCTCGCAGTCGTGGGACTTCCGGTTTGAGAATATGACGGTAATTTTCATATTTCTAGACTTAGGCTTAAATACATGGCGTTAGAGGGTGAAAACTCGAAACAGCCCCCGAACGGCCCCGTGGGTGGCACCAACACTACCCACGGGTCCAATGTGACTCGTAGGAACTGACCCCGCAGCCGCGGGACTCCCGATTTGAGAATGCGATGATAATTTGAATATTTCTAGATTTAGGCTTAAAAACATGGCGTTAGTGGGTGATAACTCGAAACAGCCGTCGAACATTCCCGTGGGTGGCACCAACACCACTCACGGGACCAATGTAACTCGTAGGAACTGATCCCGCAGCCGCGGGACTCTCTATTTGAGAATACAAAAATAATTTGCGTAATTCTAAACTTAGGCTTAAAAACATAGCGTTAGAGGGTGAAAACTCGAAACATACCTCGAACATCCCCGTGGGTGGCACCAACACCTCCCATGGGACCAGTGTAACCCGTAGGAACTGAACCCGCAGCCGCTGGACTCCCGATTTGAGAATACGATGATAATATGCATATTTCTAGACTTAGGTTTAAAAACATGGCATTAGAGGGTGAGAACTCGAAACGACACCGAACGTCCCCGTGGGTGGGACCAACACCTCTCATGGGACCAGTGTACTCGAAGGAAATGACCCCGCAACCGCAGGACTCCCGATTTGAGAATACGATGGTAATTTGTATCTTTTTAGAATTAGGCTTAAAAACATGGTGTTAGAGGGTGAAAACTCGAAACAGACCCCGTACGGCCCCGTGGGAGGTACCAACATCTCCCACGCGACCAATGTAACTCATACGAACTGACCCAGCAGCCGCGAGACTCCCGGTTTGGGAATACGATGATATTTGTATATTTCTAGACTTAGGCTTAAAAACATAGCATTAGAGGGTGAAAAATCGAAACATACCCCGAACATCCCCGTGGGTGGCACCAACACCTCCCATTGGATTAATGTAACTCGTAGGAACTGACCCCGCAGCCGCGGGACTCCCGGTTTCAGAATACGATGATAATATGCATATTTTTAGACTTGGTCTTAAAAACATGGCGTTAGAGGGTGAGAACTCGAAACGGCACCCGAACGTCCCCGTGGGTGGCACCGACACCTCCCATGGGACCAATGTAACTCGTAGGAACTGACCCCGCAGCCGCGGGACAACCGGTTTGAGAATATGAAGGTAATTTGTATATTTCTAGACTTAGGCAAAACATGGCGTAAGATGGTGAAAACTCAAAACAGCCCCCGAACGGCCCCGTGGGTGGCACCAACACCCCCCACGGGACCAATGTAACTCGTAGGAACTGACCCCGCAGCCGCGGGTCTACCGGTTTGAGAATTCGAAGATAATTTGCATATTTTTAGACTTAGGTTTAAAAACATGGCGTTAGAGGGTGAGAGCTCAAAACAGCCCCGAACGTCCCCGTGGGTGGAACCAACACCTCCAATGGGACCAATGTAACTCGTAGAAAATGACCTCGTAGCCGCGGGACTCTCGGTTTGAGAATACATTGATAATATGCTTATTTCTAGACTTCGGATTAAAAACATGGCGTTAGTGGGTGAGAACTCGAAACGGCCCCCGAACGTCCCTGTGGGTGGGACCAACACCTCTCATGGGACCAGTGTAACTCGTAGGAACTGACCCCGCACCCGCAGGACTCCAGATTTGAGAATACCACGGTAATTTGCATATTTCTAGACTTATGCAAAACATGGCGTTAGAGGGTGAAAACTCGAAACAGCCCCCGAATGGCCTCGTGGGTGGCACCAACACCTCCCACGGGACCAATGTAACTCGGAGGAACTGGCCCCGCAGCCGCGGGACTACCGGATTGAGAATACGATGATAATTTGCATATTTTTAGACTTAGGCTTAAAAACATGGAGTTAGAGGGTGAGAGCTCGAAACAGTCCCGAACGTCCCCGTGGGTGGCACCAACACCTCCAACGGGACCAATGTAACTCGTAGAAAATGACCCCGTAGCCGCGGGACTCTCGGTTTGAGAAAACGATGATAATATGCTTATTTCTAGAATTAGGATTAAAAACATGGCGTTAGTGGGTGAGAACTAGAAACGGCCCCCGAACATCCCCGTGGGTGGGACTAACACCTCTCATGGGACCAGTGTAACTCGTAGGAACTGACCTCGCAGCCGCAGGACTCCCAATTTGAGAATACGACGGTAATTTGCATATTTCTAGACTTATGCAAAACATGGCGTTAGAGGGTGAAAACTCGAAACAGCCCCCGAATGGCCTCGTGGGTGGCACCAACACCTCCCACGGGACCAACGTAACTCGGAGGAACTGACCCCGCAGCCGCGAGACTCCTGGTTTGAGAATTCGAAGGTAATTTGCATATTTCTAGACTTAGGCGTAAAAAGATGACATTCGAGGGTGAGAACTCGAAACATCCCACGAACGGCCCGGTGGGTGGCCCCTACAACTCCCACGGGACCAGTGTAACTTGTAGGAACTGACCCCGCTGCCGCGGGTTCCCGGTTTGAGAATACGATGGTAATTTTCAAATTTCTAGACTTAGGCTTAAAAACGTGGCGTTAGAGGGTGAGAACTCGAAACAGCACTCGAACGTCTCCATAGAGGGGAGCAACACCTCCTTCGGGACCAATGTAACTGGTAAGAACTGACCTCGCAGTCGCGGGACTTCCGGTTTGAGAATATGACGGTAATTTTCATATTTCTAGACTTAGGCTTAAAAACATGGCGTTAGAGGGTGAAAACTCGAAACAGCCCCCGAACGGCCCCGTGGGTGGCAGCAACACTACCCACGGGTCCAATGTGACTCGTAGGAACTGACCCCGCAGCCGCGGGACTCCCGATTTGAGAATGCGATGATAATTTGAATATTTTTAGATTTAGGCTTAAAAACATGGCGTTAGTGGGTGATAACTCGAAACAGCCGTCGAACATTCCCGTGGGTGGCACAAACACCACTCACGGGACCAATGTAACTCGTAGGAACTGATCCCGCAGCCGCGGGACTCTCTATTTGAGAATACAAAAATAATTTGCGTAATTTTAGACTTAGGCTTAAAAACATAGCGTTAGAGGGTGAAAACTCGAAACATACCTCGAACATCCCCGTGGGTGGCACCAACACCTCCCATGGGACCAATGTAACCCGTAGGAACTGACCCCGCAACCGCGGGACTCCCGGTTTGAGAATACGATGATAATATGCATATTTCTAGACTTAGGCTTAAAAACATGGCATTAGAGGGTGAGAACTCGAAACGACACCGAACGTCCCCGTGGGTGGGACCAACACCTCTCATGGGACCAGTGTACTCGAAGGAAATGACCCCGCAACCGCAGGACTCCCGATTTGAGAATACGATGGTAATTTGTATATTTTTAGAATTAGGCTTAAAAACATGGTGTTAGAGGGTGAAAACTCGAAACAGACCCCGTACGGCCCCGTGGGAGGTACCAACATCTCCCACGCGACCAATGTAACTCATAGGAACTGACCTAGCAGCCGCGAGACTCCCGGTTTGGGAATACGATGATAATTTGCGTAATTCTAGACTTAGGCTTAAAAACATGGCGTTAGAGGGTGAGAGCTCGAAACAGCTCAAAACGTCCTCGTGGGTGGCACCAATACCTCCAACGGGACCAATGTAACTCGTAGAAAATGACCCCGTAGCTGCGGGACTCTCGGTTTGAGAATACGAAGGTAATTTGCATATTTCTAGACTTAGGTGTAAACACATGGCGTTCGAGGGTGAGAACTCGAAACATCCCCCGAACGGCCCGGTGGGTGGCCCCAACAACTCCCACGGGAGCAATGTAACTCGTAGGAACTGACCCCGCTGCCGCGGGTTCCCGATTTGAGAATACGACGATAATTTCCAAATTTCTGGAATTAGGCTTAAAAACGTGGCGTTAGAGGGTGAGAACTCGAAACAGCACTCGAACGTCTCCGTGGAGGGGACCAACACCTCCCTCGGGACCAATGTAACACGTAGGAATTTACCCCTCTGTCGCGGGACTTTCGGTTTGAGAATACGATGGTAATTTTCAAATTTCTAGACTTAGGCTTAAAAACATGGCGTTAGAGGGTGAAAACTCGAAACATCCCCCGAACATCCCCGTGGGCGGCACCAACACCTCCCACGGGAGCAATGTAACTCGTAGGAACTGTTCCCGCAGCCGTGAGACTCCCGGTTTGAGAATACGAAGGTAATTTGCATATTTCTTGACTTAGGCGTATAAACATGGCGTTCGAGGGTGAGAACTCAAAATATCCCCCGAACGGCCCGGTGGGTGGCCCCAACAACTCCCACGGTACCAATGTAACTTGTAGGAATTGACCCCGCTGCCGCGGGTTCCCGGTTTGAGAATACGACGGTAATTTTCAAATTTCTAGACTTAGGCTTAAAAACGTGGCGTTAGAGGGCGAGAACTCGAAACAACACTCGAACGTCTCCGTGGAGGGGACCAACACCTCCCTCGGGACCAATGTTACTCGTAGGAATTGACCCCGCTGTCGCGGGACTTCTGGTTGGGGAATAAGATGGTAATTTTCAAATGTCTAGACTTAGGCATAAAAACGTGGCGTTAGAGGGTGAGAACTCGAAACAGCACTCGAACGTCTCCGTGGAGGGGACCAACGCCTCCCTCGGGACCAATGTAACTCGTAGGAATAGACCCCGCTGTCGCAGGACTTCCGGTTTGAGAATACGATGGTAATTTTCATATTTCTAGACTTAGGCTTAAAAACATGGCGTTAGAGGGTGAGAACTCGAAACGGCACCCGAACGTCCCCGTGGGTGGCACCGACACCTCCCATGGGACCAATGTAACTCGTAGGAACTGACCCCGCAGCCTCGGGACAACCGGTTTGAGAATATGAAGGTAATTTGTATATTTATAGACTTAGGCTTAAAAACATGGCGTTAGTGGTTGAGAACTCGAAACTGCCCCCGAACATCCCCGTGGGTGGCACCAACACCTCCCACGGGAGCAATGTAACTCGTAGGAACTGTTCCCGCAGCCGTGAGACTCCCGGTTTGAGAATACGAAGGTAATTTGCATATTTCTTGACTTAGGCGTATAAACATGGCGTTCGAGGGTGAGAACTCAAAATATCCCCCGAACGGCCCGGTGGGTGGCCCCAACAACTCCCACGGGACCAATGTAACTTGTAGGAATTGACCCCGCTGCCGCGGGTTCCCGGTTTGAGAATACGACGGTAATTTTCAAATTTCTAGACTTAGGCTTAAAAACGTGGCGTTAGAGGGCGAGAACTCGAAACAACACTCGAACGTCTCCGTGGAGGGGACCAACACCTCCCTCGGGACCAATGTTACTCGTAGGAATTGACCCCGCTGTCGCGGGACTTCTGGTTGGGGAATAAGATGGTAATTTTCAAATGTCTAGACTTAGGCATAAAAACGTGGCGTTAGAGGGTGAGAACTCGAAACAGCACTCGAACGTCTCCGTGGAGGGGACCAACGCCTCCCTCGGGACCAATGTAACTCGTAGGAATAGACCCCGCTGTCGCAGGACTTCCGGTTTGAGAATACGATGGTAATTTTCATATTTCTAGACTTAGGCTTAAAAACATGGCGTTAGAGGGTGAGAACTCGAAACGGCACCCGAACGTCCCCGTGGGTGGCACCGACACCTCCCATGGGACCAATGTAACTCGTAGGAACTGACCCCGCAGCCTCGGGACAACCGGTTTGAGAATATGAAGGTAATTTGTATATTTATAGACTTAGGCTTAAAAACATGGCGTTAGTGGTTGAGAACTCGAAACTGCCCCCGAACATCCCCGTGGGTGGCACCAACACCTCCCACGGGAGCAATGTAACTCGTAGGAACTGTTCCCGCAGCCGTGAGACTCTCTATTTGAGAATACGAAGATAATTTTCATAATTCTAGACTTAGGCTTAAAAACATAGCGTTAGAGGGTGAAAACTCGAAACTTACGTCGAACATCCCCATGGGTGGCACCAACACCTCCCATGGGACCAATGTAACTCGTAGGAACTGACCCCGCAGCCGCGGGACTCCCGGTTTGAGAATACCATGATAATATGCATATTTGTAGACTTAGGCCTAAAAACATGGCGTTAGAGGGTGATAACTCGAAACAGCCCCCGAACATCCCCGTGGGTGGCACCAACACCACTCACGGGACCAATGTAGCTAGTAAGAACTGATCCCGCAGCCGCGGGACTCGCTATTTGAGAATACAAAGATAATTTGCATAATTCTAGACTTAGGTTTAAAAACATAGCGTTAGAGGGTGAAAACTCGAAACATACCTCGAACATCCCCGTGGATGGCACCAACACCTCCCATGGTACCAATGTAACCCGTAGGAACTGACCCCGCAACCGCGGGACTCCAAGTTTGAGAATACGATGATAATATGCATATTTCTAGACTTAGGCTTAAAAACATGGCGTTAGAGGGTGAGAACTCGAAACGACACCGAACGTCCCCGTGGGTGGGACCAACACCTCTCATGGGACCAGTGTACTCGAAGGAAATGACCCCGCAGCCGCAGGACTCCCGATTTGAGAATACGATGGTAATTTGTATATTTTTAGAATTAGGCTTAAAAACATGGTGTTAGAGGGTGAAAACTCGAAACAGACCCCGTACGGCCCCGTGGGAGGTACCAACACCTCCCACGCTACCAATGTAACTCATAGGAAGTGAACCAGCATCCGCGAGACTCCCGGTTTGGGAATACGACGATATTGGCATATTTCTAGACTTAGGCTTAAAAACATAGCGTTAGAGCGTGAAAACTCGAAACATACCCCGAACATCCTCGTGGGTGGCACCAACACCTCCCATGGGACCAATGTAACTCGTAGGAACTGACCCCGCAGCCGCGGGACTCCCGGTTTGAGAATACGATGATAATATGCATATTTCTAGACTTAGGCTTAAAAACATGGAGTTAGAGGGTGAGAACTCGAAATGGCACCGAACATCCCCGTGGGTGGCACCGACACCTCCCATGGGACTAATGTAACTCGTACGAACTGACCCCGCAGCCGCGGGACAACCAGTTTGAGAATATGAAGGTAATTTGTATATTTCTAGACTTAGGTAAAACATGGCGTTAGACGGCGAAAACTCGAAACAGCCCCGGAACGTCCCCCGTGGGTGGCACCAACACCTCCCACGGTACCAATGTAACTTGAGGAACTGACCCCGCAGCCGCGGGACAACCGGTTTGAGAATACGATGATAATTTGTATATTTTTAGACTTCGGCTTAAAAACATGGCGTTAGAGGGTGAGAGCTCGAAACAGCCCCGAATGTCCCTGTGGGTGGCACCAATACCTCCAACGGGACCAATCTAACTCATAGAAAATGACCCCGTAGCCGCAGGACTCTCGGTTTGAGAATACATTGATAATATGCTTATTTCTGGACTTAGGATTAAAAACATGGCATTAGTGGGTGAGAACTCGAAACGGCCCCCGAACGTCCCCGTGGGTGGGACCAACACCTCTCATAGGACCAGTGTAACTCGTAGGAACTGACCCCGCACCCACAGGACTCCCGATTTGAGAATACGATGGTAATTTTCATATTTCTAGACTTATGCAAAACATGACGTTCGAGGGTGAAAACTCGAAACAACCCCCGAATGGCCCCGTGGGTGGCACCAACACCTCCCACGGGACCAATGTAACTCGTAGGAACTGACCCGGAGCTGCGAGACTCCCGGTTTGAGAATACGAAGGTAATTTGCATATTTTTAGACTTAGGCGTAAAATCATGGCATTCGAGGGTGAGAACTCGAAACATCCCCCGAACGGCCCGATGGGTGGCCCCAACAACTCCCACGGGACCAATGTAATTTGTAGGAACTGACCCCGCTGTCGCGGGTTCCCGGTTTGAGAATACGATGGTAATTTTCAAATTTCTAGACTTAGGCTTAAAAATGTGGCATTAGAGGGTGAGAACTCGAAACAGCACTCGAACGTCTCCGTGGAGGGGACCAACACCTCCCTCGGGACCAATGTAACTCATAGGAACTGACCCCGCAGTCGGGAGACTTCCGGTTTGAGAATACGATGGTAATTTTCATATTTCTCGACTTAGGCTTAAAAACATGGCATTAGAGGGTGAAAAATTGAATCAGACCCCGAACGGCCCCGTGGGTGGTACCAACATCACCCACGGGACCAATGTGACTCGTAGGAACTGACCCCGCAGCCGCGGGACTCCCGGTTTGGGAATGCGATGATAATTTGCATATTTCTAGATTTAGGCTTAAAAACATGGCGTTAGAGGGTGATAACTCGAAACAGCCGCCGAACATCCTAGTGGGTGGCACCAACTCCACTCACGGGACCAATGTAACTCGTAGGAACTGATCCCGTAGCCGCGAGACTCTCTATTTGAGAATACGAAGATAATTTGCATAATTCTAGACTTAGGCTTAAAAACATAGCGTTAGAGGGTGAAAACTCGAAACTTACCTCAAACATCCCTGTGGGTGGCACCAACACTTCCCATGGGACCAATGTAGCTCGTAGGAACTGACCCCGTAGCCGCGGGACTCCCGGTTTGAGAATACGATGATAATATGCATATTTCTAGACTTAGGCATAAAAACATGGCGTTAGAGGGTGATAACTCGAAACAGCCCCCGAACATCCCCGTGGGTGGCACCATGCCACTCACGAGACCAATGTAACTCGTAGGAACTGATCCCGCAGCCGCGGGACTCTCTATTTGAGAATACGAAGATAATTTGCATAAATCTAAACTTAGGCTTAAAAACATAGTGTTAGAGGGTGAAAACTCGAAACATACCTCGAACATCCCCGTGGGTGGCACCAACACCTCCCATGGGACCAATGTAACCCGTAGGAACTGACCCCGCAGCCGCGGGACTCCCGATTTGAGAATATGATGATAATATACATATTTCTAGACTTAGGCTGAAAAACATGGCGTTAGAGGGTGAGAACTCAAAACGACACCTGAACGTCCTCGTGGGTGGGACCAACACCTCTCATGGGACTAGTGTACTCGAAGGAAATGACCCCGCAGCCGCAGGACTCCCGATTTGAGAATACGATGGCAATTTGTATATTTTTAGAATTAGGCTTAAAAACATGGTGTTAGAGGGTGAAAACTCAAAACAGACCCCGTACGCCCCGTGGGAGGAACCAACACCTCCCACCCGACCAATGTAACTCATAGGAACTGACCCAGCAGCCGCGAGACTCTCGGTTTGGGAATACGACGATATTTGCATATTTCTAGACTTAGGCTTAAAAAAATAGCGTTAGAGGGTGAAAACTCAAAACATACCCCGAACATCCCCGTGGGTGGCACCAATACCTCCCATGGGACCAATGTAACTCGTAGGAACTGACCCCGCATCCGCGGGACTCCCCGTTTGAGAATACGATGATAATATGCATATTTCTAGACTTAGGCTTAAAAACATGGCGTTAGAGGGTGAAAACTCGAAACGGCACCCGAACGTCCCCAAGGGTGGCACCGACACCTCCCATGGGACCAATATAACTCGTAGGAACTGACCCCGCAGCCGCGGGACAACCGGTTTAAGAATATGAAGGTAATTTGTATATTTCTGGACTTAGGCAAAACAAGGCGTTAGACGGTGAAAACTCGAAACAGCCCCCGAACGGCCCCGTGGGTGGTACCAACACCTCCCACGGGACCAATGTAACTCGTAGGAACTGACCCCGCAGCCGCGGGACTACCGGTTTGAGAATACGATGATAATTTGCATATTTTTAGACTTAGGCTTAAAAACATGGCGTTAGAGGGTGAGAGCTCGAAACAACCCCAAACGTCCCCGTGGGTCGCACCAATACCTCCAACGGGACCAATGTAACTCGTTGAAAATGACCCCATAGCCGCGGGACTCTCGGTTTGAGAATACATTGATAATATGCTTATTTCTAGACTTAGGATTAAAAACATGGCGTTAGTGGGTGAGAACTCGAAACGGCCCCCAAACGTCCCCGTGGGTTGGACCAACACCTCTCATGGGACCAGTGTAACTCGTAGGAACTGACCCCGCACCCGCAGGACTCCAGATTTGAGAATACGACGGTAATTTGCATATTTCTAGACTTATGCAAAACATGGCGTCAGAGGGTGATAACTCGAAACAGCCCCCGAATGTCCCCGTGGGTGGCACCAACACCTCCCACGGGACCAATGTAACTCGTAGGAACTGACCCCGTAGCCGCGAGACTCCCGGTTTGAGAATACGAAGGTAATTTGCATATTTCTAGACTTAGGCGTAAAAACATGGCGTTTGAGGGTGAGAACTCGAAACATCCCCCGAACGTCCGGGTGGGTGGCCCCAACAACTCCCACGGGACCAATGTAACTCGTAGGAACTGACCCCGCTGCCGCGGGTTCCCGGTTTAAGAATACGACGATAATTTTTAAATTTCTAGAATTAGGCTTAAAAACGTGGCGTTAGAGGGTGAGAACTCGAAACAGCACTCGAACGTCTCCGTGGAGGGGACCAACACCTCCCTCGGGACCAGTGTAACACGTAGGAATTGGCCCCTCTGTCGCGGGACTTCCGGTTTGAGAATACGATGGTAATTTTCAAATTTCTAGACTTAGGCTTAAAAACATGGCGTTAGAGGGTGAAAACTCGAAACATCCCCCGAATATCCCTGTGGGTGGCACCAACTCCTCCCACGGGAGCAATGTAACTCGTAGGAACTGTCCCCGCAGCCGCGAGACTCCCGGTTTGAGAATACGAAGGTAATTTGCATATTTCTAGACTTAGGCGTAAAAACATGGCGTTCGAGGGTGAGAACTCGAAACATCCCCCGAACTGCCCGGTGGGTGGCCCCAACAACTCCCACGGGACCAATGTAACTTGTAGGAACTGACCCCGCTGCCGCGGGTTCTCAGTTTGAGAATACGACGATAATTTTCAAATTTCTAGACTTAGGCTTAAAAACGTTGCGTTAGAGGGTGAGAACACGAAACAGCACTCGAACGTCTCCGTGGAGGGAACCAACACCTCCCTCGGGACCAATGTAACTCGTTGGAATTGACCCCGCTGTCGCGGGACTTCCGGTTTGAGAATACGATGGTAATTTTTATATTTCTAGACTTAGGCTTAAAAACGTGGCGTTAGAGGGTGAAAACTCGAAACCTCCCCCGAACGGCCCCTTGGGTGGCACCAACACCACCCACGGGTCCAACGTGACTCGTAGGAACTGACCCTGCAGCCGCGGGACTCCCGGTTTGAGAATGCGATGATAATTTGCATATTTCTAGATTTAGTCTTAAAAACATGGCGTTAGAGGGTGATAACTCGAAACAGCCGCCGAACATCCCCGTGGGTGGCCCCAACAACTCCCACGGGACCAATGTAACTCATTGGAACTGATCCCACAGCCGCGGGACACTCGATTTGAGAATACGAAGATAATTTGCATAATTCTAGACTTAGGCATAAAAACATAGTGTTAGAGGGTGAAACTCGAAACATACCTCGAACATCCCCGTGGGTGGCACCAACACCTCCCATGGGACCAATGTACCCCGTAGGAACTGACCCCGCAGCCGCGGGACTCCCGGTTTGAGAATACGATGATAATATGCATATTTCTAGACTTAGGCTGAAAAACAAGGAGTTAGAGGGTGAGAACTCGAAACGACACTTGAACGTCCCCGTGGGTGGGGCCAACACCTCTCATTGGACTAGTGTACTCAAAGGAAATGACCCCGCTGCAGCAGAACTCCTGATTTGAGAATACGATGGTAATTTGTATATTTTTAGAATTAGGCTTAAAAACATGGTGTTAGAGGGTGAAAATTCGAAACAGACCCCGTACGGCCCCGTTGGAGGTACCAACACCTCCCACGCGACCAATGTAACTCATAGGAACTAACCCAGCAGCCGCGAGACTCTCGGTTTGGGAATACGACGATATTTGCATATTTCTAGACTTAGGCTTAAAAACATAGCGTTAAAGGGTGAAAACTCAAAACATACCCCCAACATCCCGTGGGTGGCACCAAAACCTCCCATGGGACCAATGTAACTCGTAGGAAGTGACCCCGCAGCCGCGGGACTACCGGTTTGAGAATACGATGATAATTTGCATATTTTTAGACTTAGGCTTAAAAACATGGCGTTAGAGGGTGAGAGCTCAAAACAGCCCCGAACGACCCCGTGGGTGGCACCAATACCTCCAACGGGACCAATGTAACTCGTAGAAAATGACCCCGTAGCCGTGGGACTCTCAGTTTGAGAATACAATGATAATATGCTTATTTCTAGACTTTGGATTAAAAACATGGCGTTAGTGGGTGAGAACTCGAAACGGCCCCCGAACGTCCCCGTGAGTGGGACCAACACCTCTCATGGGACCAGTGTAACTCGTAGGAACTGACCCCGCACCCGTCGGACTCCAGATTTTAGAATACGACGGTAATTTTCATATTTCTTGACTTATGCAAAACATGGCGTTAGAGGGTGAAAACTCGAAACAGCCCCCGAATGGCACCGTGGGTGGTACCAACACCTCCTACGGGACCAATGTAACTCGTAGGAACTGACCCCGTAGCCGCGAGACTCCCGATTTGAGAATACGAAGGTAATTTGCATATTTCTAGACTTAGGCGTAAAAACATGGCGTTCGAGGGTGAGAACTCGAAACATCCCCCGAACGGCCCGGTGGGTGGCCCGAAAAACTCCCACGGGACCAATGTAACTTGTAGGAAATGACCCCGCTGCCGCGGGTTCCCGGTTTGAGAATACGATGGTAATTTTCAAATTTCTAGACTTAGGCTTAAAAACGTGGCGTTAGAGGGTGAGAACTCGAAACAGCACTGGAACGTCTCCGTGGAGGGGACCAAACCCTCCCTCGGGACCAATGTAACTCGTAGGAACTGACCCCGTAGTCGCGGGACTTCCGATTTGAGAATACGATGGTAATTTTCATATTTCTCGACTTAGGCTTAAAAACATGGCGTTAGAGGGTGAAAACTCGAAACAACCCCCGAACGGCCCTGTGGGTGGCATCGACACCACCCACAGGACCAATGTGACTCGTAGGAACTGACCCCGCAGCCGCGGGACTCCCGGTTTGAGAATGCGATGATAATTTGCATATTTCAAGATTTAGGCTTAAAAACATGGCGTTAGAGGGTGATAACTCGAAACAGCCTCCGAACATCCTCGTGGGTGGCACCAACACCACTCACGGGACCAATGTAACTCGTAGGAACTGATCCCGCAGCCGCGGGACTCTCGATTTGAGAATACGAAGATAATTTCCATAATTCTAGACTTAGGCTTAAAAACATAGCGTTAGAGGGTGAAAACTCGAAACATACCTCGAACATCCCCGTGGGTGGCACCGACACCTCCCATGGGACCAATGTATCCCGTAGGAACTGGCCCCGCAGCCGCGGGACTACCGGTTTGAGAATTCGATGATAATATGCATATTTCTAGACTTAGGCTTAAAAACATGGCGTTAGAGGGTGAGAACTCGAAACGGCACCCAAACGTCCCCGTGGGTGGGGCCAACACCTCACATGGGACCAGTGTACTCGAAGGAAATGACCCCGCAACCGCAGGACTCCCGATTTGAGAATACGATGGTAATTTACACATTTTTAGAATTAGGCTTAAAAACATGGTGTTAGAGGGTGAAAGCTCGAAACAGACCCCGTACGGCCCCGTGGGAGGTGCCAACACCACCCACGCGACCAATGTAACTCATAGGAACTGACCCAGCAGCCGCGAGACTCCCGGTTTGGGAATACGAAGATATTTGCATATTTCTAGACTTAGGCTTAAAAACATGGCGTTAGAGGGTGAGAGCTTGAAACAGGCCCCGAACATCCCCGTGTGTGGCACCAACACCTCCTACGGGACCAATGTAACTCGTAGGAACTGACCCCACAGCCGCGGGACTCTCAGTTTGAGAATACATTTATAATATGCTTATTTCTAGACTTAGGATTAAAAATATGGCGTTAGTGGGTGAGAACTCGAAACGGCCCCCGAACGTCCCCGTGGGTGGGACCAACACCTCTCATGGGTCCAGTGTAACTCGTAGGAACTGAATCCGCACCCGTAGGACTCCAGATTTGAGAATACGACGGTAATTTTCATATTTCTAGACTTATGCAAAACATGGCGTTAGAGGGTGAAAACTCGAAACAGCCCCCGAATGGCACCGTGGGTGGTACCAACACCTCCTACGGGACCAATGTAACTTGTAGGAACTGACCCCGTAGCCGCGAGACTCCCGGTTTGAGAATACGAAGGTAATTTGCATATTTCTAGACTTATGCGTAAAAACATGGCGTTCGAGGGTGAGAACTCGAAACATCCCCCGAACGGCCCGGTGGGTGGCCCAAACAACTCCCACGGGATTAATGTAACTTGTAGGAACTGACCCCGCTGCAGCGGGTTCCCGGTTTGAGAATACGATGGTAAATTCCAAATTTCTAGACTTAGGCTTAAAAACGGGGCGTTAGAGGGTGAGAACTCGAAACAGCGCTCGAACGTCTCCGTGGAGGGGACCAACACCTCCCTCGGGACCAATGTAACTCGTAGGAACTGACCCCGTAGTCGCGGGACTTCCGGTTTGAGAATACGATGGTAATTTTCATATTTCTCGACTTAGGCTTAAGAACATGGCGTTAGAGGGTGAAGTCTCGAAACAACCCCCGAACGGCCCTGTGGGTGGCACCGACACCACCCACGGGACCAATGTGACTCGTAGGAACTGACCCCGCAACCGCGGGACTCCCAGTTTGAGAATGCGATGATAATTTGCATATTTCTAGATTTAGTCTTAAAAACATGGCGTTAGAGGGTGATAACTCGAAACAGCCTCCTAACATCCTCGTGGGTGGCACCAACACCACTAACGGGACCAATGTAACTCGTAGGAACTGATCCTGCAGCCACGTGAATCTCGATTTGAGAATACGATGATAATTTGCATAATTCTAGAATTAGCCTTAAAAACATGGCATTAGAGGTTGAAAACTCGAAACATACCTCGAACATCCCCGTGGGTGGCACCGACACCTCCCATGGGACCAATGTATCCCGTAGGAACTGACCCCGCAGCCGCGGGACTCCCGGTTTGATAATACGATGATAATATGCATATTTCTAGACTTAGGCTTAAAAACATGGCGTTAGAGGGTGAGAACTCAAAACGGCACCCAAACGTCCCCGTGGGTGGGACCAACACCTCACATGGGACCAGTGTACTCGAAGGAAATGGCCCCGCAACCGCAGGACTCCCGATTTGAGAATACGATGGTAATTTTCATATTTTTAGAATTAGGCTTAAAAACATGGTGTTGGAGGGTGAAACCTCGAAACAGACCCCGTACGGCCCCGTGGAAGGTACCAACACCTCCCACGCGACCAATGTAACTCATAGGAACTGACCCAGCAGCCGCGAGACTCCCGGTTTGGGAATACGATGATATTTGCATATTTCTAGACTTAGGCTTAAAAACATGGTGTTAGAGGGTGAGAACTCGAAACAGCCCCCGAACATCCCCGTGTGTGCCACCAACACCTCCTACGGGACCAATGTAACTCGTAGGAACCAACCCCACAGCCGCGGAACTCCCGTTTTGAGAATGCGACAGTAATTTGCATATTTCTGGAATTAGGCTTTAAAACATGGCATTAGATGGTGAAAACTTGAAACAGACCCCGAACGACCCCGTGGGTGGCAACAACACCTCCCACGGGATTAATGTAACTCGTAGGAACTGACCCCGCAACAGTGGGACTCCCGATTCTAGAGTACGATGATAATTTTGCATATTTCTAGACTTAGGCTTAAAAACATGGCGTTGGAGGGTGAGAACTCGAAACATACCCTGAAAGTCCCCGTGGGTGGCACCAACACCTCCCATGGGACCAATGTAAATCGTAGGAACTGACCCAGCAGCCGCTGGACTCCAAGTTAGATAATACGATTGTAATTTCTATATTTCTAGACTTAGGCAAAACATGGCGTTAGAGGGTGAAAACTCGAAACTGACACCGAACGGCCTCGTGGGAGGCACCAACACCTTCCACGGGACCAATGTAACTAATAGGAGCTGACCCCGCAGCCGCGAGACTCCCGGTTTGAGAATACGAAGGTAATTTACATATTTCTAGACTTAGGCTTAAAAACTTGGAGTTAGAGGGTGAGAACTCGAAACAGCCCCCGAACGCCCCCATGGATGGCACCAACACCTCCCACGGGACCAATGTAACTCGAAGGAATTGACCCGGCTGCCGCGGGTCTACCAGTTTCAGAATACGATGAGAATTTGCATATTTCTAGACTTAGGCTTAAAAACATGGCTTTAGAGGGTGAGAGCTCGAAACAGCCCCGAACATCCCCGTGGGTGGCCCCAATACCTCCAACGGGACCAATGTAACTCGTAGAAACTGACCCCGAAGCCACAGGACTATTAGTTTGAGAATACGATGATAATATGCATATTTCTAGACTTAGGCTTAAAAACATGGCGTTAGAGGGTGAGAACTGGAAACGGCCCCCGAACGTCCCCGTGGGTGGGACCAACACCTCTCATGGGACCAGTGTATCTCGTAGGAACTAACCCCGCAGCCGCAGGACTCCCGATTTAAGAATACGACGATAATTCGCATATTTATAGACTTAAGGAAAACATGGCGTTAGAGGGTGAAAACACGAAACAACCCCCGAATGGCCCCGTGGGTGGCACCAACACCTCCCACGGGCCCAATGTAACTCGTAGAAACTGACCCCGTAGCCGCGAGACTCCCGGTTTGAGAATACAAAGGTAATTTGCATATTTCTAGACTTAGGCGTTAAAACATGGCATTCGAGGGTGAGAACTCGAAACATCCCCCGAACGGCCCGATGGGTGGCCCTAACAACTCCCACGGGACCAATGTAACTTGTAGGAACTGACCCCGCAGCCGCGGGACAACCGGTTTGAGAATATGAAGGTAATTTGTATATTTCTAGACTTAGGCAAAACATGGCGTTAGACGGTGAAAAATCGAAATAGCCCCCGAACGGCGCCGTGGGTGGCACCAACACCTCCTAGGGAACCAATGTAACTCGTAGGAACTGACCCCGTAGCCACGAGACTCCCGATTTGAGAATACGAAGGTAATTTGCATATTTCTAGACTTAGGCGTAAAAACATGGCGTTCGAGGGTGAGAACTCGTAACAACCCCCGAACGGCCCGGTGGGTGGCCCCAACAACTCCCATGGGACCAATGTAACTTGTAGAAACTGACCCCGCTGCCGCGGGTTCCCGGTTTGAGAATACGATGGTAATTTTCAAATTTCTAGACTTAGGCTTAAAAACATGGCGTTGGAGGGTGAGAACTCTAAACAACACTCGAACGTCTCCGTGGAGGGGACCAACACCTCCCTCGGGACCAATGTAACTCGTAGGAACTGACCCCGTAGTCGCGAGACTTTCGGTTTGAGAATACGATGGTAATTTTCAAATTTCTCGACTTAGGCTTAAAAACATGGCGTTAGAGGGTGAAAACTCGAAACAACCCCCGAACGGCCCTGTGGGTGGCACCGACACCACCCACAGGACCAATGTGACTCGTAGGAACTGACCCCGCAGCCGCGGGACTCCCAGTTTGAGAATGCGATTATAATTTGCATATTTCTAGATTTAGGCTTAAAAACATGGCGTTATAGGGTGATAACTCGAAACAGCCTCCGAACATCCTCGTGGGTGCCACCAACACCACTCACGGTACCAATGTAACTCGTAGGAACTGATCCCGCAGCCGCGGGACTCTCGATTTGAGAATACGAAGATAATTTGCATAATTCTAGACTTAGGCTTAAAAACATAGCGTTAGAGGGTGAAAACTCGAAACATACCTCGAACATCCCCGTGGGTGGCACCAACACCTCCCATGGGACCAATGTATCCCGTAGGAACTGACACCGCAACCGCGGGACTCCCGGTTTGAGAATACGATGATAATATGCATATTTCTAGACTTAGGCTTAAAAACATGGCGTTAGAGCGTGAGAACTCGAAACGGCACCCAAACGTCCCCGTGGGTGGGACCAACACCTCTCATGGGACCAGTGTACTCGAAGGAAATGACCCCGCAGCCGCAGGACTCCCGATTTGAGAAAACGATGGTAATTTACATATTTTTAGAATTAGGCTTAAAAATATGGTGTTAGAGGGTGAAAGCTCGAAACAGACCCCGTACGGCCCCGTGGGAGGTACCAACACCTCCCACGCGACCAATGTAACTCATAGGAACTGACCCAGCAGCCGCGAGACTCCCGGTTTGGGAATACGACGATATTTGCATATTTCTAGACTTAGGCTTAAAAACATGGCGTTAGGGGGTGAGAGCTCGAAACAGCCCCCGAACATCCCCGTGTGTGGCACCAACACCTCCTACGGGACCAATGCAACTCGTAGGAACTGACCCCACAGCCGCGGGACTCTCAGTTTGAGAATACATTGATAATATGCTTATTTCTAAACTTAGGATTAAAAACATGGCGTTAGTGGGTGAGAACTCGAAACGGCCCCCGAACGTCCCCGTGGGTGGGACCAACACCTCTCATGGGACCAGTGTAACTCGTAGGAACTGACCCCGCACCCGTAGGACTCCAGATTTGAGAATACGACGGTAATTTGCATATTTCTAGACTTATGCAAAACATGGCGTTAGAGGGTGAAAACTCGAAACAGCCCCCGAATGGCACCGTGGGTGGTACCAACACCTCCTACGGGACCAATGTTACCCGTAGGAACTGACCCCGTAGCCGCGAGACTCCCGGTTTGAGAATATGAAGGTAATTTGCATATTTCTAGACATAGGCGTAAAAACATGGCGTTCGAGGATTAGAACTCGAAACATCCCCCGAACGGCCCGGTGGGTGGCCCCAAGAACTCCCACGGGACCAATGTAACTTGTAGGAACTGACCCCGCTGGCGCGGGTTCCCGGTTTGAGAATACGATGGTAATTTTCAAATTTCTAGACTTAGGCTTAAAAATGTGGCGTTTGAGGGTGAGAACTCGAAACAGCACTCGAACGTCTCCGTGAAGGGGACCAACACCTCCCTCGGGACCAATGTAACTCGTAGGAACTGACCCCGTAGTCACGGGACTTCCGGTTTGAGAATACGATGGTAATTTTCATATTTCTCGACTTAGGCTTAAAAACATGGCGTTAGATGGTGAAAACTCGAAACAGCCCCCGAACGGCCCTGTGGGTGGCACCGACACCACCCACGGGACCAATGTGACTCGTAGGAACTGACCCCGCAGCCGCGGGACTCCCGGTTTGAGAATGCGATGATAATTTGCATATTTCATGATTTAGGCTTAAAAACACGGCGTTAGAGGGTGATAACTCGAAACAACCTCCGAACATCCTCGTGGGTGGCACCAACACCACTCACGGGTCCAATGTAACTCGTAGGAACTGTCTCGATTTGAGAATACGAAGATAATTTGCATAATTCTAGACTTAGACTTAAAAACATAGCGTTAGAGGGTGAAAACTCGAAACATACCTCGAACATCCCCGTGGGTGGCACCAACACCTCCCGTGGGACCAATGTATCCCGTAGGAACTGACCCCGCAGCCGCGGGACTCCCGGTTTGAGAATACGATGATAATATGCATATTTCTAGACTTAGGCTTAAAAACATGGCGTTAGAGGGTGAGAACTCGAAATGGCACCCAAACGTCCCCGTGGGTGGGACCAACACCTCTCATCGGACCAGTGTACTCGAACGAAATGACCCCGCAGCCGCAGGACTCCCGATTTGAGAATACGATGGTAATTTACATATTTTTAGAATTAGGCTTAAAAACATGGTGTTAGAGGGTGAAAGCTCGAAACAGACCCCGTACGGCCCCGTGGGAGGTACCAACACCTCCCACGCGACCAATGTAACTCATAGGAACTGACCCAGAAGCCGCGAGACTCCCGGTTTGGGAATACGATGATATTTGCATATTTCTAGACTTAGGCTTAAAAACATGGTGATAGAGGGTGAGAACTCGAAACAGCCCCCGAACATCCCCGTGTGTGGCACCAACACCTCCTACGGGACCAATGTAACTCGTATGAAAGGACCCCACAGCCGCGAAACTCCCGGTTTGAGAATGCGACGGTAATTTGCATATTTCTGGAATTAGGCTTTAAAACATGGCATTAGATGGTGAAAACTTGAAACAGACCCCGAACGACCCCGTGGGTGGCAACAGCACCTCCCACGGGACCAATGTAACTCGTAGGAACTGACCCCGTAGCCGCGGGACTCCCGATTCGAGAGTACGATGATAATTTGCATATTTCTAGACTTAGGCTTAAAAACATGGCGTTAGAGGGTGAGAACTCGAAACATCCACTGAAAGTCCCCGTGGGTGGCACCAACACCTCCCATGGGACCAATGTAAATCGTAGGAACTGACCCAGCAGCCGCTGGACTCCAAGTTAGAGAATACGAATGTAATTTCTATATTTCTAGACTTAGGCAAAACCTGGCGTTAGAGGGTGAAAACTCGAAACTGACACCGAACGGCCTCGTGGGAGGAACCAACACCTCCCACGGGACCAATGTAACTAATAGGAGCTGACCCCGCAGCCGCGAGACTCCCGGTTTGAGAATACGAAGGTAATTTGCATATTTCTAGACTTAGGCTTAAAAACTTGGAGTTAGAGGGTGAGAACTCGAAACAGCCCCGAACATCCCCGTGGGTGGCCCCAATACCTCCAACGGGACCAATGTAACTCGTAGAAACTGACCCCGAAGCCACGGGACTATTAGTTTGAGAATACGATGATAATATGCATATTTCTAGACTTAGGCTTAACAACATGGCGTTAGAGGGTGAGAACTCGAAACGGCCTTCGAACGTCCCCGTGGGTGGGACCAACACCTCTCATGGGACCAGTGTATCTCGTAGGAACTAACCCCGCAGCCGTAGGACTCCCGATTTAGGAATACGACGATAATTCGCATATTTATAGACTTAAGGAAAACATGGCGTTAGAGGGTGAAAACTCGAAACAGCCCCCGAACGACCCTGTGGGTGGCACCAACACCTCCCTCGGGACAATTGTAACTCGTAGGAACTGACCCCGCAGCCGCGAGACTCCCGGTTTGAGAATACGAAGGTAATTTGCATATTTATAGACTTAGGCTTAAAAACATGGCGTTAGAGGGTGAGAACTCGAAACAGCCCCCGAACGGCCCCGTGGGTGGCCCCAACACCTCCCACGGGACCAATAAAACTTGTAAGAACAGACCCCGCAACCGCGGGACTCTCGATTTGAGAATACAACGGTAATTTGCATATTTCGAGACTTATGCTTAACAACATGGAGTTAGAGGGTGAGAACTCGAAACGGCCCCCGAACGTCCTCGTGGGTGGCACCAACACCACCCACGGGACCAATGTAACTCGTAGGAACTGACCCCGCCGCCGTGGGACTCCCGGTTTGAGAATACAATGGTAATTTTCATATTTCTAGACTTAGGCAAAACATGGAGTTAGAGGGCGAAAACTCGAAACAGCCCCTGAACGGCCCCGTGGGTGGCACTAACACCTCCCACGGGACCAATGTAACTCGTAGGAACTGACCCCGCAGCCGCGGGACTCCCGGTTTGAGAATACGATGATAATTTATATATTTCTAGACTTAGGCTTAAAACATGGCGTTAGAGGGTGAGAACTCGAAATAGCCCCCGAACGTCCCCGTGGGTGGCACCAACACCTTCCAAGAGACCAATGTAACTCGTACGATCTGACCGCGCAGCCGTGGGACTCCATTTTATTGAGAATATGATGGTAATTTGTATATTTCTAAACTTAGGCTTAAAAACATGGCGTTAGAGGGTGAGAACTCGAAACAGCCCCCGAACGTCCCCGTGAGTGGCACCAACACCACCCACGGGACCAATGTGACTCGTAGGAACTGACCCCGCAGCCGCGGGACTCCCGGTTTGAGAATGCGTTGATAATTTGCATATTTCTAAATTTAGGCTTAAAAACATGGCGTTAGAGGGTGATAACTCGAAACAGCCTCCGAACATCCTCGTGGGTGGCACCAACACCACTCACGAGACCAATGTAACTCGTAGGAACTGATCCCGCAGCCGCGGGACTCTCGATTTGAGAATACGAAGATAATTTGCATAATTCTAGACTTAGGCTTAAAAACATAGCGTTAGAGTGTGAAAACTCGAAACATACCTCGAACATCCCCGTGGGTGGCACCAACACCTCCCATGGGACCAATGTATCCCGTAGGAACTGACCCCGCAGCCGCGGGACTCCCGGTTTGAGAATACGATGATAATATGCATATTTCTAGACTTAGGCTTAAAAACATGGCGTTAGAGGGTGAGAACTCGAAACGGCACCCGAACGTCCCCGTGGGTGGGACCAACACCTCTCATGGGACCAGTGTACTCGAAGGAAATGACCCCGCAGCCGCAAGACTCCCGATTTGAGATTACGATGGTAATTTACATATTTTTAGAATTAGGCTTAAAAACATGGTGTTAGAGGGTGAAAGCTCGAAACAGACCCCGTACGGCCCCGTGGGAGGTACCAACACCTCCCACGCGACCAATGTAACTCATAGGAACTGACCCAGTAGCCGCGAGACTCCAGGTTTGGGAATACGATGATATTTGCATATTTCTAGACTCAGGCTTAAAAACATGGTGTTAGAGGGTGAGAACTCGAAACAGCCCCTGAACATCCCCGTGTGTGGCACCAACACCTCCTACGGGACCAATGTAACTCGTATGAAAGGACCCCACAGCCGCGGAACTCCCGGTTTGCGAATGCGACGTTAATTTGCATATTTCTGGAATTAGGCTTTAAAACATGGCATTAGATGGTGAAAACTTGAAACAGACCCCGAACGACCCCGTGGGTGGCAACAGCACCTCCCATGGGACCAATGTAACTCGTAGGAACTGACCCCGCAGCCGCGGGACTCCCGATTCGAGAGTACGATGATAATTTGCATATTTCTGGACTTAGGCTTAAAAAATTGGCGTTAGAGGGTGAGAACTCGAAACATCCCCTGAAAGTCCCCGTGGGTGGCACCAACACCTCCCGTGGGACCAATGTAAATCATAGGAACTGACCCAGCAGCCGCTGGACTCCAAGTTAGAGAATACGAATGTAATTTCTATATTTCTAGACTTAGGCAAAACATGGCGTTAGAGGGTGAAAACTCGAAATTGACACCGAACGGCCTCGTGGGAGGCACCAACACCTCCCACGGGACCAATGTAACTAATAGGAGCTGACCCCGCAGCCGCGAGACTCCCGGTTTGAGAATTTGAAGGTAATTTGCATTTTTCTAGACTTAGGCTTAAAAACTTGGAGTTAGAGGGTGAGAACTCGAAACAGCCCCGAACATCCCCGTGGGTGGCCCCAATACCTCCAACGGGACCAATGTAACTCGTAGAAACTGACCCCGAAGCCACGGGACTAATAGTTTGAGAATACGATGATAATATGCATATTTCTAGACTTAGGCTTAAAAACATGGCGTTAGAGGGTGAGCACTCAAAACGGCCGCCGAACGTCCCCGTGGGTGGGACCAACACCTCTCATGGGACCAGTGTATCTCGTTAGAACTAACCCCGCAGCCGCAGGACTCCCGATTTAGGAATACGACGATAATTCACATATTTATAGACTTAAGGAAAACATGGCGTTAGAGGGTGAAAACTCGAAACAGCCCCCGAACGACCCTGTGGGTGGCACCAACACCTCCCTCGGGACAATTGTAACTCGTAGGAACTGACCCCGCAGCCGCGAGACTCCCGGTTTGAGAATACGAAGTTAATTTGCATATTTATAGACTTAGGCTTAAAAACATGGCGTTAGAGGGTGAGAACTCGAAATAGCCCCCGAACGGCCCCGTGGGTGGCCCCAACACCTCCCACGGGACCAATAAAACTTGTAAGAACAGACCCCGCAACCGCGGGACTCTCGATTTGAGAATACAACGGTAATTTGCATATTTCGAGACTTATGCTTAAAAACATGGAGTTAGAGGGTGAGAACTCAAAACGGCCCCCGAACGTCCCCGTGGGTGGCACCAACACCTCCCACGGGACCAATGTAACTCGTAGGAACTGACCCCGCCGCCGTGGGACTCCCGGTTTGAGAATAGAAAGGTAATTTTCATAATTCTAGACTTAGGCAAAACATGGAGTTAGAGGGCGAAAACTCGAAACAACCCCTGAACGGCCCCGTGGGTGGCACCAACACCTCCCACGGGACCAATGTAACTCGTAGGAACTGACCCCGCAGCCGCGGGACTCCCAGTTTGAGAATACGATGATAATTTATATATTTCTAGACTTAGGCTTAAAACATGGCGTTAGAGGGTTAGAACTCGAAACAGCCCCCGAACGTCCCCGTGGGTGGCACCAACACCTTCCACGAGACCAATGTAACTCGTACGAACTGACCCCGCAGCCGTGGGACTCTATTTTTTTGAGAATATGATGGTAATTTGTATATTTCTAGACTTAGGCTTAAAAAATTGGCGTTAGAGGGTGAGAACTCGAAACAGCCCCCGAACGTCCCCGTGAGTGGCACTAACACCATCCACGGGACCAATGTGACTCGTAGGAACTGACCCCGCAGCCGCGGGACTCCCGGTTTGAGAATGCGATGATAATTTGCATATTTCTAAATTTAGGCTTAAAAACATGGCGGTAGAGGGTGATAACTCGAAACAGACGCCGAACATCCTCGTAGGTGGCACCAACACCACTCACGGGACCAATGTAACTCATAGGAACTGATCCCGCAGCCGCGGGACTCTCTATTTGAGAATACGAAGGTAATTTGCATATTTCTAGACTTAGGCGTAAAAACATGGCGTTCGAGGGTGAGAACTCGAAACATCCCCCGAATGGCCCGGTGGGTGGCCCCAACAACTCCCACGGGACCAATGTAACTCGTAGGAACTGATCTCGCAGCCGCGGGACTCTGGATTTGAGAATACGAAGATAATTTTCATATTTCTCGACTTAGGCTTAAAATCATGGTGTTAGAGGGGGAAACCTCGAAACAGCCCCCGAACGGCCCCGTGGGTGGCACCAACGCCACCCACGGGACCAATGTGACTCGTAGGAACTGACCCCGTAGCTGCGGGACTCCCGGTTTGAGAATGCGATGATAATTTGCATATTTCTAGATTTAGGCTTAAAAATATGGCGCTAGAGGGTGATAACTCGAAACAGCCGCCGAACATCCTCGTGGGTGGCACCAACACCACTCACGGGACCAATGTAACTCGTAGGAACTGCTCCCGCAGCCGCGGGACTCTCTATTTGAGAATACGAAGATAATTTTCATAATTTTAAACTTGGGCTTAAAAACATAGCGTTAGAGGTTGAAAACTCGAAACATACCTCGAACATCCCCGTGAGTGGCACCAACACCTCCCATGGGACCAATGTAACTCGTAGGAACTGACCCCGCAGCCGCGGGACTCCCGGTTTGAGAATACGATGATAATATGCATATTTCTAGACTTAGGAATAAAAACATGGCGTGAGAGGGTGATAACTCGAAACATCCCCCGAACATCCCCGTGGGTGGCACCAACACCACTCATGGGACCAATGTAACTCGTAGGAGCTGATCCCGCAGCCGCGGGACTCTCTATTTTAGAATACGAAGATAATTTACATAATTCTAAACATAGGCTTAAAAACATAGCATTATAGGGTGAAAACTCGAAACATACCTCGAACATCCCCGTGGGTGGCACCAACACCTCCCATGGGACCAATGTAACCCGTAGAAACTGACCCCACAGCCGCGTTACTCCCGGTTTGAGAATACGATGATAATATGCATATTTCAAGACTTAGGCTTAAAAACATGGCATTAGAGGGTGAGAACTCGAAACGACACCGGAACGTCCCCGTGGGTGGGACCAACACCTCTCATGGGACCAGTGTACTCGAGGGAAACGACCCCGCAGCCACATGACTCCCGATTTGAGAATACGATTGTAATTTTTATATTTTTAGAATTAGGCTTAAAAACATGGTGTTAGAGGGTGAAAACTCGAAACAGACCCGGTACGGCCCCGTGGGAGGTACCAACACCTCCCACGCGACCAATGTAACTCTTAGGAACTGACCCAGCAGCCGCGAGACTCCCGGTTTGGGAATACGACGATATTTGTATATTTCTAAACTTAGGCTTAAAAACATAGCGTTAGAGGTTGAAAACTCGAAACATACCCCGAACATCCCCGTGGGTGGCACCAACACCTCCCATGGGACCAATGTAACCCGTAGGAACTGACCCCGCAGCCGCGGGACTCCCAGTTTGAGAATACGATGACAATATGCATATTTCTAGACTTAGGCTTAAAAACATGGCGTTAGAGGGTGAGAACTCGAAACGGCACCCGAACATCCTCGTGGGTGGCACCGACACCTCCCATGGGACCAATGTAACTCGTAGGAACTGACCCCGCAGCCGCGGGACAACCGTTTTGAGAATATGAAGGTAATTTGTATATTTCTAGACTTAGGCAAAACATGGCGTTAGACGGTGAAAACTCGAAACAGCCCCCAAACGGCCCCGTGGGTGGCACCAACACCTCCCACGGGACCAATGTAACTCGTAGGAACTGACCCCGTAGCCGCGGGACTACCGGTTTGAGAATACGATGATAATTTGCATATTTTTAGACTTAGGCTTAAAAACATTGCGTTAGAGGGTGAGAGCTCGAAACAGCCCAGAACGTCCCCGTGGGTGGCACCAATACCTCCAACTGGACCAATGTAACTCGTAGAAAATGACCCCGTAGCCGCGGGACTCTCGGTTTGAGAATACATTGATAATATGATTATTTCTAGACTTAGGATTAAAAACATGGCGTTAGTGGGTGAGAACTCGAAACGTCCCCCGAACGTCCCCGTGGGTGGGACCAACACCTCTCATGGGACCAGTGTAACTCGTAGGAACTGACCCCGCAGCCGCAGGACTCCCGATTTGAGAATACGACGGTAATTTGCATATTTCTAGACTTATGCAAAACATGGCGTTAGAGGGTGAAAACTCGAAACAACCACCGAATGGCCCCTTGGGTGGCACCAACACCTCCTACGGGACCAATGTAACTCATAGGAACTGACCCCGTAGCCGCGAGACTCCCGGTATGAGAATACGAAGGTAATTTGCATATTTCTAGACTTAGGCGTAAAAACATGGCGTTCGAGGGTGAGAACTCGAAACATCCCCCGAATGGCCCGGTGGGTGGCCCCAACAACTCCCACGGGACCAATGTAACTCGTAGGAACTGATCTCGCAGCCGCGGGACTCTCGATTTGAGAATACGAAGATAATTTGCATAATTCTAGACTTAGGCTTAAAAACATAGCGTTAGAGGGTGAAAACTCGAAACATACCTCGAACATCCCCGTGGGTGGCACCAACCCCTCCCATGGGACCAATGTAACCCGTAGGAACTGACCCCGCAGCCGCGGGACTCCCGGTTTGAGAATACGATGATAATATGCATATTTCTAGACTTAGGCTTAAAAATATGGCGTTAGAGGGTGAGAACTCGAAATGGTACCCGAACGTCCCCGTGGGTGGGACCAACACCTCTCATGGGACCAGTGTACTCGAAAGAAATGACCCCGCAACCGCAGGACTCCCGATTTGAGAATACGATGGTAATTTACATATTTTTAGAATTAGGCTTAAAAGCATGGTGTTAGAGGGTGAAAACTCGAAACAGACCCCGTACGGCCCCGTGGGAGGTACCAACACCTGCCACGCGACCAATGTAAATCTTAGGAACTGACCTAGCAGCCGCGAGACTCCCGGTTTGGGAATACGACGATATTTGCATATTTCTAGACTTAGGCTTAAAAACATGGTGTTAGAGGGTGAGAACTCGAAACAGCTCCCGAACATCCCCGTGTGTGGCACCAACACCTCCTGCGGGACCAATGTTACTCGTTGGAACTGACCCCACAGCCGCGGGACTCCCGGTTTGAGAATGCGACGGTAATTTGCATATTTATGGAATTAGGCTTTAAAACATGACATTAGATGGTGAAAACATGAAACAGACCCCGAACGACCCCGTGGGTGGCAACAACACCTCCCACGGGACCAATGTAACTCGTAGGAACTGACCCCACAGCCGCAGGACTCCCGATTCGAGAATACGATGATAATTTGCATATTTCTAGACTTAGGCTTAAAAACATGGCGTTAGAGGGTGAGAACTCGAAACATCCCCTGAAAGTCCCCGTGGGTGGCACCAACACCTCCCATGGGACCAATGTAAATCGTAGGAACTGACCCAGCAGCCGCTGGACTCCCAGTTAGAGAATACGAATGTAATTTCTATATTTCTAGACTTACGCAAAACGTGGCGTTAGAGGGTGAAAACTCGAAACTGACACCGAACGGCCCCGTGATAGGCACCAACACCTCCCACGGGATCAATGTAACTAATAGGAGCTGATCCGTAGCCGCGAGACTCCCGGTTTGAGAATACGAAGGTAATTTGCATATTTTTAGACTTAGGCTTAAAAACTTGGAGTTAGAGGGTGAGAACTCGCAACAGCCCCCGAACGCCCCCATGGGTGGAACCAACACCTCCCACGGGACCAATGTAACTCGTAGGAATTAACCCCACTGCCGCGGGTCTACCGGTTTCAGAATACGACGAGAATTTGCATATTTCTAGACTTAGGCTTAAAAACATGGATTTAGAGGGTGAGAGCTCGAAACAGCCCCGAACATCCCTGTGGGTGGCCCCAATACGTCCAATGGGACCAATGTAACTCGTAGAAACTGGCCCCGAAGCCACGGGACTATTAGTTTGAGAATACGATGATAATATGCATATTTCTAGACTTAGGCTTAAAAACATGGCGTTAGAGGGTGAGAACTCGAAACGGCCCCCAAACGTCCCCGTGGGTGGGACCAACACCTCTCATGGGACCAGTGTATCTCATAGGAACTAACCCCGCAGCCGCAGGACTCCCGATTTGAGAATAGGACGATAATTCGCATATTTATAGACTTAAGGAAAACATGGTGTTAGAGGGTGAGAACTTGAAACAGCCCCCGAACGACCCTGTGGGTGGCACCAACACCTCCCTCGGGACAATTGTAACTCGTAGGAACTGACCCCGCAGCCGCGAGACTCCGGATTTGAGAATACTAAGGTAATTTGCATATTTATAGACTTAGGCTTAAAAACATGGCGTTAGAGGGTGAGAAGTCGAAACAGCCCCCGAACGGCCCCGTGGGTGGCCCCAACAACTCCCACGGGATGAATAAAACTCGTAAGAACAGACCCCGCAACCGCGGGACTCTCGATTTGAGAATACGACAGTAATTTGCATATTTCTAGACTTATGCTTAAAAACATGGAGTTAGAGGGTGAGAACTCGAAACAGCCCCCGAACGTCCCCGTGGGTGGCACCAACACCTCCCACGGGACCAATGTAACGCGTAGGAACTGACCCCGCCGCCGCGGGACTCCCGGTTTGAGAATACAAAGGTAATTTTCATATATCTAGACTTAGGCAAAACATGGAGTTAGAGGGTGAAAATTCGAAACAGTCCCTGAACGGCCCCGTGGGTGGCACCAACACCTCCCACGGGACCAATGTAACTCGTAGGAACTGACCCCGCAGTCGCGGGACTCCCAGTTTGAGAATACGATGATAATTTATATATTTCTAGACTTAGACTTAAAACATAGCGTTAGAGGGTGAGAACTCGAAACAGCCCCCGAACGTCCCCGTGGGTGGCACCAACATCTTCCACGAGACCAATGTAACTCGTATGAACTGACCCCGCAGCCGTGGGACTCCATTTTTTTGAGAATATGATGGTAATTTGCATATTTCTAGACTTAGGCTTAAAAACATGGCGTTAGAGGGTGAGAACTCGAAACAGCCCCCGAACGTCCCCGTGGGTGGCACCAACACCTCCCACGGGACCAATGTAACTCGTAGGAATTGACCCCGCAGCCGCGGGACTCCTGGTTTGGGAATACGAAGGTAATTTGCATTTTTCTAGACTTAGGCTTAAAAACATGGCGTTAGAGGGTAAGAACTCGAAATGGCCCCCGAACGTCGCCGTGGGTGGCTCCAACACCTCCCACGGGACCAATGTAACTTTTAGATACTGACCCCACAGCCGTGGGACTCCCGATTTGAGAATACGACGATAATTTTCATATTTCTAGACTTAGGCTAAAAAACATGGCGTTAGAGGGTGAGAACTCGAAACAATCCCCAAACGGCCCCGTGGGTGTCACCAACACCTCCCACGGGACCAATGTAACTCTAAGGAACTGACCCTTGCAGCCGCGGGACTCCCCATTTGATAATACGTAGGTAATTTTCATATTTCTCGACTTAACCTTAAAAATATGGAGTTAGAGGTGAGAACTCAAAACAACCCCCAATTGTCCCCGTTGGTGGCACCAACACCTCCCACGGGACCAATGTAACTCGTAGGAACTGACCGCGCAGCCGCGGGACTCCCGGTTTGAGAATACGAAGGTAATTTGCATATTTATAAACTTAGGCAAAACATGGCGTTAGAGGGTGAAAACTCGAAACAACCCCCAAACGGCCCCGTGGGTGGCAACAACACCTCCCACGGGACCAATGTAACTCGTACGAATTGACCCCGCAGCCGCGCGACTCTCGGTTTGAGAATAATTTGTATATTTCTAGACTTAGGCTTAAAAAGATGGTGTTAGAGGGTGAGAACTCGAAACAGCCCCCGAACGTCCCCGTCGAAGTCACCAACACCTCCCACAGGACCAATGTAACTCGTTGAAACTGACCCCGCAGCCATGGGACTCCCGGCTTGAGAATATGACGATAATTTGCATATTTCTAGAGTTAGGCTTAAAAACTTAGAGTTTACAGGACGAGAACTCAAAATAGCCCCTGAACGTCCCCAGTGGTGGCACCAACACCTCCCATGGGACCAACGTAACTCGTAGGAATCGACCCCGTAGTCGCGGGACCACCGTTTTGAGAATACTAAGGTAATTTGCATATTTCTAGACTTTGGCAAAAAACATGGTGTTTGAGGGTAAGAACTCGAAACGGCCCACGAACGTCCCCTTGGGTGGCTCCAACACCTACCACGAGACCAATGTAACTTGTAGGAAATGACCCCACAGCCTCGGGACTACCGGTTTGAGAATACGACGATAATTTGCATGTTTTCTAGATATAAGCTAAAACACATGGCGTTAGATGATAAGAACTCGAAACAGCCCCCGAACATCCCCGTGGGTGGAACCAACACCTTCCACGGGACCAATGTAATTCGTAGGAATCGACCCCGTAGTCACGGGACTTCTGGTTTGAGAATACGATGATAATTTTCACATTTCTAGACTTAGGCGTAAAAACGGCGTTAGTGGGTTAAAACTCGAAATAGCCCCCGAACGGCTTTGTGGGTGTCTCCCACACCTCCCACGGGACCAATGTAGCTCGTGGGAACTGACCTCGCAGCCGCGGGATTCCCGGTTTGAGAATACGTAGGTTATTTGCATATTTCTAGACTTAGGCTTAAAAACATGGCGTTAGAGGGTGAGAACTCAAAATAGCCCCCGAACGGCCTGGTGGGTGGCGCCAACAC
The DNA here is from genome assembly GCA_949130495.1 of Sambucus nigra. Lineage (NCBI taxonomy): Eukaryota > Viridiplantae > Streptophyta > Magnoliopsida > Dipsacales > Adoxaceae > Sambucus > Sambucus nigra. Next base: position 188,099,683 of record OX422224.1, on the reverse strand, counting down.
CTCCCACGGGACTAGTGTAACTCATAGGAATTGACTACGCAGCTGCGGGACTCCCGATTTGAAAATACTGCGATAATTTGTATATTTCTAGACTTAGGCTTAAAAACACAGCGTTGGACGGTTAGAACTCGAAACAACCCCCGAACGTCCCCGTGGGACGCACCAACACCTCCCACGGGACCAATGTAACTCGTAGGAAATGACCCCGCAGGCATGGGACTCCCAGTTTGAGAATATGACGGTAATTTGCATATTTCTAGAGTTAGGCTTAAAAACTTAGAGTTTACTGGGCAAGAACTCGAAACAGCCCCCGAACATCCCCGGGGGTGGCACCAACACCTCCCACGGGACCATTGTAACTCATAGGAACTGACCCCGTAGCCGCGGGACTCCCAGTTTGAGAATACTAAGGTAATTTGCATATTTCAAGACTTAGGCTTAAAAACATGGTGTTAGAGGGTAAGAACTCAAAACGGCCCCCGAACGTCCCTGTAACACCTCCCACGGGACCAATGTAACTTGTAGGAAAATGACCTCGAAGCCGCGAGACTACCGATTTAAGAATACGATGATAATTTGCATATTTCTAGACTTAGGCTCAAAAACATGGCGTTAGAGAGTGAGAACTCGAAACATCCCCCGAACGTCCCAGTGGGTGGAACCAACACCTCCCACGGGACCAATGTAATTCGTAGGAACTGACCCTGCAGTCACGGGACTTCCGGTTTGAGAATACGACGGTAATTTTCATCTTTATAGACTTAGGCTTAAAGACGGCGTTAGTGGGTGAAAACTCGAAACAGCCGCCGAACGGCCCCGTAGGTGGCACCAACACCTTCCACGGGACCAATGTAGCTCGTAGGAACTGACCTCGCTGCCGCGAGACTCTCGGCTTGAGAATGCGTAGGTAATTTGCATATTTCTAGACTTAGGCTTAAAAACATGGCGTTAGAGGGTAAGAACTCGAAACAACCACCAAACGGCCCGGTGGGTGGCCCCAACACCTCCCACGGGACCAATATAGCTAGGAAGAATTGATCCCGTAGCCGTGAGACTCCCGGTTTGATAATACGAAGGTAACTTGCATATTTCTAGACTTATACAAAACATGGCATTAGAGAGTGAAAACTCAAAAAAGCCCCCGAACGGCCCCGTGAGTGGCACCAACACCTCCCACGGGACCAATGTAACTCGTAGGAACTCACCCCACAGCCGCGGGACTGCCGGTTTGAGAATACGATGACAATTTACATATTTCTAGACTTAGGCTTAAGAACATGGCGTTAGAGGGTGAGAACTCGAAACAGCCCCCGAACGCCCCCGTGGGTGGCACCAACACCTGCAACGGGAATAATGTAACTCGTAGAAACTGACCCTGCAGCCGTGGAACTCCCAGTTTGAGAATATGATAGTAGTTTGCACATTTCTAGACTGAGGCTTAAAAACATGGCGTTAGAGGGTGATAACTCAAAACAGCCCTCGATTGTCCCCGTGGGTGGCACCAACACCTCCCGCCGGACCAATGTAACTCGTAGGAATAGACCCCACAACCACGGAACTCCCGATTTGAGAATACGAAGGTAATTTGCATATTTCTAGAATGAGGCAAAACATGGCGTTAGAGGGTGAGAACTCGAAACAGCCCCGTGGGTGGCACCAACACCTCCCAAGGGACCAATGTAACTCGTAGGAACTGAACCCGCAGTCTAGGGACTCCAAGTTTGAGAATACGATGATAATTTGTATATTTCTAGACTTAGGCTTAAAAACATGGCATTAGAGGGTGAGAACTTGAAACAGCCCCCGAACGTCCCCGTGGGTGGCACCAACACCTCCCACGGGAGCAGTGTAACTCGTAGGAACTAGCCCCGCAGTCGTGGGACTCCCGGTTTGAGAATATGATGGTAATTTACATATTTCTAGAGTTAGGCTTAAAAACTTAGAGTTTATAGGGTGAGAACTCGAAACATCACCCGAACGTCCCCGTGGGTGGCATCAACACCTCGCACGGGACCAATGTAACACGTAGGAACTGACCCCGCATCCGTGAGACTCCCGGTTTGAGAATACGAATGTAATTTGCATATTTCTAGACTTATACAAAACATGGCATCAGAGGGTGAAAACTCGAAACAGCCCCCGAACGAACCCTTGAGTGGCACTAACACCTCCCACGGGACCAATGTAACTCGTAGGAACTGACCCCGCAGCCGCGGGACTACCGGTTTGAGAATACGGCGATAATTTACATATTTCTAGACTTAGGCTTAAAAACATGGTGTAAGAGGGTGAGAACTCGAAACAGCCCCCGAACGCCACCGTGGGTGGCACCAACACCTCCAACGGGACCAATGTAACTCGTAGAAACTGACCCCGCAGCCGCGGGACTCCCAGTTTGAGAATACGACGATAGTTTGCATATTTTTAGACTTAGGCTTGAAAACATGGCGTTAGAGGGTGAGAACTCGAAATATCCCTCGAACGTCCCCGTGGGTGGCACCAACACCTCCCACGGGACCAATGTAACTCGTAGGAACTGACCCCGTACCCGCGGGACTACCGGTTTAAGAATACGATGATAATTTACATATTTCTAGACTTAGGCTTAAAAACATGGCGTTAGAGGGTGAGAACACGAAATAGCCCCCGAACGTCCCCGTGGATGGCACCAACACCTCCAACGGGACCAATGTAACTCGTAGAAACTGTCACCGCATCCGCGGGACTCCCAGTTTGAGAATATGATGATAGTTTGCATATTTCTATACTTAGGCTTAAAAACAAGGCGTTAGAGGGTGAGAACTCAAAACAGCCCCCAAACGTCCCCGTGGGTGGCACCAACACCTCCCACGGGACCAATGTAACTCGTAGGAACTGACCCCGCAACCATGGGACTATCGGTTTGAGAATATGATGGTAATTTGCTTTTTTCTAGACTTAGGCTTAAAAACATGGCATTAAACGGTGATAACTCGAAACAGCCCTCGAACGTCCCCGTGGGTGGCACCAACACCTCCCGCGGGACCAATGTAACTTGTAGGAACTGACCCCACAACCACGGGACTACCGGTTTGAGAATACGATGATAATTTGCATATTTTTTAGACTTAGGCTCAAAAACATGGCTTTAGAGGGTAAGTACTGGAAATCGCCCCAGAATGTCCCCGTGGGTTGAACCAACACCTCCCACGGGACCAATGTAATTCGTAAGAACTGACCCCGCAGTCACGGGACTTTCGGTTTGAGAATACGACGGTAATCTTAATATTTCTAGACTTAGGCCTAAAAACGGCGTTAGTGGGTTAAAACTCGAAACAGCCCCCGAACGTGTCACCCACAACTCCCCCGGGACCAATGTAGCTCGTAGGAACTGACCCCGCAGCCGTGGGACTCCCGATTCGAGAATACGATGATAATTTGAATATTTCTAGACTTAGGCTTAAAAACATGGCATTAGAGGGTGAGAACTCCAAATAGCCCCTGAACGGCCCGGCGGGTGGACCCAACACCTCCCACGGGACCAGTGTAACTCGTAGGAATTGACCCCGCAGCTGCGGTAATCCCAGTTTGAGAATACTACGATAATTTGTATATTTTTAGACTTAGGCTTAAAAACATGGCGTTGGAGGGTGAGAACTCGAAACAGCCCCCGAACGTCCCCATGGGAGGTACCAACACCTCTCACGGGACCATTGTAACTCATCGGAACTGACCCCGCAGCTACGAGACTCCCGGTTTGAGAATACAAAAGTAATTTGCATATTTCTAGACTTATACAAAACGTGGCGTTAGAGGGTGAAAACTCGAAACAGCCCCCGAACAGCCACGTGAGTGGCACCAACACCTCCCACGGGACCAATGTAACTCGTAGGAACTCAACCTGTAGCCGCAGGACTACGGGTTTGAGAATATGATGATAATTTGCATATTTCTAGGCTTAGGCTTAAAAACATGGTGTTAGAGGGTGAGAACTCCAAACAGCCCCCGAACATCCCCGTGGGTGGCACCAACACCTCCAACGGGACCAATGTAACTCGTAGTAACTAACCCCGCTACCGCGGGACTCCCAGTTTGAGATTACGACGGTAGTTTGCATATTTCTAGAGTTAGGCTTAAAAACTTAGAGTTTATAGGGCGAGAACTCGAAACAGCCCCCGAACGTCCCCGTGGGTGGAACCAACACCTCCCACGGGACCAATGTAATTCGTAGGAACTGACCCCGCCATCACGGGACTTCCAGTTTGAGAATACAACGATAATTTTCATATTTCTAGACTTAGGCTTAAAAACGGCGTTAGTGGGTGAAAACTCCAGACAACCCCCAAACGGCTCCGTGGGTGTCACCAACACCTCCCACGGGACCAATGTAGCTCGTAGGAACTAACCTCGCAGCCGTGAGACTCTCGATTTGAGAAGACGTAGGTAATTTGCATATTTCTAGACTTAACCTTAAAAATATGGCGTTAAGAGAGAGAACTCAAAACAGACCCCGAACGCCCCAGTGGGTGGCCCCAACACCTCCCACGGGACCAATGTAGCTCATAAGAACTGACCCTGCAACCGCGGGACTCCCGGTTTGGGAATACGACGGTAATTTGCATATTTCTAGACTTAGGCTTAAAAACATGGAGTTAGAGGGTGAGAACTCGAAACAACCGGTGAACGTACCCTTGGGTGGCACCAACACCACCCACGGGACCAATGTAACTCCTAGGAACTGACCCCGGAGATGCGGGACTCCCGGTTTGAGAATACGAAGGTAATTTTTATATTTCTAGACTTAGTCAAAACATGGTGTTAGAGGGTGAAAACTCGAAACAGTCCCCGAACCGCTCTATGGGTGGCACCAACACCTCCCACGGGACCAACGTAACTCGTAGGAACTGACCCCGCAGCCGCGGGACACCCAGGTTGAAAATAGGATGATAATTTGTATATTTCTAGACTTAGGCTTAAAAACATGGTGTTAGGGGTGAGAACTCGAAACAGCCCCCGAACGGCCCAATGGGTGGCACCAACACCTCCCACGGGACCAATGTAACTCGTAGGAACTGACCCCGCAGCTGCGAGACTCCCGGTTTGAGAATACGAAAGTAATTTGCATATTTCTAGACTTATACAAAACGTGGCGTTAGATGGTGAAAACTCGAAACAGCCCCCGTACAGCCCCGTGAGTGGCACCAACACCTCCCACGGGACCAATGTAACTCGTAGGAACTCACCCTGCAGCCGCGGGACTACGGGTTTGAGAATATGATGATAATTTGCATATTTCTAGGCTTAGGCTTAAAAACATGGCGTTAGAGGGTGAGAACTCCAAACAGCCCCCGAACATCCCCGTGGGTGGCACCAACACCTCCAACGGGACCAATGTAACTCGAAGAAATTGACCCTGCTACGGCGGGACTCCCAGTTTGAGATACGACGGTAGTTTGCATATTTCTAGACTTAGGCATAAAAACATGGCGTTAGAGGGTGAGAACTCGAAACAGCCCCCGAACGTCCCCATGGGTGGCACCAACACCTCCCACGGGACCAATGTAACTTGTAGGAACTGACCCCGCAGCCGTGGGGCTGCCAGTTTTAGAATATGATGGTAATTTGCTTATTTCTAGGATTAGGCTTAAAAACATTGCGCTAGAGGGTGAGAACTCGAAACAGCCCCTGAAAGTACCCGTGGGTGGCACCAACACCTCCCATGGGACCAATGTAACTCGTAGGAACTGACCCCGCAGCCGTGGGACTCCCAGTTAGAGAATAAGAACGTAATTTTCATATTTTTAGAATTAGGCAAAACATGGCGTTAGAGGGTGAGAACTCGAAACAGCGCCGTGGGTGGCACCAACACCTCCCACGGGACCAATGTAACTCGTAGGAACTGAACCCGCAGTCGTGGGACTCCCGGTTGGAGAATAAATGATAATTTGTATATTTCTATACTTAGGCCTGAAAACATGGCGTTAGAGGGTGAGAACTCGAAATAGACCCCGAACGTCCCCGTGGGAGGCACCAACACCTCCCACGGGACCAATGTAACTCGTAGGAATTGACCCCGCAGCCGTGGGACTCCCGATTTGAGAATATGATGGTAATTTGCATATTTCTGGAGTTAGGCTTAAAAACTTAGAGTTTACACTGTGAGAACTGGAAACAGCCCCTGAACGTCCCCGTGGGTGGCACCAACACCTCCCACGGGACCAATGTAACTCGAAGGAACTGACCCCGCAGCAGCGGGACTACTGGTTTGAGAATACGAAGATAATTTGCATATTTCTTAGACTTAGGCTGAAAAACATGGCGTTAGAGGGTAAGAACTCGAAATATCCCCCGAACGTCCCCGTGGGTGGAACCAACACCTCCCACGGGACCAATGTAATTCATAGGAACTGACCCCGCAGTCACGGGACTTCCGGTTTGACAATAAGACGATAATTTTAATATTTCTAAACTTAGGCCTAAAAATGTCGTTAGTGGGTTAAAACTCAAAACAACCCCCGAACGACCCCCTGGGTGTCACTCACAACTCCGACGGGACCGATGTAGCTCGTAGGAACTGACCTCGCAGCCGCGGGACTCCCGATTTGAGAATACGTTGGAAATTTGCATATTTCTAGACTTAGGTTTAAAAACATGGCGTTAGAGGGTGAGAACTCGAAATAGCTCCCGAACGGCCCGGCGGGTGGCCCCAACACCTCCCACGGGTCGAGTGTAACTCGTAGGAATTGACCCTGCAGCTGCGGGACTCCCGATTTGAGAATACTATGATAATTTGTATATTTTTAGACTTAGGCTTAAAAACATGGCGTTGGAGGGTGAGAACTCGAAACAGCCCCCGAACGTCCCCGTGGGTGGCACCAACACCTCTCACGGGACCAATGTAACTCGTAGGAAATGACCCCGCAACCATTTTTTTGAGAATATAATGGTAATTTCCATATTTCTAGAGTTAGGCTTAAAAACTTAGAGTTTATAGGGCGAGAACTCGAAACATCCTCCAAACGTCCCCGTGGGTGGAACCAACACCTCCCACGGGACCAATGTAATTCGTAGGAACTGACCCCGCCATCACGGGACTTCCGGTTTGAGAATACGACGATAATTTTCATATTTCTAGACTTAGGCTTAAAAACGGCGTTAGTGGGTGAAAAATCTAAACAACCCCCAAACGGCCCAGTGGGTGTCACCAACACCTCCCACGGGACCAATGTAGCTCGTAGTGACTGACCTCGCAGCCGCGAGACTCTCGGTTTGAGAAGCCGTACGTAATTTGCATATTTCTAGACTTAGGCTTAAAAACATGGCGTTAGAGAGAGAGAACTCAAAACAGACCCCGAACGGCCCAGTGGGTGGCACCAACACCTCCCACGGGACCAATGTAGCTCGTAAGAACTGACTCCGCAAACGCGGGACACCCGGTTTGGGAATACGACGGTAATTTGCATATTTCTAGACTTAGGCTTAAAAACATGGAGTTAGAGGGTGAGAACTCGAAACAACCCGTGAACGTCCCCTTGGGTGGCACCAACACCTCCCACGGGACCAATGTAACTCGTAGGAACTGACCCCGCAGCCATGGGGCTCCCAGTTTTAGAATATGATGGCAATTTTCTTATTTCTAGGGTTAGGCTTAAAAACATGGCGCTAGAGGGTGAGAACTCGAAACATCCCCTGAAAGTCCCCGTGGGTGGCACCCACACCTCCCATGGGACCAATGTAACTCGTAGGAACTGACCCCGCAGCCGCGGGACTCCCAGTTAGATAATAAAAAGGTAATTTGCATATTTCTAGAATTAGGAAAAACATGGCGTTAGAGGGAGAGAACTCAAAACAACCCCGTGGGTGGCACCAACACCTCCCATGGGACCAATGTAACTCGTAGGAACTGAACCCGCAGTCGTGGGACTCCCGGTTTGAGAATAAGATGATAATTTGTATATTTCTATACTTAGGCCTAAAAACATGGCGTTAAAGAGTGAGAACTTGAAATAGACCCCGAACGTCCTCGTGGGAGGCACCAACACCTCCCACGGGACTAATGTAACTCGTAGGAATTAACCCCGCAACCGTGGGACTCCCGGTTTGAGAATATGATGGTAATTTGCATATTTGTGGAGTAAGGCTTAAAAACTTAGAGTTTACAGTGTGAGAACTCGAAACAGCCCCCGAACGTCCCCGTGGGTGGCACCAACACCTCCCACGGGACCAATGTAACTCGAAGGAACTAAACCCGCAGCAGCGGGACTACCGGTTTGAGAATACGATGATAATTTGAATCTTTCTTAGACCTAGGCTCAAAAACATGGCGTTATAGGGTAAGAACTCGAAATAGCCCCCGAATGTCCCCGTGGGTGGAACCAACACCTCCCACGGGACCAATGTAATTCATAGGAACTGACCCCGCAGTCATGGGACTTCCGGTTTGAGAATACGACGGTAATTTTAATATTTCTAAACTTAGGCCTACCAAATGACGTCAGTGGGTTAAAACTCGAAACAGCCCCCGAACGTCCCCCTGGGTGTCACTCACAACTCCCACGGGACCGATGTAGCTCGTAGGAACTGACCTCGCAGCCGCGGGACTCCCGATTTGAGAACCCTTATATAATTTGCATATTTTTATACTTAGGCTTAAAAACATGGCGTTAGAGAGAGAGAACTCAAAATAGCCCCCGAACGGCCCAGTAGGTGGCCCCAACACCTCCCACGGGACCAATGTAGCTCGTAAGAACTGACTCCGCAACCGCGGGACTCTCGGTTTGGGAATATGACGGTAATTTGCATATTTCTAGACTTAAGGTTAAAAATATGGAGTTAGAGGGTGAGAACTCGAAACAACCTGCGAACGTCCCCTTGGGTGGCACCAACACCTCCCACGGGACCAATGTAATTCGTAGGAACTGACCCCGCCGTCACGGACTTCCGGTTTGAGAATACGACGATAATTTTCATATTTCTAGACTTAGGCTTAAAATGGTGTTAGTGGGTGAAAACTCGAAACAGCCCCCAAACGGCCCCGTGGGTGTCACCAACACCTCCCACGGGACCAATATAGCTCGTAGGAACTGACCTCGCAGCCGCGAGACTCTCGGTTTGAGAACCCGTATATAATTTGCAAATTTCAAGACTTAGGCTTAAAAACATGGCGTTAGAGAGAGAGAACTCAAAACAGCCCCCGAACAGTCCAGTAGGTGGCCCCAACACCTCCCACGGGACCAATGTAGCTCGTAAGAACTGACTCCGCAACCGCGGGACTCTCGGTTTGGGAATATGACGGTAATTTGCATATTTCTAGACTTAAGCTTAAAAATATGGAGTTAGAGGGTGAGAACTCGAAACAACCCGCAGACGTCCCCTTGGGTGGCACCAACACCTCCCACGGTACCAATGTAACTCGTACGAACTGACCCCGGAGACTCGGGACTCCAGGTTTGAGAATACGAAGGTAATTTGCACATTTCTATACTTTGTCAAAACATGGCGTTAGAGGGTGAAAACTCGAAATAGCCCCCGAACGGCCCCGTGGGTGGCACCAACACCTCCCACGGGACCAATGTAACTTGTAGGAACTGACCCCGCATCCGCGGGACACCCGGTTTGAAAATATGATGACAATTTGTATATTTCTAGACTTAGGCTAAAAAACATGGCGTTTGAGGGTGAGAACTCGAAATAGCCCCCGAACGTCCCCGTGGGAGGTACCAACACCTCCCACGGGACCAATGTAACTCGTAGGAACTGACCACACAGCCGTGAGACTCCCGGTTTGAGAATATGATGGTAATTTGCATATTTCTAGAGTTAGGCTTAAAAACTTAGGGTTTATAGGATGAGAACTCTAAACAGCCCCCTTATATCCCCGTGGGTGGCACCAACACCTCCCACGGGACCAATGTAACTCGTAGGAACTGACCCCGCAGCTGCGAGACTCCCGGTTTGAGAATGCGAAAGTTATTTGCATATTTCTAGACTTATACAAAACATGGCGTTAGAGGGTGAGAACTCGAAACAGCCCCCGAACGTCCCCGTGGGTGGCACCAACACCTCCAATGGGACCCATGTAACTCGTAGAAACAGACCCCGCAGCCGCAGTACTCCCAGTTTGAGAATACGACGGTAGTTTGTATATTTCTAGACTTAGGCTTAAAAACATGGCGTTAGAGGGTGAGAACTCTAAACAGCCCCCGAACGTCCCCATGGGTGGCACCAATACCTCCCACGGGACCAATGTAACTCGTAGGAACTGACCCCACAGCCGAGGGGCTCCCGATTTTAGAATATGATGGTAATTTTCTTATTTCTAGGCTTAGGCTTAAAAACATGGCGCTAGAGGGTGAGAACTCGAAACAGCCCCTGAAAGTCCTCGTGGGTGGCACCAACACCTCCCATGGGACCAATGTAACTCGTAGGAACTGACCCCGTAGACGTGGGAATCAGAGTTAGAGAATACGATGGTAATTTGCATATTTGTAGACTTAGGGAAAACATGGCGTTAGTGGGTTAGAACTCGAAACAGCCCTGTGGGTCGGACCAACATCTCCCACGGGACAAATGCAACTCGTAGGAACTGAACCCGCAGCCGCGGGACTCCCGGTTTGAGAATACGATGATAATTTGTATATTTATAGACTTAGGCTTAAAAACATGGCATTAGAGGCTGAGAACTTGAAATAGCCCCTGAACGTCCCCGTGGTAGGCACCAACACCTCCCACGCGACCAATGTAACTCGTAGGAACTCACCCCGCAGCCGTGGGACTCCCGGTTTGAGAATATGATGGTAATTTGCGTATTTCTAGAGTTAGGATTAAAAACTTAGAGTTTACAGGGTGAGAACTTGAAACATCCCCCGAGCGTCCCCGTGGGTGGCACCAACACCTCCCACGGGACCAATGTTACTCGAAGGAACTGCCCCGCAGCCGCGGGACTCTCGGTTTGAGAATGCGACGATAATTTACATATTTCTAGATTTTGGCTTAAAAACATGGCATTAGAGGGTGAGAACTCAAAACAGCGCCTGAACGTCCCCCTGGGTGGCACCAGTACCTCTCACGGGACCAATGTAACTCGTAGGAACTGACCCCGCAGTCGCAAGGTTACCGCTTAGAGAATATGACGATAATTTGCATATTTCTAGACTTAGGCTTAAAAACATGGCGTTAAAGGGGGAGAACTTGAAACAGCCGCCGAACTGACCCGTGGGTGGCACCCGCACCTCCCACGGGACCAATGTAACTCGTAGGAACTGACCCCGTAGCCGCAGGACTCCCGGTTTGAGAATACGACGATAATTTGTATATTTCTAGACTTAGGCTTAAAAATATGGCGTTAGAGGGTGAGAACTCGAAACAGCCCCCGAACGTCTCCGTGGAGGGGACCAACAGCTCCCTCGGGACCAATGTAACTCGTAGGAACTGACCCCGCGGTCGCGGGACTTCCGGTTTGAGAATACGATGGTAATTTTCATATTTCTAGACTTAGGCTTAAAAACATGGCGTTAGAGGGTGAAAACTCGAAACAGCCCCAGAACGGCCCGGTGGGTGGCCCCAACACCTCCCACGGGACCAATGTAACTCGTAAGAACTGACCCCCCAACCGCGGGACTCCCGGTTTGAGAATTAGATGATAATTTTCATATTTTTAGACATAGACTTAAAAATGGCGTTAGTGGGTGAAAACTCGAAACAACCCCCGAATGGCCCCGTGGGTGTCAGCAACACCTCCCACGGGACCAATGTAGCTCGTAGGAACTGACCTCGCAGCCGCGGGACTCCCAGTTTGAGAATACGTAGGTAATTTGCATATTTCTAGACTTAGGCTTAAAAACATGGTGTTAGAGGGTGAGAACTCGAAACAGGCCCCGAACGGCCCCGTTGGTGGCCCCAACACCTCCCACGGGACCAATGTAACTCGTAAGAATTGAACTCGCAGCCGCGGAACTCCCGGTTTGAGAATACTACAATAATTTGTATATTTTCTAGACTTAGGTTTAAAAACATTGCTTTAGAGGATGAGAACTCGAAACACCCTCCGAACGTCCCCGTGGGAGGCACCAACACTCCCACGGGACCAATGTGACTCGTAGTAAATGATCCCACAGCCGTGGGACTCCCAGTTTGAGAATATGACGGTAATTTTCATATTTCTAGAGTTAGGCTCAAAAACTTAGAGTTTACAGGGCGAGAACTCGAAACAGCCCATGAACGTCCCCGGGGGTGGCACCAATAACTCCCACGGGACCAACGTAACTCGTAGGAACTGACCCGGTAGCCGCGGGACTCCCGGTTTCAGAATACTAAGGTAATTGGCATACTTATGAACTTAGGCTAAAAAACATGGTGTTAGAGGGTAAGAACCCGAAACGGCCCCCGAACATCCCCTTGTGTGGCTCCAACACCTCCCACGGGACCAATGTAACTTGTTGGAAATGACCTCGCAGCCGCGAGACTACCGGTTTGAAAAAATGACGATAATTTGCATATTTCTAGACTTCGGCTAAAAAACATGGTGTTAGAGGGTGAGAACTCAAAACAGCCCCCGAACGCCCCTGTGGGTGGAACCAACACCTCCCACGGGACCAATGTAATTCGTAGCAACTGACCCCGCAGTCACGGGACTTCCATTTTGAGAATACAAAGCTAATTTTCATATTTCTAGACTTAGGTTTAAAAACGGCGTTAGTGGGTGAAAACTCGAAACAGCACCCGAACAGCCCCGTGGGTGTCGCCAACACCTCCCACGGGACCAATGTAGCTCGTAGGAACTGAAATTGCAGCCACGAGACTCCCGGTTTGAGAATTCATAGTTAATTTGCATATTTCTAGACTTCGGCTTAAAAATTGCGTTAGAGGGTGAGAACTCGAAATAACCCCCGAACGGCCCGGTGGGTGGCCCCAACACCTCCCACGGGACCAATGTAGCTCGTAAGAACTGACCCCGCAACCGCGGGACTCCCAATTTGATAATACGACGGTAATTTACATATATCTAGACTTAAGCTTAAAAACATGGAGTTAGAGGGTGAGAACTCGAAACAGCCCCCGAACGTCCCCATGGGTGGCACCAACACCCCCCACGGGACAAACGTAACTCGTAGGAACTGACCCCCCAGCCGCGGGACTCCCGGTTTTAGGATACGAAGGTACTTTGCATATTTCTGGACTTAGGTAAAATATGGCGCTAGAGGGTGAAAACTCGAAACAGCCCCCGAACGGCCCCATGGGTGGCACCAACACCTCCCACGGGACCAATGTAACTCGTAGGAACAGACCCCATAGCCGCAGGACTCCCGGTTTGAAAATACGATGATAATCTGTGTATTTCTAGACTTAAGCTTAAAAACAAGGCGTTAGAGGGTGAGAACTGAAAATAGCCCCCGAATGTCCCCGTGGGAGGCACCAACACCTCCCATGGGAACAATGTAACTCGTAGGAACTGACCCCGCAGCCGTGGGACTCCCGGTTTGAAAATTTGACGGTAATTTGCATATTTCTAGAGTTAGGCTTAAAAACATAGAGTTTACAGGGCGAGAACTCGAAACATCCTCCAAACGTCCCCGTGGATGGAACCAACACCTCCCACGAGACCAATGTAATTCGTAGGAACTGACCCCGCCGTCACGGGACTTCCGGTTTGAGAATACGACGATAATTTTCATATATCTAGACTTAGGCTTAAAAACGGCGTTAGTGGGTGAAAACTCGAAACAACCCCCAAACGGCCCCGTGGGTGTCACCAACACCTCCCATGGGACCAATGTAGCTCGTAGTGACTGACCTCGCAGCCGCGAGACTCTCGGTTTGAGAAGCCGTAGGTAATTTGCATATTTCTAGACTTAGGCTTAAAAACATGGCGTTAGAGAGAGAGAACTCAAAACAGACCCCGAACGGCCCAGTGGGTGGCACCAACACCTCCCACGGGACCAATGTAGCTCGTAAGAATTGACTCCGCAACCGCGGGACTCCCGGTTTGGGAATACGATGGTAATTTGCATATTTCTAGACTTAGGCTTAAAAACATGGAGTTAGAGGGTGAGAACTCGAAACAACCCGTGAACGTCCCCTTGGGTGGCACCAACACCTCCCACGGGACCAATGTAACTCGTAGGAACTGACCCCGTAGCCGTGGGGCTCCCAGTTTTAGAATATGATGGCAATTTGCTTATTTCTAGGCTTAGGATTAAAAACATGGCGCTAGAGGATGAGAACTCGAAACATCCCCTGAAAGTCCCCGTGGGTGGCACCCACACCTCCCATGGGACCAATGTAACTCGTAGGAACTGACCCCGCAGCCGCGGGACTCCCAGTTAGAGAATAAAAAGGTAATTTGCATATTTCTAGAATTAGGCAAAACATGGCGTTAGAGGGTGAGAACTCAAAACAACCCCGTGGGTGGCACCAACACCTCCCATGGACCAATGTAACTCATAGGAACTGAACCCGCAGTCGTGGGACTCCCGGTTTGAGAATAAGATCATAATTTGTATATTTCTATACTTAGGCCTAAAAACATGGCGTTAGAGAGTGAGAAGTTGAAATATACCCCGAACGTCCCCGTGGGAGGCACCAAAACCTCCCACGGGACCAATGTAACTCGTAGGAATTGACCCCGCATCCGTGGGACTCCCGGTTTGAGAATATGATGGTAATTTGCATATTTGTGGAGTTAGGCTTAAAAACTTAGAGTTTACAGTGTGAGAACTCGAAACAGCCCCCGAACGTCCCCGTGGGTGGCACCAACACCTCCCACGGGACCAATGTAACTCGAAGGAACTGAACCCGCAGCAGCGGGACTACCGATTTGAGAATACGATGACAATTTGCATATTTCTTAGACCTAGGCTCAAAAACATGGCATTATAGGGTAAGAACTCGAAATAGCCCCCAAACGTCCCCGTGGGTGGAACCAACACCTCCCACGGGACCAATGTAATTCATAGGAACTGGCCCCGCAGTCATGGGACTTCCGGTTTGAGAATACGACGGTAATTTTAATATTTCTAAACTTAGGCCTAACAAATGGCGTCAGTGGGTTAAAACTTGAAACAGCCCCCGAACGTCCCCCTGGGTGTCACTCACAACTCCCACGGGACCGATGTAGCTCGTAGGAACTGACCTCGCAGCCGCGGGACTCCCGATTTGAGAACCTGTATATAATTTGCATATTTCTAGACTTAGGCTTAAAAACATGGCGTTAGAGAGAGAGAACTCAAAACAGCCCCCGAACGGCCCAGTAGGTGGCCCCAACACCTCCCGCGGGACCAATGTAGCTCGTAAGAACTGACTCCGCAACCGCGGGACTCTCGGTTTGGTAATATGACGGTAATTTGCATATTTCTATACTTAAGCTTAAAAATATGGAGTTAGAGGGTGAGAACTCGAAACAACCTGCGAACGTCCCCTTGGGTGGCACCAACACCTCCCACGGGACCAATGTAATTCATAGGAACTGACCCCGCCGTCACGGACTTCCGGTTTGAGAATACGACGATAATTTTCATATTTCTAGACTTAGGCTTAAAAATGGTGTTAGTGGGAGAAAACTCGAAACATCCACCAAACGGCCCCGTGGGTGTCACCAACACCTCCCACGGGACCAATATAGCTCGTAGGAACTGACCTCGCAGCCGCGAGACTCTCGGTTTGAGAACCCGTTTATAATTTGCATATTTCTAGACTTAGGCTTAAAAACATGGCGTTAGAGAGAGAGAACTCAAAACAGCCCCCGAACGGTCCAGTAAGTCGCCCCAACACCTCCCACGGGACCAATGTAGCTCGTAAGAACTGACTCCGCAACCGCGGGACTCTCGGTTTGGGAATATAACGGTAATTTGCATATATCTAGACTTAAGCTTAAAATATGGAGTTAGAGGGTGAGAACTCGAAACAACCCGCGAACGTCCCCTTGGGTGGCACCAACACCTCCCACGGGACCAATGTAACTCGTACGAACTGATCCCCGGAGACGCGGGACTCCAGCTTTGAGAATACGAAGGTAATTTGCATATTTCTATACTTTGTCAAAACATGGCGTTAGAGGGTGAAAACTCGAAACAGCCCCCGAACGGCCCCGTGGGTGGCACCAACACCTCCCACGGGACCAATGTAACTTGTAGGAACTGACCCCGCAGCCGCGGGACACCCGGTTTGAAAACATGATGATAATTTGTATATTTATAGACTTAGGCTTAAAAACATGGCGTTAGAGGGTGAGAACTCGAAATAGCCCCCGAACGTCCCCGTGGGAGGTACCAACACCTCCCACGGGACCAATGTAACTCGTAGGAACTGACCACACAGCCGTGAGACTCCCGGTTTGAGAATATGATGGTAATTTGCATATTTCTAGAGTTAGGCTGAAAAACTTAGAGTTTATAGGATGAGAACTCTAAACAGCCCCCTTATATCCCCGTGGGTGGCACCAACACCTCCCACGGGACCAATGTAACTCGGAGGAACTGACCCCGCAGCTGCGAGACTCCCGGTTTGAGAATGCGAAAGTAATTTGCATATTTCTAGACTTATACAAAACATGGCGTTAGAGGGTGAGAACTCGAAACAGCCCCCGAACGTCCCCGTGGGTGGCAACAACACCTCCAACGGGACCCATGTAACTCGTAGAAACAGACCCCGCAGCCACAGTACTCCCAGTTTGAGAATACGACGGTAGTTTGTATATTTCTAGACTTAGGCTTAAAAACATGGCGTTAGAGGGTGAGAACTCTAAACAGCCCCCGAACGTCCCCATGGGTGGCACCAATACCTCCCACGGGACCAATGTAACTCATAGGAACTGACCCCACAGCCGAGGGTCTCCCAGTTTTAGAATATGATGGTAATTTTCTTATTTCTAGGCTTAGGCTTAAAAACATGGCGCTAGAGGGTGAGAACTCGAAACATCCCCTGAAAGTCCCCGTGGGTGGCACCAACACCTCCCATGGGACCAATGTAACTCGTAGGAACTGACCCTGTAGCCGTGGGAATCCCAGTTAGAGAATACGATGGTAATTTTCATATTTGTAGACTTAGGCAAAACATGGCATTAGAGGGTGAGAACTCGAAACAGCCCTGTGGGTCGCACCAACATCTCCCACGGGACTAATGTAACTCGTAGTAACTGAACTCGTAGCCGCGGGACTCCCGGTTTGAGAATACGATGATAATTTGTATATTTCTAGACTTAGGCTTAAAAACATGGCGTTAGAGGCTGAGAACTCGAAATATCCCCTGAACGTCCCAGTGGTAGGCACCAACACCTCCCACGCGACCAATGTAACTCGTAGGAACTGACCCCGCAGCCGTGGGACTCCCGGCTTGAGAATATGATGGTAATTTGCGTATTTCTAGAGTTAGGATTAAAAACTTAGAGTTTACAGGGTGAGAACTTGAAACATCCCCCGAACGTCCCCGTGGGTGGCACCAACACCTCCCACGGGACCAATGTTACTCGAAGGAACTGTCCCGCAGTCGCGGGACTCTCGGTTTCAGAATGCGACGATAATTTACATATTTCTACATTTTGGTTTAAAAACATTGCATTAGAGGGTGAGAACTCAAAACAGCCCCCGAACGTCCCCCTGGGTGGCACCAGTACCTCTCACGGGACCAATGTAACTCGTAGGAACTGACCCCGTAGTCGCAAGGTTACCGCTTAGAGAATACGACGATAATCTGTGTATTCCTAGACTTAGGCTTAAAAACATGGCGTTAGAGGGTGAGAACTCAAAATAGCCCCTGAATGTCCCCGTGGGAGGCACCCGCACCTCCCACGGGAACAATGTAACTCGTAGGAACTGACCCTGCAGCCGTGGGACTCCCGGTTTGAGAATACGACGGTAATTTGCATATTTCTAGAGTTAGGATTAAAAACTTAGAGTTTATAGGGTGAGAACTCGAAACAGCCCCTGAACGTCCCCGTGGGTGGCACCAACACCTTCCACAGGACAATTGTAACTCGTAGGAACTGACCCCGCAGCTGCGAGACTCCCGATTTGAGAATAAGAAGGTAATTTTCATATTTCTAGACTTATTCAAAACATGGCGTTAGAGGGTGAAAACTCGAAACAGCCCTCGAACGGGACCCTGAGTGGTACCAACACCTCCCACGGAACAATTGTAACTCGTAGGAACTGACCCCGCAGGCGCGGGACTCTCGGTTTGAGAATGCGACGATGATTTGCATATTTCTAGGCTTAGGCTTAAAATGATGGCGTTAGAGGGTGAGAACTCGAAACAGCCCCCGAACGTCCCTGTGGGTGGCACCAACACCTCTAACGGGACCAATGTAACTCGTAGAAACTGACCCCACAACCGCGGGACTCCCAGTTTGAGAATACGACGATAATTTGCATATTTCAAGACTTAGGCTTAAAAAATGGCGTTAGAGGGTGAGAACTCGAAAAAGCACCCGAATGTCCCCGTGGGTATCACCAACACCTCCCACGGGACCAATTTGACTAGTAGGAACAGGCTCCGCAGCCGTGGGACTCCCAGTTTGAGAATATGATGGTAATTTGCATATTTCTAGACTTAGGCTTAAAAACTTGGCGTTAAACGGTGATAACTCGAAACAGCTCCCGAATGTCCCCGTGGGTGGGACCAACACAACCCACGGGACCAATGTAACTCATAGGAATTGACCTCGTAGCCGCGGGACTCCCGGTTTGTGAATACGATGATAATTTGTATTTTTCTAATTTAGGCTTAAAAACATGGCGTTAGAGGGTGAGAACTCGAAACAACCCCCGAACATCCCCGTGGGTGGCACCAACACCTTCCACGGGACCAATGTAACTCATAGGAACTGACCCCGCAGCCGTGGGACTCCAAGTTTGAGAATATGATGGTAATTTGCAAATTTCTAGACTTAGGATTAAAAACATGGCATTAGAGGGTGAGAACTCAAAACAGCCCCCGAACGTCCCCGTGGGTGGCACCAGCACGTCCCACGGGACCAATGTAACTTGTAGGAACGGACCCCGCAGTCGCGGGACTCCCAGTTTGAGAATACGAAGCTAATTTTCATATTTCAAAACTTAGGCAAAACATGGCGTTAGAGGGTGAAAACTCGAAACAACCCCCGAACGGTCCTGTTAGTGGCACCAACACCTCCCACGGGACCAATGTAAGTCGTAGGAACTAACCCCGCAGCTGCGGGACTCCCGGTTTGAGAATATGATCGTAATTTGTATGTTTCTATACTTAGGATTAAAAACGTGGCGTTAGAGGGTGAGAACTTGAAACAGCCCCCGAACGTCCCCGTGGGTGGCACCAACACCTCCCACGGGACTAACGTAACTCATAGGAACTGATCCCACAGCCGCGGGACCCCCGATTTAAGGGTACGAAGGTAATTTGCATATTTCAAGACTTAGGCTTAAAAACATGGCGTTAGAGAATAAGAATTGGAAATGGCCCCCGAACGGCCCTATGGGTGGCTCCAACACCTCCCACGGGACCAATGTAACTTATAGGAATTGACCTCGTAGCCGCGGGACTCCCGGTTTGAGAATACGACGATAATTTGTATATTTCCACACTTCGGCTTAAAAACACGGCGTTAGTGGATGAGAACTCGAAACATCCACCGAACGTCCCCGTGGGAGGCACCAACACCTCCCACGGGACCAATATAACTCGTAGGAACTGACCCCGCAGCCATGGGACTCCCAATTTGAGAATATGACGGTAATTTTCATATTTCTAGAGTTAGGCGCAAAAACTTAGACTTTACAGGGCGAGAAATCAAAACAGCCCCAGAACGTCCCCGGGGGTGGCACCAAGACCTCCTACGGGACGAACGTAACTCGTAGGAACTGACCCCGTAGCCGCAGGACTCCCGATTTGAGAATACTGAGGTAATCTGCATATTTTTAAACTTTGTCTTAAAAACATGGTGTTAGAGGGTAAAAACTGGAAACGGCCCCCGAACGTCCTCGTGGGTGGCTCCAACACCTACCACGGGACCAATGTAACATGTAGGAAATGACCCCGAAGCCTCGGGACTACCGGTTTGAGAATACGATGATAATTTGCATATTTCTAGACTTAGGCTAAAAAACATGGCGTTAGAGGGTAAGAACTCGAAACAGCCCCTGAATGTCCTCGTGGGTGGAACCAACACCTCCCAAGGGACCAATGTAATTCATAGGAACTGACCCCGCAGTCACGGGACTTCCAGTTTGAGAATATGATGGTAATTTTCATATTTCTAGACTTAGGTTTAAAAACGGCGTTTGTGGGTGAAAACTCGAAATATCCCCCGAACGGACCCGTGGGTGTCACCAACACCTCCCACAGGACCAATGTAGCTCGTAGGAAGTGAGCTCGCAGCCGCGGGACTCTCGATTTGAGAATACGTTGGTAATTTTCATATTTCTAGACTTAGGTTTAAAAACATGGCGTTAGAGGGTGAGAACTCAAAACAGCCCCCGAACGGCCCGGTGGGTGGCCCCAACACCACCCACGGGACAAATGTAACTCGTAGGAATTGACCCCGCAGCCGCGGGACTCCCATTTTGCGAATACTACGATTGTTTGTATATATCTACACTTAGGCTTAAAATCATGGCGTTACAGGGTGAGAACTCGAAACAGCCACGGAACGTCCTCGTGGGTGGCACCAACACCTCCCACGGGACCAATGTAACTCGTAGGAAATGACCCCGCAGCCATGGAACTGTCGGTTTGAGAACATGATAGTAATTTTCATATTTCTAGAGTTTGGTTTAAAAATTTAGAGTTTACAGGGGGAGAACTCGAAATAGCCCCCGAACGTCCCCGGGGGTGGCACCAACACCTCCCACGGGACCAACGTAACTCGTAGGAACTTACCCCGTAGCCGCGGGACTCTCGGATTGAGAATAGTAAGGTAATTTTCATAATTCTAGACTTAGGCTTAAAAACATGGTGTTAGAGGGTAAGAACTCGAAACGGCCCCCGAACGTCCCTATGGGTGGCTCCAACACCTCCCACAGGATCAATGTAACTTGTAGGAACTGACCCCGCAGTCGCGGGACTCCCAGTTTGAGAATACGTCGATAATTTGTATATTTCTAGACTTAGGCTAAAAAACATGGCTTTAGAGGATGAGAACTCGAAACAGCCCCCGAACGGCCCCGTGGGTGTCACCAACACCTCCCACGGGACCAATGTAGCTCGTAGGAACTGAACTCGCAGCTGTGGGACTCCCGGTTTGAGCATACGTAGGTAATTTACATATTTCTAGATTTAGGTATAAAAATATGGCGTTACAGGGTGAAAACTCGAAACAACCCCCGAACGTCCCGGTGGGTGGTCCCAACACCTCCCACGGGACAAATGTTACTCGTAGGAATTGACCCCGCAGCCGCGGGACTCCCGGTTTGAGAATACTATGATAATTTGTATATTTATAGACTTAGGCTTAAAAACATGGCGTTAGAGGGTGAGAGCTGAAAACAGCCCCTGAACATCCCCGTGGGAGGCACCAACACCTCCCACGGGACAAAAGTAACTCGTAGGAAATGACCCCGCATCCATGGGACTCCCGGTTTGCGGATACGACGGTAATTTTCATATTTCTAGAGTTAGGATTAAAAACTTATAGTTTACAGGGCGAGAACTCGAAACAGCCCCGGAACGTCCCCGGGGGTGGCACCAACGCCTCCCACGGGAGCAACGTAACTCGTAGGAACTTACCCCGTAGCCGCGGGACTCTCTGTTTGAAAATACAAAGGTAATTTGCATATTTCTAGACTTAGGCTTAAAAACATGGTTTTAGAGGGTAAGAACTTGAAACGGCCCCCGAACATTCCCGCGGGTGGCTCCAACACCTCCCATGGGACCAATGTAACTGATAGTAAATGACCCCGCAGCCACGGGACTACCGGTTTGAGAATACGACGATAATTTGCATATTTCTATACTTAGGCTAAAAAACATGGCGTTAGAGGGTGAGAACACGAAACAGCCCATGAACGTCCCCGTGGGTGGAACCAACACCTCCCACGGGTCTAATGTAATTCGTAGGAACTGATCCCGCAGTCACGGGAATTCCGGTTTGAGAATGCGACGATAATTTTCATATTTCTGGACTTAGGCTTAAAAACGGCGTTAGTGGGTGAAAATTTAAAGCAAACCTCGAACGGCCCCATGGGTGGCACCAACACCTCCCACGGGACCAATGTATCTCGTAGGAACTGACCCCGTAGCCGCGGGACTCCCGGTTTGAAAATACGATGATAATTTGTATAATTCTAGACTTAGGCTTAAAAACATGGCGTTAGAGGGTGAGAACTCGAAATAACACCGGAACGTCTCCGTGGGAGGCACCAACATCTGCCACGGGAGCAATATAACTCATAGGAACAGACCCCGCAGCCGTGGGACTCCTAGTTTGAGAATATGACAATAATTTGCTTATTTCTAGAGTTAGGCTTAAAAACTTAGAGTTTATAGGGTGAGAAATCGAAACGGCCCTCGAACGTCCCCGTGGGATGCACCAACACCTCCCACGGGACAAATGTAACTCGTAGAAACTGACCCCCCCGGTGCGAGACTCCCGTTTTGAGAATACAAAGGTAATTTGCATATTTCTAGGCTTATACAAAACATGGCGTTAGTGGGTGAAAACTCAAAACATCCCCCGAACGGCCCCGTCGGTGTCACCAACACCTCCCACGGGACCAATGTAACTCGTAGGAACTTACCCCGCAGCCGCTGGACTCCAAGTTGGCGAATACGAAGATAATTTGCATATTTGTAGACGTAGGCTTAAAAATATGGCGTTAGAGGGTGAGAACTCGAAACAGCCCCCGAACGTCCCCGTGGGTGGCGCCAACACCTCCAATGGGACCAATGTAACTCGTAGAAAGTGACCCCGCAGCCGCGGGACTCCAAGTTTGAGAATACGACGATAATTTGCATATTTATAGACTTAGGCTTAAAAACATGGCGCTACAGGGTGAGAACTCGAAACAGCCCCCGAACGTCCCCGTGGGTGGCACCAACACCTCCCACGGGACCAATGTAACTCGTAGGAACTGACCCCGCAGCCGTGGGACTCCCGGTTGGAGAATATGATGGTAATTTGCATATTTTTAGACTTAGGCTTAAAAACATGGCGTTAGAGTGTGAAAACTCGAAACACCCCCTGAACGTCCCCGTGGGTTGAACCAACACCTCCCACGGGACCAATGTAATTCGTAGGAACTGACCCCACAGTCACAGAACTTCTCGTTTGAGAATACGACGGTAATTTTCGTATTTCTAGACTTAGGCTTAAAAACGGCGTTAGTTGGTGAAAACTCAAATCATCCCCCGAACGGCCCCGTGTGTGTCACCAACACCTCCCACGGGACAATGTTGCTCGTAGGAACTGACCTCGCAGCTGCGAGACTCCCGGTTTGAGAATACGTAGGTAATTTGCATATTTCTAGACTTAGGCTTAAAAACATGGCGTTAGAGGGTGAGAACTCGAAACAGCCCCCGAACGGCCCAGTGGGTGGCCCCAACACCTCCCACGGGACCAATGTAGCTCGTAAGAACTAACCCCGCAACCGCGGGACTCCCGATTTGTGAATACGAAGGTAATTTGCATATTTCTAGACTTAGGCTTAAAAACATGGCGTTAGAGGGTGAGAACTCGAAACATCCCCCGAACGTCCCCGTGGGTGGCACCAACACCTCCCACGGGACCAATGTAACTCGTAGGAACTGACCCCGCAGCCGCAGGACTCCCGGTTTGAGAATACAAAGGTAATTTGCATAATTCTAGACTTGGGCTAAACATGGCGTTAGAGGGTGCAAACTCGAAACAGCCCCCGAACGGCCCCATGGGTGGCATCAACACCTCCCACGGGACCAATGTAACTCGTAGGAGCTGACCACGCAGCCGCGGGACTCCCGGTTTGAAAATACGATGATAATTTGAATAATGCTAGACTTAGGCTTAAAAATATGGCGTTAGAGGGTGAGAACTCGAAATAGCCCCCGAACGTCTCCGTGGGAGGCACCAACACCTCCCACGGTACCAATGTAACTCGTAGGAACTGACCCCGCAGCCGTGGGACTCTCAGTTTGAGAATATGACGATAATTTGCTTATTTCTAGAGTTAGGCTTAAAAACTTAGAGTTTATAGGGTTAGAAGTCGAAACAGCCCTCGAACATCCCCGTGGGTGGCACCAAAACCTCCCATGGGACCAATGTAACTCGTAGGACCTGACCCCGCAGCCGCGACAGTCCCGGTTTGAGAATACGAAGGTAATTTGCATATTTCTAGACTTATACAAAACATGGCGTTAGTGGGTGAAAACTCAATACAGCCACCGAGCGGCCCCATCGGTGTCACCAACTCCTCCCACGGGACCAATGTAACTCGTAGGAACTGATCACGCAGCCGCGGGACTCCCGGTTTGAGAATACTTCGTAAATTTGCATATTTCTAGACTTAGGCTTTAAAACATGGCATTAGAGGGTGAGAACTCGAAACAGCCCCCGAACGGCCCGGTGGGTGGCCCCAACACCTCCCACGGGACCAATGTAACTCATAAGAACTGACCCCACAACCGCGGGACTCCCGATTTGAGAATACGAAGGTAATTTGCATATTTCTAGACTTATACAAAACATGGCGTTAGAGGGTGAAAACTCGAAGCAGCCCCTGAACGGCCCCGTGAGTGGCACCAACACCTCCCGTGGGACCAATGTAACTCGTAGGAACTGACCCCGTAGCCGCGGGACTTGCAGTTTGAGAATACGAAGATAATTTTCATATATCTAGACTTAGGCTTAAAAACATGGCGTTAGAGGGTGAGAACTCGAAACAGCCCCTGAACGTCCCCGTGGGTGGCACCAACACCTCCAATGGGACCAACGTAACTCGTAGAAACTGACCCCGCAACCGTGGGACTCCCAGTTTGAGAATACGATGGTAATTTGCATATTTCTAGACTTAGGCTTAAAAACATGGCGTTAGAGGGTGAGAACTCAAAATATCCCCCGAACGTCCCTGCGGGTGGAACCAACACCGCCCACGGGACCACTGTAACTCATAGGAACTGACCCCGCTGCCGCGGGACTCCCGGTTTGAGAATACGATGATAATTTGTATTTTTCTAGACTTAGGCTTAAAAACTTGGCGTTAGAGGGTGAGAACTCGAAACAGCCACCGAACGTCCCCGTGGAGGGACCAACACCTCCCACGGGACAAATGTAATTCGTAGGAACTGACCCCGCAGTCATGAAACTTCTGGTTTGAGAATACGACGGTAATTTTCATATTTCTAAACTTAGCTTAAAAACGACGTTAGTGGGTGAAAACTCAAAACAGCCCCCGAACGGCCTCGTGGGTGTCACCAACACCTCCCACGGAACAATGTTGCTCGTAGGAACTGACCTCGCAGCCGCGAGACTCCCGATTTGAGAATACGTAGGTAATTTGCATATTTCTAGAGTTAATCTTAATATGCATGGCATTAGAGGGTGAGAACTCAATACAGCCCCCGAACGGCCGAGTGGGTGGCCCCAACACCTCCTACGGGACCAATGTAGCTCGTAAGAACTAACCCACAACCGTGGGACTCCCGGTTTGAGACTACGACGGTAATTTGCATATTTCTAGACTTAGGCTTAAAAACGTGGAGTTAGAGGGTGAGAACTCAAAACATCTCAGGAACGTCCCCGTGGGTGGCACCAACACCTCCCACGGGACCAATGTAACTCGTAGGAACTGACCCCGCAGCCACGGGACTCCCGGTTTGAGAATATGAAGGTAATTTGTATATTTTTAGACTTATACAAAACATGGTGACGGCCCCGTGAGTGGCTCCAACACCTCCCACGGGACCAATGTAACTCGTAGGAACTGACCCCTCAGCCGCGGGACTACCGATTTGAGAATACGATAATAATTTGCATATTTCTTGACTTAGGCTTAAAAACATGGCGTTAGAGGGTGAGAACTCGAAACAGCCCCCGAACGTCCCCGTGGGTGGCACCAACACCTCCCACAGGACCAAAGTAACTCATAGGAACTGACCCCGCAGCCGCGGGACTCCCGGTTTTGAGAATACAATGATAATATGCATATTTGTAGACTTAGGCTTAAAAACATGGCGTTAGAGGGTGAGAACTCGAAACGGCCCCCGAACGTCCCCGTGGGTCAGACCAACACCTCTCACGGGACCAATGTAACTCGTAGGAACTGACCCCGCATCCGCAGGACTCCCGATTTGAGAATACGATGGTAATTTTCTTATTTCTACACCTAAGAAAAGCTTGTCATTAGAGGGTGAAAACTCTAAACAGTCCCCGAACGACCATGTGGGTGGCACCAACACCTCTCACGGGACCAATGTAACTCGTCGGAACTGACCCCGCAGCAGGGGGACTCCCAGTTTAAGAATACGACGATAATTTGTATATTTATAGACTTAGGATTAAAAACATGGCGTTAGAGGATGAGAACTCGAAACAGCCCCCGAACGTCCCCGTGGGAGGCACCAACACCTCCCACAGGACCAATGTAACTCGTAGGAAACTAACCCCGCAGCCGTGGGACTCCCGGTTCGATAATATGACGGTAATTTTTTACATTTCTAGAGTTAGGCTTAAAAACATAGAGTTTATAGGGTGAGAACTCGAAACAACCCCCGAACTTCCCCGTGGGTGGCACCAACACCTCCCACGGGACCAATGTAACTCGTAGGAACTAACCCCGCAGCCGCGGGACTACCGGTTTGAGAATACGACAATAATTTGCATATTTCTAGATTTAGGCTTCGAAACATGGCGTTATAGGGTGAGAACTCGAAACAGCCCCCGAACGTCCCCGTGGGTGGCACCAACACCTCCCACAGGACCAAAGTAACTCGTAGGAACTGACCCCACATTCGCGGGACTCCCGGTTTGAGAATACGATGATAATATGCATATTTCAAGACTTAGGCTTAAAAACATGGCGTTAAAGGTTGAGAACTCGAAACGTCCCCCGAACGTCCCCATGGGTCGGACCAACACCTCTCACGGGACCAATGTAACTCATAGGAACTGACCCCGCATCCGCAGGACTCCCGATTTCAGAATACGATGGTAATTTCCATATTCCTACACTTAAGCAAAACTTGTCATTAGAGGGTGAAAACTCAAAACAGTCCCCCGAATGGCCCTGTGGGTGGCACCAACCCCTTTCACGGGACGATTGTAACTCGTAGGAACTGACCCCGCAACCGCGAGACTCCCGGTTTAAGAATACGACGATAATTTGTATATTTCTAGACTTAGGCTTAAAAACATGGCGTTAGAGGATGAGAACTCAAAACAGCCCCCGAACGTCCCCGTGGGTGGCACTAACACCTCCCACGGGACCAATGTAACTTGTATGAACTGACCCCGCAGCCGCGGGACTCCCAGTTTGAGATACAACGGTAATTTGTATATTTCTTGAATTAGGCTTAAAAATAAGACGTTACGGGGTGAAAAATCAAAACAGACCCCTCTCGGCCCCGTGGGTGGCACCAACACCTCCCACGGGACCAATGTAGCTCGTAGGAACTGAACCCTCAGCTGCGGGACTCTCGGTTTGAGAATACGATAATAATTTGCATATTTCTAGACTTAGGCTTATAAACATGGCGTTAGAGGGTGAGAACTCGAAACATCCCCCGAACGTCCCCGTAGGTGTCACCAACACCTCCCACAGGACCAATGTAACTCGTAGGAACTGACCCCGCAGTCGCGAGACTCCCGATTTGAGAATATGATGATAGTTTGCATATTTTCTAGACTTAGGCTTAAAAACATGGCGTTAGAGGGTGAGAACTCAAAACAACCCCCGAACGGCCCGGTTGATGGCCCCAACACCTCCCACGGGACCAATGTAGCTCGTAAGAACTGACCCCGCAACCACGGGACTCCCGGTTTTAGAATACGACGGTAATTTTCATATTTTTAAACTTAGGCTTAAAAACATGGAGTTGGAGGGTGAGAACTCAAAACAGTCCCCGAACGTCCCCGTGGGTGGCACTAACACCTCCCACGGGACCAATGTAACTCGTAGGAACTGACCCCGCAGTCGCGGGACTCTCGGTTGAAGAATATGAAGGTAATTTGCATATTTCTAGACTTAGGCAAAACATGGCGTTAGAGGGTGAAAACTCGAAATAGCCCCTGAACGGCCCCGTGGGAGGCACCAACACCTCCCACAGGACCAATGTAACTCGTAGGAATAGACCCCGCAGCCGTAGGACTCCCTGTTTTAAAATACGACGATAATTTGTATAATTCTAAACTTAGGCTTAAAAACACGGCGTTAGAGGGCGAGAACTCGAAACATCCCCCGAACGACCCCGTGGGAGGCACCAACACCTCCCACGGGACCAATGTAACTCGTAGGAACTGATCCAGCAACCGTGGGACTCTCGGTTTGAGAATATGACGGTAATTTGCATATTTCTAGAGTTAGGCTTAAAAACTTAGAGTTTATAGGGTGAGAACTCGAAACAGCCCCCGAACGTCTCCATGGGTGGCACCAACACCTCCCACGTGACCAATGTAACTCTTAGGAACTCACCCCATATCTACGAGAATCCCGGTTTGAGAATACAAAGGTAAATTGCATATTTCTAGACTTATACAAAACATGGTGATAGAGGATGAAAACTCGAAACAGCTCCCGAACGACCCCGTGAGTGGCACCAACACCTCCCAAGGGACCAATGTAACTCATAGGAACTGATCCTGCAGCCGCGGGACTCCCGGTTTGAGAATACGATGAAAAGTTACCTATATCTAGACTTAGGCTTAAAAGCATGGCGTTAGAGGGTGAGAACTCGAAATAGCCCTCGAACGTCCCCGTGGATGGCACTAAAACCTTCAACGGGACAAATGTAACTCGTAGAAACAGACCCCGCAGTCGCGGGACTCCCGATTTGAGAATATGATGGTAATTTACATATTTCTAGACTTAGGCTTAAAAACTTGACGTTAGAGGTTGAGAACTCGAAACATCGCCCGAACATCCCCGTGGGTGGCACCAACACCTCCCACGGGATCAAGGTAACTCGTAGGAACTGACCCCGCAGCCGTGGGTCTCCCGGTTTGAGAATATGATGGTAATTTGCATATTTCTAGACTTAGTCTTAAAAACATGGCGTTAGAGGGTGAGAACTCAAAACAGCCCCCTAACGTCCCCGTGGGTGGCACCAACACCTCCCACGGGATCAAGTTAACTCGTAGGAACTGACCCCGCAGTCGCGGGACACCAGGTTTGAGAATACGAAGGTAGTTTGCATATTTCTAGACTTAGGCTTAAAAACATGGTGTTAGAGGGTAAGAACTCGAAATGACCCCCGAACGTCCCTATGGGTTGCTCCAACACCTCCCACGGGACCAATGTAAATGGTAGGAACTGACCCCGCAGCCGCGGGACTCCCAATTTGAGAATACGATGGTAATTTGTATATTTCTAGACTTAGACTAAAAAAACATGGCTTTAGAGGGTGAGAACTCGAAACAGCCCACTAACGTCCCCTGGGTGAAACGAACAACTCCCACGGGACCAATGTAACTCGTAGGAACTGACCCCGCAGTCACGGGTCTTCCGGTTGGAGAATACGATGGAAATTTTCATATTTATTGACATAGGGTTAAAAATGGCGTTAGTGGGTGAAACCTCGAAACATCCCTCGAGCGGCTCCGTCGGTGTCACCAACACCTCCAACGGGACCAATGTAATTCGTAGGAACTAACCCCGCAGCCGCGGGACTCCTGGTTTGAGAATACGTAGGTACTTTGCATATTTCTAGACTTAGGCTTAAAAATAAGGCGTTAGAGGGTGAGAACTCAAAACAAGCCCCGAACGGCCCGGTGGGTGGCCCCAACACCTCCCACGGGACCAATGTAACTCGTAGGAACTGACCCCGCAGCTGTGGGACTCCCGGTTTGAGAATATGATGGTAATTTGCATATTTCTAGACTTAGGCTTAAAAGCATGGCGTTAGAGGGTGAGAACTCGAAACAACCCCCTAACGTCCCTGTGGGAGGAACCAACACCTCCCATGGGATCATGGTAACTCGTAGGAACTGACCCCGCAGCCGTGGGACTCCCGGTTTGAGAATATGATGGTAATTTGCATATTTCTAGACTTACGCTTAAAAACATGGCGTTAGAGGGTGAGAACTCAAAACTGCCCCCTGACGTCCCCGTGGGTGGCACCAACACCTCCCATGGGATCAAGGTAACTTATAGGAACTGACTCCGCAGCCGCGGGACTCCCGATTTGGGAATACGACGGTAATTTGTATATTTCTATACTTAGGCTTAAAAACAAGGCATTAGAGGGTGAGAACTCGAAACAGCCCCCGAACGGCCCGGTGGGTGGCCCCAACACCTCCCACGGGACCAGTGTAACTCGTAAGAACTGACCCCGAAGTCACGGGACTACCAGTTTTAATAATACACCGGAAATTTTCATATTTATAGGCTTAGGGTTAAAAACGACGTTAGTGGGTGAAACTCGAAACAGCCCCCGAACGGCCCCGTCGGTGTCACCAACACCTCCCACGGGACCAATGTAAGTCGTAGGAACTGACCCCGCAGCCGCGGGACTCCCGATTTGAGAATACATAGGTAATTTGTATATTTCTAGACTTAGGCTTAAAAACAAGGCGTTAGAGGGCGAGAACTCGAAACAGCCCCCGAACGGCCCGGTGTGTGGCCCCAACACCTCCCATGGGACCAATGTAACTCGTAAGAACTAACCCCACAACCGCGGGACTCCCGGTTTGAGAATACGACAGTAATTTACATATTTCTAGACTTAGGCCTAAAAAAATGAAGTTAGAGGGTGAGAACTTGAAACCAACCCTGAAAGTCCCCATGGGTGGCACCAACACCTCCCACGGGACCAACGTAACTCGTAGGAACTGACCCCGCAGCCGCGGGACTATCGGTTTGAGAATACGACGATAATTTGCATATTTCAATACTTAGGCTTAAAACCATGGTGTTAGAGGGTGAGAACTCGAAACAGCCCCCGAACGGCCCGGTGGGTGGCCCCAACACCTCCCACGGGACCATTGTAGCTCGTAAGAACTGACCCAGCAACCGCGGGACTCCCGGTTTGAGAATACGACTCTAATATTCATATTTTTAGACTTAGGCTTAAAAACATGGAGTTAGAGGGTGAGAACTCAAAACAGACCCCGAAAGTCCCCGTGGGTGGCACCAACACCACCCACGGGACCAATGTAACTCGTATTAACTGACCCCGCAGTCGCGGGACTCTCGGTTTGAGAATACGACAAAAATTTGCATATTTCTTGACTTAGGTTTAAAAACTTGGCGTTAGAGGGTGAGAACTTGAAACAGCCCCCGAACGTCCCCGTGGGTGGCACAAACACCTCCAACGGTTCCATTGTAACTCGTAGAAACTGACCCCGCAGCCGCAAAACTCCCAGTTCGAGAATATGGAGGTAATTTACATATTTCTAGACTTAGGCTGAAAAATATGGCGTTAGAGGGTGAGAACTCGAAACAGCCCCCGAACGTCCCCGTGGGTGGCACTAACACCTCCCACGGGACCAATGTAACTCGTAAGAACTGACCCCGCAGTCGTGGGACTCCCGGTTTGAGAATATGATGGTAATTTCCATATTTCTAGACTTAGGCTTAAAAACGTGGCGTTAGAGGGTGAGAACTCGAAACAGCCCCCGAACATCCCCGTGGGTGGCACCAACACCTCCCACGGGACCAATGTAACTCGTAGGAACTGACCCCGCATCCGTGGGACTCCCGGTTTGAGAATATGATGGTAATTTGCATATTTCTAGACTTAGGCTTAAAAACGTCGCGTTAGAGGGTGAGAACTCGAAACAGCCCCCGAACGTCCCCGGGGGTGGCACCAACACCTCCCACGGGATGAAGGTAACTCTTAGGAACTGACCCTGCAGCCGTGGGACTACCGGTTTGTGAATATGAAGGTAATTTTCACATTTCTAGAGTTAGGCTTAAAAACTTAGAGTTTACAGGATGAGAACTCGAAACAGCCCCCGAACGGCCCCGTGGGTGTCACCAACACCTCCCACGGGACAATGTAGCTTGTAGGAATTGACCTCGCATCCGCGAGACTCCCGGTTAGAGAATACGTAGGTAATTTGCATATTTCTAGACTTAGGCATAAAAACATGGCGCTATAGGGTGAGAACTAGAAACAACCCCAGAACGGCCCGGTGGGTGGCCCCAACACCTCCCACGGCACCAATGTAGCTCGTAAGAACTGACCCAGCAACCGTGGGACTCCCGGTTTGAGAATACGACTCTAATTTTAATATTTTTAGACTTAGGCTTAAAAACATGGATTTAGAGGGGGAGAACTCGAAACAGACCCCGAAAGTCCCCGTGTGTGGCACCAACACCACCCACGGGACCAATGTAACTCGTAGGAACTGACCCCGCAGTCGCGGGACTCTCGGTTTGAGAATACGGAAAAAATTTGCATATTTCTTGACTTCGGATTAAAAACTTGGCGTTAGAGGGTGAGAACTCGAAATAGCCCCCGAACGTCCCCGTGGGTGGCACAAACACCTCCAACGGTTCCAATGTAACTCGTAGAAACTGACCCCGTAGTCGTGGGACTCCCGGTTTGAGAATATGATGGTAATTTGCATATTTCTAGACTTAGGCTTAAAAATGTGGCGTTAGAGGGTGAGAACTCGAAACAGCCCCCGAACGTCCCCGTGGGTGGTACCAACACCTCCCACGGGATCAAGGTAACTCGTAGGAACTGACCCCGCAGCCGCAGGACTCCCGATTTGAGAATACGAAGGCAATTTGCATATTACTAGACTTAGGCTGAAAAACATGGCGTTAGATGGTAAGAACTCGAAACGGCCCCCGAACGTCCCTGTGGGTGGCTCCAACACCTCCCACGGGACCAATGTAACTTGTAGGAACTGACCCCGCAGCCGCGGGACTCCCGGTTTGAGAATACGACGGTAATTTGTATATTTCTAGACTTAGGCTAAAAAACATGGCTTTAGAGGGTGAGAATTCGAAACTGCCCCCGATCATCCCCGTGGGTGAAACCACCACCTCCCACGGGACCAATGTAACTCGTAGGAACTGAACCCCCAGTCACGGGACTTCCAGTTGGAGAATACGATGGTAATTTTCATATTTCTAGACTTAGGGATAAAAATGGCATTAGTGGGTGAAAACTCGAAACAGCCCCCGAACGGCCCCATCGGTGTCCCCAACACCTCCCACGGGACCAATGTAACTCATAGGAACTGACCCTGCAGCCGCGGGACTCCCGATTTGAGAATACATAAGGAATTTGCATATTTATAGACTTAGGCTTAAAAACATGGCGTTTGAGGATGAGAACATGAAACAGCCCCCGAACGGCCCGGTGGGTAGCCCCAACACCTCCCACAGGACCAATGTAACTCGTAAGAATGGACCCCACTACCGTGGGACTCCCAGTTTTAGAATACGACAATAATTTACTTATTTCTAGACTTAGGCTTAAAAACAGGCAGTTAGAGGGTGAGAACGTCCCCGTGGATGGCACCAACACCTCCCACGGGACCAATGTAACTCGTAGGAACTGACCCCGTCGCCCCGGAACTCCCGGTTTGAAAATACGATGATAATTTGTATAATTCTAGACTTAGGTTTAAAAACATGGCGTTAGAGGGTGAGAAATCGAAACAGCCCCCGAACATCCCCGTGGGAGGCACCAACACCTCCCACGGGACCAATGTAACTCGTAGGAACTGACCCCGCAGCCGTGGGACTCCCGGTTTCAGAATACGAGGATAATTTGTATCTTTCTAGACATAGCCTTAAAAACATGGCGTTAGAGGGTGAGAACTCGAAACAGCCCCCGAAAGTCCCCGTGGCAGGCACAAACACCTCCCACGGGACCAATGTAACTCGTAGGAACTGACCCCGCAGCCGTGGGACTCCCGGTTTGAGAATATGAAGGTAATTTTGACATTTCTGGAGTTAGGCTTAAAAAAAAAGAGTTTACAGGGTGAGAAGTCGAAACAGCCCCCGAACGTCCCCGTGGGTGGCACCAACACCTCCCACGGGACCAATGTAACACGTAGGAACTGACCCCGTAGCTGCGGGACTCCCGGTTTGAGAATACGAAGGTAATTTACATATTTCTAGACTCATACAAAACATGGCGATGGCCCCATGAGTGGCTCCAACACCTCCCACGGGACCAATGTAATGTGTAGGAACTGACCCCGCAGCCTCGGGACTACCGGTTTGAGAATACGATGATAATTTACATATTTCAAGACTTAGGCTTAAAAACATGGCGTTAGAGGGTGAGAACTCGAAACAGCCCTCGAACGTCCCCGTGGGTGGCACCAACACCTCCAACGGGACCAAAGTAACTTGTTGGAACTGACCCCGCTGCCGCGGGACACTCGGTTTGAGAATACGTTGATAATATTCATATTTCTAGACTTAGGCTTAAAAACATGGCGTTAGAGGGTGAGAACGAAACAGCCGACGAACGTCCCCGTGGGTGGAAGCAACACCTCCCACGGGACCAATGTTACTCATAGGAACTGAACCCGTAGCCGCGAGAGTCCAGGTTTGCGATTACTAGGGTAATTTGCATATTTTTAGACTTAGGCGTAAAAACTTGACGTTAGAGGGTGAGAACTCGAAATAGCCACCGAACGTCCCCGTGGTTGGCACCAACACCTCCCTCGGGACCAGTGTAACTCGTTGGAACTGACCCCGCAGACGTGGGACTCCCGGTTTGAGAATATGATGGTAATTTACATATTTCTAGACTTAGGCTTAAAAACTTGGCGTTAGAGGGTGACAACTCGAAACAGCCCCCGAACGTCCCCGTGGGTGGAATCAACACCTCCCACGGGACCAATGTAATTCGTAGGAACTGACCCCGCAGTCACGGGACTTTCGGTTTGAGAATACGACGGTAATTTTCATATTTCTCGACTTAGGCTTAAAAACGGCGTGAGTGGGTGAAAACTCAAAACAGCCCGCCAAATGGCTCTGTGGGTGTCACCAACACCTCCCACGGGACAATGTGGCTCGTAGGAACTGACCTCGCAACCGCCAGACTCCCGGTTTGAGAATACGTAGGTAATTTGCATATTTCTACAGTTAGGCTTAAACACCTAGCATTAGAGGGTGAGAACTCGAAACAGACCCCGAACGGCCTGGTGGGTGGTCCCAACACCTCCCACGGGACCAATGTAGCTCGTAAGAACTGACCCCGCAACCGCGAGACTCCCGGTTTGAGAATACGATGGTAATTTTCATACTTTTAGACTTAGGCTTAAAAAAATGGACTTAGATGGTGAGAATTTGAAACAGCCCCCGAATGTCCCCGTGGGTGGTACCAACATCTCCCACGGGACCAATGTAACTCGTAGGAACTGACCCCGCAGCCGCAGGACTCCTAATTTGACATTACGAAGGTAATTTGCATATTTCTAGACTTAGGTAAAACATGGCGTTAGAGGGTGAAAACTCAAAACAGCCCCTGAACGGCCACGTGGATGGCACCAACACCTCCCACGGGACCAATGTAACTCTTAGGAACTGACCTCGCAGCCACGAGATTCCCGGTTTGAAAATAAGACGATAATTTGTATAACTCTAGACTTAGGCTTAAAAATATGGCGTTAGAGGGTGAGAATTCGAAATAGCCCCCGAACGTCCCCGTGGGAGGCACCAACACCTCCCACGGGACCAATGTAACTCATATGAACTGACCCCGTAGCCGTGGGACTCACGATTTGAGAATATGACGGTAATTTGCATTTTTCTAGAGTTAGTCTTAAAAACTTCGAGTTTATAGGGTGAGAACTCAAAACAGCCCCTGAATATCCCCGTGGGTGGGACCAACACCTCCCACGGGACCAATGTAACTCGTAGGAATTGACCCCGTAGCCACGGGACTCCCGATTTGAGAATACGAAGGTAATTTGCATATTTCTAGACTTATACAAATCTATGGCGACAACCCCGTGAGTGGCTCCAACACCTCCCACGGGACTAATGTAACTCGTAGGAACAGACCCCGCCGCCACGGGACTACCAGTTTGAGAATACCACGATAATTTCCATATTTCAAGACTTAGTCTTAAAAACATGGCGTTAGAGGGTGAGAACTCGAAACAGACCCCGAACGTCCCCGTGGGTGGCACCAACCCCTCCCACGGGACCAAAGTAACTCGTAGGAACTGACCCCGCAGCCGCGGGACACCTGGTTTGAGAATACGATGATAATATTTATATTTCTAGAATTAGGCTTAAAAACATGGCGTTAGAGGGTGAGAACTCGAAACAGCCGACGAACGTCGCCGTGGCTGGCACCAACACCTCCCACGGGACCAATGTAACTCGTAGGCACAGACCCCGCAGCCGCGAGAGTCCAGGTTTGAGAATACGAAGGTAATTTGCATATTTTTAGACTTAGGCGTAAAAACTTGGCGTTAGAGGGTGAGAACTCGAAATAGCCCCCGAACGTCCCCATGGTTGGGACCAACAGCTCCCTCGGGACCAGTGTAACTCGTAGGAACTGACCCCGCAGACGTTGGACTCCCGGTTTGAGAATATGAAGGTAATTTTCACATTTCTAGAGTTAGGCTTAAAAACTTAGAGTTTACAGGGTGAGAACTCGAAACAGCCCCCGAACGTCCCCGTGGGTGGCACCAACACCTCCCACGGGACCAATGTAACTCGTAAGAACTGACCCCACAACCGCGGGACTCCCGGTTTGAGAATACGACAATAATTTTCATATTTCTAGACTTAGGCAAAACATGGCGATGGCCCCATGAGTGGCTCCAACACCTCCCACGGGACCAATGTAAGGCGTAGGAACTGACCCCGCAGCCTCGGGACTACCTGTTTGAGAATACGATGATAATTTACATATTCCAAGACTTAGGCTTAAAAACATGGCGTTAGAGGGTGAGAACTCGAAACAGCCCCCGAACGTCCCCGTGGGTGGCACCAACACCTCCAACGGGACAAAAGTAACTTGTTGGAACTGACCCCGCTGCTGCGGGACACCCGGTTTGAGAATACGATGATAATATTCATATTTCTAGACTTAGGCTTAAAAACATGGCGTGAGAGGGTGAGAACTCGAAACAGCCAACGAACGTCCCCGTGGGTGGAAGCAACACCTCCCACGGGACCAATGTCACTCGTAGGAACTGACCCCGTAGCCGCGAGAGTCCAGGTTTGCGATTACTAGGGTAATTTGCATATTTTTAGACTTAGGCGTAAAAACTTGACGTTAGAGGGTGAGAACTCGAAATAGCCACCGATCGTCCCCGTGGTTGGCACCAACACCTCCCTCGGGACCAGTGTAACTCGTTGGAACTGACCCCGCAGACGTGGGACTCCCAGTTTGAGAATATGATGGTAATTTGCATATTT
This sequence comes from Sambucus nigra, assembly GCA_949130495.1. Lineage (NCBI taxonomy): Eukaryota > Viridiplantae > Streptophyta > Magnoliopsida > Dipsacales > Adoxaceae > Sambucus > Sambucus nigra. The sequence goes on along the minus strand of OX422224.1, from coordinate 188,062,262 downwards.
CTAGACTTAGGCTTAAAAACTTGGCGTTAGACGGTGACAACTCAAAACAGCCCCCGAACGTCCCCGTGGGTGGAATCAACACCTCCCACGAGACGAATGTAATTCGTAGGAACTGACCCCGCAGTCACGGGACTTTCGATTTGAGAATACGATGGTAATTTTCATATTTCTCGACTTAGGCTTAAAAACGGCGTGAGTGGGTGAAAACTCAAAACAGCCCCCGAATGGCTCTGTGGGTGTCTCCAACACCTCCCACGGGACAATGTAGCTCGTAGGAACTGACCTCGCAACCGCGAGACTCCCGGTTAGAGAATACGTTGGTAATTTTCATATTTCTACACTTAGGCTTAAACACCTAGCATTAGAGGGTGAGAACTCGAAACAGACCCCGAACGGCCTGGTGGGTGGCCCCAACACCTCCCACGGGACCAATGTAGCTCGTAAGAACTGACCCCGCAACCGCGAGACTCCCGGTTTGAGAATACGATGGTAATTTTTACACTTTTAGACTTAGGCTTAAAAACATGGACTTAGATGGTGAGAATTTAAAACAGCCCCCGAATGTCCCCATGGGTGGTACCAACACCTCCCACGGGAACAATGTAACTCGTAGGAACTGACCCCGCAGCCGCAGGACTCCTAATTTGAGAATACGAAGGTAATTTTCATATTTCTAGACTTAGGTAAAACATGGCGTTAGAGGGTGAAAACTCAAAACAGCCCCTGAACGGCCACGTGGATGGCACCAACACCTCCCACGGGACCAATGTAACTCTTAGGAACTGACCTCGCAGCCACGGGATTCCCGGTTTGAAAATAAGACGATAATTTTTATAATTCTAGACTTAGGCTTAAAAATATGGCGTTAGAGGGTGAGAATTCGAAATAGCCCCCGAACGTCCCCGTGGGAGGCACCAACACCTCTCACGGGACCAATGTAACTCATATGAACTGACCCCGTAGCCGTGGGACTCACGATTTGAGAATATGACGGTAATTTGCATTTTTCTAGAGTTAGGCTTAAAAACTTAGAGTTTATAGGGTGAGAACTCAAAACAGCCCCTGAACATCCCCGTGGGTGGGACCAACATCTCCCACGGGACCAATGTAACTCGTAGGAACTGACCCCGTAGCCGCGGGACTCCCGATTTGAGAATACGAAGGTAATTTGCATATTTCTAGACTTATACAAATCTATGGCGACAACCCCGTGAGTGGCTCCAACACCTGCCACGGGACTAATGTAACTCGTAGGAACAGACCCCGTCGCCGCGGGACTACCAGTTTGAGAATACCACCATAATTTCCATATTTCAAGAATTAGGCTTAAAAACATGGCGTTAGAGGGTGAGAACTCGAAACAGCCGACGAACGTCCCCGTGGCTGGCACCAACACCTCCCACGGGACCAATGTAACTCGTAGGAACTAACCCCGCAGCCGCGAGAGTCCAGGTTTGAGAATACGAAGGTAATTTGCATATATTTAGACTTAGGCGTAAAAACTTGGCGTTAGAGGGTGAGAACTCGAAATAGCCCCCGAACGTCCCCGTGGTTGGGACAAACACCTCCCTCGGGACCAGTGTAACTCGTAGGAACTGACCCCGCAGACGTGGGACTCCCGGTTTGAGAATATGAAGGTAATTTTCACATTTCTAGAGTTAGGCTTAAAAACTTAGAGTTTACAGGGTGAGAACTCGAAACAGCCCCCGAACGTCCCCGTGGGAGGCACCAACACCTCCCACGGGACCAATGTAACACGTAGGAACTGACCCCGTAGCTGCGGGACTCCCGGTTTGAGAATACGAAGGTAATATGCATATTTCTAGACTTATACAAAACATGGCGATGGCCCCATGAGTGGCTCCAACACCTCCCACGGGACCAATGTAACGCGTAGGAACTGACCCCGCAGCCTCGGGACTACCGGTTTGAGAATACGATGATAATTTACATATTCCAAGACTTAGGCTTAAAAACATGGCATTAGAGGGTGAGAACTCGAAACAGCCCCCGAACGTCCCCGTGGGTGTCACCAACAACTCCAACGGGACCAAAGTAACTTGTTGAAACTGACCCCGCTGCCGCGGGACACCTGGTTTGAGAATACGATGATAATATTCATATTTCTAGAATTAGGCTTCAAAACATGGCGTTAGAGGGTGAGAACTCGAAACAGCCGACGAACGTCCCCGTGGCTGGCACCAACACCTCCCACGGGACCAATGTAACTCGTAGGAACAGACCCCGCAGCCGCGAGAGTCCAGGTTTGAGAATACGAAGGTAATTTGCATATTTTTAGACTTAGGCGTAAAAACTTGGCGTTAGAGGGTGAGAACTCGAAATAGCCCCCGAACGTCCCCGTGGTTGGGACCAACACCTCACTCGGGACCAGTGTAACTCGTAGGAACTGACCCCACAGACGTGGGACTCCCGGTTTGAGAATATGATGGTAATTTGCATAATTCTAGACTTAGGCTTAAAAACATGGCGTTAGAGGTTGATAACTCGAAACAGCCCCCAAATGTCCCCGTGGGTGGGACCAACACCTCCCACGGGATCAAGGTAACTTGTAGGAACTGAACCCGCAGCCGCGGGACTCCCGATTTGAGAATACGATGGTAATTTGTATATTTATAGACTTAGGATAAAAAACATGGCTTTAGAGGATGAGAACTCAAAACAGCCCCCGAACGTCCCCGTGGGTGAAACCAACACCTCCCACGGGACCACTGTAACTCGTAGGAACTGACCCCGCAGTCACGGGACTTCTGGTTTGATAATATGACGGAAATTTTCATATTTATTGACTTAGGGATAAAAACGGCGTTAGTGAGGGAAAACACAAAACAGCCCTCGAACGGCCCCGTCGGTGTCACCAACACCTCCCACGGGACCAATGTAACTCGTCGGAACTGACTCCGCAGCCGCGGGACTCCCGGTTTGAGAATACGTAGGTAATTTGCATATTTTTAGACCTAGGCTTAAAAACAAGGCGTTAGAGGGTGAGAACTCGAAATAGCCCCCGAATGGCCCGGTAGGTGGCCTTAACACCTCCTACGAGACCAATGTAACTCGTAGGAACAGACCCCGCCGCCGCGGGACTACCAGTTTGAGAATACCACGATAATTTCCATATTTCAAGACTTAGTCTTAAAAACATGGCGTTAGAGGGTGAGAACTCGAAACAGCCCCCGAACGTCCCCGTGGGTGGCACCAACTCCTCCCACGGGACCAAAGTAACTCGTAGGAACTGACCCCGCAGCCGCGGGACACCTGGTTTGAGAATACTATGATAATATTCATATTTCTAGAATTAGGCTTAAAAACATGGCGTTAGAGGGTGAGAACTCGAAACAGCAGACGAATGTCCCCGTGGCTGGCACCAACACCTCCCACGGGACCAATGTAACTCGTAGGAACAGACACCGCAGCCGCGAGAGTCCAGGTTTGAGAATACGAAGGTAATTTGCATATTTTTAGACTTAGGTGTAAAAACTTGGCGTTAGAGGGTGAGAACTCGAAATAGCCCCCGAACGTCCCCGTGGTTGGGACCAACACCTCCCTCGGGACCAGTGTAACTCGTAGGAACTGACCCCGCAGACGTGGGACTCCCGGTTTGAGAATATGATGGTAACTTGCATATTTCTAGACTTAGGCTTAAAAACATGGCGTTAGAGGTTGATAACTCGAAACAGCCCCCAAATGTCCCTGTGGGTGGCACAAACACCTCCCACGGGATCAAGGTAACTTATAGGAACTGACCCCGCAGCCGCGGGACTCCCGATTTGAGAATACGATGGTAATTTTTTTATTTCTAGACTTAGGCTAAAAAACATGGCTTTAGAGGGTGAGAACTCAAAACAGCCCCCGAACGTCCCCGTGGGTGAAACCAACACCTCCCACGGGACCAATGTAACTCGTAGGAACTAACCCCGCAGTCACGGGACTTCTGGTTTGATAATATGACAGAAATTTTCATATTTATTGACTTAGGGATAAAAACGGCGTTAGTGGGGGAAAACTCGAAACAGCCCTCGAACGGCCCCGTCGGTGTCACCAACACCTACCACGGGACCAATGTAACTCGTCGGAACTGACTCCGCAGCCGCGGGACTCCCGGTTTGAGAATACGTAGGTAATTTGCATATTTTTAGACCTAGGCTTAAAAACAAGGCGTTAGAGGGTGAGAACTCGAAACAGCCCCTGAACGGCCCGGTAGGTGGCGCCAACACCTCCCACGGGACCAATGTAACTCGTAGGAACAGACCCCGCCGCCGCGGGACTACCAGTTTGAGAATACCACGATAATTTCCATATTTCAAGACTTAGTCTTAAAAACATGGCGTTAGAGGGTGAGAACTCGAAACAGCCCCCGAACGTCCCCGTGGGTGGCACCAACTCCTCCCACGGGACCAAAGTAACTCGTAGGAACTGACCCCGCAGCCGCGGGACACCTGGTTTGAGAATACGATGATAATATTCATATTTCTAGAATTAGCCTTCAAAACATGGCGTTAGAGGGCGAGAACTCGAAACAGCCGACGAACATCCCCGTGGCTGGCACCAACACCTCCCATGGGACCAATGTAACTCGTAGGAACAGACCCCGCAGCCGCGAGAGTCCAGGTTTGAGAATACGAAGGTAATTTGCATATTTTTAGACTTAGGTGTAAAAACTTGGCGTTAGAGGGTGAGAACTCGAAATAGCCCCCGAACGTCCCCGTGGTTGGGACCAACACCTCCCTCGGGACCAGTGTAACTCGTAGGAACTGACCCCGCAGACGTGGGACTCCCGGTTTGAGAATATGAAGGTAATTTTCACATTTCTAGAGTTAGGCTTAAAAACTTAGAGATTACAGGGTGAGAACTCGAAACAGCCCCCGAACGTCCCCGTGGGTGGCACCAACACCTCCCACGGGACCAATGTAACACGTAGGAACTGACCCCGCAGCCGCGGGACTCCCGATTTGAGAATACGATGGTAATTTTTATATTTCTAGACTTAGGCTTAAAAACATGGCGTTAGAGGTTGATAACTCGAAACAACCCCCAAATGTCCCCGTGGGTGGCACCAACACCTCCCACGGGATCAAGGTAACTTTTAGGAACTGACCCCGCAGTCGCAGGACTCCCGATTTGAGAATACGATGGTAATTTGTATATTTCTAGACCTAGGCTAAAAAATATGGCTTTAGAGGGTGAGAACTCAAAATAGCCCCCGAACGTCCCCGTGGGTGAAATCAACACCTCCCACGGGACCAATGTAACTCGTAGGAACTGACCCCGCAGTGACGGGACTTCTGGTTTGATAATACGATATAAATTTTCATATTTATTGACTTAGGGATAAAAACGACGTTAGTGGGGGAAAACTCGAAACAGCCCTCGAACGGCCCCGTCGGTGTCACCAACACCTCCCACGGGACCAATGTAACTCGTCGGAACTGACTCCGCAGCCGCGGGACTCCCGGTTTGAGAATACGTAGGTAATTTGCATATTTTTAGACTTAGGCTTAAAAACAAGGCGTTAGAGGGTGAGAACTCGAAACAGCCCCCGAACGGCCCGGTAGGTGGCCCCAACACCTCCCACGGGACCAATGTCACTCGTAAGAACTGACCCCACAACCGCGGGACTCCCGGTTTGAGAATACGACAGTAATTTGCATATTTTTAGACTTAGGATTAAAAAAATGATGTTAGAGGGTGAGAAATTGAAACAAACCCCGAAAGTCCCCATGGGTGGCACCAACACCTCCCACGTGACCAATGTAACTTGTAGGAACTGACTGCGCAGTCGCGGGACTTGTGGTTTGAGAATACGAAGATAATTTGCATATTTCTAGATTAGGAGTAAAAATATGGCGTTAGAGAGTGAGAACTCGAAACAGCCCCCGAACGTCCCCGTGGGAGGCACCAACACCTCCCCCGGGACCAATGTAACTGGTAGGAACTGACGCCGCAACCGTGGGACTCCCGGTTTGAGAATATAATGGTAATTTGCATATTTCTAGACTTAGGCTTAAAAACATGGCGTTAGAGGGTGAGAACTCGAAACAACCCCCGAAAGTCCCCGTGGGGGGCACCAACACCTCCCACGGGACCAATGTAACTTGTATTAACTGACCCCGCAGCCGCGGGACTCCCAGTTTGAGATACGACGGTAATTTGCATATTTCTTGAATTAGGCTTAAAAATAAGATGTTACAGGGTGAAAACTCAAAACAGACACCTCTCGGCCCCGTGGGTGGCACCAACACCTCCCTCGGGACCAATGTAACTCGTAGGAACTAACCCCGCAACAACGGGACTCTCGGTTTTAGAATGTGACGGTAATTTTCATATTTTTAGACTTAGGCTTAAAAACATGGAGTTAGAGGGTGAGAACTCTAAACAGCCCTCGAACGAACCCGTGAGTGGCACCAACACCTCCCAAGGGACCAATGTAACTCGTAGGAACTGACCCCGCAGCCGCGGGACTCCCGGTTTGAGAATACGATGAAAATTTACCTGTTTCCAGACATAGGCTTAAAATCATGGCGTTAGAGGGTGAGAACTCGAAACAACCCTCGAACGTCCCCGTGGGTGGCACCAACACCTTCAACGGGACAAATGTAACTCGTAGAAACTGACCCAGCAGCTGCGGGACTCCCGGTTTGAGAATATGATGGTAATTTACATATTTCTAGACTTAGGCTTAAAAACATGACGTTAGAGGGTGTGAACTCGAAACATCGCCCGAACATCCCCGTGGGTGGCACCAACACCTCCCACGGGATCAAGGTAACTCGTAGGAACTGACCCCGCTGCCATGGGACTCCCAGTTTGAGAATATGATGGTAATTTGCATATTTCTAGACTTAGGCTTAAAAATATGGATTTAGAGGGTGAGAACTCGAAACAGCCCCCTAATCTCCCCGTGGGTGGCACCAACACCACCCACGGGATCAAGGTAACTCTTAGGAACTGACCCCGTAGCCGCGGGACACCAGGTTTGAGAATACGAAGGTATTTTGCATATTTCTAGACTTAGGCTTAAAAACATGGTGTTAGAGGGTAAGAACTCGAAACGGCCCCCGAACGTCCCTGTGGGTGGCTCCAACACCTCCCACGGGACCAATGTAAGTTGTAGGAACTGACCCCGCAGCCGCGGGACTCCCGATTTGAGAATACGACAGTAATTTGTATATTTCTAGACTTAGACTAAAAAAACATGGATTTAGAGGGTGTGAACTCGAAACAGCCCCCGAACGTCCCCGTGGGTGAAACCAACACCTCCTACAGGACTAATGTAACTCATAGTAACTGACCCCGCAGTCACGGGTCTTCGGGTTTGAGAATACGATGGAAATTTTAATATTTATTGACCTAGGGTTAAAAACGGTATTAGTGGGTGAAAACTTGAAACAGCCCCCGAACGGCCCCATCGGTGTCACCAACACCTCCAACGGGACCAATGTAACTCGTTGGAACTGACCCCGCAGCCGCGGGACTCCCGATTTGAGAATACGTAGGTAATTTGCATATTTCTAGACTTAGGCTTAAAAACAAGGCGTTAAAGGGTGAGAACTCAAAACAGCCCCCGAACGCCCCGGTGGGTGGCCCCAACACCTCCCACGGGACCAATGTAACTCGTAAGAACTGACCCCAAAACCGCGGGACTCCCGGTTTGAGAATATGACAGTAATTTGCATATTTCGAGACTTAGGCTTAAAAACATGCAGTTAGAGCGTGAGAACTCGAAACAGTCCCCGAACGTCCCCATGGGTGGCACCGACACCTCCCACGGGACCAATGTAACTCGTAGGGACTGATTGCGCTGTCGCGGGACTCCTGGTTTGAGAATATGAAGATAATTTGCATATTTCTAGACTTAGGCAAAACATGGCGTTAGAGGGTGAAAACTCGAAACATCACCTGAACGGCCCCATGGGTGGTACCCACACCTCCCACGGGACCAATGTAACTCGTAGGAACTAAAACGCAGCTGCGAGACTCCCGGTTTGAAAATACAACGATAATTTGTATAATTCTAAACTTAGTCTAAAAACATGGCGTTAGAGGGTGAGAACTCGAAATAGCCCCCGAACGGCCCCGTGGGAGGCACTAACACCTCCCACGGGACCAATGTAACTCGTAGGAACTGACCCCGCAGTCACGGGTCTTCCGGTTTGAGAATAACACGAAAATTTTCATATTTACTGACCTAGGGTTAAAATGGCATTAGTGCGTTAAAGCTCGAAATAGCCCCCGAGCGGCCCCGTCGGTGTCACCAACACCTCCAACGGGACCAATGTAACACGTTGGAACTGAACCCGCAGCCGCGGGACTCCCGGTTTGAGAATACGTAGGTAATTTGCATATTTCTAGACTTAGGCTTAAAAACAAGTCGTTAGAGGGTGAGAACTCGAAACAGCCCCCGAACGCCCTGGTGGGTGGCCCCAACACCTCCCACGGGACCAATGTAACTCGTAAGAACTGACCCCAAAACCGCGGGACTCCCGGTTTGAGAATATGACAGTAATTTGCATATTTCTAGACTTAGGCTTAAAAACATGCAGTTAGAGCGTGAGAACTCGAAACAGTCCCCGAACGTCCCCATGGGTGGCACCAACACCTCCCACGCGACCAATGTAACTCGTAGGGACTGATTGCGTTGTCGCGGGACTCCTGGTTTGAGAATATGAAGATAATTTGCATATTTCTAGACTTAGGCAAAACATGGCGTTAGAGGGTGAAAACTCGAAACATCACCTGAACGGCCCCATGGGTGGTACCCACACCTCCCACGGGACCAATGTAACTCGTAGGAACTAAAACGCAGCTGTGAGACTCCCAGTTTGAAAATACAACGATAATTTTTATAATTCTAAACTTAGTCTAAAAACATGGCGTTAGAGGGTGAGAACTCGAAATAGCCCCCGAACGTCCCCGTGGGAGGCACTAACACCTCCCACGGGACCAATGTAACTCGTAGGAACTGACCCCGCAGTCACGGGTCTTCCGGTTTGAGAATAACACGAAAATTTTCATATTTATTGACCTAGGGTTAAAATGGCATTAGTGCGTTAAAGCTCGAAATAGCCCCCGAGCGGCCCCGTCGGTGTCACCAACACCTCCAACGGGACCAATGTAACACGTTGGAACTGAACCCGTAGCCGCGGGACTCCCGGTTTGAGAATACGTAGGTAATTTGCATATTTCTAGACTTAGGCTTAACAACAAGTCGTTAGAGGGTGAGAACTCGAAACAGCCCCCGAACGCCCTGGTGGGTGGCCCCAACACCTCCCACGGGACAAATGTAACTCGTAAGAACTGACCCCAAAACCGCGGGACTCCCGGTTTGAGAATATGACAGTAATTTGCATATTTCTAGACTTAGGCTTAAAAACATGCAGTTAGAGGGTGAGAACTCGAAACAAACCCCGAAGGTCCCCATGGGTGGCACCAACACCTCCCACGTGACCAATGTAACTTGTAGGAACTGACTGCGCAGCCGCGGGACTCCTGGTTTGAGAATACGAAGATAATTTGCATATTTCTAGACTTAGGCTTAAAAACATTGCGTTAGAGGGTGAGAACTCGAAATAGCCCTCGAACGTCCCCGTGGGAGGCACCAACACCTCCCACGGGACCAATGTAACTCGTAGGAACTGACGCCGCAACTGTGGGACTCTCGGTTTGAGAATATGATGGTAATTTTCATATTTCTAGACTTAGGCTTAAGAACTTGGCGTTAAAGTGTGAGAACTCGAAACACCCACCAAACGTCCCCGTGAGTGGCACAAACACCTCCCACGGGACCAATGTAACTCGTAGGAACTGACCCCGCAGTCGCGGGACTATCGGTTTGAGAATATGACAATAATTTGCATATTTCAACACTTAAGCTTAAAAACATGGCGTTAGAGGATCAGAACTCGAAACAGCCCCCGAAAGTCCCCGTGGGTGGCACCAACACATCCCACGGGACCAAAGTAACTCATAGGAACTGACCCCGCATCCGCAGGACTCCCGGTTTGAGAATATGACAGTAATTTTCATATGTCTAGACTTAGGCTTAAAAACGGCGTTAGTGGGTGAAAACTCAAAACAGCCCCCGAACGGCCCTGTGGGTGTCACCAACACCTCCCACGGGACAATGTAGCTCGTAGGAACTGACCTCGCAGTCGCGAGACTCCCAGTTTAAGAATACGTAGGTAATTTGCATATTTCTAGACTTAGGCTTCAAAACACGGCGTTAGAGGGTGAAAACTCAAAACAGCCCCCGAACGGCCCGGTGGGTGGCCCCAACACCTCCCACGGGACCAATGTAGCTCGTAAGAATTGACCCCACAACCGTGGGACTCCCGGTTTGAAACTAAGATGGTAATTTTCATATTTTTAGACATAGGCTTAAAAACATGGAGTTAGAGCGTGAGAACTCGAAACTGCCCCCGAACGTCCCCATGGGTGGCACAAACACCTCCCACGGGACCAATGTAACTCCTAGGAACTGACCCCACAGTCGCGGGACTCCCAATTCGATAATACGAAGGAAATTTGCATATTTCTAGACTTAAGCAAAACAAGGCGTTAGAGGGTGAAAACTCGAAACAACCCCCGAACGTCCCCGTGGTTGGCACCAACACCTCCCAGGGGACCAATGTAACTCGTAGGAACTGACCTCGCGCACGTGGGACTCTCGGTTTGAGAATATGATGGTAATTTTTATATTTCTAGACTTTGGCGTAAAAACTTGGCGTTAGATGGTGAGAACTCGAAACAGCCCTCGAACAACCCCTTGGGTGGAACCAATACCTCCCACGGGACCAATGTATTTCGTAGGAACTGATCCCGCAGTCACGGGACTTTCGATTTGAGAATACGACGGAAATTTTCATATTTCTGGACTTATGCTTAAATACGGCGTTAGTGGGTGAAACCTCAAAACATCCCCCGAATGGCCCCGTGGGTGTCACCAACACCTCCCACGGGACAATGTAGCTCGTAGGAACTGACCTCGCAGCCGCGAGACTCCCGGTTAGAGAATACTTAGGTAATTTGCATATTTCTAGAATTAGGCTTAAAAACATGGGGTTAGAGGGTGAGAACTCGAAACAACCCCCGAACGGCCCGGTGGGTGGCCCCAACACCTCCCACGGCACCAATGTAGCTGTTAAGAACTGACCCAGCAACCGCGGGACTCCCGGTTTGAGAATACGACTCTAATTTTCATATTTTTAGACTTAGGCTTAAAAACATGGAGTTAGAGAGGGAGAACTCAAAACAAACCCCGAAAGTCGCCGTGGGTGGCACCAGCACCACCCACGGGACCAATGTAACTTGTAAGAACTGACCCCGTAGCCGCGGGACTCCCGGTTTGAGAATACGAAGGTAATTTGCATATTTTGAGACTTAGGAAAAACATGGCATTAGAGGGTGAAAACTCGAAACAGCCCCTGAACGGCCCCGTGGATGGCACCAACACCTCCCACGGGACCAATGTAACTAGTAGGAACTGACCCCGCAGCCGCGGGACTCCCGGTTTGAAAATACGATGATAATTTGTATAATTCTAGACTTATGCTTAAAAACATGTCGTTAGAGGGTGAGAACTCGAAATAGCCCCCAAACATCCCCGTGGGAGGCACCCGTGGGAGGCACGAACACCTCCCACGGGACCAATGTAACTCGTAGGAACTGACCCCGCAGCCGTGGGACTCTCGTTTTGAGAATATGATGGTAATTTGCATATTTCTAGATTTAGGCTTAAAAACTTAGAGTTTATAGGGTGAGAACTTCAAACAGCCCCCGAACGTCCCTGTGGGTGGCACCAACACCTCCCACGAGACCAATGTAACTCGTAGGAACAGACCCTGCAGTCGCGGGACTCTCGGTTTGAGAATACGACAAAAATTTACATATTTCTTGACTTAGGTTTAAAAACTTGGCGTTAGAGGGTGAGAACTCGAAACAGCCCCCGAACGTCCCCGTGGGTAGCACAAACACCTCCAACGGTTCCAATGTAACTCGTAAAAACTGACCCCGCAGCTGCGAAACTCCCAGTTTGAGAATATGACGGTAATTTGTATATTTCTAGACTTAGGCTTAAAAACAAGGCGTTAGAGGGCGAGAACTCGAAACAGCCCCCGAATATCCCTGTGGTTGGCACCAACACCTCCCACGGGACCAATGTAACTCGTAGGAACTGACCCCGCAATCGTGGGACTCCCGGTTTGAGAATATAATGGTAATTTGCATATTTGTAGACTTAGGCTTAAAAACGTGGCCTTACAGGGTGAGAACTCGAAACAACACCAGAACATCCCCGTGGGTGGCACCAACACCTCCCACGGGATCAAGGTAACTCGTAGGAATTGACCCCGCAGCCACGGGACTCCCGATTTGAGAATACGAAGGTTATTTGCATATTACTAGACTTAGGCTTAAAAACATGGCGTTAGAGGGTAAGAACTCAAAACGGCCCCCGAACGGCCCTGTGGGTGGCTTCAACACCTTCCACGGGACCAATGTAACTTGTAGGAACTGACCCCGCACCCGCAGGACTCCCGGTTTGAAAATACGACGGTAATTTGAATATTTCTAGACTTAGGCTCAAAAACATGGCTTTCGAGGGTGAGAAGTCGAAACTTCCCTCGAACATCCCCGTGGCTGAAACCAACACCTCCCATGGGACCAATGTAACTCGTAGGAAATGAACCCCCAGTCACGGGACTTCCGGTGGGAGAATACGATGGTAATTTTCACATTTCTAGACTTAGGGTTAAAAACGGCGTTAGTGGGTGAAATTTCGAAACAGCCCCCGAACGGCCCCGTCGGTGTCCCCAACACCTCCCACGGGACCAATGTAACTCATAGGAACTGACCCCGTAGCAGCGGGACTCCCGATTTCAGAATACGTATGTAATTTGCATATTTATAGACTTAGGCTTAAAAACATGGTGTTAGAGGGTGAGAACTCGAAACAGCCCCCGAACGGCCCGGTGGGTGGCCCCAACGCCTCCCACGGGACCAATGTAACTCGTAAGAACTGACCCCACAACCGCGGGACTCCCGGTTTGAGAATACGACAATAATTTTCATATTTCTAGACTTAGGCTTAAAAACAGGCAGTTAGAGGGTGAGAACGTCCCCGTGGATGGAACCAACACCTCCCACGGGACCAATGTAACTCGTAGGAACTGACCCCGTAGCCCCGGAACTCCCGGTTTGAAAATACGATGATAATTTGTATAATTCTAGACTTAGTCTTAAAAACATGGCATTAGAGGGTGAGAACTCGAAACAGCCCCCGAACGTCCCCGTGGGAGGCACCAACACCTCCCAGGGGACCAATGTAACTCGTAGGAACTGACCCCGCAGCCGTGGGACTCCCGGTTTCTGAATACGAGGATAATTTGTATCTTTCTATACTTAGCCTTAAAAACATGGTGTTAGAGGGTTAGAACTCGAAACAGCCCCCTAAAGTCCCCGTGGGAGGCACCAACACCTCGCACGGGACCAATGTAACTCGTAGGAACTGACCCCGCAGCCGTGGGACTCCCGGTTTGAGAATATAATGGTAATTTTCATATTTCTAGAGTTAGGCTTAAAAACTTAGAGTTTACTGTGTGAGAGCTCAAAACAGCCCCCGAACGTCCCCGTGGGTGGCACCAACACCTCCCACGAGACCAATGTAACTCGTAGGAACTGACCCCATTGCCGTGGGACTCCCGGTTTGAGAATACGAAGGTAATTTGTATATTTTTAGACTTATACAAAACATGGCGATGGCCCCGTGAGTGGCTCCAACACCTCTCACGGGACCAATGTAACTTGTAGGAACTCACCCCGCAGCCGCGGGACTACCGGTTTGAGAATACGATAATAATTTGCATATTTCAAGACTTAGGCTTAAAAACATGGCGTTAGAGGGTGAGAACTCGAAACAGCCCCCGAAAGTCCCCGTGGGTGGCACTAACACCTCCCACGGGACCAAAGTAACTTGTTGGAACTGACCCCGCAGCCGCGGGACACCCGGTTTGAGAATACGATGAAAATATTCATATTTCTAGACTTTGGCTTAAAGACATGGCGTTAGAGGGTGAGAACCCGAAACAGCTGACGAACGTCCCCGTGGGTGGCAGTAACACCTCCCACGGGACCAATGTAACTCGTAGGAACTGACCCCGTAGCCGTGAGAGTCCAGGTTTGAGAATACGAAGGTAATTTCCATATTTTTAGACTTAGGCATAAAAACATGGTGTTAGAGGGTGAGAACTCGAAATAGCCCCCGAACGTCCCCGTGGTTGGCACCAACACCTTCCTCGGGGCCAGTGTAACTCTTAGGAACTGACCCTGCAGACGTGGGACTTCCAGTTTCAGAATACGAAGGTAATTTTCATATTTCTAGATTTAGGCTTAAAAACGGTATGAGTCGGTGAAAACTCAAAACAGCCCCCGAATGGCCCTGTGGGTGTCACCAACACCTCCCAAGGGATAATGTAGCTCGTAGGAACTGACCTCGCAGCTGCGAGACTCCCGGTTTGAGAATACGTAGGTAATTTTCATATTTCTACACTTAGGCTTAAAAACCTGGCGTTTGAGGGTGAGAACTCGAAACAGACCCCGAACGGCCTGGTGGGTGGCCCCAACACCTCCCACGGGACCAATGTAGCTCGTAAGAACTGACCCCGCAACCGCGAGACTCCCGGTTTGAGAATACGATGGTAATTTTCATATTTTAGACTTAGGCTTAAAAACATGGACTTAGAGGGTGAAAACTCGAAACAGCCCCCAAATGTCCCCGTGGGTGGTACCAGCACCTCTCACGGGACCAATCTAACTCGTAGGAACTGACCCCGCAGCCGCGGGACTCCCTATTTGAGAATACGAAGGTAATTTGCATATTTCTAGACTTAGGCAAAACATGGCGTTAGAGGGTGAAAACTCAAAACAGCCCCTGAACGGCCCCGTGGATGGCACCAACACCTCCCACGGGACCAATGTAACTCGTAGGAACTGACCTCGCAGCCACGGGATTCCCGGTTTGAAAATACGACGATAATTTGTATAATTCTAGACTTAGGCTTAAAAATATGGCGTTAGAGGGTGAGAATTCAAAATAGCCCCCGAACGTCCCCGTGGGAGGCACCAACACCTCCCACGGGACCAATGTAACTCGTAGGAACTGACCCCGTAGCCGTGGGACTCACGATTTGAGAATATGACGGTAATTTGCATTTTTCAAGAGTTAGGCTTAAAAACTTAGAGTTTATAGGGTAAGAAATCAAAACAGCCCCTGAACGTCCCCGTGGGTGGCACCAACACCTCCCACGGGACCAATGTAATGCGTAGGAACTGACCCTGTAGCCCCGGGACTCCCGATTTGAGAATACGAAGGTAATTTTCATATTTCTAGACTTATACAAAACATGTTGACAGCCCCGTGAGTTGCTCCAACACCTCCCACGGGACCAATGTAACTTGTAGGATCTGACCCCGCCGCCGCGGGACTACCAGCTTGAGAATACAACGATAATTTGCATATTTTAAGACTTAGTCTTAAAAACATGGCGTTAGAGGGTGAGAACTCAAAACAGCCCCCGACCATCCCCGTGGGTGGCCCCAACACCTCCCACGGGACCAAAGTAACTCGTCGGAACTTACCCCGCAGCCGCAGGACTCCTGGTTTGAGAATACGATGATAATATTCATATTTCAAGAATTAGGCTTAAAATCATGGCATTAGAGGGTGAGAACTCGAAAAAACCGACGAACGTTCCCGTGGCTGGCACTAACACCTCCCACAGGACCAATGTAACTCGTAGGAACTGACCCCGCAGTCGCGAGACTCCAGGTTTGAGAATACGAATGAAATTTGCATATTTTTAGACTTAGGCTTAAAAACATGGCGTTAGAGGGTGAGAACTCGAAACAGCCCCCGAACGTCCCCGTGGTTGGCACCAACACCTCCCTCGGGACTAGTGTAACTCGAAGGAACTGACCCCGCAGACGTGGGACGCCCGGTTTGAGAATATGATTGTAATTTTCATATTTTTAGACTTCGGCTTAAAAACATGGACTTAGAGGCTGAGAACTCGAAACAGCCCCTAACGTCCCCGTGGCTGGCACCAACACCTCCCACGGGACTAATGTAACTCGTAGGAACTGACCCCGCAGCCACGGGACCCCCGAATTGAGAATACGAAGGTAATTTGCATATTTCTAGACTTAGGCAAAACATGGCGTTAGAGGGTGAAAACTTGAAACAGCCCCTGAATAGCCCCGTGGATGGCACCAACACCTTCCACGGGACCAATGTCACTCGTAGGAACTGACCCCGCAGCCGCGGAACTCCCGGTTTGAAAATACGATGATAATTTGTACAATTATAGACTTAGGCTTAAAAACATGGCGTTAGAGGGTGAGCACTCAAAACAGCCCCAGAAAGTCCCCGTGGGAGGCACCAACACCTCCCACGGGACCAATGTAACTCGTAGGAACAGACCCCGCAGCTTTGGGACTCCCGGTTTGAGAATATGATAGTAATTTATAAATATTTAGAGTTAGGCTTAAAAACTTAGAGTTTATAGGGTGAGAACTCGAAACAGCCCCCGCCCGTCCCCGTGGATGGCACCAACACCTCCCACGGGACCAATGTAACTCGTAGGAACTGACCCCGTAGCCGCGGGACTCCCGATTTGAGAATACAAAGGTAATTTGCATATTTCTAGACTTATACAAAACATGGCGATGGCCCCGTGAGTTGATCCAACACCTCCCACTGGACCAATGTAACTCGTAGGAACTGACCCCGCAGCCCCGGGATTACCGGTTTGAGAATACGATGATAATTTGCACATTTCAAGACTTAGGCTTAAAAACATGGCGTTAGAGGGTGAGAACTCGAAACAGACCCCGAACGTCCCCTTGGGTGGCACCAACACCTCCCACGGGACCAAAGTAACTCGTAGGAACTGACCCCGCAGCCGCGGGACACCCGGTTTGAGAATACGATGATAATATTCATATTTCTACACTTAGGCTTAAAAACATGGCGTTAGAGGGTGAGAACTCGAAACAGCCGATGAACGTCCCCGTGGGTGGAAACAACACCTCCCACGGGACCAATGTAACTCGTAGGAACTGACCCCGTAGCCGCGAGACTCCAGGTTTGAGAATACGAAGGTAATTTGCATATTTTTTGACTTAGGCTTAAAAACTTGGCGTCAGAGGGTGAGAACTCAAAATAGCCCCCGAACGTCCCCGTGGTTGGCACCAACACCTCCCTCAGGACTAGTGTAACTCGTAGGAACTGACCCCGCAGACGTGGGACTCCCGGTTTGAGAATATGATAGTAATTTTCATATTTCAAGACTTAGGCTTAAAAACTTGGCGTTAGAGGGTGATAACTCGAAACAGCCCCCGAACGTCCCCGCGGGTGGAACCAACACCTCCCACGGGACCAATGTAATTTGTAGGAACTGACCCCGCAATCACGGGACTTCCGGTTTGAGAATATGATGGTAATTTCCATATTTCTAGACTTAGGCTTAAAAACGGCATTAGTGGGTGAAAACTCAAAATAGCCCCCGAACGGCCCCGTGGGTGTCACCAACACCTCCCACGGGACAATGTAGCTCGTAGGAATTGACCTCGCAGCCGCGAGACTCCCGGTTTGAGAATACGTAGGTAATTTGCATTTTTCGAGACTTAGGCTTAAAAACATGGCGTTAGAGGGTGAGAACTCGAAACAGCCCCGGACGTCCCCGTGGGTGGCACCAACACCTCCCACGGGATCAATGTAACTCGTAGGAACTGACACCACAGCCGCGGGACTCCCGGTTTGACAATATGATGGTAATTTGCATATTTCTAGACTTAGGCTTAAAAACATGGCGGTAGAGGGTGAGAACTCGAAACAGCCCCCGAACGTCCCCGTGGTTGGCACCAACACCTCCGTCGGGACCAGTGTAACTCGAAGGGACTGACCCCGCGGACGTGGGACTCCCGGTTTGAGAATATGATGGTAATTTTCATATTTTTAGACTTAGTCTTAAAAACATGGACTTAGAGGCTGAGAACTCGAAACAGCCCCCGAACGTCCCCGTGGGTGGCAATAACACCTCCCCCGGGACTAATGTAACTCGTAGGAACTGACCCCGCAGCCACGGGACCCCCGGTTTGAGAATACGAAGGTAATTTGCATATTTCTAGACTTAGGGAAAACATGGCGTTAGAGGGTGAAAACTCGAAACAGCCCCGGAATAGCCCCGTGGATGGCACCAACACCTCCCATGAGACCAATGTAACTAGTAGGAACTGACCTCGCAGCCGCGGAACTCCCGATTTGAAAATACGACGATAATTTGTATAATTCTGGACTTATGCTTAAAAACATGGCGTTAGAGGGTGAGCACTCAAGACAGCCCCCGAAAGTCCCCGTGGGAGGCACCAACACCTCCCACGGGACCAATGTAACTCGTAGGAACAGACCCCGCAGCTGTGGGACTCCCGGTTTGAGAATATGATAGTAATTTGTAAATTTTTAGAGTTAGGCTTAAAAACTTAGAGTTTATAGGATGAGAACTTGAAACAGCCCCCCACCGTCCCCGTGGGTGGCACCAACACCTCCCACGGGACCAATGTAACTCGTAGGAACTGACCCCGTAGCCGTGGGACTCCCGATTTGAGAATACGAAGGTAATTTGCATATTTATAGACATATACAAAACATGGCGATGGCCCCGTGAGTGGCTCCAACACCTCCCACGGGACCAATCTAACTCGTAGGAACTGACCCCGCAGCCGCGGGACTACCGGTTTGAGAATACGATGATAATTTGCATATTTCAAGACTTAGGCTTAAAAACATGGCGTTAGAGGGTGAGATCTCGAAACAGCCCCGGAATGTCCCCGTGGGTGGCACCAACACCTCCCACGAGACCAAAGTAACTCGTAGGAACTGACCCCGCAGCCGCGGGACACCCGGTTTGAGAATACGATGATAATATTCATATTTCTAGACTTAGGCTTAAAAACATGGCGTTAGAGGGTGAGAACTCGAAACAGCCGATTAACATCCCCGTGGGTGGCAACAACACCTCCCACGGGACCAATGTAACTCGTAGGAACTGACCCCGTAGCCGCCAGACTCCAGGTTTGAGAATACGAAGGTAATTTGCATATTTTTAGACTTAGGCTTAAAAACTTGGCGTTAGAGGGTGAGAACACAAAATAGCCCCCGAACGTCCCCGTGGTTGGCACCAACACCTCCCTCGGGACTAGTGTAACTCATAGGAACTGACCCCGCAGACGTGGGACTCTCGGTTTGAGAATATGATAGTAATTTTCATATTTCTAGACTTAGGCTTAAAAACTAGGCGTTAGAGGGTGATAACTCGAAACAGCCCCCGAACGTCCCCGTGGGTGGAACCAACACCTCCCACGGGACCAATGTAATTCGTAGGAACTGACCCCGCAATCACGGGACTTCCGGTTTGAGAATATGACGGTAATTTTGATATTTCTACACTTAGGCTTAAAAATGGCGTTAGTGGGTGAAAACTCAAAATAGCCTCCGAACGGCACCGTGGGTGTCACCAACACCTCCCACGGGACAATGTAGCTCGTAGGAATTGACCTCGCAGCCGAGAGACTCCCGGTTTGAGAATACGTAGGTAATTTTCATATTTATAGACTTAGGCTTGAAAACATGGCGTTAGAGGGTGAGAACTCGAAACAGCTCCGAACGGCCCCGTGGGTGGCCCCAATACCTCCCACGGGACCAATGTAGCTCGTAAGAACTGACCCCGCAACCGCGGGACTCCTAGTTTGAGAATACGATGATAATTTTCATATTTTTAGACATAGGCTTAAAAACATGGAGTTAGAGGGTGAGAACTCGAAACTGCCCCCGAACGTCCCCGTGGGTGGCACCAACACCTCCCACGGGATCAATGTAACTCGTAGGAACTGACACCGCAGCCGCGGGACTCCCGGTTTGAGAATATGATGGTAATTTGCATATTTCTAGACTTAGGCTTAAAAACATGGCAGTAGAGGGTGAGAACTCGAAACAGCCCCCTAACGTCCCCGTGGGTGGCACCAACACCTCCCACGGGATCAAGGTAACTCGTAGGAACTGACCCCGCCGCCGTGGGACTCCCGGTTTGAGAATATGATGGTAATTTGCATATGTCAAGACTTAGGCTTAAAAACATGGCGTTGGAGGGTGAGAACTCGAATCATCCCCCTAACGTCCCCGTGGGTGGCACCAACACCTCCCACGGGATCAAAGTAACTTGTAGGAACTGACCCCGCAGCCGAGGGACTCCCGATTTGAGAATATGACGGTAATTTGAGTATTTCTAGACTTGGGCTAAAAAACATGGCTTTAGAGGGTGAGAACTCAAAACATCCCCCCGAACGTCCCCGTGGGTGAAACCAACACCTCCCACGGGACTAATGTAGCTCATAGGAACTGACCCCGAAGTCACGGGACTTCCGGTTTGATAATACGAAGAAAATTTTCATATTTATAGACTTAGGGTTAAAAACGGCGTTAGTGGGTGAAAACTCGAAACAGCCCCCAAACGGCCCCGTCGGTGTCACCAACACCTCCCACGGGACCAATGCCACTCGTAGGAACTGACTACACAGCCACGGGACCCCCGGTTTGAGAATACGAAGGTAATTTGCATATTTCTAGACTTAGGCAAAACATGGCGTTAGAGGGTGAAAACTTGAAACAGCCCCTGAATAGCCCCGTGGATGGCACCAACACCTTCCACGGGACCAATGTCACTCGTAGGAACTGACCCCGCAGCCGCGGAACTCCCGGTTTGAAAATACGATGATAATTTGTACAATTATAGACTTAGGCTTAAAAACATGGCGTTAGAGGGTGAGCACTCAAAACAGCCCCAGAAAGTCCCCGTGGGAGGCACCAACACCTCCCACGGGACCAATGTAACTCGTAGGAACAGACCCCGCAGCTTTGGGACTCCCGGTTTGAGAATATGATACTAATTTGTAAATATTTAGAGTTAGGCTTAAAAACTTAGAGTTTATAGGGTGAGAACTCGAAACAGCCCCCGCCCGTCCCCGTGGATGGCACCAACACCTCCCACGGGACCAATGTAACTCGTAGGAACTGACCCCGTAGCCGCGGGACTCCCGATTTGAGAATACAAAGGTAATTTGCATATTTCTAGACTTATACAAAACATGGCGATGGCCCCGTGAGTTGATCCAACACCTCCCACTGGACCAATGTAACTCGTAGGAACTGACCCCGCAGCCCCGGGATTACCGGTTTGAGAATACGATGATAATTTGCACATTTCAAGACTTAGGCTTAAAAACATGGCGTTAGAGGGTGAGAACTCGAAACAGACCCCGAACGTCCCCTTGGGTGGCACCAACACCTCCCACGGGACCAAAGTAACTCGTAGGAACTGACCCCGCAGCCGCGGGACACCCGGTTTGAGAATACGATGATAATATTCATATTTCTACACTTAGGCTTAAAAACATGGCGTTAGAGGGTGAGAACTCGAAACAGCCGATGAACGTCCCCGTGGGTGGAAACAACACCTCCCACGGGACCAATGTAACTCGTAGGAACTGACCCCGTAGCCGCGAGACTCCAGGTTTGAGAATACGAAGGTAATTTGCATATTTTTTGACTTAGGCTTAAAAACTTGGCGTCAGAGGGTGAGAACTCAAAATAGCCCCCGAACGTCCCCGTGGTTGGCACCAACACCTCCCTCAGGACTAGTGTAACTCGTAGGAACTGACCCCGCAGACGTGGGACTCCCGGTTTGAGAATATGATAGTAATTTTCATATTTCTAGACTTAGGCTTAAAAACTTGGCGTTAGAGGGTGATAACTCGAAACAGCCCCCGAACGTCCCCGCGGGTGGAACCAACACCTCCCACGGGACCAATGTAATTCGTAGGAACTGACCCCGCAATCACGGGACTTCCGGTTTGAGAATATGATGGTAATTTCCATATTTCTAGACTTAGGCTTAAAAACGGCATTAGTGGGTGAAAACTCAAAATAGCCCCCGAACGGCCCCGTGGGTGTCACCAACACCTCCCACGGGACAATGTAGCTCGTAGGAATTGACCTCGCAGCCGCGAGACTCCCGGTTTGAGAATACGTAGGTAATTTGCATTTTTCGAGACTTAGGCTTAAAAACATGGCGTTAGAGGGTGAGAACTCGAAACAGCCCCGAACGGCCCGGTGGGTGGCCCCAATACCTCCAACGGGACCAATGTAGCTCGTAAGAACTGACCCCGCAACCGCGGGACTCCAAGTTTGAGAATACGACGATAATTTTCATATTTTTAGACATGGGCTTAAAAACATGGAGTTAGAGGGTGAGAACTCGAAACTGCCCCCGAACGTCCCCGTGGGTGGCACCAACACCTCCCACGGGACCAATGTAATTCGTAGGAACTGACCCCGCAATCACGGGACTTCCGGTTTGAGAATATGATGGTAATTTCCATATTTCTAGACTTAGGCTTAAAAACGGCATTAGTGGGTGAAAACTCAAAATAGCCCCCGAACGGCCCCGTGGGTGTCACCAACACCTCCCACGGGACAATGTAGCTCGTAGGAATTGACCTCGCAGCCGCGAGACTCCCGGTTTGAGAATACGTAGGTAATTTGCATTTTTCGAGACTTAGGCTTAAAAACATGGCGTTAGAGGGTGAGAACTCGAAACAGCCCCGAACGGCCCGGTGGGTGGCCCCAATACCTCCAACGGGACCAATGTAGCTCGTAAGAACTGACCCCGCAACCGCGGGACTCCTAGTTTGAGAATACGACGATAATTTTCATATTTTTAGACATGGGCTTAAAAACATGGAGTTAGAGGGTGAGAACTCGAAACTGCCCCCGAACGTCCCCGTGGGTGGCACCAACACCTCCCACGGGATCAATGTAACTCGTAGGAACTGACACCGCAGCCGCGGGACTCCCGGTTTGACAATATGATGGTAATTTGCATATTTCTAGACTTAGGGTTAAAAACATGGCGGTAGAGGGTGAGAACTCGAAACAGCCCCCGAACGTCCCCGTGGTTGGCACCAACACCTCCGTCGGGACCAGTGTAACTCGAAGGGACTGACCCCGCAGACGTGGGACTCTCGGTTTGAGAATATGATGGTAATTTTCATATTTTTAGACTTAGTCTTAAAAACATGGACTTAGAGGCTGAGAACTCGAAACAGCCCCCGAACGTCCCCGTGGGTGGCAATAACACCTCCCCCGGGACTAATGTAACTCGTAGGAACTGACCCCGTAGCCACGGGACCCCCGGTTTGAGAATACGAAGGTAATTTGCATATTTCTAGACTGAGGGAAAACATGGCGTTAGAGGGTGAAAACTCGAAACAGCCCCTGAATAGCCCCGTGGATGGCACCAACACCTCCCATGAGACCAATGTAACTAGTAGGAACTGACCTCGCAGCCGCGGAACTCCCGATTTGAAAATACGACGATAATTTGTATAATTCTGGACTTATGCTTAAAAACATGGCGTTAGAGGGTGAGCACTCAAGACAGCCCCCAAAAGTCCCCGTGGGAGGCACCAACACCTCCCACGGGACCAATGTAACTCGTAGGAACAGACCCCGCAGCTGTGGGACTCCCGATTTGAGAATATGATAGTAATTTGTAAATTTTTAGAGTTAGGCTTAAAAACTTAGAGTTTATAGGATGAGAACTTGAAACAGCCCCCGACCGTCCCCGTGGGTGGCACCAACACCTCCCACGGGACCAATGTAACTCGTAGGAACTGACCCCGTAGCCGTGGGACTCCCGATTTGAGAATACGAAGGTAATTTGCATATTTATAGACATATACAAAACATGGCGATGGCCCCGTGAGTGGCTCCAACACCTCCCACGGGACCAATCTAACTCGTAGGAACTGACCCCGCAGCCGCGGGACTACCGGTTTGAGAATACGATGATAATTTGCATATTTCAAGACTTAGGCTTAAAAACATGGCGTTAGAGGGTGAGATCTCGAAACAGCCCCGGAATGTCCCCGTAGGTGGCACCAACACCTCCCACGAGACCAAAGTAACTCGTAGGAACTGACCCCGCAGCCGCGGGACACCCGGTTTGAGAATACGATGATAATATTCATATTTCTAGACTTAGGCTTAAAAACATGGCGTTAGAGGGTGAGAACTCGAAACAGCCGATTAACATCCCCGTGGGTGGCAACAACACCTCCCACGGGACCAATGTAACTCGTAGGAACTGACCCCGTAGCCGCAAGACTCCAGGTTTGAGAATACGAAGGTAATTTGCATATTTTTAGACTTAGGCTTAAAAACTTGGCGTTAGAGGGTGAGAACACAAAATAGCCCCCGAACGTCCCCGTGGTTGGCACCAACACCTCCCTCGGGACTAGTGTAACTCATAGGAACTGACCCCGCAGACGTGGGACTCTCGGTTTGAGAATATGATAGTAATTTTCATATTTCTAGACTTAGGCTTAAAAACTAGGCGTTAGAGGGTGATAACTCAAAACAGCCCCCGAACGTCCCCGTGGGTGGAACCAACACCTCCCACGGGACCAATGTAATTCGTAGGAACTGACCCCGCAATCACGGGACTTCCGGTTTGAGAATATGACAGTAATTTTGATATTTCTACACTTAGGCTTAAAAATGGCGTTAGTGGGTGAAAACTCAAAATAGCCTCCGAACGGCACCGTGGGTGTCACCAACACCTCCCACGGGACAATGTAGCTCGTAGGAATTGACCTCGCAGCCGCGAGACTCCCGGTTTGAGAATACGTAGGTAATTTTCATATTTATAGACTTAGGCTTGAAAACATGGCGTTAGAGGGTGAGAACTCGAAACAGCTCCGAACGGCCCCGTGGGTGGCCCCAATACCTCCCACGGGACCAATGTAGCTCGTAAGAACTGACCCCGCAACCGCGGGACTCCTAGTTTGAGAATACGATGATAATTTTCATATTTTTAGACATAGGCTTAAAAACATGGAGTTAGAGGGTGAGAACTCGAAACTGCCCCCGAACGGCCCCGTGGGTGGCACCAACACCTCCCACGGGATCAATGTAACTCGTAGGAACTGACACCGCAGCCGCGGGACTCCCGGTTTGAGAATATGATGGTAATTTGCATATTTCTAGACTTAGGCTTAAAAACATGGCAGTAGAGGGTGAGAACTCGAAACAGCCCCCTAACGTCCCCGTGGGTGGCACCAACACCTCCCACGGGATCAAGGTAACTCGTAGGAACTGACCCCGCCGCCGTGGGACTTCCGGTTTGAGAATATGATGGTAATTTGCATATGTCAAGACTTAGGCTTAAAAACATGGCGTTGGAGGGTGAGAACTCGAATCATCCCCCTAACGTCCCCGTGGGTGGCACCAACACCTCCCACGGGATCAAAGTAACTTGTAGGAACTGACCCCGCAGCCGCGGGACTCCCGATTTGAGAATATGACGATAATTTGAGTATTTCTAGACTTGGGCTAAAAAACATGGCTTTAGAGGGTGAGAACTCAAAACATCCCCCCGAACGTCCCCGTGGGTGAAACCAACACCTCCCACGGGACTAATGTAGCTCATAGGAACTGACCCCGAAGTCACGGGACTTCCGGTTTGATAATACGAAGAAAATTTTCATATTTATAGACTTAGGGTTAAAAACGGCGTTAGTGGGTGAAAACTCGAAACAGCCCCCAAACGGCCCCGTCGGTGTCACCAACACCTCCCACGGGACCAATGCCACTCGTAGGAACTGACTACACAGCCGCGGGACTCCCTGTTTGAGAATACGTAGGTAATTTGCATATTTCTAGACTTAGGCTTAAAAACAAGGTGTTAGAGGGTGAGAACTCGAAATAGCCCCGGAACGGCCCGGTGGGTGGCCCCAACACCTCCCACGGGACCAATGTAACTCGTAAGATCTGACCCCACAACCTTGAGACTCCAGGTTTGAGAATACGGTAGTAATTTGCATATTTCTAGACTTAGGCTTAAAAAAATGAAGTTAGAGGGTGTGAACTCGAAACAAACCCCGAAAGTCCCCATGGGTGGCACCAACACCTCCCACGGGACCAATGTAACTTGTAGGAACTGAATGCGCAGTCGTGGGACTCCTGGTTTGAGAATATGAAGATAAATTGCATATTTCTAGACTTAGGCTTAAAAACATGGCGTTAGAGGGCGAGAACTCGAAACCGCCCCCGAACGTCCCCGTGAGTGGCACCAACAGCTCCCACGGGTCCAATGTAACTCGTAGGAACAGACGCCGCAACGGTGGGACTCCCGATTTGAGAATATGATGGTAATTTACATATTTCTAGACTTAGGCTTAAAAACTTGGCGTTTGAGTGTGAGAACTCGAAACACCCCCCAAACGTCCCCGTGAGTGGCACAAACACCTCCCACGGGACCAATGTAACTCGTAGGAACTGACCCCGCAGCCGCGGGACTATCGGTTTGAAAATATGATGATAATTTGCATATTTCAAGAGTTAGGCCTAAAAACATGGCGTTAGAGGGTGAGAACTCGAAACAGTCCCCAAAAGTCCCCATGGGTGGCACCAACAACTCCCACGGGACCAAAGTAACTCGTAGGAACTGACCCCGCAGCCGCGGGACTCCAGGTTTGAGAATACGTAGGTAATTTGTATATTTCTAGACTTAGGCTTAAAAACATGGCGTTAGAGGGTGAGAACTCGAAACAGCCCCGAACGGCCCGGT
This sequence comes from Sambucus nigra, assembly GCA_949130495.1. Classification (NCBI taxonomy): domain Eukaryota; kingdom Viridiplantae; phylum Streptophyta; class Magnoliopsida; order Dipsacales; family Adoxaceae; genus Sambucus; species Sambucus nigra. Next base: position 188,035,509 of record OX422224.1, on the reverse strand, counting down.
GGGTGGCCCCAATACCTCCCACGGGACCAATGTAGCTCGTAAGAACTGGCCCCGCAACCGCGGGGCTCCTAGTTTGAGAATACGACGATAATTTTCATATTTTTAGACATAGGCTTAAAAACATGGAGTTAGAGGGTGAGAACTCAAAACTGCCGCCGAACGTCCCAGTGGGTGAAACCGACACCTCCCACGGGACCAATGTAACTCGTAGGAACTGACCCCGAAGTCACGGGACTTCCGGTTTGATAATATGACAGAAATTTTCATACTTATAGACTTAGGGTTAAAAATGGCGTTCGTGGGTGAAAACTCGAAACAGCCCCCAAAAGGCCCCGTCGGTGTCACCAATACCTCCCACGGGACCAATGTAACTCGTAGGAACTGACTATATAGTCGCGGGACTCCCGGTTTGAGAATACGTAGGTAATTCGCATATTTCTAGACTTAGGTTTAAAAATAAGGCGTTAGAGGGTGAGAACTCGAAACAGCCCCCGAACGGCCCGGTGGGTGGCCCCAACACCTCCCACGGGACCAATGTAACTCGTAAGAACTGACCCCATAACCGCGAGACTCCCGGTTTCAGAATAGGATAGTAACTTGCATATTTCTAGACTTAGGCTTAAAAAACTGAATTTAGAGGGTGAGAACTCGAAACAAACCCTGAAAGTCCCCATGGGTGGCTCCAACACCTCCCACGGGACCAATGTAACTTGTAGGAACTGACTTCGCAGTCGCGCGACTCCTGGTTTGAGAATACGAAGATAATTTGCATATTTCTAGACTTAGGCTCAAAAACATGGCATAGAGGGTGAGCACTCGAAACAGCCCCCGAACGTCCCCGTGGGAGGCACTAACACCTCCCACGGGACCAATGTAACTCGTAGGAACTGACGCCGCAACCGTGGGACTCCCGGTTTGAGAATATGATGGTCATTTACATATTTCAAGACTTAGGCCTAAAAACATGGCGTTAGAGGGTGAGAACTCGAAACAGTCCCCAAAAGTCCCCATGGGCGGCACCAACAACTCCCACGGGACCAAAGTAACTCGTAGGAACTGACCCCGCAGCCGCGGGACTCCAGGTTTGAGAATACGTAGGTAATTTGTATATTTCTAGACTTAGGCTTAAAAACATGGCGTTAGAGGGTGAGAACTCGAAACAGCCCCGAACGGCCCAGTGGGTGGCCCCAATACCTCCCACGGGACCAATGTAGCTCGTAAGAACTGGCCCCGCAACCGCGGGGCTCCTAGTTTGAGAATACGACGATAATTTTCATATTTTTAGACATAGGCTTAAAAACATGGAGTTAGAGGGTGAGAACTCGAAACTGCCGCCGAACGTCCCAGTGGGTGAAACCGACACCTCCCACGGGACCAATGTAACTCGTAGGAACTGACCCCGAAGTCACGGGACTTTCGGTTTGATAATATGACAGAAATTTTCATACTTATAGACTTAGGGTTAAAAATGGCGTTCGTGGGTGAAAACTCGAAACAGCCCCCAAAAGGCCCCGTCGGTGTCACCAATACCTCCCACGGGACCAATGTAACTCGTAGGAACTGACTATATAGTCGCGGGACTCCCGGTTTGAGAATACGTAGGTAATTTGCATATTTCTAGACTTAGGTTTAAAAATAAGGCGTTAGAGGGTGAGAACTCGAAACAGCCCCCGAACGGCCCGGTGGGTGGCCCCAACACCTCCCACGGGACCAATGTAACTCGTAAGAACTGACCCCATAACCGCGAGACTCCCGGTTTCAGAATAGGATAGTAACTTGCATATTTCTAGACTTAGGCTTAAAAAACTGAATTTAGAGGGTGAGAACTCGAAACAAACCCTGAAAGTCCCCATGGGTGGCTCCAACACCTCCCACGGGACCAATGTAACTTGTAGGAACTGACTTCGCAGTCGCGCGACTCCTGGTTTGAGAATACGAAGATAATTTGCATATTTCTAGACTTAGGCTCAAAAACATGGCATAGAGGGTGAGCACTCGAAACAGCCCCCGAACGTCCCCGTGGGAGGCACTAACACCTCCCACGGGACCAATGTAACTCGTAGGAACTGACGCCGCAACCGTGGGACTCCCGGTTTGAGAATATGATGGTCATTTACATATTTCAAGACTTAGGCTTAAAAACTTGGCGTTAGAGTGTGAGAACTCGAAACACCCCCCAAACGTCCCCGTGAGTGGCACAAACACCTCCCACGGGGCCAATGTAACACGTAGGAACTGACCCCGCAGCCACGGAACTATCGGTTTGAGAATATGACGATAATTTGCATATTTCAAGACTTAGGCTTAAAAACATGGCGTTAGAGGGTGAGAACTCGAAACAGCCCCCTAAAGTCCCCGTGGGTGGTACCAACACCTCCCACGGGACCACAGTAACTCGTAGGAACTAACCCCGCAGCCGCGGGACTCCAGGTTTGAGAAAACGTAGGTAATTTGTATATTTCTAGACTTAGGATTAAAAACATGGCGTTAGAGGGTGAGAACTCAAAACATCCCCGAACGGCTCGGTGGGTAGCCCTAATACCTCCCACGGGACCAATGTAGCTCGTAAGAACTGACCCCGCAACCGCGGGACTCCTAGTTTGAGAATACGACGATAATTTTCATATTTTTAGACATAGGCTTAAAAACATGGAGTTAGAGGGTGAGAACTCGAAACTGCCTCCGAACGACCCCGTGGGTGGCACCAACACCTCCCACGGGATCAATATTACTCGTAGGAACTGACATCACAGCCGCGGGACTCCCGGTTTGAGAATATGATGGTAATTTGCATATTTCTAGAGTTAGGCTTAAAAATATGGCGTTAGAGGGTGAGAACTCGAAACAGCCCCCTAACGTCCCCGTGGGTGGCACCAACACCTCCCACGGGATCAAGGTAACTCGTAAGAACTGACCCCGCAGCCGTGGGACTCCCGATTTGAGAATATGATGGTAATTTGCATATTTCTAGACTTAGGCTTAAAAACATGGCGTTAGAGGGTGAGAACTCGAAACAGCCCCCTAACGTCCCCGTGGGTGGCACGAACACCTCCCACGGGATCAAGGTAACTTGTAGGAACTGACGCCGTAGCCGCGGGACTTTCGATTTGAGAATACGACGGTAATTTGTATATTTCTAGACTTAGGCTAAAAAAATGGCTTTAGAGGGTGAGAACTCAGAACAGCCCTCGAACGTCCCCGTGGGTGAAACCAACACCTCCCACGGGACCAATGTAACTCGTAGGAACTGCCCCGAAGTCACGGGAGTTCCGGTTTGATAATACGACGGAAATTTTCATACTTATAGACTTAGGGTTAAAAATGACGTTTGTGGGTGAAAACTTGAAACAGCCCCCAAACGGCCTTGTCGGTGTCACCAACACTTCCCATGGGACCAATGTAACTCGTAGGAACTGACTACGCAGCCGCGGGACTCCCGATTTGAGAATACGTAGGTAATTTGCATATTTCTAGACTTAGGCTTAAAAACAAGGCATTAGAGGGTGATAACTCGAAACAGCCCCCGAACGGCCCGATGGGTGGCCCCAACACCTCCCACGGGACCAATGTAACTCGTAACAACTGACCCCTCAACCGCGAGACTCCCGGATTGAGAATACGATAGTAATTTGCATATTTCTAGACTTAGGATTAAAAAAATGAAGTTAGAGGGTGAGAACTCGAAACAAACCCCGAAAGTCCCCATGGGTGGCACCAACACCTCCCACGGGACCAATGTAACTTGTAGGAACTGACTGCGCAGTCGCGGGACTCCTGGTTTGACAATACGAAGATAATTTGCATATTTCTAGACTTAGGCTTAAAAACATGGTGTTAGAGGGTGAGAACTCGAAAGAGCCCCCGAACGTACCCGTGGGAGACACCAACACCTCCCACGAGACCAATGTAACTCGTAGGAACTGACCCCGAAGTCACAGGACTCCCGGTTTGAGAATATGATGGTAATTTACATATTTCTAGACTTAGGCTTAAAAATTTTGCGTTAGAGTGTGAGAACTCGAAACACCCCTCAAACGTCCCCGTGAGTGGCACAAACACCCCCCACGGGACCAATGTAACTCGTAGGAACAGACCCCGCAGCCGCGGGACTATCGGTTTGAGAATATGACGATAATTTGCATCTTTCAAGACTTAGGCTTAAAAACATGGGGTTAGAAGGTGAGAACTCGAAACAGCCCCCGAAAGTCCCCGTGGGTGGCACCAATACCTCCCACGGGACCAAAGTAACTCGTAGGAACTGACCCCGCAGCCGCGGGACTCGTGGTTTGAGAATACGATGGTAATTTTCATATGTCTAGACTTAGGCTTAAAAACGGCGTTAGTGGGTGAAAACTCAAAACAGCCCCCGAATGGCCCCGTGGGTGTCACTAACACCTCCCACGGGACAATGTAGCTCGTAGGAAGTGACCTCTCAGCCGTGGGACTCCCGGTTGGAAAATACGTAGGTAATTCGCATATTCTAGACATAGGCTTAAAAATTTGGCGTTAGAGGGTGAGAACTCGAAACAGCCCCGAACAGCCCGGTGGGTGGCCCCGACACCTCCCACGGGACCAATGTAGCTCGTAAGAACTGACCCCGCAACCGCGGGACTCCTGGTTTGAGAATACGACGATAATTTTCATATTTTTAGACATAGGCTTAAAAACATGCAGTTAGAGGGTGAGAACTCGAAACTGCCCCCGAACGTCCCCGTGGGTGGCACCAACACCTCCCACGGGATAAATGTCACTCGTAGGAACTGACATTGCAGCCGCGGGACTCCCGGTTTGAGAATATGATGGTAATTTGCATATTTTTAGACTTAGGCTTAAAAACATGGCGTTAGAGGGTGAGAACTCGAAATAGCCCCCTAACGTCCCCATGGGTGGCACCAACACCTCCCACGGGATCAAGGTAACTCATAGGAACTAACCCCGTAGCCGTGGGACTCCCGGTTTGAGAATATGATGGTAATTTGCATATTTCTATACTTAGGCTTAAAAACATGGCGTTAGAGGGTGAGAACTCGAAATAGCCCCCTAACGTCCCCGTGGGGGGCACCAACACCTCCCACGGGATCAAGGTAACTTGTAGGAACTGACCCCGCAGCCGCGGGACTCCCGATTTGAGAATTCGATGGTAATTTGTATATTTCTAGACTTAGGCTAAAAAACATGGCTTTAGAGGGTAAGAACTCGAAACAGCCCCCGAACGTCCCCGTGGGTGAAACCAACACCTCCCACGAGACCAATGTAACTCGTAGGAACTGACCCCGAAGTCACAGGACTTCCGGTTTGATAATACGACGGAAATTTTCATACTTATAGACTTAGTGTTAAAAACGGCGTTAGTGGGTGAAAACTCGAAACAGCCCCCAAACGGCCCCGTCGTTGTCACCAACACCTCCCACGGGACTAATGTAACTCGTAGGAACTGACTACGGAGCCGCGGGACTCCCGGTTTGAGCATACGTACGTAATTTGTATATTTCTAGATTAGTCTTAAAAACAAGGCGTTAGAGGGTGAGAACTCGAAACAGCCCCCGAACGGCCCGGTGGGTGGCCCCAACACCTCCCATGGGACCAATGTAACTCGTAAGAACTGACCTCACAACCGCGGCTCTAGACTTAGTCTTAAAAAAATGACAGTAATTCTCATGTTTCTAGACTTAGGCTTAAAAAAATGAAGTTAGAGGGTGAGAACTCGAAACAAACCCCGAAAGTCCCCATGGGTGGCACCAACACCTCCCACGGGACCAATGTAACTTGTAGGAACTGACTGCGCAGTCGCGGGACTCCTGGTTTGAGAATACGAAGATAATTTTCATATTTCTAGACTTAGGCTTAAAAACATGGCGTTAGAGGGTGAGAACTCGAAACAGCCCCCGAACGTCCCCGTGAGTGGCACAAACACCCCCCACGGGACCAATGTAACTCGTAGGAACTGACCCCGCAGCTGCGGGACTATCAGTTTGTGAATATGACGATAATTTGCATATTTCAAGACTTAGGCTTAAAAACAAGGCGTTAGAGGGTGAGAACTCGAAACATCCCCCGAAAGTCCCCGTGGGTGGCACCAATACCTCCCACGGGACCAAAGTAACTCGTAGGAACTGACCCCCCAGCCACGGGACTATCGGTTTGAGAATATGACGATAATTTGCATATTTCTAGACTTAGGCTTAAAAACATGGCGTTAGAGGGTGAGAATTCGAAACAGCCCCCGAAAGTCCCCGTGGGTGGCACCAACACCTCCCACGGGACCACAGTAACTCGTAGGAACTGACCCCGCAGCCGCGGGACTCCAGGTTTGAGAATACGTAGGTAATTTGTATATTTCTAGACTTAGGATTAAAAACATGGCGTTAGAGGGTGAGAACTCAAAACTTCCCCGAACGGCCCGGTGGGTAGCCCCAATACCTCCCACGGGACCAATGTAGCTCGTAAGAACTGACCCCGCAACCGCAGGACTCCTAGTTTGAGAATACGACGATAGTTTTCATATTTTTAGACATAGGCTTAAAAACATGGAGTTAGAGGGTGAGAAATCGAAACTGCCCCCGAACGACCCCGTGGGTGGCACCAACACCTCCCACGGGATCAATATTACTCGTAGGAACAGACATCGCAGCCGCGGGACTCCCGATTTGAGAATATGATGGTAATTTGCATATTTCTAGACTTAGGCTTAAAAACATGGCGTTAGAGGGTGAGAACTCAAAACAGCCCCCTAACGTCCCCGTGGGTGGCACCAACACCTCCCACGGGATCAAGGTAACTCGTAGGCACTGACCCCGCAGCCGTGGGACTCCAGGTTTGAGAATATGATGGTAATTTGCATATTTCTAGACTTAGGCTTAAAAACATGGCGTTAGAGGGTGAGAACTCGAAACAGCCCCCTAACGTCCCCGTGGGTGGCACGAACACCTCCCACGGGATCAAGGTAACTTGTAGGAACTAACGCCGTAGCCGCGGGACTCTCGATTTGAGAATACGACGGTAATTTGTATATTTCTAGACTTAAGCTAAAAAAATGGCTATAGAGGGTGAGAACTCAGAACAGCCCCCGAACGTCCCCGTGGGTGAAACCAACACCTCCCACGGGACCAATGTAACTCGTAGGAACTGACCCCGAAGTCACGGGAGTTCCGGTTTGATAATACGACGGAAATTTTCATACTTATATACTTAGGGTTAAAAATGACGTTTGTGGGTGAAAACTCAAAACAGCCCCCAAACGGCTTTGTCGGTGTCACCAACACTTCCCATGGGACCAATGTAACTCGTAGGAACTGACTACGCGGCCGCGGGACTCCCGATTTGAGAATACGTAGGTAATTTGCATATTTCTAGACTTAGGCTTAAAAACACGGCGTTAGAGGGTGAGAACTCGAAACAGCCCCCGAACGGCCCGATGGGTGGCCCCAACACCTCCCACGGGACCAATGTAACTCGTAACAACTGACCCCACAACCGCGAGACTCCCGGTTTGAGAATACGATAGTAATTTGCATATTTCTAGACTTAGGCTTAAAAAAATGAAGTTAGAGGGTGAGAACTCGAAACAAACCCCGAAAGTCCCCATGGGTGGCACGAACACCTCCCACGGGACCAGTGTAACTTGTAGGAACTGACTGCGCAGTCGCGGGACTCCTGGTTTGACAATACGAAGATAATTTGCATATTTCTAGACTTAGGCTTAAAAACATGGTGTTAGAGGGTGAGAACTCGAAAGAGCCCCCGAACGTCCCCGTGGGAGACACCAACACCTCTCACGAGACCAATGTAACTCGTAGGAACTGACCCCGAAGTCACAGGACTCCCGGTTTGAGAATATGCTGGTAATTTACATATTTCTAGACTTAGGCTTAAAAATTTGGCGTTAGAGTGTGAGAACTCGAAACACCCCCCAAACGACCCGTGAGTGGCACAAACACCCCCCACGGGACCAATGTAACTCGTAGGAACTGACCCCGCAGCCGCGGGACTATCGGTTTGAGAATATGACGATAATTTGCATATGTCAAGACTTAGGCTTAAAAACATGGGGTTAGAGGGTGAGAACTCGAAACAGCCCCCGAAAGTCCCCGTGGGTGGCACCAACACCTCCCACGGGACCAAAGTAACTCGTAGGAACTGACCCCGCAGCCACGGGACTCCTGGTTTGAGAATACGATGGTAATTTTCATATGTCTAGACTTTGGCTTAAAAACGGCGTTAGTGGGTGAAAACTCAAAACAGCCCCCGAATGGCCCCGTGGGTGTCACTAACACCTCCCACGGGACAATGTAGCTCGTAGGAAGTGACCTCTCAGCCGCGGGACTCCCGGTTTGAAAATACGTAGGTAATTCACATATTTCTAGACTTAGGCTTAAAAATATGGCGTTAGAGGGTGAGAACTCGAAACAGCCCCGAACAGCATGGTGGGTGGCCCCGACACCTCCCACGGGACCAATGTAGCTCGTAAGAACGGACCCCGCAAGCGCTGGACTCCTGGTTTGAGAATACGACGATAATTTTCATATTTTTAGACATAGGCTTAAAAACATGCAGTTAGAGGGTGAGAACTCGAAACTGCCCCCGAACGTCCCCGTGGGTGGCACCAACACCTCCCATGGGATAAATGTCACTCGTAGGAACTGACACCGCAGCCGCGGGACTCCCGGTTTGAGAATATGATGGTAATTTGCATATTCTAGACTTAGGCTTAAAAACATGGCGTTAGAGGGTGAGAACTCGAAACAGCCCCCTAACGTCCCCATGGGTGGCACCAACACCTCCCACGGGATCAAGGTAACTCGTAGGAACTAACCCCGTAGCCGTGGGACTCCCGATTTGAGAATATGATGGTAATTTGCATATTTCTATACTTAGGCTTAAAAACATGGCGTTAGAGGGTGAGAACTCGAAATAGCCCCCTAACGTCCCCGTGGGGGGCACCAACAGCTCCCACGGGATCAAGGTAACTTGTAGGAACTGACCCCGCAACCGCGGGACTCCCGATTTGAGAATTCGATGGTAATTTGTATATTTCTAGACTTAGGCTATAAAACATGGCTTTAGAGGGTAAGAACTCGAAACAGCCCCCGAACGTCCCCGTGGGTGAAACCAACACCTCCCACGAGACCAATGTAACTCGTAGGAACTGACCCCGAAGTCACAGGACTTCCGGTTTGATAATACGACGGAAATTTTCATACTTATAGACTTAGTGTTAAAAACGGCGTTAGTGGGTGAAAACACAAAACAGCCCCCAAACGGCCCCGTCGTTGTCACCAACACCTCCCACGGGACTAATGTAACTCGTAGGATCTGACTACGGAGCCGCGGGACTCCCGGTTTGAGCATACGTACGTAATTTGTATATTTCTAGACTTAGTCTTAAAAACAAGGCGTTAGAGGGTGAGAACTCGAAACAGCCCCCGAACGGCCCGGTGGGTGGCCCCAACACCTCCCATGGGACCAATGTAACTCGTAAGAACTGACCTCACAACCGCAGCTCTAGACTTAGTCTTAAAAAAATGACAGTAATTCTCATGTTTCTAGACTTAGGCTTAAAAAAATGAAGTTAGAGGGTGAGAACTCGAAACAAACCCCGAAAGTCCCCATGGGTGGCACCAACACCTCCCACGGGACCAATGTAACTTGTAGGAACTGACTGCGCAGTCGCGGGACTCCTGGTTTGAGAATACGAAGATAATTTGCATATTTCTAGACTTAGGCTTAAAAACATGGCGTTAGAGGGTGAGAACTCGAAACAGCCCCCGAACGTCCCCGTGAGTGGCATAAACACCCCCCACGGGACCAATGTAACTCGTAGGAACGGACCCCGCAGCCGCGGGACTATCAGTTTGTGAATATGACGATAATTTGCATATTTCAAGACTTAGGCTTAAAAACAAGGCGTTAGAGGGTGAGAACTCGAAACAGCCCCCGAAAGTCCCCGTGGGTGGCACCAATACCTCCCACGGGACCAAAGTAACTCGTAGGAACTGACCCCCCACCCGCGGGACTCCTGGTTTGAGAATACGACGATAATTTTCATATGTCTAGACTTAGGCTTAAAAATGGCGTTAGTGGGTGAAAACTCAAAAGAGCCCCCGAACGGCCCCGTGGGTGTCACTAACACCTCCCACGGGACAATGTAGCTCGTAGGAAGTGACCTCGCAGCCGTGGGACTCCCGGTCTGAAAATACGTAGGTAATTTACATATTTCTAGACTTAGGCTTAAAAATATGGCGTTAGAGGGTGAGAACTCGAAACAACCCCGAACGGCCCGATGGGTGGCCCCGACACCTCCCACGGGACCAATGTAGCTCGTAAGAACTGACCCCGCAACCGCGAGACTCCTGGTTTGAGAATACGATGATAATTTTCATATTTTTAGACATAGGCTTGAAAACATGGAGTTAGAGGGTTAGAACTCGAAACTGCCCCCGAACGTCCCCGTGGGTGGCACCAACACCTCCCACGGGACCAATGTAACTCGTAGGAACTGACACCGCAGCCGCGGCACTCCCGGTTTGAGAATATGATGGTAATTCGCATATTTTTAGACTTAGGCTTAAAAACATGGCGTTAGAGGGTGAGAACTCGAAACATCCCCCAAACGGCACCGTCGGTGTCACCAACACCTCCCACGGGACCAATGTAACTCGTAGGAACTGACTACGGAGCCGTGGGACTCCCGGTTTGATAATACGTAGGTAATTTGCATATTTCTAGACTTAGGCTTAAAAACAAGGCGTTAGAGTGTGAGGACTCGAAACAGCCCCCGAACGACCCGGTGGGTGGCCCCAACACCTCCCACGGGACCAATGTAACTCGTAAGAACTGACCCCACAACCGCGAGACTCCCGGTTTGAGAATACGATAGTAATTTGCATATTTCTAGACTTAGGCTTAAAAAAATAAAGTTAGAGGGTGAGAACTCGAAACAAACCTTGAAAGTCCCCATGGGTGGCACCAACACCTCCCACGGGACCAATGTAACTTGTAGGAACTGACTGCGCAGTCGCGGGACTCCGGGTTTGAGAATACGAAGATAATTTGCATATTTCTAGACTTAGGCTTAAAAAAATGGTGTTAGAGGGTGAGAACTCTAAACAGCCCCCAAACGTCCCCGTGGGAGGCACCAACACCTCCCACGGGACCAATGTAACTCGTAGGAACTGACGCCGCAACCGTGGGACTCCCGGTTTGAGAATATGATGGTAATTTACATATTTCTAAACTTAGGCTTAAAAACTTGGCGTTAGAGTGTGAGAACTCGAAACACCCCCCAAACGTCCCCGTGAGTGGCACAAACACCTCCCACGGGACCAATGTAACTCGTAGGAACTGACCCCGCAGCTGCAGGACTATCGGTTTGATAATATGACGATAATTTGCATATTTCAAGACTTCGGCTTAAAAACATGGATTTAGAGGGTGAGAACTCGAAACAGCCCCCGAAAGTCCCCGTGGGTGGCACCAACACCTCCCATAGGACCAAAGTAACTAGTAGGAACTAACCCCGCAGCCGCGGGACTCCCGGTTTGAGAATACGATGGTAATTTTCAAATGTCTAGACTTAGGCTTAAAAACGGCGTTAGTGGGTGAAAACTCAAAACAGCCCTCGAACGGCCCCATGGGTGTCACCAACACCTCCCACGGGGCAATGTAGCTCGTAGGAACTGACCTGGCAGCCGCGAGACTCCCAGTTTGAAAATACGTAGGTAATTCGCATATTTCTAGACTTAGGCTTAAAAATATGGCGTTAGAGGGTGAGAACTCGAAACAGCCCCGAACGGATCGGTGGGTGGCCCCGACACCTCCCACGGGACCAATGTAGCTCGTAAGAACTGACCCCACAACCGCGGGACTCCTGGTTTGAGAATACGACGATAATTTTCATATTTTTAGACATAGGCTTAAAAACATGGCGTTAGAGGGTGAGAACTCGAAACTGCCCCCGAACGTCCCCGTGGGTGGCACCAACACCTCCCACGGGACCAATGTAACTCATAGGAATTGACACCGCAGCCGTGGGACTCCCTGTTTGAGAATATGATGGTTATTTGCATATTTCTAGACTTAGGCTTAAAAACATGGCGTTAGAGGGTGAGAACTCGAAACATCCCCCTAACGTCCCCGTGGGTGGCACCAACACCTCCCACGGGATCAAGGTAACTTGTAGGAACTGACCCCGCAGCCACGGGACTCCCGATTTGAGAATACAACGGTAATTTGTATATTTCTAGACTTAGGCTAAAAAACATGGCTTTAGAGGGTGAGAACTCGAAACAGCCACCGAACGTACCCGTGGGTGAAACCAACACCACCCACGGGACCAATGTAATTCGTAGGAACTGACCCAATAGTCACAGTACTTCCGATTTGATAATACGACGGAAATTTTCATACTTATAGACTTAGTGTTAAAAACGGCGTTAGTGGGTGAAAACTCGAAATAGCCCCCAAACGGCCCCGTCGGTGTCACCAACACCTCCCACGGGACCAATGTAACTCGTAGGAACTGACTACGAAGCTGCTGGACTCCCGGCTTGAGTATACGTAGGTAATTTGCATATTTCTAGACTTTGGCTTAAAAACAAGGCGTTAGAGGGTGAGAACTCGAAACAGCCCCCGAACGGTCTGGTGGGTGGCGCCAACACCTCCTAGGGAACCAATGTAACTCTTAAGAACCGACCTCACAACCGCGGGACTCCCGGTTTGAGAATACGACAGTAATTCTCATGTTTCTAGACTTAGGCTTAAAAAAATGAAGTTAGAGGGTGAGAACTCGAAACAAACCCCGAAAGTCCCCATGGGTGGCACCAACACCTCCCACGGGACCAATGTAACTGGTAGGAACTGACTGCGCAGTCGCGGGACTCTGGGTTTGAGAATACGAAGATAATTTGCATATTTCTAGACTTAGGCTTAAAAACATGGCGTTAGAGGGTGAGAAATCGAAACCGCCCCCAAACGTCCCCGTGGGAGGCACCAACACCTCCCACGGGACCAATGTAACTCGTAGGAACTGACGCCGCAACCGTGGGACTCCCGGTTTGAGAATATGATGGTAATTTACATATTTCTAGACTTAGGCTTAAAAACTTGGCGTTAGAGTGTGAGAACTCGAAACACCCCCCTAGCGTCCCCGTGGGTGGCACCAACACCTCCCACGGGATCAAGGTAACTTGTAGGAACTGACCCCGCAGCCGCGGGACTCCCGATTTGAGAATATGATTATAATTTGCATATTTCTGGACTTAGGCTTAAAAACATGGCGTTAGAGGGTGAGAACTCGAAACAGCCCCTGAACGTCCCTGTGGGTGAAACCAACTCCTTCCACGGGACCAATGTAACTCGTAGGAACTGACCCCGAAGTCACAGGACTTCCGGTTTGATAATACGACGAAAATTTTCATACTTATAGACTTAGGGTTAAAAACGGCGTTAGTGGGTGAAAACTCGAAATAGCCCCCAAACGGCTCCGTCGGTGTCACCAACACCTCCCACGGGACCAATGTAACTCGTAGGAACTGACTACGGAGCCGCGGGACTCCCGGTTTGAGAAAACGTTGGTAATTTGCATATTTCTAGACTTAGGCTTAAAAACAAGACGTTAGAGGGTGAGAACTCGAAACAACCCCCGAACGGAACGGTGGGTGGCCCCAACACCTCTTACGGGACCAATGTAACTCGTAAGAACTGACCTCACAACCGCGGGACTCCCGGTTTGAGAATACGATAGTAATTTCCATATTTCTAGACTTAGGCTTAAAAAAATAAAGTTAGAGGGTGAGAACTCGAAACAAACTCCGAAAGTCCCCATGGGTGGCACCAACACCTCCCACGGGACCAATGTAACTTGTAGGAACTGACTGCGCAGTCGCGGGACTCCTGGTTTGAGAATACGAAGATAATTTGCATATTTCTTGACTTAGGCTTAAAAACATGGCGTTAGAGGGTGAGAACTCGAAACAGCCCCCGAACGTCCCCGTGGGAGGCACCAACACCTCCCACGGGACCAATGTAACTCGTAGGAACTGACGCCGCAACCGTGGGACTCCCGGTTTGAGAATACGATGGTAATTTGCATATTTATAGACTTTGGCTTAAAAACTTGGTGTTAGAGTGTGAGAACTCGAAATACCCCCCAAACGTCCCCGTGAGTGGCACAAACACCTCCCATGGGACCAATGTAACTCGTAGGAACTGACCCCGCAGCCGCTGGACAATCGGTTTGATAATACGACGATAATTTGCATATTTCAAGACTTAGGCTTAAAAACATCGCGTTAGAGGGTGAGAACTCAAAACAGCCCCCGAAAGTCCCTGTGGGTGGCACCAACACCTCCCACGGGACCAAAGTAACTCGTAGGAACTGACCCAGCAGCCGTGGGACTCCCGGTTTGAGAATACGACGGTAATTTTCATATGTATAGACTTAGGCTTAAAAACGACGTTAGTTGGTGAAAACTCAAAACAGCCCCCGAACGGCCCCGTGGGTGTCACCAACACATCCCACGGGACAATGTAGCTCGTAGGAACTGACCTCGCAGCCGCGAGACACCCGATTAGAGAGTACATAGGTAAGTTGCATATTTCTAGTCTTAGGCTTAAAAACATGGCGTTAGAGGGTAAGAACTCGAAACAACCCCCGAACGGCCCGATGGGTGGCCCCAACACCTCTCACGGCAACAATGTAGCTCGTAAGAACTGACCTAGCAACTGCGGGATTCCCGGTTTGAGAATATGACTCTAATTTTCATATTTTTGGACTTAGGCTTAAAAACATGGAGTTAGAGGACCAATGTAACTCGTAGGAACTGACCCCGCAACCGCGGGACTCCCGGTTTGAAAATACGAAGGTAATTTGCATATTTCTAGACTTAGAAAAAACTTGGCGTTAGAGGGTGAAAACTCGAAATAGCCCCTGAACGGCCCTGTGGATGGCACCAACACCTCCCACGGGACCAATGTAACTCGTAGGAATTGACCCCGCAGCCGCGGGACTCCCGGTTTGAAAAGACGATGATAATTTGTATAATTCTAGATTTAGGCTTAAAAACTTAGAGTTTATAGGGTGAGAACTCGAAACAACCCCCGAACGTCCCTGTGGGTGGCACCAACACCTCCCACGGGGCCAATGTAACTCGTAGGAACTGACCCCGCAGCCGCGAGTCTCTCGGTTTGAGAATACGAAGGTAATTTGCATATTTATAGACTAATACAAAACATGGCATTAGAGGATGAAAATTCAAAACAGCGCCCGAACGACCCCGTGAGTTGCACCAACATCTCCCATGGGACCAATGTAACTCGTAGGAACTGACCCCGCAGTCGTGGGACTCCCGGTTTGAGAATACGATAAAAATTTGCATATTTCTTGACTTAGGTTTAAAAACTTGGCGTTAGAGGGTGAGAACTTGAAACAGCCTCCGAACGTCCCCGTGGGTGGCACAAACACCTCCAACGGTTCCAATGTAACTCGTCGAGGCTGACCCCGCAGCCGCGAAACTCCCAGTTTGAGAATATGATGGTAATTTGCATATTTCTAGACTTAGGCTGAAAAACATGGCGTTAGAGGGTGAGAACTAGAAACTGCCCCCGAACGTCCCCGTGGGTGGCACCAACACCTCCCACGGGACCAATGTAACTCGTAGGAACTGACCCCGCAGTCGTGGGACTCCCGATTTGAGATTATGATGGTAATTTGCATATTTCTAGGCTTAGGCTTAAAAACGTGGCGTTAGAGGGTTAGAACTCAAAACAGCCCCTGAACGTCCCAGTGGGTGGCACCAACACCTCCCACGGGATCAAGGTAACTTGTAGGAACTGACCCCGCAACCGCGGGACTCCCGATTTGAGAATACGAAGGTAATTTGCATATTACCAGACTTAGGCTTAAAAACATGGCGTTAGAGGGTAAGAACTCAAAACGGCCCCCGAACATCCCTGTGGGTGGCTCCAACACCT
Organism: Sambucus nigra; assembly: GCA_949130495.1. Classification (NCBI taxonomy): domain Eukaryota; kingdom Viridiplantae; phylum Streptophyta; class Magnoliopsida; order Dipsacales; family Adoxaceae; genus Sambucus; species Sambucus nigra. Next base: position 188,019,540 of record OX422224.1, on the reverse strand, counting down.
CCCACGGGACCAATGTAACTCGTAGGAACTGACCCCGCAGCCGCGGGACTGCCGGTTTGAGAATACGACGGTAATTTGTATATTTCTAGACTTAGGCTCAAAAACATGGCTTTAGAGGGTGAGAACTCGAAAGTGCCCCCGAACATCCCCTTGGGTGTCCCCAACACCTCCTATGGGACCAATGTAACTCATAGGAACTACCCCATAGCCTCGGGACTCCTGATGTGATAATACGTACGTAATTTGCATATTTATAGACTTAGGATTAAAAACATGGTGTTAGAGGGTGAGAACTCGAAACATCCCCCGAAAGTCCCCGTGGGAGGTACAAACACCTCCCACGGGACCGATGTAACTCGTAGGAACTGACCCCGCAGCCGTGGGACTCCCGGTTTGAGAATATGATGGTAATTTTCATATTTTTAGGGTTAGGCTTAAAAACTTAGAGTTTACAGGGTGAGAACTCGAAACAGCCCCCTAACGTCCCCGTGGGTGGCACCAACAACTCCCACGGGACCAATGTAACTCGTAGGAACTGACCCCGTAGCCGCGGGACTCCCGATTTGAGAATACGAAGGTAATTTGCATATTTCTAGACTTATACAAAACATGGCGATGGCCCCGTGAGTGGCTCCAACACCTCCCACGTGACCAATGTAACTCGTAGGAACTGACCCCGCAGCCGCGGGACTACCGGTTTGAGAATACGATTATAATTTGCATATTTCAAGACTTAGGCTTAAAAACATGGCGTTAGAGGGCGAGAACTCGAAACAGCCCCCGAACGTCACCGTGGGTGGCACCAACACCTCCCACGGGACCAAAGTAACTCGTAGGAACTGACCCCGCAGCCGAGGGACACCCGGTTTGAGAATACGATGATAATATTCATATTTCTAGACTTAGGCTTAAAAACATGGCGTTAGAGGGTGAGAACTCGAAACAGTCGACGAACGTCCCCGTGGGTGGCAGTAACACCTCCCACGGGACCAATGTAACTCGTAGGAACTGACCCCGTAGCCGCGAGACTCCAGGTTTGAGAATACGAAGGTAATTTGCATATTTTTAGACTTAGGCTTAAAAACTTGGCATTAGAGGGTGAGAACTCGAAATAGCCCTCGAACGTCCCCGTGGTTGGCCCCAACACCTCCCTCGGGACCAGTGTAACTCGTATGAACTGACCCCGCAGACGTGGGACTCCCGGTTTGAGAATATGATGATAATTTTCATATTTCTAGACTTAGGCTTAAAAACTTGGCGTTAGAGGGTGATAACTCGAAACAACCCCCGAACGTCCCCGTGGGTGGAATTCATACCTCCCACGGGACCAATGTAATTCGTAGGAACTGACCCCGCAGTCACGGGACTTCCAGTTTGATAATAAGATGGTAATTTTCATATTTCTAGACTTAGGCTTAAAAACGGTGTTAGTGGGTGAAAACTCAAAACAGCACCCGAACGGCCCCGTGGGTGTTACTAACACCTCCCACGGGACAATGTAGCTCTTAGGAACTGACCTCGCAGCCACGAGACTCCCGGTTTGAGAATACGTAGGTAATTTGCATATTTCTAGGCTTAGGCTTAAAAACATGGCGTTAGAGGGTGAGAACTCGAAACCGCCCCGAACGGCACGGTGGGTGGCCCCAACACCTCCCACGGGACAAATGTAGCTCGTAAGAACTGACCCCGCACCCGCGGGACTCCTGGTTTGAGAATACGCCGATAATTTTCATTTTTTAGACATAGGCTTAAAAACCTGGAGTTAGAGGGTGAGAACTCGAAACAGCCACCGAATGTCCCTGTGGGTGGTACCAACACCTCCCACGGGACCAATGTAACTCGTAGGAACTTACCCCGCAGCCGCGGGACTCCCGATTTGAGAATACGAAGGTAATTTGCATATTTTTAGACTTTGGTAAAACATGGCGTTAGAGGGTGATAACTCAAAACAGCCCCTGAACAGCCCCGTGGATGGCACCAACACCTCCCATGGGACCAATGTAACTCGTAGGAACTGACCTCGCAGCCACATGATTCCCGGTTTGAAAATACAACGATAATTTGTATAATTCTAGACTTAGGCATAAAAATATGGCGTTAGAGGGTGAGAATTCGAAATAGCCCCCGAACGTCCCCGTGGGAGGCACCAACACCTCCCACGGGACCAATGAAACTCGTAGGAACTGACCCTGCAGCCGTGGGACTCATGAGTTGAGAATATGACGGTAATTTGCGTTTTTCCAGAGTTAGGCTTAAAAACTTAGAGTTTATAGGGTGATAACTCAAAACAGCCCCTGAACGTCCCCGTGGGTGGCACCAACACCTCCCACGGGACATATGTAACTCGTAGGAACTGTCCCCGCAGACGTGGGAATCACGGTTTGAGAATATGATGGTAATTTTCATATTTCTAGACTTAGGCTTAAAAACTTGGCGTTAGAGGGTGATAACTCGAAACAGCCCCCGAACGTCCCCGTGGGTGGAACCAACACCTCCCACGAAACCAATGTAATTCGTAGGAACTGACCCCACAGTCACGGGACTTCCGGTTTGATAATACGACAGTAATTTTCATATTTCTAGACTTAAGCTAATAAACGGTGTTAGGGGGTGAAAACTCAAAACAGCCCCTGAACGGCCCTGTGGGTGTCACTAATACCTCCCCCGGAACAATGTAGCTCGTAGGAACTGACCTCGCAGCCGCGGGACTCCCGGTTTGAGCTTACGTAGGTAATTTGCATATTTCTAGATGTAGGCTTAAAAACATGGCGTTAGAGGGTGAGAACTCGAAACAGCCCCGAACGGCCCGGTGGGTGGCCCCAACACCTCCCACGGGACCACTGTAGCTCGAAGAACTGACCCTGCAACGGCGGGACTCCTGGTTTGAGAATACGATGATAATTTTCATATTTTTAGACATAGGCTTAAAAACCTGGAGTTAGAGGGTGAGAACTCGAAACTGCCCCAGAACGTCCCTGTGGGTGACACCAACACCTCCCACGGGACCAATGTAACTCGTAGAAACTGACACCGCAGCCGCATGACTCCCGGTTCGAGAATACGAAGGTAATTTGCATATTTCTAGACTTAGGCAAAACATGGCGTTAGAGGGTGAAAACTCAAAACAGCCCTCGAACGTCCCCGTGGTTGGCACCAACACCTCCCACGGAGCTAATGTAACTCGTAGGAACTGACCCCGCAGACGTGGGACTCTCGGTTTGAGAATTTGATGGTAATTTGCATATTTCTAGACTTAGGCTTAAAAACTTGGCGTTAGATGGTGAGAACTTGAAACAGCCCCCGAACGTCCCCGTGGGTGGAACCTACACCTCCCACGGGACCAATGTAATTCGTAGGAACGGACCCCGCAGTCACGAGACTTTCGGTTTGAGAGTACGATGGAAATTTTAATATTTCTAGACTTAGGCTTAAAAAGGACGTTAGTGGGTGAAAACTCAAAAGAGCCCCCAAACGGCCCCGTGGGTGTCACCAACACCTCCCACGGGACAATGTGGCTCGCAGGAACTGACCTCGGAGCCGCGAGTCTCCCGGTTTGAGAATACGTAGGTAATTTTCATATTTCTAGACTTAGGCTTAAAAACACGGCGTTAGAGGGTGAGAACTCGAAACAACCCCCCAACGGCCTGGTGGGTGGCCCCAACACCTCCCACGGCACCAATGTTGCTCGTAAGAACTAACCCCGCAACCGCGGGGCTCTCGGATTTAGAATACGATTATAATTTTCAAATTTTTAGACTTAGGCTTAAAAACATGGAGTTAGAGGGTGAGAACTCGAAACAGCCCCCGAACGTCCCCGTGGGTGGCACCAACACCATACGAAGTTAATTTTCATATTTCTAGACTTAGGGAAGATATGGCGTTAGAGGGTGAAAACTCGAAGGAGCCCCTGAACGGCCCCGTGGATGGCACCAACACCTCCCACGGGACCAATGTAACTTGTAGTAACTGACCCCGCAGCCGCGGGACTCCCGGTTTGAAAATACGATGATAATTTGTATAATTCTAGACATAGGCTTAAAAACATGGCGTTAGAGGGTGAGAACTCGAAATAGCCCCCGAATGTCCCTATGGGAGGCACCAACACCTCCCACGGGACCAATGTAACTCGTAGGAACAGACCCCGCAGCCGTGGGAGTCCCGGTTTGAGAATATGATGACAATTTGCATATTTCTAGAGTTAGGCTTAAAAACTTAGATTTTATAAGGTGAGAACTCGAAACAGCCCCCGAACGTCCCCGTGGGTGGCACCAACACCTCCCACGGGACCAATGTAACTCGTAGGAACTGATCCCGCAGCCGCGAGACTCTCGGTTTGAGAATACGAAGGTAATTTGCATATTTTTAGACTTATACAAAACATGGCATTAGAGGATGAAAACTCGAAATAGCCCCCGAACGACCCCGTGAGTTGCATCAACACCTCCCACGGGACCAATGTAACTTGTAGGAACTGACCCCGCAGCCACGGGACTACCGGTTTGAGAATACGATGATAATTTGCATATTTCAAGACTTAGGCTTAAAAACATGGCGTTAGAGGGTGAGAACTCGAAACAGCCCCCGAACGTCGCCGTGGGTGGCACCAACACCTCCCACGGGACCAAAGTAACTTGTAGGAACTGACCCCGCAGCCGTGGGACACCCGGTTTGAGAATACGATGATAATATTGATATTTCTAGACTTAGGCTTAAAAACATAGCGTTAGAGGGTGAGAACTCGAAACACTCGACGAACGTCCCCGTGGGTGGCAGTAACACCTCCCACGGGACCAATGTAACTCGTAGGAACTGACCCCATAGCCGCGGGACTCCAGGTTTGAGAATACGAAGGTAATTTTCATATTTTTAGACTTAGGCTTAAAAACTTGGCGTTAGAGGGTGAGAACTCGAAATAGCCCTCGAACGTCCCCGTGATTGGCACCAACACCTCCCTCGGGACTAGTGTAACTCGTAGGAACTGAACCCGCAGACGTGGGACTCCCGGTTTGAGAATATGATGGTAGTTTTCATATTTCTAGACTTAGGCTTAAAAACTTGGCGTTAGAGGGTGATAACTCGAAACAGCCCCCGAACATCCCCGTGGGTGGAACCAATACCTCCAACGGGACCAATGTAACTCGTAGGAACTAACCCCGTAGTCACGGGACTTCCAGTTTGATAATACGACGGTAATTTTCATATTTCTAGACTTAGGCTTAAAAATGGCGTTAGTTGGTGAAAACTCAAAACAGCCCCCGAACGGCCCCGTGGGTGTCACTAACACCTCCCACGGGACAATGTAGCTCGTAGGTACTGACCTCGCAGCCGCGAGACTCCCGGTTTGAGAATACGTAGGTAATTTGCATATTTCTAGACTTAGGCTTAAAAACATGGCGTTAGAGGGTGAGAACTCGAAACAGCCCCGAACGGCCCGGTGGGTGGACCCAACACCTCCCACGGGACCAATGTAGCTCGTAAGAACTGACCCCGCAACCCCGGGACTCCTGGTTTGAGAATATGATGTTATTTTAATATTTCTAGACTTAGGAAAGACATGGCGTTAGAGGGTGAAAACTCGAAGGAGCCCCTGAACGGCCCCGTGGCTGGCACCAACACCTCCCACACGACCAATGTGACTTGTAGGAACTGACCCCGCAGCCGCGGGACTCCCGGTTTGAAAATACGACTATAATTTGTATAATTCTAGACTTAGGCTTAAAAACATGGCGTTAGAGGGTGAGAACTCGAAATAGCCCCCGAATGTCCCCGTGGGACGCACCAACACCTCCCACGGGACTAATGTAACTCGTAGGAACAGACCCCGCAACCGTGGGAGTCCCGGTTAGAGAATATGATGGTAATTTGCATATTTCTAGAGTTAGGGTTAAAAACTTAGAGTTTATAAGGTGAGAACTCGAAACAGCCCCCGAACGTCCCCGTGGGTGGCACCAACACCTCCCACTGGACCAATGTAACTCGTAGGAACTGACCCCGCAGTCGCGAGACTCCCGGTTTGAGAATACGAAGGTAATTTGCATATTTCTAGACTTATACAAAACATGGCGTTAGAGGATGAAAACTCGAAACAGCCCCCAAACGACCCCGTGAGTTGCATCAACACCTCCCACGGGACCAATGTAACTCGTAGGAACTGACCCCGCAGTCGTGGGACTCGCGGTTTGAGAATATGGTGGTAATTTGGATATTTCTAGACTTAGCCTTAAAAACCTGGCGTTAGAAGGTGAGAACTCGAAACAGCCCCCGAACGTCCCCGTGGGTGGCACCAACACCTCCCACGGGACCAATGTAACTCGTAGGAACTGACCCCGCAGCCACGGGACTCCCGATTTGAGAATACGAAGGTAATTTGCATATTCCTAGACTTAGGCTTAAAAACATGGCGTTATAGGGTAAGAACTCGAAACGGCCCCCGAACGTCCCTGTGGGTGGCTCCAACAACTCCCACGGGACCAATGTGACTTGTAGGAACTGACCCCGCAGCCGCGGGACTCCTAGTTTGAGAATACAACAATAATTTGTATATTTCTAGACTTAGGCTAAAAAACATGACTTTAGAGGGTGAGAACTCCAAACTGCCCCCGAACATCCCCGTGGGTGAAACCAACACCTCCCACGGGACCAATGTAACTCGTAGGAACTGAACCCCCAGTCATGGGACTTTCGATTGGAGAATACAACGGTAATTTTCATATTTCTGGACTTAGGGTTAAAAACGGCGTTAGTGGGTGAAAACTCGAAACAGCCCCCGAACGGCCCCATCGGTGTCCCCAATACCTCCCACGGGACCAATGTAACTTGTAGGAACTAACCCCGTAGCCGCGAGACTCCCGGTTTGAGAATACGTACGTAATTTGCATATTTCTAGACTTAGGCTTAAAAACATGGCGTTAGAGGATGAGAACTCGAAACATCCCCCGAACGGCCCAGTGGGTGGCCCCAACACCTCCCACGGGACCAATGTAACTCGTAAGAACTGACCCCACAACCGCGGGACTCCCTGTTTGAGAATACGACAGTAATTTGGATATTTCTAGACTTAGGCTTAAAAACAGGCAGTTAGAGGGTGAGAACGTCCCCATGGGTGGCACCAATACCACCCACGGGACCAATGTAACAAGTAGAAACTGACAGCGCAGCCGCGGGACTCCTGGTTTGAGAATACGAAGGTAATTTGCATATTTTAAGACTTAGGTAAAACATGGCATTAGAGGGTGAGAACTCGAAACTGCGCCCGAACGGCCCCGTAGGTGGCACCAACACCTCCCACGGGACCAATGAAACTCGTAGGAACTGACCCCGCAGCTGTGGGACTCCCGGTTTGAGAATATGACTGTAATTTGCACATTTCTGGAGTTAGGCTTAAAAGCATAGAGTTCCACGGGACTCCCGATTTGAGAATATGAAGGTAATTTGCATATTACTAGACTTAGGATTAAAAACATGGCGTTAGATGGTAAGAACTCGAAACGGCCCCCGAACGTCCCTGTGGGTGGCTCCAACACCTCCCACGGGACCAATGTGACTTGTAGGAACTGACCCCGCAGCCGCGGGACTCCTGGTTTGAGAATACGACAGTAATTTGCATATTTCTAGACTTAGGCTCAAAAACATGGCTTTAGAGGGTGAGAACTCGAAACTGCCCCCGAACATCCCCGTGGGTGAAACCAACACCTCCCACGGTTCCAATGCAACTCATAGGAACTGAACCCCTAGTCATGGGACTTTCGATTGGAGAATACGATGGTAATTTTCATATTTCTTGACTTAGGGTTAGAAACAGCGTTAGTGGGTGAAAACTCGAGACAGCCCCCGAACGGCCCCGTCGGTGTCCCCAATACCTCCCACGGGACCAATGTAACTTGTAGGAACTAACCCCGTAGCCGCGAGACTCCCGGTTTGAGAATACGTACGTAATTTGCATATTTCTAGAATTAGGCTTAAAAACATGGCGTTAGAGGGTGAGAACTCGAAACATCCCCCGAACGGCCCGGTGGGTGGCCCCAACACCTCCCACGGGACCAATGTAACTCATAAGAACTGACCCCACAACCGCGGGACTCCCTATTTAAGAATACGACAGTAATTTGGATATTTCTAGACTTAGGCTTAAAAACAGGCAGTTAGAGGGTGAGAACGTCCCCATGGGTGGCACCAACACCACCCACGGGACCAATGTAACTAGTAGAAACTGACAGCGCAGCCGCGTGACTCCTGGTTTGAGAATACGAAGGTAATTTGCATATTTTAAGACTTAGGTAAAACATGGCATTAGAGGGTGAGAACTCGAAACAGCGCCCGAACGGCCCCTTAGGTGGCACCAACACCTCCCACGAGATAAATGAAACTCGTAGGAACTGACCCCGCAGCCGTGGGACTCCCGGTTTGAGAATATGACTATAATTTGCACATTTGTGGAGTTAGGCTTAAAAACATAGAGTTTACAGGGTGAGAACTCGACACAGCCACCGAACGTCCCGGTGGGTGGCACCAACACCTCCCACGGGACCAATGTAACTCGTAGCCGCGGGACTCCCGGTTTGAGAATACGAAGGTAATTTTCATATTTCTAAACTTATACAAAACATGGAGATGGCCCCGTGAGTGGCTCCAACACCTCCCACGGGACAAATGCAACTCGTAGGAACTGACCCCGCAGCCGTGGGACACCCGATTTCAGAATACGACGATAATATTCATATTTCTAGACTTAGAGTTTAAAACATGGCGTTAGAGGGTGAGAACTCGAAACAGCCGACGAACGACCCCGTGCATGGCAGCAACACCTCCCACGGGACCAATGTAACTCGAAGGAACTGACCCCGTAGCCGCGAGACTCCAGGTTTGAGAATACGAAGGTAATTTGCATATTTTTAGACTGAGCCTTAAAAACTAGGCGTTAGAGGGTGAGAACTCGAAATAGCCCCCGAACGTTCCCGTGGTTATCACTAACACCTCCCTCGGAACCAATGTAACTCGTAGAAACTGACCCCGCAGCCCTGGAACTCCCGATTTGAGAATATGACGATAATTTGCACATCTCTAGAGTTTGGCTGAAAAACTTAGAGTTTACTGGGTGAGAACTCGAAACAGCCCCCGAACGTCCCCGTGGGTGGCGCCAACACCTCCCACGGAACCAATGTAACTCGTAGGAACTGACCCGCAGCCGCGGGACTCTCGGTTTGAGAATACAAAGATAATTTGCATATTTCTAGACTTATACAAAACATCGTGACGTCCCCGTGAGTTACTCCAACACCTCCCACGGGAAAAATGTAACTCGTTTGAGAATACGACGATAATTTGAATATTTCAAGACTTAGGCTTAAACACATGGTGTTAGAGGGTGAGAACTCAAAACAGACCCCGAACGTCCCCGTGGGTGGCACCAACTTCTCCCACGAGACCAAAGTAACTCGTAGGATCTGACCCCGCAGCCGCGGGACTCCCGATTTGACAATACGATGATAATATGCATATATCTAGACTTAGGCTTAAAAACATGGTGTTAGAGGGTGAGAACTCGAAACGACCCCCGAATGTCCCCGTGGGTGGGACCAAGACCTCTCAAGGGACCAATGTAACTCGTAGGAACTGACCCCGCAGCCGCAGGACTCCCGATTTGAGAATACGATGGTAATTTGCATATTTCTTGACTTAAGAAAAACATGGCACTAGAGGGTGAAAACTCGAAACAGTCCCCGAATGGCAATGTGGGTGGCACCAACACCTCTCACGGGACCAATGTAACTCGTCGGACCAGACCTCGCAACCGCAAGACTCCCGATTTGAGAATACGATCATAATTTGAATATTTCTAGACTTAGGCTTAAAAACATGGCGTTAGAGGGTGAGAACTCGAAACAACCCCCAAACGTCCCCGTGGGTGGTACCAAGGGACAAATGTAACTCGTAGGAACTGACCCCGCAGCCGTTGGACTCCCGGTTTGAGAATATAACGGTAATTTGCACATTTGTAGAGTTAGGCTTAAAAACTTAGAGTTTACAGTGTGCGAACTCGAAACAGCCCCCGAACGTCCCCGTGGGAGGCACCAACACCTCCCACAGGACCAATGTAACTCGTAGGAACAGACCCCGCAGCCGCGAGACTCTTGGTTTGAGAATACGAAGGTAATTTGCATATTTCTAGACTTATACAAAACATAGCGTTAGAGGATGAAAACTCGAAACAGTCCCCGAACGACCCCCGTGAATGGCAGCAACACCTCCCACGGGACCAATGTAACTCGTAGGAACTGACCCCGCAGCCGTGGGACTCCTGATTTGAGAATAGGATGATAATTTGCCTATTTTTAGACTTAGGATTTAACATATGGCGTTAGTGATGAAAACTCGAAATAGCCCCCGAACGACCCCGTGGGTGGCACCAACACCTCTCACGGGACCAATGTAACTCGTAGGAACGACCCCACAGTTGTGGTACTCCCGGTTTAAGAATACGATGGTAATTTGCTTAGTTCTAGAATTAGGTGTAAAAACATGTCGTTAGAGGGTGAAAACTCAAAATAGACCCCGAACGACCCCGTGGGTGGCACCAAAACCTCCCACAGGACCAATGTAACTCGTAGGAATTGACCCCGCAGTCGCGGAACTCCTGGTTTGTGAATACGATGATAAGTTGGATATTTCTAGACTTAGGCTTTAAAACATGGCGTTAGAGGGTGAGAACTCTAAACAGCCCCCGAACGTCCCCGTGGGTGGCACCAACACCTCCCACGAGACCAATGTAACTCGTAGGAACTGACCCCGCAACCGCGGGACTCCCAGTTTGAGAATACGAAGGTAATTTGCATATTTCTAGACTTAGGCTTAAAGACATGGCGTTAGAGGGTAAGAACTCGAAATGGCCCCCGAACGTCCCTGTGGGTGGCTCCAACACCTCCCACGGGACCAATGTGACTTGTAGGAACTGACCCCGCAGCCGCGGGACTCCTGTTTTGAGAATACGACAGTAATTTGTATATTTCTAGACTTAGGCTTAAAAACATGGCGTTAGAGGGTGAGAACTCGAAATAGACCCCGAACGACCCCGTGGGAGGCACCAACACCACCCACGGGACCAATGTAACTGATAGCGACTGACCCCGCAGCCGTGGGACTCCCGATTTGAGAATATGACGGTAATTTGCATATTTCTAGAGTTAGGCTTAAAAACTTAGAGTTTATAGGGTGACAACTCGAAACAGCCCCCAAACATCCCCGTGGGGTGTACCAACACCTCCCACGGGACCAATGTAACTCGTAGGAACAGACCCCGCAGCCGCGAGACTCTCGGTTTGAGAATACGAAGGTAATTTACATATTTCTAGAATGAGCCTTAAAAACATGGCGTTAGAGGGTGAGAACTCGAAATAGCCCCCGAACGTTCCCGTGGTTGGCACCAACACCTCCCTCAGGACCAATGTAACTCGTAGAAACTGACCCCGTAGCCGTGGGACTCCCGATTTGAGAATATGATGGTAATTTGCACATTTCTAGAGTTTGGTTGAAAAACTTAGAGTTTACTAGGTGAGAACTCGAAAAAGCCCCCGAACGTCCCCGTGGGTGGCGCCAACACCTACCACGGGACCAATGTAACTTATAGGAACTGACCACGCAGTTGCGGGACTCCCGGTTTGAGAATACGATGGTAATTTTCATATTTCTAGACTTAGGCTGAAAAACATGGCGTTAGAGGGTGAGAACTCGAAACAGCCCCCGAACGTCCCCGTGGGTGGCACCAACACCTCCCACGGGATCTAGGTAACTCGTAGGAACTGACCCCGCCGCCGCGGGACTTCTGGTTTGAGAATACGAAGTTAATTTGCATATTTCTAGACATAGGCTTAAAAACATGGCGTTAGAGGGTAAGAACTCGAAACGGCCCCCGAACGTCCCTGTGGGTGGCTCCACACCTCCCACGGGACCAAGGTAACTTGTAGGAACTGACGCCACAGCCGTGGGACTCCAGGTTTGAGAATACGGCGGTAATTTGAATATTTATAGACTTAGGCTAAAAAACATGGCTTTAGAGGGAGAGAACTCGAAACAGCCCCCGAACATCCCGATGGGTGACCCCAACACCTCCCACTGGACCAATGTAACTCGTACGAACTGTCCCCACAACCGCGGGACTCCCGATTTGAGAATACGACAGTAATTTGCATATTTCTAGACTTAGGCTTAAAAACATGCAGTTAGAGGGTGAGAGAAATAGCCCCCGAACGTCCCCGTGGGTGGCACCAACACCTCCCACGGGACCAATGTAACTCGTAGGAACTGACTGCGCTGCCGCGGGACTCCTGGTTTGAGAATGCGAAGGTAATTTTCATATTTCTAGACTTAGGCAAAACATGGCGTTAGATGATGAGAACTCAAAACAGCCCCCTAACGGCCCCGTGGGTGGCACCAACACGTCCCACGGGACCAATATAACTCGTAGGAACTGACCCCATAGCCGTGGGTCTCCCGGTTTGAGAATACGACGATAATATTTATATTTATAGACTTAGGCTTAAAAACATGGTGTTAGAGGGTGAGAGCTTGAAACAGCCCCCAAACGTCCCCGTGGGAGGCACCAACACCTCCCACGGGACCAATGTAACTCGTAGAAACTGACCCCGCCGCCGTGGGACTCCCGATTTGAGAATATGCCGGTAATTTGTACATTTCTAGAGTTTGGCTGAAAAACTTAGAATTTACTGGGTGAGAACTCGAAGCATCCCCCGAACGTCCCCGTGGATGGCACCAACTCCTCCCCCGGGACCAAAGTAACTCGTAGGAACTGACCCCGCAGCCGCGGGACTCCCGGTTTGACAATAATATGATAATATGCATATATCTACACTTAGGCTTAAAAACATGGCGTTAGAGGGTGAGAACTCGAAACGACCCCCGAACGTCCCCGTGGGTGGGACCAACACCTCTCACGGGACCAATGTAACTCGTAGGAACTGACCCCGCAGCCACAGGACTCCCGATTTGAGAATACGATGGTAATTTGCATATTTCTTGACTTAAGCAAAACATGGCATTGGAGGGAGAAAACTCGAAACAGTCCCCGAACGGCACTGTGGGTGGCACCAACACCTCTCATGGGACCAATGTAACTCGTAGGAACTGACCCCGCAACCGCGAGACTCCCGGTTTGAGAATACAATGATAATTTGTATATTTCTAGACTTAGGCTAAAAAACATGGCGTTAGAGGGTGAGAACTCGAAACAACCCCCAAATGGCCCCGTGGGTGGCACCAACACCTCCCACGGGACCAATGTAACTCGTAGGAACTGACCCCGCAGCCGTTGGACTCCCGGTATGAGAATATGATGGTAATTTCCAAATGTCTAGAGTTAGGCTTAAAAACTTAGAGTTTACAGGGTGAGAACTCAAAACAGCCCCCGAACGTCCCCGTGGGTGCCACCAACACCTCCCACGGGACCAATGTAACTTGTAGGAACTGACCCCGCAGCCGCAGGACTCTAGATTTGAGAATACGATGGTAATTTGCACTAAAGCAAAACATGGCATTAGAGGGTGAAAACTCGAAACAGTCCCCGAACGGCACTGTGGGTGGCACTAACACCTCTCACGGGACCAATGTAACTCGTAGGAACTGACCCCACAACCGCGAGACTCCCGATTTGAGAATACGATGATAATTTGTATATTTCTAGACTTAGGCTTAAAAACATGGCGTTAGAGGGTGAGAACTCGAAACAACCCCCAAATGGCCCTGTGGGTGGCACCAACACCTCCCACGGGACCAATGTAACTTGTAGGAACTGACCCCGCAGCCGCAGGACTCTAGATTTGAGAATACGATGGTAATTTGCATATTTCTTGACTTAAGCAAAACATGGCATTAGAGGGTGAAAACTCGAAACAGTCCCCGAACGGCACTGTGGGTGGCACTAACACCTCTCACGGGACCAATGTAACTCGTAGGAACTGACCCCACAACCGCGAGACTCCCGATTTGAGAATACGATGATAATTTGTATATTTCTAGACTTAGGCTTAAAAACATGGCGTTAGAGGTTGAGAACTCGAAACAACCCCCAAACGGCCCCGTGGGTGGCACCAACACCTCCCACGGGACCAATGTAACTCGTAGGAACTGACCCCGCAACCATTGGACTCCCGGTTTGAGAATATGACCGTAATTTGCACATTTCTAGAGTTTGGCTTAAAAACTTAGAGTTTACAGGGTGAGAACTCGAAACAGCTCCCGAACGTCCCCGTGGGTGGCACCAACACCTCCCACGGGACCAATGTAACTCGTAGGAACTGACCCCGTAGCCGCAGGACTCTCGGTTTTAGAATATGGAGATAATTTACATATTTCTAGACTTAGTCTCAAAAACATAGCGTTAGTGAAAACTCAAAACATACCCCGAACGTACCCGTGGGTGGAACCAACACCTCCCACGGGACCAATGTAACTCGTAGGAACCGACCTTGCAGTCGCGGGACTCCCGATTTGAGAATACAAAGGAAATTTCCATATTTCTAGACTTATACAAAATATGGCGACGGCCCCGTGAGTGGCTCCAACACCTCCCACGGGACCAATGTAACTCGTAGGAACTGATCCCATAGTCGTGGGTCTCCCGGTTTGAGAATATGACGATAATTTGTATATTTATAGACTTAGGCTTAAAAACATGGCGTTAGAGGGTGAGAACTTGAAACAGCACCCGAACGTCCCCGTGGGAGGCACCAACACCTCCCACGGGACCAATGTAACTCGTAGAAAATGCCCCCGCAGCCGTGGGACTCCCGATTTGAGAATATGACGGTAATTTGCACATTTCTAGAGTTTGGCTGAAAAACTTAGAGTTTACTGGGTGAGAACTCGAAACATCCCCCGAACGTCCCCGTGGGTGGCGCCAACACCTACCACGGGACCAATGTAACTCATAGGAACTGACCCCGCAGCCGCGGGACTCCCGGTTTGAGAATACGAAGGTAATTTTCATATTTCTAGACTTACACAAAACATGGTGATGGCCCCGTGAGTGACTCCAAGACCTCCCATGGGACCAATGTAACTCGTAGGATCTCACCCCGCAACCGCGAGACTACCGGTTTGAGAATACGATGATAATTTGCATATTTCAAGACTTAGGCTTAAAAACTTGGTGTTCGAGGGTGAGAACTCGAAACAGCCCCTGAACGTCCCCGTGGGTGGCACCAACTCCTCCCACGGAACCAAAGTAACTCGTAGGAACTGACCCCGCAGCCGCGGGACTCCCAATTTGACAATACGATGATAATATGCATATATCAAGACTTAGGCTTAAAAACATGGCGTTAGAGGGTGAGAACTCGAAACGACCCCCGAACGTCCCCGTGGGTGGGACCAACACCTCTCACGGGACCAATGTAACTCGTAGGAACTGACCCCGCAGCCGCAGGACTCATGATTTGAGAATACGATGGTAATTTGCATATTTCTTGACTTAATCAAAACATGGCATTAGAGGGTGAAAACTCTAAACAGTCCCCGAACGGCACTGTGGGTGGCACCAACACCTCTCACGGGACCAATGTAACTCGTAGGAACTGACCCCGCAACCGCGAGACTCTCGGTTGGATAATACGATGATAATTTGTATATTTCTAGACTTAGGCTTAAAAACATGGCGTTAGAGGGTGAGAACTCGAAACAACCCCCAAACGGCCCCGTGGGTGTCACAAACACCTCCCACGGGACCATTGTAACTCGTAGGAACTGACCCCGCAGCCGTTGGACTCGCGGTTTGAGAATATGACGGTAATTTGCACATTTCTAGAGTTAGTCTTAAAAACTTCGAGTTTGCAGGGTGAAAACTCGAAACAACCCCCGAACGTCCCAGTGGGTGGCACCAACACCTCCCACGGGAGCAATGTAACTCGTAGGAGTTGACCTCGCAGCCGCGGGACTCTCGGTTTGAGAATACGAAGGTAATTTGCATATTTCTAGACTTATACAAAACATGTCGACTGCCCGTGGGTGGCACGAACAAGTCCCACGGGACCAATATAACTCGTAGGAACTGACCCCGCAGCCGTGGGACTCCCGGTTTGAGAATAGGATGATAATTTGCGTATTTTTAGACTTAGAGTTTAAAACATGGCGTTTGTGATGAAAACTCGAAATAGCCCCCGAACGGCCCCGTGGGTGGCACCAACACCTCTCACGGGACCATTGTAACTCGTAGGAACGACCCCGCAGTCGTGGGACTCCCGGTTTGAGAATACGATGGTAATTTTCTTAGTTCAAGAATTAGGATTAAAAACATGTCGTTAGGGGGTGAAAACTCAAAACAAACCCCGAACGACCCCGTGGGTGGCACCAACACCTCCCACGGGACCAATGTAATTCGTAGGAATTGACCCCGCAGCCGTGGGACTCCCGGTTTGTGAATACGATGCTAATTTGGATATTTCTAGACATAGGCTTTAAAACATGGCGTTAGAGGGTGAGAAATCAAAAAAAAAAAACCGAACGTCCCCGTGGGTGGCAGCAACACCTCCCATGGGACCAATGTAACTCGTAGGAACTGACCCCGCAGCCGCGGGACTCCCGGTTTGAGAATACGAAAGTAATTTTCATATTTCTAGACTTAGGCAAAACATGGCGTTAGAGGGTGAAAACTCGAAACAGCCCCTGAACGGCCCCTTGAGTGGCACCAACACGTCCCACGGGACTAATGTAACTCGTAGGAACTGACCCTGCAGCCGCGGGACTATCAATTTGAGAATACGACGATAATTTGCATATTTCTAGACTTAGGCTTAAAAATATGGCGTCAGAGGGTGAGAACTCAAAACAGCCCCCGAACGTCCCCGTGGATGGCACCAACACCTCCCAAGGGACCAATGTAACTCGTAGGAACTAACTCCGTAGCCGCGGGACTCCCAATTTGAGAATACGACGGTAATTTGTTTATTTCTAGACTTAGGCTTAAAAACATGGCGTTAGAGGGTGAAAACTCGAAACAACCCTCTAACGTCCTCGTGGGTGGAACCAACACCTCCCACGGGACCAGTGTAACTTGTCGGAATTGACCCCGTGGCCGCGAGACTCCCGGTTTGAGAATACGAAGCTAATTTGCATATTTGTAGACTTATTCAGAACATGCGACGGCCCCGTGAATGGCTCCAACACCTCCCACGGGACTAATGTAACTCGTAGCAACTGACCCCGCAGCCGCGGGACTATCGGTTTGAGAATACGACGATAATATGCATATTTCTAGACTTAGGCTTAAAAACATGGCGTTAGAGTGTGAGAACTGAAAACGGCACCCGAACGTCCCCGTGGGTGGCACCGACACCTCCCATTGGACCAATGTAACTCGTAGGAACTGACCCCGCAGCCGCGGGACAACCGGTTTGAGAATATGAAGGTAATTTGTATATTTCTAGACTTAGGCAAAACATGGCGTTAAAGGGTGAGAACTCGAAATATCCCCCGAACGTCCCCGTGGGTGGCACAAACACCTCCCACGGGACCAACGTAACTCGTAGGAACTGACCCCGCAGCTGTGGGACTCCCGATTTCAGAATACGAAGGTAATTTGCATATTTCTAGACATATACAAAGCATGGCGACGACCCCGTGACTGGCTCCAACACCTCCCACGGGACTAATGTAACTCGTAGGAACTGACCCCGCAGCCGCGAGACTCCCGATTTGAGAATACGACGATAATTTGTATATTTCTAGACTTAGGCTTAAAAACCTGGCGTTTGAGGGTGAAAACTCGAACCAGACCCCGAACGTCCCCGTGGGTGTCACCAACACCTCCTATGGGACCAATGTAACTCGTAAGAACTGACCTCGCAGCCGCGGGACTCGCGGTTTGAGAATACGATGATAATTTGCATATTTTTAGACTTAGGCATAAAAACATGGCGTTAGAGGGTGAGAACTCGAAACAGCCCCCGAACGTCCCCGTGGGTGGTTTCAACACCTCCCACGGGACCAATGTAACTCGTAGGAACTGACCCCACAGCTGCAGGACTCCCGATTTGAGAATAAGAAGGTAATTTGCATATTTCAAGACTTAGGCTTAAAAACATGGCGTTAGAGGGTGAGAACATGAAATAGTTTCCGAACGACCCCGTGGGTGGCACCAACACCTCCCAAGGGACCAATATGACTCGTAGGAACTGACCCCGCAGCCACGGGACTCCCAATTTGAGAATAAGATGATAATTTGCATATTTTATGGTTTAGGCTTAAAAACATGGCATTAGAGGGTGTGAACTTGAAATAGTCCCCGAACGTCCCCGTGGGTGGCACCAACACCTCCCACGGGACCAATGTAACTCGTAGGAAGTAACCCCGCAGTCGCAGGACTCCCAGTTTGAGAATACGACGCTAATCTTTATATTTCAAGACTAAGGCAAAACATGGCATTAGAGGGTGAAAACTCGAAAGAGTCCCCGAACGGCCCCGTGGGTGGCACCAATACCTCCCATGGGACCAATGTAACTCGTAGGAACTGACCTGGAAACTGTGGGACTCCCGATTTGAGAATATGATGATAATTTGCATATTTATAGATTTAGACTTAAAAACATGGTGTTAGAGGGTGAAAACTCCAAACGGCCCCCGAACATCCCCGTGGTTGGCACCAACACGTCCCACGGGAGCAATGTAACTCGTAGGAACTGACCCCGCAGACGTGGGACTCCCGGTTTGAGAATACTATTGTAATTTGCATATTTCTAGAGTTAGGCTTAAAAACGTGGTGTTAGAGGGTGAAAACTCGAAAGAGAACCCGACCGACCCCGTGGGTGGCACCAATTCCCCCCACGGGATCAATGTAACTCATCGGAACTGATCCCGCAGCCGCGGGACTCCCAGTTTGAGAATATGACAATAATTTTAATATTTCTAGACTTTGGTTTAAAAACATGGCGTTAGAGGATGAGAACTCGAAACAGCCCCAGAACGGCCCTGTGGGTGGCACCAACACCTCACACGGGAATAATGTAACTCGTCGGAACTGACCCCGCAGCCGCGGGACTCCCGATTTGAGAATACGATGATAATTTGCATATTTCTATACTTAGGCTTAAAAACATGGTGTTAGAGGGTGAAAACTCGAAACAGACCCCGAACGGCCTCGTGGGTGGCACCAACACATCCCACGAGACCAATGTAACACGTAGGAACTGACCACTCAGTCGCGGGACTCTTGGTTTGAGAATACGATGGTAATTTTCATATTTCTAGACTTAAGCTTAAAAAAATGACGTTAGAGGGTGAAAACTCGAAACAGCCCCTGAACGGCCCCGTGCGTGGCACTAGCACCTCCCACTGGACCAATGTAACTCGTAATAACTAACCCTGTAGCCGCGGGACTCCCAGTTTGAGAATAAGATGATAATTTGCATATTTCTAGACTTAGGCTTTAAAACATGGCGTTAGTGGGTAAGAACTCGAAACAGACCCCGAACGTCCCCGTGGGTGGGACCAACACCTCCCACGGGACCAATGTAACTCGTAGAAACTGACCCCGCTGCCGCGGGACTCCCGGTTTGAGAATACGACGGTAATTTTCATAATTCTAGACTTAAGGAAAACATGGCGTTAAAGGGTGAGATCTCGAACAGCCCCCGAACGTCCCCTTGGGTGACACCAACACCTCCCAGGGGACCAATGTAACTCGTAGGAACTGACCCCGCAGTCGCGGGACTTCCGGTTTGAGAATACAACGATAACTTTCATATTTCAAGACATAGGCTTAAAAACGATGATAATGGGTGAAAACTTGAAACAACCCCCGAACGGCCCCGTTGGTTGCACCAACACCTCCCACGGGTCCAATGTAACTCATAGGAACTAACCCCGCAGCCACGGGACTCCCGGTTTGAGAATACGTATGTAATTTGCATATTTCTAGACTTAGGCTTAAAAACATGGCGTTAGAGGATGAGAACTCGAAACAGACCGTCGAACGGCCCCTTGGGTGACACCAACACCTGCCACGGGACCAATGTAAATTATCGGAACTGACCCCGCAGCCGTGGGACTCCCGGTTTGAGATACGACGGTAATTTGCATATTTCTAGAATTTAAGCTTAAAGACGACGTTACTGGGTGAAAACTCGAAACAGACGCCTCTCGGCCCCGTGGGTGGCGCCAACACCTCCCAAGGGACCAATGTAACTCGTAGGAACAGACCCATCAGCCGCGGGACTCCCAGTTTGAGAATTCGACAATAATTTTCATATTTCTAGACTTAGGCTTAAAAACATGGCGTTAGAGGATGAGAACTCGAAAAAGCCCCAGAACGGCCCCGTGGGTGGCACCAACACCTCTCACGGGAACAATGTAACTCGTAGGAACTGACCCCATTGCCGAGGGACTCCCAGTTTGAGAATACGATGATAATTTGCATATTTGTAGACTTAGGCTTAAAAACATTGTGTTAGAGGGTGAAAACTCGAAACAGACCCCGAACGGCCCCGTGGGTGGCACCAACACCTCCCACGAGACAAATGTAACTCGTAGGAACTGACCACGCAGCTGTGGGACTCCCGGTTTTAGAATACAATGGTAATTTACATTTTTTAAGACTTAGGCTTAAAAACATGACGTTAGAGGGTGAAAACACAAAACAGCCCCTGAACGGCCCCGTGGGTGGCACCAATGGGATCAATGTAACTCGTAGGAACTAACCCCGCAGCACGGGACTCCTGGTTTGAGAATACGATGGTAATTTACATATTTCTAGACATAGGCTTAAAGAACGGAGTTAGTAGGTGAAAACTCGAAACAGCCTCCGAACGGCCCTGTGGGTGGCACCAACACCTCCCACGGGACCAATGTTACTCGTAGGAACTGAACCAGCAGCCGCGGGACTCCCGATTTGAGAATACGATGGTAATTTGCATATTTCTAGACTTAAGCTTAAAAACATGGAGTTAGAGGGAGAGAACTCGAAACAGCCCCTGAACATCCCCATGGGTGGCACCAACACCTCCCACGGGACCATTGTAACTCATAGGAACTAACCTCGCAGATGCGGGACTCCCGGTTTGAGAATACGAAGGTAATTTGCATATTTTTAGACTTTGGTAAAACATGGCGTTTGAGGGTAAAAACTCGAAACAACCCCCGAACGGCCCGGTGGGTGGCACCAACACCTCCCACGGGGCCAATCTAACTCATAGGAATTGACCTCGCAGCCGCGAGACGTTCGATTTGAGAATACGATGAGAATTTTCATATTTATAGACTTTGGCTTAAAAACATGGCGTTAGAGGGTGAGAACTCGAAACAGCCCCAGAACAGCCCCGTGGGTGGCACCAACACCTCCCCCGAGATCAATGTAACTCGTAGGAACTGACCCCGCAGTCGTGGGACTCTCGGTTTGAGAATACGATGGTAATTTTCATATTTCTAGACTTAGGCTTAAAAAAAGGTGTTAGAAGGTGAAAACTCGAAACAGCCCCTGAACGGCCCAGTGGGTGGCACCAACACCACCCACGGGATCAATGTAACTTGTAGGAACTGACACCGCAGCCGTGGGACTCCCGGTTTGAGAATATGATGGTAATTTGCATATTTCTAGAGTTAGGCTTAAAAACTTAGAGTTTATAGGTTGAGAACTCGAAATAGCCCCCAAACGTCCCCGTGGCTGGCACCAACACCTCCCACGGGACCAATGTAACTCGTAGGAACTGACCCTGCAGCCACGAGACTCCCGGTTTGAGAATACGACGGTAATTTGCATATTTCTAGACTTAGGCTTAAAAACATGGAGTTAGTGGGAGAGAACTCGAAACATCCCCCAAACGTCCCCGTGGGTCGGACCAACACCTCTTACGGGACCAATGTAACTCTTAGGAACTGACCCCGCAGCCGCGGGACTCCCGGTTTGAGAATATAGCTATAATTTACATATTTCTTGACTTAGGCTTAAAAACGTGGCGCTAGAGGATGAGAACTCGAAACAGCCCCCGAACGTCCCCGTGGGTGGCACCAAAACCTCCCACGGGATCAATGTAACTCGTAGGAACTGACCCCGCAGTCGCGGGACTCCCAATTTGAGAATATGACGGTAATTTTCATAATTCTAGGCTTAGGCTTAAAAAATAGCATTAGTAGGTGAAAACTCGAAACAGCCCCCGAACGGCCCTGTGGTTGACACCAACCCCTCCCACGGGACCAATGTTACTCGTAGGAACTGAACCCGCAGCCGCGGGACTCGCGATTTGAGAATATGTAGGCAATTTGCTTATTTCAACACTTTGGCTTAAAAACATGGAATTAGAGGGTGAGAACTCGAAACAACCCCCGAACGGACCGGTGGGTGGTCCCAACACCGCCTACGGGCCCAATGTAACTCGAAGGAGCTAACCCCACAGACGCCGGACTCCCTATTTGAGAATACGACGGTAATTTGCATATTTCTAGACTTAGGCTTAAAAACATGGAGTTAGAGGGAGAAAACTGAAAACAACTCCCGAACATCCCCGTGGGTGGCACCAACACCTCCCACGGGACCAATGTAACTCGTAGGAGCTGACCCCACAGCCGTGGGACTCCCGGTTTGAGAATACAAAGGTAATTTACATATTTCTAGACTTACGCAAAATATGGCGTTAGAGGGTGAAAACTCGAAAGAGACCCCTCTCGGCCCAGTGGGTGGCACCAATAGCTCCCACGGGACGAAAGTAACTCGTACGTACTGACCCCTCAGCCGTGGGACTCCCGGTTGGAGAATACGACAATAATTTTCATATTTCTAGAATTAGGCTTAAAAACATGGCGTTAGAGCGTGAGAACTCGAAACAACCCCCGAACGGCCCCGTAGGTGGCACCAACGCCTCCCACGGGAGCAATGTAACTCGTAGGAACTGACCTCGCAGCCGCGGGACTCCCGGTTTTAGAATACGAAGGTAATTTGAATATTTCTAGACTTAGGAAAAACATGGCGTTAGAGGGTGAAAACCCGAAACAGACCCGTAACGTCCCAGTGGGTGGCGCCAACACCTCCCACGAGACCAATGTAACTCATAGGAACTGAACCCGCAGCCGCGGGACTCCCGGTTTGAGAATACGATGATAATTTGCATATTTCTAGACATAGGCTTAAAAACATGCCGTTAGAGGGTGAGAACTCGAAACAGCCCCCGAACGTCCCTGTGGGTCGCACAACCACCTCCCACGGGATCAATGTAACTCGTAGGAACTGACCCCGCAGTCATGGGACTCCCAGTTTGAGAATACGATGGTAATTTGCATATTTCTAGACTTAGGCTTAATAAAAGGCATTAGTACGTGAAAACTCCAAACAGCCCCCGAACGGCCCTGTGGGTGGCACCAACACCTCCCACGGGACCAATGTAGCTCGTAGGAATTGAACCCACAGCCGCGAGACTCCCAATTTGAGAATACATAGGTAATTTT
The DNA here is from genome assembly GCA_949130495.1 of Sambucus nigra. NCBI lineage: Eukaryota > Viridiplantae > Streptophyta > Magnoliopsida > Dipsacales > Adoxaceae > Sambucus > Sambucus nigra. The sequence goes on along the minus strand of OX422224.1, from coordinate 187,996,104 downwards.
CATATATCTAGACTTAGGCTTAAAGACATGGTATTAGAGGGTGAGAACTCGAAACATCCCCCGAACGGCCCGGTGGTTGGCCCAAACTCCTCCCACGGGACCAATGTAACTTGTAGGAACTGACCCCGCAGTCGCGAGACTCCCGATTTGAGAATACGATGGTAATTTTCATAACTCTGGACTAAAGCTTAAAAACATGGAGTTAGAGCGAGAGAACTTGAAATAGCCCCCGAACATCCCCGTGGGTGGCACCAACACCTCCCACGGGACCAATGTAACTCGCAGGCACTGAGGGGATCCCGATTTGAGAATACGAAGTTAATTTCCATATTTCTAGACTTACGTAAAGATGGCATTAGAGGGTGACAACTCGAAACAGACCCCGAATGGCCCAATGGGTGGCACCAACACCTCCCACGGGACCAATGTTACTCATAGAAACTGACCTCGTAGCCGCGGGAATCCCGGTTTGAGAATACGATAATAATTTGCATATTTGTAGACTTTGGCTTAAAAACATGGCGTTAGAGGGTGAGAACTCGAAACAGCTCCCGGACGTCCAATGTAACTCGTAGGAACTGACCCCATAGCCATGGGACTCCCGGTTTGAGAATACGACGGTAATTTGTATATTTCTAGACTTTGGCTTAAAAACATGGCCTTACAGGGTGAGAACTCGAAACAGCCCCCGAACGTCTCCGTGGGTGGCACCAACACCTCCCACGAGACCAATGTAACTCATAGGAACTGACCGCACAGCCGCATGACTCCCTGTTTGAGAATACGATGATAATTTCCATATTTCTAGACTTCAGCTTAAAAACATGGCGTTAGAGGGTGAGAACTCGAAACGGCCCCTGAACGTCCCCGTGGGTGGCTCAAACACCTCCCACGGGACCAATGTAACTTGTAGGAATAGACCCCGCAGTCGTGGGACTCCCATTTTGAGAATACGATGGTAATTTGTATATTTCTAGACTTAGGCCTAAAAACAAGGTGTTAGAGGGTGAAAACTCGGAACAACCTTCTAACGACCCCGTGGGTGGCACCAACACCTCCCACGGGACCAATGTAACTCCTAGGAACTGACCCCGCAGTCGCGGGACTCCCGGTTTGAGAATACGACGATAATTTGCATATTTCTAAAGTTAGGAAAAACATGACGTTAGAGGGTGAAAACTCGAAACAAATCCCGAACGGCCCCATGGGTGGCACCAACACCTCCCACGGGACCAATGTAACTCATAGGACCTGACCCCATAGACGCAGGACTCCCGGTTTGAGAATACGATGTTAATATGCATATTTCAAGTCTTAGGCTTAAAACCATTGCGTTTGAGGTGAGAACTCGAGACGGCCCCCGAACGTCCCTGTGGGTGGATCCAACACTTCCCACGGGACCAATACAACTCGTAAGAACGAACCCCGCAACCGCGGGACTCCCATTTTGAGAATATGATGGTAATTTTTATATTTCTAGACTTAGGCCTAAAAACATGGCGTTAGAGGGTGAAAACTCGGAACAACCTTCTAACGTCCCCGTGGGTGGCACCAACACCTCCCACGGGACCAATGTAACTTGTAGGAACTGACCCCGTAGCCGTGGGACTCCCGGTTTGAGAATACGGCGGTCATCTGCATATTTCTTGAATTAGGCTTAAAAACATGGCGTTAGACAGTGAAAACTCGAAATAGACCCCAAACGACCCCGTGGGTGGCACCAACACCTCCCCCGGGACCAATGTAACTCGTAGAAACTGACCATGTAGCCACGGGACTCCCGGTTCGAGAATATGATGATAATCTGCAAATTTCTAGACTAAGGCTTATAAACATGGCGTTATAGGATGAGAACTCGAAACAGTCCCCGAACGTCCCCGTGGGTGGCACGAACACCTCCCACGGGAAGAATGTAACTTGTATGAACTGACCCCGCAGCCGCGGGACTCCCGATTTGAGATACAACGGTAATTTGCATATTTCTAGAATCAGGCTCAAAAACATGACGTTAGAGCGTGAAAACTTGAAACAGACCCCTCTCGGCCCCGTGGGTGGCACTAACACCTCCCACGGTACCAATGTAACTAGTCGGAACTGACCCCTCAGCCGCGGGCCTCCCGGCTTGAGAATATGACAATAATTTGCATATTTCTAGATTTAGGCTTAAAAACATGGCGTTAGAGGGTGAGAACTCGAAACAGCCCCCGAACGGCCCCGTGGGTGGCACTAATGGGGGTGTCCGGGGGTTGTTTCGGATTTTCACCCTCTAACTCCATTTAACTCGTAGGAACTGACCCCGCAGCCGCGGGACTCCCGGTTTGAGAATATGACGGTACTTTGCATATTTCTAGACTTAGGCTTAAAAACATGGAGTTAGAGGGTGATAACTCGAAACAACCCCCGAACACCCCCGTGGGTCGCACCAACACCTTCCATGGGACCAATGTAACTCATAGGAACTGACCCCGCAGCCGCGGGACTCCCGGTTTGAGAATACAAAGGTAATTTGAATACTTCTACACATAGGCAAAATATGACGTTCGAGGGTGAAAACTCGAAATAGCCCCCGAACGGCCCCGTGGGTGGCACCAACACCTCCCACGGGACCAATGTAACTCATAGGAACTGACCCCGCTGCCGCAGGAATACCGATCTGAGAATACGATGATAATTTGCATATTTATAGACTTAGGCTTAAAAACATCGCGTTAGAGGGTGAGAACTCGAAACAGCCCCCGAACGTCCAATGTAACTCGTAGGAACTGACCCCGCAGCCGCGGGACTCCGGGTTTAAGAATACGATCGTAATTTGCATATTTCTAGACTTAGGCTTAAAAACATGGCATTAGAGGGTGATAACTCAAAACAACCCCCGAATGTCCCCTTGGGTGACACCAACACCTCCCACGGGACCAATGCTACTAGTAGGAACTGACCCCGCAGTCGCGGGACTCCCGATTTGAGAACATGACAGTAATTTTCATATTTCTAAACTTAGCCTTAAAAATGGCGTTAGTGGTTGAAAACTTGAATCAGCCCCCGAAGGGCCCGTGGTTGGCACCAACAACTCCCACGGGACCAATGTAACTCGTAGGAACCGACCTCGCAGCCGCGGGACTCCCGGTTCGAGAATACGTAGGTAATTTCCATATTTCTAGACTTAGGCTTAAAAACATGGCGTTAGAGGGTGAGAACTCGAAACAACCCTCGAACGTCCCCGTGGGTGGCCCCAACACCTCCCACGGGACCAATGTAATTTGTATGAACTGACCTCGCAGCCGCGGGACTCCCAGTTTGAGATACAACGATAATTTGGATATTTCTATAATTAGGCTTAAAAACAAGACGTTAGAGGGTGAAAACTCGAAACAGACCCCTCTTGGCCCCGTGGGTGGCACCAACACCTCCCACGGGACCAATGTAACTCGTAGGAACTGACCCCTCCGCCGCGGGACTCTCGATTTGAGAATACGATAATAATTTGCATATTTCTAGGCTTGGGCTTAAAAACATGGCGTTAGAGGGTCAGAACTCGAAACAACCCCCAAACGTCCCCGTAGGTGTCACCAACACCTCCCACGGGACCAATGTAACTCGTAGGAACTGACCCCGCAGCCGCGAGACTCCAGTTTGAGAATACGAATGTAATTTGTATATTTTTAGACTTAGTCTTAAAAACATGGCGTTAGAGGGTGAGAACTCGAAACAGCCCCCGAACATCCCTGTAGGTGGCACCAACACCTCCCACGGGACTAATCTAACTCATAGGAACTGACCCCGCAGCCGCGGGACTCCCGGTTTGAGAATACGATGATAATTTCCATATTTCTAGACTTAGGATTTAAAACATGGCGTTAGAGGGTGAGAACTCGAAACATCCCCCGAATGTCCAATATAACTCGTAGGAACTGACCCCACAGCCGCGGGACTCCCGGTTTGAGAATACGACGGTAATTTGCATATTTCTAGACTTAGGCTTAAAAACATTGCGTTAGAGGGTGAGACCTCAAAACAGCCCCCGAACATCCCCTTGGGTGATCCCGCAATCGCAGGACTCCCGATTTGAGAATACGATCGTAGTTTTCGTATTTCTAGACATAGGCTTAAAAACGGCGTTAGTGGGTGAAAACTTGAAACAGACCCCGAACGGCCCCGTGGGTGGCACCAGCACCTCCCACGGGACCAATGTAACTCGTAGGAACTGACCTCGCAGCCGTGGGACTCCTGGTTTGAGAATACGTAGGTAATTTGGATATTTTTAGACTTAGGCTTAAAAACATGGCGTTAGAGGGTGAGAACTCGAAACATTATCCAAACGTCCCCGTGGGTGGCTAGAAATACCCCCCACGGGACCAATGTAACTTGTAAGAACTGACCTCGCAGCCGCGGGACTCCCAGTTTGAGATACAACGGTAATTTGCATATTTGTAGAATTAGGCTTAAAAAAAGGACGTTAGAGGGTGAAAACTCGAAACAGACCCCTCTCGGCCCTATGGGTGGCACCAACACCTCCCACGGGACCAATGTAACTTGTAGGAACTGACCCCTCAGTCGTGGGACTCTCGGTTTGAGAATACAATAATAATTTGCATATTTCTATACTTTGGCTAAAAAACATGGCGTTGGAGGGTGAGAACTCAAAACAGCCCCCGAACGTGCCTGTAGGTGGCATCAACAACTCCCACGGGACCAATGTAACTCGTAGAAACTGACCCTGCAGCCGCGAGACTCCCGGTTGGAGAATACGACGATAATTTGCATATTTCTAGACTTAGACTTAAAAACCTGGTATTAGAGGGTGAGAACTCGAAACGGCCCGCGAACGTCCCCATGGGTGGCTCAAACACCGCCCACGGGACCAATGTAACTCATAGGAACTGACCCCGCAGCCGCTGGACTCCCGGTTTGAGAATACGATGATAATTTGCATATTTTTTACTTAGGCTTAAAAACATGGCTTTAGAGGGTGAGAACTCAAAACGGCACCCGAACGTCCCTATGGGTGGCTCCAATAGCTCCCATTGGACCAATGTAACTCGTAGGAACTAAACACGTAGCCGTGGGACTCCCGGTTTTAGAATACGAAGGTAATTTGCATATTTCAAGACACATGCAAAACATGGCGTTAGAGGGTGAAAAGTAAAAACAGCCCCCGAACAACCCCGTGGGTAGCATCAACACCTCCCACGGGACAATGTAACTCGTTGGAACTAACCCCGCAGCCACGGGACTCCCGGTTTGAGAATATGACGATAATTTTCATATTTCTAGACTTAGGCAAAACATGGTGTTAGAGGGAGAGAACTCGAAATAGCCCCCGAACATCCCCGTGGGTGGTACCAACACCTCCCACGGGACCAATGTAACTCGTAGAAGCTGACCCCGCAGCCGTGGGACTCTCAGTTTGAGAATACGAAGGTAATTTGCATATTTCGAGATTTAGGCAAAACATGGCGTTAGAGGGTGAAAACTTGAAACAGCCCCCGAACGGCCCGGTGGGTGGCACCAACACCTCCCACGGGACCAGTGTAACTCGTAGGAACTGACCTCGCAGCCGCTGGACTCCCGGTTTGAGAATACGGCGATAATTTGCATATTTCTAGAATTTGGTTTAAAAACATGGCGTTAGAGGGTGAAAACTCGAAACAGCCCCCGAACGTCCCCGTAGGTGGCACTAAAACCTCCCACGGGACCAATGTAACTCCTAGGAACTGACCCTGCAGCCGCAGGACTCCCGATTTGAGAATACAAAGGTAATTTGAATATTTCTAGACTTACACAAAACATGGCGTTAGAGGGTGAAAACTCGAAACAGACCCCTCTCGGCCCCGTGGGTGGCACCAACACCTCCCACGGGACCAACGTAACTCGTAGGAACTGACCCCTCAGCCACGGGTCTCCCGGTTTGAGAATATGATAATAATTTGCATATTTTTAGACTTAGGCTTAAACACGTGTCGTTAGAGGGTGACAACTCGAAACAGCCCCCGAACGTCCCCGTAGGGTTGAACCAACACCTCCCACGGGACCAATGTAACTCGTAGGAAGTGACCCCGCAGCCGCGGGACTCCCTGTTTGGGAATACGAAGGTAATTTGAATATTTCTAGACTTAGGAAAAACGTGGCGTTAGAGGGTGAAAATTCTAAACAGACCCCGAACGTCCCTGTGGGTGGCGCCAACACCTCCCACGGGACCAGTGTAACTCGTAGGAACTTACCCCGCTGCCGCAGGACTCCCGATTTGAGAATACGTAGGTAATTTTCACATTTCAAGACTTAGCCTTATTAACATGGCGTTAGAGGGTGAGAACTCAAAACGGCCGCCGAACGTCCACGTGGGTGGCTCAAACACCTCCCACGGGACCAATGTAACTTTTAGGAACAGACCCCGCTGCCACGGGACTCCCGATTTGAGAATACGACGGTAATTTGCATATTTTTGGACTTAGGCAAAACATGGCGTTAGAGGGTGAAAACTTGAAACAGACCCCGAACGACCCCGTGGGTGTCACGAACCCCTCCCATGGGACCAATGTAACTCGTAGGAACTGACCCCACAGCCGCGACACTCCCAGTTTTAGAATACAACGATAATTTGCATATTTGTAGACTTAGGCTTAAAAACATGGCGTTAGAGGGTGAGAACTCGAAACAGCCCCCGAACGTCCCCGTGGGTGGCAGCAACACCTCCCACGGGATCAATGTAACAAGTAGGAACTGACCCCACAGTCGCGGGACTCCTGGTTTGAGAATACGACTGTAATTTTCATATTTCTAGGCTTAGGATTAAAAAACGGCATTAGTAGGTGAAAACTCAAAACAGCCCCGAACGGCCCTGTGGGTGGCACCAACACCTCCCACGAGACCAATGTAACTCGTAGGAAATGAACCCGCAGTCGGGAGACTCCCGGTTTGAGAATACAGAGGTAATTTGCACATTTCTAGAGTTAGGCTTAAAAACAGGGCTTTAGAGGGTCAGAACACAAAATAGACCCCGAACGACCCCGTAGGTGGCACCAACACCTCAAACGGGACCAATGTAACTCGTAGGAACTGACCCCGAAATGTGCACAATGGCAATTCCTGGTTTGAGAATACGAAGGAAATTTGAATATTTCAAGACTTAGGCAAACATGGCGTTAGAGGGTGAAAACTCAAAACATACCACGAACGGCTCCGTGGGTGGCACCAACACCTCCCACGGGACCAATGTAACTCATAGGAACTGACCCCGCAGCCGCGGGACTCCCGATTTGAGAATACGTAGGTAAGTTGCATTTTTCTAGACTTAGGCTTAAAAAATGGCGTTAGAGGGTAAGAGCTCGAAATATCCCCCAAACGGCCCGGTGGGTGGCCCCAACACCTCCCACGGGATCAATGTAACTCGTAGGAACTGACCCCGCAGCCACAGGATTCCCAATTTCAGAATACGACGATAATTAGCATATTTCTAGACTTGGGCTTAAAAACATGGAGTTAGAGGGTTAGAACTCGAAACAGCCCCCGAACGTTCCCGTATGTTGCACTAACACCTCCCACGGGACCAATGTAACTCATAGGAACTGACCCCGCAGCCGTAGGTCTCCGGGTTTGAGAATACGAAGGTAATTTGAATATTTCTAAACTTAGGCAAAACATGGCGTTAGAGGGTGAAAACTCAAAAAAGGACCCTCTCGGCCCCGTGGGTGGCACCAACACCTCCCACGGGACAACCGTAACTCGTTGGAACTGACCCCTCAGCCGTGTGACTCCCGGTTTAAGAATACGACAATAATTTGCATATTTTTAGACTTAGGCTTAAAAACATGCCGTTAGAGGGTGATAACTCGAAACAGCCCCCGAACGTCCCCGTAGGTTGCACCAACACCTCCCACGGGACCAATGTAACTCGTAGGAAGTGACCCCGGAGCCGCGGGACTCCCTGTTTGGGAATACGAAGGTAATTTGAATATTTCTAGACTTAGGCAAAACATGGCGTTAGAGGGTGAAAACTCGAAACAGACCCGAACGTTCCTGTGGGTGGCACCAACACCTCCCACGGGACCAATGTAACTCGTAGGAACTGACCCCGCAGCTGCAGGACTCCCGGTTTGAGAATACGTAGGTAATTTTCATATTTCAAGACTTAGGCTTAATAACATGGCGTGAGAGGGTGAGAATTCAAATCGGCCCCCGAACGTCCCTGTGGGTGGCTTAAACACCTCCCACGGGACCAATGTAACTTGTAGGAACAGACCCCGCAGCCGTGGGACTCCCGATTTGAGAATACGACGGTAATTTGCATATTTCTGGACTTAGGCAAAACATGGCGTTAGAGGGTGAAAACTTGAAACAGACCCCGAACGGCCCCGTGGGTGTCACGAACTCCTCCCACGGGACCAATGTAACTCGTAGGAACTGACCCCGCAGCCGCGGGACTCCCAGTTTGAGAATACGACGGTAATTTGCATATTTCTAGACTTTGGCCTAAAAACATGGCGTTAGAGGGTGAGAACTCGAAACTGCGCCCGAACGGCCCCGTAGGTGGCACCAACACCTCCCACGGGACCAATGAAACTCGTAGGAACTGACCCCGCAGCTGTGGGACTCCCGGTTTGAGTATATGACTGTAATTTGCACATTTCTGGAGTTAGGCTTAAAAGCATAGAGTTTATAGGGTGAGAACTCGACACAGCCGCCGAATGTCCCTGTGGGTGGCACCAACACCTCCCACGGGACCAATGTAACTCGTAGGAACTGACCCCGCAGCCGCGGGACTCCCGATTTGAGAATACGAAGGTAATTTGCATATTACTAGACTTAGGATTAAAAACATGGCGTTAGAGGGTAAGAACTCGAAACGGCCCCCGAACGTCCCTGTGGGTGGCTCCAACACCTCCCACGGGACTAATGTGACTTGTAGGAACTGACCCCGCAGCCGCGGGACTCCTGGTTTGAGAATACGACAGTAATTTGTATATTTCTAGACTTAGGCTCAAAAACATGGCTTTAGAGGGTGAGAACTCGAAACTGCCCCCGAACATCCCCGTGGGTGAAACCAACACCTCCCACGGTTCCAATGCAACTCGTAGGAACTGAACCCCCAGTTATGGGACTTTCGATTGGAGAATAAGATGGTAATTTTCATATTTCTTGACTTAGGGTTAGAAACGGTGTTAGTGGGTGAAAACTCGAGACAGCCCCCGAACGGCCCTGTCGGTGTCCCCAATACCTCCCACGGGACCAATGTAACTTGTAGGAACTAACCCCATAGCCGCGAGACTCCCGGTTTGAGAATACGTACGTAATTTGCATATTTCTAGAATTAGGCTTAAAAACATGGCGTTAGAGGGTGAGAACTCAAAACATCCCCCGAACGGCCCGGTGGGTGGCCCCAACACCTCCCACGGGACCAATGTAACTCATAAGAACTGACCCCACAACCGCGGGACTCCCTGTTTGAGAATACGACAGTAATTTGGATATTTCTAGACTTAGGCTTAAAAACAGGAAGTTAGAGGGTGAGAACGTCCCCATGGGTGGCACCAACACCACCCACGGGACCAATGTAACTAGTAGAAACTGACAGCGCAGCCGCGTGACTCCTCGTTTGAGAATACGAAGGTAATTTGCATATTTTAAGACTTAGGTAAAGCATGGCATTAGAGGGTGAGAACTCGAAACAGCGCCCGAACAGCCCCTTAGGTGGCACCAACACCTCCCACGGGACAAATGAAACTCGTAGGAACTGACCCCGCAGCCGTGGGACTCCCGGTTTGAGAATATGACTATAATTTGCACATTTGTGGAGTTAGGCTTAAAAACATAGAGTTTACAGGGTGAGAACTCGACACAGCCGCCGAACGTCCCGGTGGGTGGCACCAACACCTCCCACGGGACCAATGTAACTCGTAGGAACTGACCTCGTAGCCGCGGGACTCCCGGTTTGAGAATACGAAGGTAATTTGCATATTTCTAGACTTATACAAAACATGGCGATGGCCCCGTGAGTGGCTCCAACACCTCCCACAGGACAAATGCAACTCGTAGGAACTGACCCCGCAGCCGTGGGACACCCGATTTGAGAATACGACGATAATATTCATATTTCTAGACTTAGAGTTTAAAACATGGCGTTAGAGGGTGAGAACTCGAAACAGCTGACGAACGACCCCGTGCATGGCAGCAACACCTCCCACGGGACCAATGTAACTCGAAGGAACTGACCCCATAGCCGCGAGACTCCAGGTTTGAGAATACGAAGGTAATTTGCATATTTTTAGACTGAGCCTTAAAAACTAGGCGTTAGAGGGTGAGAACTCGAAATAGCCCCCGAACGTTCCCGTGGTTATCACCAACACCTCCCTCGGAACCAATGTAACTCGTAGAAACTGACCCCGCAGCCGTGGAACTCCCGATATGAGAATATGACGATAATTTGCACATCTCTAGAGTTTGGCTGAAAAACTTAGAGTTTACTGGGTGAGAACTCGAAACAGCCCCCGAACGTCCCCGTGGGTGGCGCCAACACCTCCCACGGAACCAATGTAACTCGTAGGAACTGACCCGCAGCCGCGGGACTCTCGGTTTGAGAATACAAAGATAATTTGCATATTTCTAGACTTATACAAAACATGGTGACGTCCCCGTGAGTTACTCCAACACCTCCCACGGGAAAAATGTAACTCGTTTGAGAATACGACGATAATTTGAATATTTCAAGACTTAGGCTTAAACACATGGTGTTAGAGGGTGAGAACTCAAAACAGACCCCGAACGTCCCCGTGGGTGGCACCAACTCCTCCCACGAGACCAAAGTAACTCGTAGGATCTGACCCCGCAGCCGCGGGACTCCCGATTTGACAATATGATGATAATATGCATATATTTAGACTTAGGCTTAAAAACATGGTGTTAGAGGGTGAGAACTCGAAACGACCCCCGAATGTCCCCGTGGGTGGGACCAAAACCTCTCAAGGGACCAATGTAACTCGTAGGAACTGACCCCGCAGCCGCAGGACTCCCGATTTGAGAATACGATGGTAATTTGCATATTTCTTGACTTAAGAAAAACATGGCACTAGAGGGTGAAAACTCGAAACAGTCCCCGAATGGCAATGTGGGTGGCACCAACACCTCTCACGGGACCAATGTAACTCGTCGGAACAGACCTCGCAACCGCAAGACTCCCGATTTGAGAATACGATCATAATTTGAATATTTCTAGACTTAGGCTTAAAAACATGGCGTTAGAGGGTGAGAACTCGAAACAACCCCCAAACGTCCCCGTGGGTGGTACCAAGGGACAAATGTAACTCGTAGGAACTGACCCCGCAGCCGTTGGACTCCCGGTTTGAGAATATAACGGTAATGTGCACATTTGTAGAGTTAGGCTTAAAAACTTAGAGTTTACAGTGTGCGAACTCGAAACAGCCCCCGAACGTCCCCGTGGGAGGCACCAACACCTCCCACAGGACCAATGTAACTCGTAGGAACAGACCCCGCAGCCGCGAGACTCCAGGTTTGAGAATACGAAGGTAATTTGCATATTTCTAGACTTATACAAAACATAGCGTTAGAGGATGAAAACTCGAAACAGTCCCCGAACGACCCCCGTGAATGGCAGCAACACCTCCCACGGGACCAATGTAACTCGTAGGAACTGACCCCGCAGCCGTGGGACTCCCGATTTGAGAATAGGACGATAATTTGCCTATTTTTAGACTTAGGATTTAACATATGGCGTTAGTGATGAAAACTCGAAATAGCCCCCGAACGACCCCGTGGGTGGCACCAACACCTCTCACGGGACCAATGTAACTCGTAGGAACGCCCCCGCAGTCGTGGTACTCCCGGTTTAAGAATACGATGGTAATTTGCTTAGTTCTAGAATTAGGTGTAAAAACATGTCGTTAGAGGGTGAAAACTCAAAATAGACCCCGAACGACCCCGTGGGTGGCACCAAAACCTCCCACAGGACCAATGTAACTCGTAGGAATTGACCCCGCAGTCGCGGGACTCCTGGTTTGTGAATACGATGATAAGTTGGATATTTCTAGACTTAGGCTTTAAAACATGGCGTTAGAGGGTGAGAACTCTAAACAGCCCCCGAACGTCCCCGTGGGTGGCACCAACACCTCCCACGAGACCAATGTAACTCGTAGGAACTGACCCCGCAACCGCGGGACTCCCAGTTTGAGAATACGAAGGTAATTTGCATATTTCTAGACTTAGGCTTAAAGACATGGCGTTAGAGGGTAAGAACTCGAAATGGCCCCCGAACGTCCCTGTGGGTGGCTCCAACACCTCCCACGGGACCAATGTGACTTGTAGGAACTGACCCCGCAGCCGCGGGACTGCTGTTTTGAGAATACGACAGTAATTTGTATATTTCTAGACTTAGGCTTAAAAACATGGCGTTAGAGGGTGAGAACTCGAAATAGACCCCGAACGACCCCGTGGGAGGCACCAACACCACCCACGGGACCAATGTAACTGATAGCGACTGACCCCGCAGCCGTGGGACTCCCGATTTGAGAATATGACGGTAATTTACATATTTCTAGAGTTAGGCTTAAAAACTTAGAGTTTATAGGGTGAGAACTCGAAACATCCCCCAAACATCCCTGTGGGGTGTACCAACACCTCCCACGGGACCAATGTAACTCGTAGGAACAGACCCCGCAGCCGCGAGACTCTCGGTTTGAGATTACGAAGGTAATTTGCATATTTCTAGACTGAGCCTTAAAAACATGGCGTTAGAGGGTGAGAACTCGAAATAGCCCCCGAACGTTCCCGTGGTTGGCACCAACACCTCCCTCGGGACCAATGTAACTCGTAGAAACTGACCCCGTAGCCGTGGGACTCCCGATTTGAGAATATGACGGTAATTTGCACATTTCTAGAGTTTGGCTGAAAAACTTAGAGTTTACTAGGTGAGAACTCGAAAAAGCCCCCGAACGTCCCCGTGGGTGGCGCCAACACCTACCACGGGACCAATGTAACTTATAGGAACTGACCACGCAGTTGCGGGACTCCCGGTTTGAGAATACGATGGTAATTTGCATATTTCTAGACTTAGGCTGAAAAACATGGCGTTAGAGGGTGAGAACTCGAAACAGCCCCCGAACGTCCCCGTGGGTGGCACCAACACCTCCCACGGGATCTAGGTAACTCGTAGGAACTGACCCCGCCGCCGCGGGACTCCTGGTTTGAGAATACGAAGTTAATTTGCATATTTCTAGACATAGGCTTAAAAACATGGCGTTAGAGGGTAAGAACTCGAAACGGCCCCCGAACGTCCCTGTGGGTGGCTCCACACCTCCCACGGGACCAAGGTAACTTGTAGGAACTGACGCCACAGCCGCGGGACTCCAGGTTTGAGAATACGGCGGTAATTTGAATATTTATAGACTTAGGCTAAAAAACATGGCTTTAGAGGGAGAGAACTCGAAACAGCCCCCGAACATCCCGATGGGTGGCCCCAACACCTCCCACTGGACCAATGTAACTCGTAAGAACTGTCCCCACAACCGTGGGACTCCCGATTTGAGAATACGACAGTAATTTTCATATTTCTAGACTTAGGCTTAAAAACATGCAGTTAGAGGGTGAGAGAAATAGCCCCCGAACGTCCCCGTGGGTGGCACCAACACCTCCCACGGGACCAATGTAACTCGTAGGAACTGACTGCGCTGCCGCGGGACTCCTGGTTTGAGAATGCGAAGGTAATTTCCATATTTCTAGACTTAGGCAAAACATGGTGTTAGAGGATGAGAACTCAAAACAGCCCCCTAACGGCCCCGTGGGTGGCACCAACACGTCCCACGGGACCAATATAACTCGTAGGAACTGACCCCATAGCCTTGGGTCTCCCGGTTTGAGAATACGAAGATAATTTTTATATTTATAGACTTAGGCTTAAAAACATGGTGTTAGAGGGTGAGAGCTTGAAACAGCCCCCGAACGTCCCCGTGGGAGGCACCAACACCTCCCACGGGACCAATGTAACTCGTAGAAACTGACCCCGCCGCCGTGGGACTCCGGATTTGAGAATATGACGGTAATTTGTACATTTCTAGAATTTGGCTGAAAAACTTAGAATTTACTGGGTGAGAACTCGAAGCATCCCCCGAACGTCCCCGTGGATGGCACCAACTCCTCCCCCGGGACCAAAGTAACTCGTAGGAACTGACCCCGCAGCCGCGGGACTCCCGGTTTGACAATAATATGATAATATGCATATATCTACACTTAGGCTTAAAAACATGGCGTTAGAGGGTGAGAACTCGAAACGACCCCCGAACGTCCCCGTGGGTGGGACCAACACCTCTCACGGGACCAATGTAACTCGTAGGAACTGACCCCGCAGCCGCAGGACTCCCGATTTGAGAATACGATGGTAATTTGCATATTTCTTGACTAAAGCAAAACATGGCATTGGAGGTAGAAAACTCGAAGCAGTCCCCGAACGGCACTGTGGGTGGCACCAACACCTCTCATGGGACCAATGTAACTCGTAGGAACTGACCCCGCAACCGCGAGACTCCCGGTTTGAGAATACAATGATAATTTGTATATTTCTAGACTTAGGCTAAAAAACATGGCGTTAGAGGGTGAGAACTCGAAACAACCCCCAAATGGCCCCGTGGGTGGCACCAACACCTCCCACGGGACCAATGTAACTCGTAGGAACTGACCCCGCAGCCGTTGGACTCCCGGTATGAGAAAATGATGGTAATTTCCAAATGTCTAGAGTTAGGCTTAAAAACTTAGAGTTTACAGGGTGAGAACTCAAAACAGCCCCCGAACGTCCCCGTGGGTGGCACCAACACCTCCCACGGGACCAATGTAACTCGTAGGAACGACCCCGCAGCCGCAGGACTCCCGATTTGAGAATACGATGGTAATTTTCTTAGTTCAAGAATTAGGATTAAAAACATGTCGTTAGGGGGTGAAAACTCAAAACAAACCCCGAACAACCCCGTGGGTGGCACCAGCACCTCCCACGGGACCAATGTAATTCGTAGGAATTGACCCCGCAGCCGCGGGACTCCCGGTTTGTGAATACGATGATAATTTGGATATTTCTAGACATAGGCTTTAAAACATGGCGTTAGAGGGTGAGAAATAAAAAAAAAAACGAACGTCCCCGTGGGTGGCAGCAACACCTCCCACGGGACCAATGTAACTCGTAGGAACTGACCCCGCAGCCGCGGGACTCCCGGTTTGAGAATACGAAAGTAATTTGCATATTTCTAGACTTAGACAAAACATGGCGTTAGAGGGACTAATGTAACTCGTAGGAACTGACCCCGCAGCCGCGGGACTATCGATTTGAGAATACGACGATAATTTGCATATTTCTAGACTTAGGCTTAAAAATATGGCGTCAGAGGGTGAGAACTCAAAATAGCCCCCGAACGTCCCCGTGGATGGCACCAACACCTCCCATGGGACCAATGTAACTCGTAGGAACTAACTCCGTAGCCGCGGGACTCCCAATTTGAGAATACGATGGTAATTTGTTTATTTCTAGACTTAGGCTTAAAAACATGGCGTTAGAGGGTGAAAACTCGAAACAACCCTCTAACGTCCTCGTGGGTGGAACCAACACCTCCCACGGGACCAGTGTAACTTGTAGGAACTGACCCCGTGGCCGCGAGACTCCCGGTTTGAGAATACGAAGCTAATTTGCATATTTGTAGACTTATTCAGAACATGCGACGGCCCCGTGAATGGCTCCAACACCTCCCACGGGACTAATGTAACTCGTAGCAACTGACCCCGCAGCCGCGGGACTATCGGTTTGAGAATACGACGATAATATGCATATTTCTAGACTTAGGCTTAAAAACATGGCGTTAGAGTGTGAGAACTGAAAAAGGCATCCGAACGTCCCCGTGGGAGGCACCGACACCTCCCATTGGACCAATGTAACTCGTAGGAACTGACCCCGCAGCCGCGGGACAACCGGTTTGAGAATATGAAGGTAATTTGTATATTTCTAGACTTAGGCAAAACATGGCGTTAAAGGGTGAGAACTCGAAATATCCCCCGAACGTCCCCGTGGGTGGCACAAACACCTCCCACGGGACCAACGTAACTCGTAGGAACTGACCCCGCAGCTGTGGGAGTCCCGATTTCAGAATACGAAGGTAATTTGCATATTTCTAGACATATGCAAAGCATGGCGACGACCCCGTGACTGGCTCCAACACCTCCCACGGGACCAATGTAACTCGTAGGAACTGACCCCGCAGCCGCGAGACTCCCGATTTGAGAATACGACGATAATTTGTATATTTCTAGACTTAGGCTTAAAAACATGGCGTTAGAGGGTGAAAACTCGAAACAGACCCCGAACGTCCTCGTGGGTGCCACCAACACCTCCTATGGGACCAATGTAACTCGTAGGAACTGACCCCGCAACTGCGGGACTTGCGGTTTGAGAATACGATGGTAATTTGCATATTTCTAGGCTTACGCATAAAAACATGGCGTTAGAGGATGAGAACTCAAAACAGCCCCCGAACGTCCCCGTGGGTGGCACCAACACCTCCCACGGGACCAATGTAACTCGTAGGAACTGACCCCGCAGCCGCGGGACTCTCGGTTTCAGAATACGAAGGTAATTTGCATATTTATAGACATATACAAAACATGGCGACGACCCCGTGACTGGCTCCAACACCTCCCACGGGACTAATGTAACTCGTAGGAACTGACCCCGCAGCCGCGAGACTCCCGATTTGAGAATACGACGATAATTTGTATATTTCTAGACTTAGGCTTAAAAACCTGGCGTTTGAGGGTGAAAACTCGAAACAGACCCCGAACGTCCCCGTGGGTGTCACCAACACCTCCTATGGGACCAATGTAACTCTTAAGAACTGACCTCGCAGCCGCGGGACTCGCGGTTTGAGAATACGATGATAATTTGCATATTTTTAGACTTAGGCATAAAAACATGGCGTTAGAGGGTGAGAACTCGAAACAGCCCCCGAACGTCCCCGTTGGTGGTTTCAACACCTCCCACGGGACCAATGTAACTCGTAGGAACTGACCCCACAGCTGCAGGACTCCCGATTTGAGAATACGAAGGTAATTTGCATATTTCAAGACTCAGGCTTAAAAACATGGCGTTAGAGGGTGAGAACATGAAATAGTTTCCGAACGAACCCGTGGGTGGCACCAACACCTCCCAAGGGACCAATATGACTCGTAGGAACTGACCCCGTAGCCACGGGACTCCCAATTTGAGAATAAGATGATAATTTGCATATTTTATGGTTTAGGCTTAAAAACATGGCGTTAGAGGGTGAGAACTTGAAATAGTCCCCGAACGTCCCCGTGGGTGGCACCAACACCTCCCACGGGACCAATGTAACTCGTAGGAACTAACCCCGCAGTCGCGGGACTCCCAGTTTGAGAATACGACCCTAATCTTTATATTTCAAGACTGAGGCAAAACATGGCATTAGAGGGTGAAAACTCGAAAGAGTCCCCGAACGGCCCCGTGGGTGGCACCAATACCTCCCATGGGACCAATGTAACTCGTAGGAACTGACCTGGAAACTGTGGGACTCCCGATTTGAGAATATGATGATAATTTGCATATTTATAGATTTAGACTTAAAAACATGGCGTTAGAGGGTGAAAACTCCAAACGGCCCCCGAACATCCCCGTGGTTGGCACCAACACGTCCCACGGGAGCAATGTAACTCGTAGGAACTGACCCCGCAGACGTGGGACTCCCGGTTTGAGAATACTATTGTAATTTGCATATTTCTAGAGTTAGGCTTAAAAACGTGGTGTTAGAGGGTGAAAACTCGAAAGAGAACCCGACCGACCTCGTGGGTGGCACCAATTCCCCCCACGGGATCAATGTAACTCATCGGAACTGATCCCGCAGCCGCGGGACTCCCAGTTTGAGAATATGACAATAATTTTAATATTTCTAGACTTTGGTTTAAAAACATGGCGTTAGAGGATGAGAACTCGAAACAGCCCCAGAACGGCACTGTGGGTGGCACCAACACCTCACACGGGAATAATGTAACTCGTCGGAACTGACCCCGCAGCCGCGGGACTCCCGATTTGAGAATACGATGATAATTTGCATATTTCTATACTTAGGCTTAAAAACATGGTGTTAGAGGGTGAAAACTCGAAACAGACCCCGAACGGCCTCGTGGGTGGCACCAACACATCCCACGAGACCAATGTAACACGTAGGAACTGACCACGCTGCCGCGGGACTCTTGGTTTGAGAATACGATGGTAATTTTCATATTTCTAGACTTAGGCTTAAAAAAATGACGTTAGAGGGTGAAAACTCGAAACAGCCCCTGAACGGCCCCGTGCGTGGCACTAGCGCCTCCCACGGGACCAATGTAACTCGTAATAACTAACCCTGTAGCCGCGGGACTCCCGGTTTGAGAATACGATGATAATTTGCATATTTCTAGACTTAGGCTTTAAAACATGGCGTTAGTGGGTAAGAACTCGAAACAGACCCCGAACGTCCCCGTGGGTGGGACCAACACCTCCCACGGGATCAATGTAACTCGTAGAAACTGACCCCGCTGCCGCGGGACTCCCGGATTGAGAATACGACGGTAATTTTCATAATTCTAGACTTAAGGAAAACATGGCGTTAAAGGGTGAGATATCGAACAGCCCCCGAACGTCCCCTTGGGTGACACCAACACCTCCCAGGGGACCAATGTAACTCGTAGGAACTGACCTCGCAGTCGCGGGACTTTCGGTTTGAGAATACGACGATAACTTTCATATTTCAAGACATAGGCTTAAAAACGATGATAATGGGTGAAAACTTGAAACAGCCCCCGAACGGCCCCGTTGGTTGCACCAACACCTCCCACGGGTCCAATGTAACTCATAGGAACTAACCCCGCAGCCACGGGACTCCCGGTTTGAGAATACGTATGTAATTTGCATATTTCTAGACTTAGGCTTAAAAACATGGCGTTAGAGGATGAGAACTCGAAACAGACCGTCGAACGGCCCCTTGGGTGACACCAACACCTGCCACGGGACCAATGTAAATTATAGGAACTGACCCCGCAGCCGTGGGACTCCCGGTTTGAGATACGACGGTAATTTGCATATTTCTAGAATTTAAGCTTAAAGACGACGTTACTGGGTGAAAACTCGAAACAGACGCCTCTCGGCCCCGTGGGTGGCGCCAACACCTCCCAAGGGACCAATGTAACTCGTAGGAACAGACCCATCAGCCGCGGGACTCCCAGTTTGAGAATTCGACAATAATTTTCATATTTCTAGACTTAGGCTTAAAAACATGGCGTTAGAGGATGAGAACTCGAAAAAGCCCCAGAACGGCCCCGTGGGTGGCACCAACACCTCTCACGGGAACAATGTAACTCGTAGGAACTGACCCCATTGCCGAGGGACTCCCAGTTTGAGAATACGATGATAATTTGCATATTTGTAGACTTAGGCCTAAAAACATTGTGTTAGAGGGTGAAAACTCGAAACAGACCCCGAACGGCCCCGTGGGTGGCACCAACACCTCCCACGAGACAAATGTAACTCGTAGGAACTGACCACGCAGCTGTGGGACTCCCGATTTTAGAATACAATGGTAATTTACATTTTTTAAGACTTAGGCTTAAAAACATGACGTTAGAGGGTGAAAACACAAAACAGCCCCTGAACGGCCCCGTGGGTTGCACCAATGGGATCAATGTAACTCGTAGGAACTAACCCCGCAGTCACGGGACTCCCGGTTTGAGAATACGAAGGTAATTTACATATTTCTAGACATAGGCTTAAAGAACGGAGTTAGTAGGTGAAAACTCGAAACAGCCCTCGAACAGCCCTGTGGGTGGCACCAACACCTCCCACGGGACCAATGTTACTCGTAGGAACTGAACCAGTAGCCACGGGACTCCCGATTTGAGAATACGATGGTAATTTGCATATTTCTAGACTTAAGCTTAAAAACATGGAGTTAGAGGGAGAGAACTCGAAACAGCCCCTGAACATCCCCATGGGTGGCACCAACACCTCCCACGGGACCATTGTAACTCATAGGAACTAACCTCGCTGATACGGGACTCCCGGTTTGAGAATACGAAGGTAATTTGCATATTTTTAGACTTTGGTAAAACATGGCGTTTGAGGGTAAAAACTCGAAACAACCCCCGAACGGCCCGGTGGGTGGCACCAACACATCCCACGGGACCAATCTAACTCATAGGAATTGACCTCGCAGCCGCGAGACGTTCGATTTGAGAATACGAGGAGAATTTTCATATTTATAGACTTTGGCTTAAAAACATGGCGTTAGAGGGTGAGAACTCGAAACAGCCCCATAACAGCCCCGTGGGTGGCACCAACACCTCCCCCGAGATCAATGTAACTCGTAGGAACTGACCCCGCAGTCGTGGGACTCTCGGTTTGAGAATACGATGGTAATTTTCATATTTCTAGACTTAGGCTTAAAAAAAGGTGTTAGAAGGTGAAAACTCGAAACAGCCCCTGAACGGCCCAGTGGGTGGCACCAACACCACCCACGGGATCAATGTAACTTGTAGGAACTGACACCGCAGCCGTGGGACTCCCGGTTTGAGAATATGATGGTAATTTGCATATTTCTAGAGTTAGGCTTAAAAACTTAGAGTTTATAGGTTGAGAACTCGAAATAGCCCCCAAACGTCCCCGTGGCTGGCACCAACACCTCCCACGGGACCAATGTAACTCGTAGGAACTGACCCTGCAGCCACGAGACTCCCGGTTTGAGAATACGACCGTAATTTGCATATTTCTAGACTTAGGCTTAAAAACATGGAGTTAGTGGGAGAGAACTCGAAACATCCCCCAAACGTCCCCGTGGGTCGGACCAACACCTCTTACGGGACCAATGTAACTCTTAGGAACTGACCCCGCAGCCGCGGGACTCCCGGTTTGAGAATATAGCTATAATTTACATATTTCTTGACTTAGGCTTAAAAACGTGGCGCTAGAGGATGAGAACTCGAAACAGCCCCCGAACGTCCCCGTGGGTGGCACCAAAACCTCCCACGGGATCAATGTAACTCGTAGGAACTGACCCCGCAGTCGCGGGACTCCCAATTTGAGAATATGACGGTAATTTTCATAATTCTAGGCTTAGGCTTAAAAAATAGCATTAGTAGGTGAAAACTCGAAACAGCCCCCGAACGGCCCTGTGGTTGACCCCAACCCCTCCCACGGGACCAATGTTACTCGTAGGAACTGAACCCGCAGCCGCGGGACTCGCGATTTGAGAATATGTAGGCAATTTGCTTATTTCAACACTTTGGCTTAAAAACATGGAATTAGAGGGTGAGAACTCGAAACAACCCCCGAACGGACCGGTGGGTGGTCCCAACACCGCCTACGGGCCCAATGTAACTCGAAGGAGCTAACCCCACAGACGCCGGACTCCCTATTTGAGAATACGACGGTAATTTGCATATTTCTAGACTTAGGCTTAAAAACATGGAGTTAGAGGGAGAAAACTGAAAACAACTCCCGAACATCCCCGTGGGTGGCACCAACACCTCCCACGGGACCAATGTAACTCGTAGGAGCTGACCCCACAGCCGTGGGACTCCCGGTTTGAGAATACAAAGGTAATTTACATATTTCTAGACTTACGCAAAATATGGCGTTAGAGGGTGAAAACTCGAAAGAGACCCCTCTCGGCCCAGTGGGTGGCACCAATAGCTCCCACGGGACGAAAGTAACTCGTACGTACTGACCCCTCAGCCGTGGGACTCCCGGTTTGAGAATACGACAATAATTTTCATATTTCTAGAATTAGGCTTAAAAACATGGCGTTAGAGCGTGAGAACTCGAAACAACCCCCGAACGGTCCCGTAGGTGGCACCAACGCCTCCCACGGGAGCAATGTAACTCGTAGGAACTGACCCCGCAGCCGCGGGACTCCCGGTTTTAGAATACGAAGGTAATTTGAATATTTCTAGACTTAGGAAAAACATGGCGTTAGAGGGTGAAAACCCAAAACAGACCCGTAACGTCCCAGTGGGTGGCGCCAACACCTCCCACGAGACCAATGTAACTCATAGGAACTGAACCCGCAGCCGCGGGACTCCCGGTTTGAGAATACGATGATAATTTGCATATTTCTAGACATAGGCTTAAAAACATGCCGTTAGAGGGTGAGAACTCGAAACAGCCCCCGAACGTCCCTGTGGGTCGCACAACCACCTCCCACGGGATCAATGTAACTCGTAGGAACTGACCTCGCAGTCATGGGACTCCCAGTTTGAGAATACGATGGTAATTTGCATATTTCTAGACTTAGGCTTAATAAAAGGCATTAGTACGTGAAAACTCCAAACAGCCCCCGAACGGCCCTGTGGGTGGCACCAACACCTCCCACGGGACCAATGTAGCTCGTAGGAATTGAACCCACAGCCGCGAGACTCACAATTTGAGAATACATAGGTAATTTTCATATATCTAGACTTAGGCTTAAAGACATGGTATTAGAGGGTGAGAACTCGAAACATCCCCCGAACGGCCCGGTGGTTGGCCCAAACTCCTCCCACGGGACCAATGTAACTTGTAGGAACTGACCCCGCAGTCGCGAGACTCCCGATTTGAGAATACGATGGTAATTTTCATATCTCTGGACTAAAGCTTAAAAACATGGAGTTAGAGGGAGAGAACTTGAAACAGCCCCCGAACATCCCCGTGGGTGGCACCAACACCTCCCACGGGACCAATGTTACTCGCAGGCACTGAGGGGCTCCCGATTTGAGAATACGAAGTTAATTTCCATATTTCTAGACTTACGTAAAGATGGCATTAGAGGGTGACAACTCGAAACAGACCCCGAACGGCCCAATGGGTGGCACCAACACCTCCCACGGGACCAATGTTACTCATAGAAACTGACCTCGTAGCCGCGAGAATCCCGATTTGAGAATACGAAGAAAATTTGCATATTTTTAGACTTTGGCTTAAAAACATGGCGTTAGAGGGTGAGAACTCGAAATAGCTCCCGGACGTCCAATGTAACTCGTAGGAACTAACCCCATAGCCGTGGGACTCCCGGTTTGAGAATACGACGGTAATTTGTATATTTCTAGACTTTGGCTTAAAAACATGGCCTTACAGGGTGAGAACTCGAAACAGCCCCCGAACGTCTCCGTGGGTGGCACCAACACCTCCCACGAGACCAATGTAACTCATAGGAACTGACCGCACAGCCGCATGACTCCCTGTTTGAGAATACGATGATAATTTCCATATTTCTAGACTTCAGCTTAAAAACATGGCGTTAGAGGGTGAGAACTCGAAACGGCCCCTGAACGTCCCCGTGGGTGGCTCAAACACCTCCCACGGGACCAATGTAACTTGTAGGAATAGACCCCGCAGTCGTGGGACTCCCATTTTGAGAATACGATGGTAATTTGTATATTTCTAGACTTAGGCCTAAAAACAAGGTGTTAGAGGGTGAAAACTCGGAACAACCTTCTAACGACCCCGTGGGTGGAACCAACACCTCCCACGGGACCAATGTAACTCCTAGGAACTGACCCCGCAGTCGCGGGACTCCCAGTTTGAGAATACGACGATAATTTGCATATTTCTAAAGTTAGGAAAAACATGGCGTTAGAGAGTGAAAACACGAAACAAATCCCGAACGGCCCCATGGGTGGCACCAACACCTCCCACGGGACCAATGTAACTCATAGGAACTGACCCCATAGCCGCAGGACTCCCGGTTTGAGAATACGATGTGAATATGCATATTTCAAGTCTTAGGCTTAAAACCATTGCGTTTGAGGTGAGAACTCGAGACGGCCCCCGAACGTCCCTGTGGGTGGATCCAACACTTCCCACGGGACCAATACAACTCGTAAGAACGAACCCCGCAACCGCGGGACTCCCATTTTGAGAATATGATGGTAATTTGTATATTTCTAGACTTAGGCCTAAAAACATGGCGTTAGAGGATGAAAACTCGGAACAACCTTCTAACGTCCCCGTGGGTGGCACCAACACCTCCCACGGGACCAATGTAACTTGTAGGAACTGACCCCGTAGCCGTGGGACTCCCGGTTTGAGAATACGGCGGTCATCTGCATATTTCTTCAATTAGGCTTAAAAACATGGCGTTAGACAGTGAAAACTCGAAATAGACCCCAAACGACCCCGTGGGTGGCACCAACACCTCCCCCGGGACCAATGTAACTCGTAGAAACTGACCATGTAGCCACGGGACTCCCGGTTCGAGAATATGATGATAATTTGCAAATTTCTAAACTAAGGCTTATAAACATGGCGTTATAGGATGAGAACTCGAAACAGTCCCCGAACGTCCCCGTGGGTGGCACGAACACCTCCCACGGGAAGAATGTAACTCGTAGAAACTGACCCCACAGTCGCAGGACTCCCGGTTTGAGAATACGAAGGTAATTTTCAAGTTTCTGGACTTAGTAAAAACATGGCATTAGAGGGTGAAAACTCGAAAAAAGACCCCGAACGGCCCCATGGATGGCACCAACACCTCCCACGGGACAAATGTAACTCGTAGGAACTGACTCGACAGCCGCGGGACTCCCGGTTTGGGAATACGATGATAATTTTCATATTTATAGAGTTAGGCTTAAAAACATGGCCTTAGAGGTAAGAACTCCAAACAGCCCCCGAACGTCCCGGTGGGTGGCACAAACACCTCCAACAGGACCAATGTAACTCGTAGGACATGACCCCGCAGCTGCGGGACTCTCGGTTTGAGAATACGGTGGTAGTTTGCATATTTCTAGACTTAGGCAAAACATGGCGTTAGAGGGTGAAAACTCAAAACAGACCCTGAACGGCCTCGTGGGTGGCCCCAACACCTCCCACAGGACCAATGTAACTCTTAGGAACTGACTCGGCAGCCTCGGGATAACCAGTTTAAGAATATGACGATAATTTTCATGTTTCTAGACTTAGGCTTTAAAACATGGCGTTGGACGTTGAAAACTCAAAACAGCCCTTGAACGGCCCCGTGGGTGGCTCCAACACCTCTCACGGGACCAACGTAACTTGTAGGAACTGACACCGCAGCCACGGGACTCTCAGTTTGAGAATACGATGATAATTTGCATATTTCTAGACTTAGGCTTAAAACATGGTGCTAGAGGGTGAAAACTAAAAACAGACCATAACGGCCCCGTGGGTGGCACCAACACCTCTCACGGGAATAATCTAACTTGTAGGAACTGACCTCGCATCCGCGGGACTCCCGATTTGAGAATACGACAATAATTTGCATATTTCTAGACTTAGGCTTAAAAACATGGCGTTAGAGGGTGAGAACTCAACACAGCCCCCGAACGTCTCTGTGGGTGGCACCAACACCTCCCACGGGATCAATATAACTCGTAGGAACTGACCCCGCTACCGCGGTACTCCCGATTTGAGAATACGACTGTAATTTACATGTTTTTAGACTTCAGGAAATCATGGCGTTAGAGGGTGAAAATTCGAAACAGCCCCCGAATGGCCCGGTGGGTGACCCCAACACCTCCCACGGGACCAATGTAACTGGTAAGAACTCACCCCTCAATCACAGGACTCCCGGTGTTATAATTCGACGATAATTTTCATATTTCTAGACTTAGGCTTAAAAACATGGAGTTACAGGGTGAGAACTCGAAACAGGCCCCGAACGTCCCCGTGGGTGGCACCAACACCTCCCACGGGACCGATGTAACTCGTAGGAACTGACCCCGCAGCCGCGGGACTACCGGTTTGAGAATACGATGATAATTTGTATATTTCTAGACTTAGGCTTAAAAACATATCGTTAGAGGGTGAAAACTCGAAACATACCCCAAACATCCCCGTGGGTGGCACCAACACCTCCCACGGGACCAATGTAACTCGTAGGAACTGACCCCGCAGTCACGGGACTCCGAATTTGAGTATACGAAGGTAATTTGCATATTTCTAGACTTAGGCTTTAAAACATGTCTTTAGAGATTGAAAACACGAAAGAACCCCTGAACGGCCCCATGGGTGGCTCCAACACCTCTCATAGGACCAATGTAACTTATAGGAACTGACGCCGCAGCCGCGGGACTACCGGTTTGAGAATACGACGATAATTTGTATATTTCTAGAATTAGTCTTAAAAACATAGCGTTCGAGGGTGAAAACTCGAATCATACCCCGAACATCCCCGTGGGTGGCACCAACACCTCCCACGGGACCAATGTAACTCATAGGAACTGATCCCGCAGCCACGGGACTCCCTGTTTGAGAATACAAAGGTAATTTGCATATTTCTAGACTTAGGAAAAACATGGCATTAGAGGAGGAAAAATAGAAACGGCACCCGAACGGCCACGTGGGTGGCACCAACACCTCCCACGTGACCAATGTAACTCGTAGGAACTGACCCCGCAGTCGCGGGACTCCCGATTTGAGTATACGAAGGTAATTTGCATATTTCTAGACTTAGGCTCTAAAACATGTCTTTAGAGGTTGAAAACTCGAAACAGCCCCTGAACGGCCCCGTGGGTGGCATCAACGCCTCCCACGGGACAATGTAACTCGTAGGAACGAACCCCGCAGCCGCGGGACTCCCGGTTTGAGAATATCACAATAATTTTCATATTTCTAGAGTTAGGCTTAAAAATGTGGCGTTAGAGGTGAGAACTCGAAACAGCCCCCGAACGTCCCCGTGGGTGGCCCCAACACCTCCCACGGGACCAATGTAACTCGAAGGAACTGACCCCGCAACCGCGGGACTCCCGATTTGAGAATACGAGGGTAATTTGCATATTTATAGAGTTAGTCTTAAAAACATGGCGTTAGAGGGTGAAAACTCGAAACAACCCCCGAATGGTCACTTGGGTGACACCAACACCAGCCATGGGACCAATGTAAATCGTAGGAACTGAACGCACAGCCGTGGGACTCCCGGTTTGAGAATTCAACGATAAATTTCTTATTTCTAGACTTATCCTTAAAAACAAGGCGTTAGAGGGTGGGACTTCGAAACAACCCTCGAACGTCTCCGTGTGTGGCTCCAATACCTACCACGGGACCAATGTAACTTGTATGAACTGACCCCGCAGCCGCGGGACTCCCGATTTGAGATACAACGGTAATTTGCATATTTCTAGAATCAGGCTCAAAAACATGACGTTAGAGCGTGAAAACTTGAAACAGACCCCTCTCGGCCCCGTGGGTGGCACTAACACCTCCCACGGTACCAATGTAACTAGTCGGAACTGACCCCTCAGCCGCGGGCCTCCCGGCTTGAGAATATGACAATAATTTGCATATTTCTAGATTTAGGCTTAAAAACATGGCGTTAGAGGGTGAGAACTCGAAACATCCCCCGAACGGCCCCGTGGGTGGCACTAATGGGGGTGTCCGGGGGTTGTTTCGGATTTTCACCCTCTAACTCCATTTAACTCGTAGGAACTGACCCCGCAGCCGCGGGACTCCCGGTTTGAGAATATGACGGTACTTTGCATATTTCTAGACTTAGGCTTAAAAACATGGAGTTAGAGGGTGATAACTCGAAACAACCCCCGAACACCCCCGTGGGTCGCACCAACACCTTCCATGGGACCAATGTAACTCATAGGAACTGACCCCGCAGCCGCGGGACTCCCGGTTTGAGAATACTAAGGTAATTTGAATACTTCTACACATAGGCAAAATATGACGTTCGAGGGTGAAAACTCGAAATAGCCCCCGAACGGCCCCGTGGGTGGCACCAACACCTCCCACGGGACCAATGTAACTCATAGGAACTGACCCCGCTGCCGCAGGAATACCGATCTGAGAATACGATGATAATTTGCATATTTATAGACTTAGGCTTAAAAACATCGCGTTAGAGGGTGAGAACTCGAAACAGCCCCCGAACGTCCAATGTAACTCGTAGGAACTGACCCCGCAGCCGCGGGACTCCGGGTTTAAGAATACGATCGTAATTTGCATATTTCTAGACTTAGGCTTAAAAACATGGCATTAGAGGGTGATAACTCAAAACAACCCCCGAATGTCCCCTTGGGTGACACCAACACCTCCCACGGGACCAATGCTACTAGTAGGAACTGACCCCGCAGTCGCGGGACTCCCGATTTGAGAACACGACAGTAATTTTCATATTTCTAAACTTAGCCTTAAAAATGGCGTTAGTGGTTGAAAACTTGAATCAGCCCCCGAAGGGCCCGTGGTTGGCACCAACAACTCCCACGGGACCAATGTAACTCGTAGGAACCGACCTCGCAGCCGCGGGACTCCCGGTTCGAGAATACGTAGGTAATTTCCATATTTCTAGACTTAGGCTTAAAAACATGGCGTTAGAGGGTGAGAACTCGAAACAACCCTCGAACGTCCCCGTGGGTGGCCCCAACACCTCCCACGGGACCAATGTAATTTGTATGAACTGACCTCGCAGCCGCGGGACTCCCAGTTTGAGATACAACGATAATTTGGATATTTCTATAATTAGGCTTAAAAACAAGACGTTAGAGGGTGAAAACTCGAAACAGACCCCTCTTGGCCCCGTGGGTGGCACCAACACCTCCCACGGGACCAATGTAACTCGTAGGAACTGACCCCTCCGCCGCGGGACTCTCGATTTGAGAATACGATAATAATTTTCATATTTCTAGGCTTGGGCTTAAAAACATGGCGTTAGAGGGTCAGAACTCGAAACAACCCCCGAACGTCCCCGTAGGTGTCACCAACACCTCCCACGGGACCAATGTAACTCGTAGGAACTGACCCCGCAGCCGCGAGACTCCAGTTTGAGAATACGAATGTAATTTGTATATTTTTAGACTTAGTCTTAAAAACATGGCGTTAGAGGGTGAGATCTCGAAACAGCCCCCGAACATCCCTGTAGGTGTCACCAACACCTCCCACGGGACTAATCTAACTCATAGGAACTGACCCCGCAGCCGCGGGACTCCCGGTTTGAGAATACGATGATAATTTCCATATTTCTAGACTTAGGATTTAAAACATGGCGTTAGAGGGTGAGAACTCGAAACATCCCCCGAATGTCCAATATAACTCGTAGGAACTGACCCCACAGCCGCGGGACTCCCGGTTTGAGAATACGACGGTAATTTGCATATTTCTAGACTTAGGCTTAAAAACATTGCGTTAGAGGGTGAGACCTCAAAACAGCCCCCGAACATCCCCTTGGGTGATCCCGCAATCGCAGGACTCCCGATTTGAGAATACGATCGTAGTTTTCGTATTTCTAGACATAGGCTTAAAAACGGCGTTAGTGGGTGAAAACTTGAAACAGACCCCGAACGGCCCCGTGGGTGGCACCAGCACCTCCCACGGGACCAATGTAACTCGTAGGAACTGACCTCGCAGCCGTGGGACTCCCGGTTTGAGAATACGTAGGTAATTTGGATATTTTTAGACTTAGGCTTAAAAACATGGCGTTAGAGGGTGAGAACTCGAAACATCCCCCGAACATCCCCGTGGGTGGCTAGAAATACCCCCCACGGGACCAATGTAACTTGTAAGAACTGACCTCGCAGCCGCGGGACTCCCAGTTTGAGATACAACGGTAATTTGCATATTTGTAGAATTAGGCCTAAAAAAAGGACGTTAGAGGGTGAAAACTCGAAACAGACCCCTCTCGGCCCTGTGGGTGGCACCAACACCTCCCACGGGACCAATGTAACTTGTAGGAACTGACCCCTCAGTCGTGGGACTCTCGGTTTGAGAATACAATAATAATTTGCATATTTCTATACTTTGGCTAAAAAACTTGGCGTTGGAGGGTGAGAACTCAAAACAGCCCCCGAACGTGCCTGTAGGTGGCATCAACAACTCCCACGGGACCAATGTAACTCGTACGAACTGACCCTGCAGCCGCGAGACTCCCGGTTGGAGAATACGACGATAATTTGCATATTTCTAGACCTAGACTTAAAAACCTAGTGTTAGAGGGTGAGAACTCGAAACGGCCCGCGAACGTCCCCATGGGTGGCTCAAACACCGCCCACGGGACCAATGCAACTCATAGGAACTGACCCCGCAGCCGCTGGACTCCCGGTTTGAGAATACGATGATAATTTGCATATTTTTTACTTAGGCTTAAAAACATGGCTTTAGAGGGTGAGAACTCAAAACGGCACCCGAACGTCCCTATGGGTGGCTCCAATAGCTCCCACTGGACCAATGTAACTCGTAGGAACTAAACACGTAGCCGTGGGACTCCCGGTTTGAGAATACGAAGGTAATTTGCATATTTCAAGACACATGAAAAACATGGCTTTAGAGGGTGAAAAGTCAAAACATCCCCCGAACAGCCCCGTGGGTAGCATCAACACCTCCCACGGGACAATGTAACTCGTTGGAACTAACCCCGCAGCCGCGGGACTTCCGGTTTGAGAATATGACGATAATTTTCATATTTCTAGACTTAGGCAAAACATGGTGTTAGAGGGAGAGAACTCGAAATAGCCCCCGAACATCCCCGTGGGTGGTACCAACACCTCCCACGGGACCAATGTAACTCATAGAAATTGACCCCGCAGCCGTGGGACTCTCAGTTTGAGAATACGAAGGTAATTTGCATATTTCGAGATTTAGGCAAAACATGGCGTTAGAGGGTGAAAACTTGAAACAGCCCCCGAACGGCCCCATGGGTGGCACCAACACCTCCCACGGGACCAATGTAACTCGTAGGAACTGACCTCGCAGCCGCTGGACTCCCGGTTTGAGAATACGGCGATAATTTGCATATTTCTAGAATTTGGTTTAAAAACATGGCGTTAGAGGGTGAAAACTCGAAACAGCCCCCGAACGTCCCCGTAGGTGGCACTAAAACCTCCCACGGGACCAATGTAACTCATAGGAACTGACCCCGCAGCCGCAGGACTCCCGATTTGAGAATACAAAGGTAATTTGAATATTTTTCTAGACTTACACAAAACATGGCGTTAGAGGGTGAAAACTCGAAACAGACCCCTCTCGGCCCCGTGGGTGGCACCAACACCTCCCACGGGACCAACGTAACTCGTAGGAACTGACCCCTCAGCCACGGGTCTCCCGGTTTGAGAATATGATAATAATTTGCATATTTTTAGACTTAGGCTTAAAAACATGTCGTTAGAGGGTGACAACTCGAAACAGCTCCCGAACGTCCCCGTAGGGTTGAACCAACACCTCCCACGGGACCAATGTAACTCGTAGGAAGTGACCCCGCAGCCGCGGGACTCCCTGTTTGGGAATACGAAGGTAATTTGAATATTTCTAGACTTAGGCAAAACGTGGCGTTAGAGGGTGAAAACTCTAAACAGACCCCGAACGTCCCTGTGGGTGGCGCCAACACCTCCCACGGGACCAGTGTAACTCGTAGGAACTTACCCCGCTGCCACAGGACTCCCGGTTTGAGAATAGGTAGGTAATTTTCATATTTCAAGACTTAGCCTTATTAACATGGCGTTAGAGGGTGAGAACTCAAAACGGCCGCCCGAACGTCCACGTGGGTGGCTCAAACACCTCCCACGGGACCAATGTAACTTGTAGGAACAGACCCCGCTGCCACGGGACTCCCGATTTGAGAATACGACGTAATTTGCATATTTTTGGACTTAGGCAAAACATGGCGTTAGAGGGTGAAAACTTGAAACAGGCCCCGAACGACCCCGTGGGTGTCACGAACCCCTCCCATGGGACCAATGTAACTCGTAGGAACTGACCCCACAGCCGCGACACTCCCAGTTTTAGAATACAACGATAATTTGCATATTTCTAGACTTAGGCTTAAAAACATGGCGTTAGAGGGTGAGAACTCGAAACAGCCCCCGAACGTCCCCGTGGGTGGCACCAACACCTCCCACGGGATCAATGTAACAAGTAGGAACTGACCCCACAGTCGCGGGACTCCTGGTTTGAGAATACGACTGTAATTTTCATATTTCTAGGCTTAGGATTAAAAAACGGCATTAGTAGGTGAAAACTCAAAACACCCCCGAACGGCCCAGTGGGTGGCACCAACACCTCCCACGAGACCAATGTAACTCGTAGGAAATGAACCCGCAGTCGGGAGACTCCCGGTTTGAGAATACAGAGGTAATTTGCACATTTCTAGAGTTAGGCTTAAAAACAGGGCTTTAGAGGGTCAGAACACAAAATAGCCCCCGAACGACCCCGGAGGTGGCACCAACACCTCCCACGGGACCAATGTAACTCGTAGGAACTGACCCCGAAATGTGCACAATGGCAATTCCTGGTTTGAGAATACGAAGGTAATTTGAATATTTCAAGACTTAGGCAAACATGGCGTTAGAGGGTGAAAACTCAAAACATACCACGAACGGCTCCGTGGGTGGCACCAACACCTCCCACGGGACCAATGTAACTCATAGGAACTGACCCCGCAGTCGCGGGACTCCCGATTTGAGAATACGTAGGTAATTTGCATTTTTCTAGACTTAGGCTTAAAAAATGGCGTTAGAGGGTAAGAGCTCGAAATATCCCCCAAACGGCCCGGTGGGTGGCCCCAACACCTCCCACGGGATCAATGTAACTCGTAGGAACTGACCCCGCAGCCACAGGACTCCCAATTTCAGAATACGACGATAATTAGCATATTTCTAGACTTGGGCTTAAAAACATGGAGTTAGAGGGTTAGAACTCGAAACAGCCCCCGAACGTCCCCGTAGGTTGCACTAAAACCTCCCACGGGACCAATGTAACTCATAGGAACTGACCCCGCAGTCGTAGGACTCCGGGTTTGAGAATACGAAGGTAATTTGAATATTTCTAAACTTAGGCAAAACAAGGCGTTAGAGGGTGAAAACTCGAAAAAGGCCACTCTCGGCCCCGTGGGTGGCACCAACACCTCCCACGGGACAACCGTAACTCGTTGGAACTGACCCCTCAGCCGCGTGACTCCCGGTTTAAGAATACGACAATAATTTGCATATTTTTAGACTTAGGCTTAAAAACATGCCGTTAGAGGGTGATAACTTGAAACAGCCCCCGAACGTCCCCGTAGGTTGCACCAACACCTCCCACGGGACCAATGTAACTCGTAGGAAGTGACCCCGCAGTCGCGGGACTCCCTGTTTGGGAATACGAAGGTAATTTGAATATTTCTAGACTTAGGCAAAACATGGCGTTAGAGGGTGAAAACTCGAAACAGACCCGAACGTTCCTGTGGGTGGCGCCAACACCTCCCACGGGACCAATGTAACTCGTAGGAACTGACCCCGCAGCCGCAGGACTCCCGGTTTGAGAATACGTAGGTAATTTTCATATTTCAAGACTTAGGCTTAATAACATGGCGTGAGAGGGTGAGAATTCAAATCAGCCCCCGAACGTCCCCGTGGGTGGCTTAAACACCTCCCACGGGACCAATGTAACTTGTAGGAACAGACCCCGCAGCCGTGGGACTCCCGATTTGAGAATACGACGGTAATTTGCATATTTCTGGACTTAGGCAAAACATGGCGTTAGAGGGTGAAAACTTGAAATAGACCCCGAACAGCCCCGTGGGTGTCACGAACTCCTCCCACGGGACCAATGTAACTCGTAGGAACTAACCCCGCAGCCACGGGACTCCCAGTTTGAGAATACGACGGTAATTTGCATATTTCTAGACTTTGTCCTAAAAACATGGCGTTAGAGGTGAGAACTCGAAACAGCCCCCGAACGTCCCCGTGGGTGGCACCAACACCTCCCACGAGACCAATGTAACACGTTGGAACTGAACCCGCAGCCGCGAAACTCCCAGTTTGAGAATACGTAGGTTATTTGCACATTTCTAGACTTAGGGTTAAAAACATGGCATTAGAAGGTGAGAACTCGAAATAGCCCCCGAGTGTCCCCGTTGGTGGTACCATCACCTCCCACGGGACCAATGTAACTCGTAGGAACTGACCCCGCAGCCGTGGGATTCCTGGTTTGAGAATATGAAGGAAATTTGAATATTTCTAGACTTGGGCTTAAAGACATGGAGTTAGAGGGTGAGAACTCGAAACAGCCCCCGAACGTCTCCGTGGGTGGCACCAACACCTCCCACGGGACCAATGTAACTCGTAGGAACTGAACCCGTAGCCGCGGGACTCCCAGTTTGAGAATACGAAGGTAGTTTTCATATCTATAGACTTAGGCAAAACATGGCGTTAGAGGATGAAAACTCGAAACAAACTCCGAACGGCCCCTTGGGTGGCACCAACACCTCCCACGGGACAATGTAACTCGTAGTAACTGACCTCGCTGTCGCGGGACTCCCGGTTTGAGAATACGACGATAATTTGCAAACTTTTAGACTTAGTCTAAAAAACATGGCGTTAGAGGGTGAGAAATCGAAACCTCCCCTGAACGTCTGGAAGCGTGGCACCAACACCTCCCAAGGGACCAATGTAACTCATAGGAACTGACCCCGCAGCCACGGGACTCCCGGTTTGAGAATACAAAGGTAATTTGCATATTTTTAGACTTAAGTAAAACATGGCGTTAGAGGGTGAAAACTCAAAATAGCCCCCGAACGTCTGAGTGAGTGGCACCAACACCTCCCACGGGACCAATGTAACTCGTAGGAACTGACCTCACAGCCACGGGACTACCAATTTCAGAATACGATGATAATTTGCATATTTCTAGACTTAGGGTTAAAAACATGGCGATAGAGGGTGAGAACTCGAAACATGCCCCGAATTTCCCCGTGGGTGGCCCCAACACCTCCGACGGGAAAAATGCAACTCTTAAAAACGGACCCCGCAACCGCGGGACTCCCATTTTGAGTATACGATGGTAATTTATATATTTCTAGACTTAGGCTTAAAAACATGGCGTTAGAGGGTGAAAATTAGGAACAGGCCTATAACGTCCCCGTGGGTGGCACCAACACCTCCCACGGGACCAATGTAACTCATAGGAACTGACCCCGCAGCCGCAGGACTCCCTGTTTGAGAATACGATGATATTTTGTATATTTCTAAACTTAGGCCTAAAAACATGGCCTTAGAGGGTGAGAACTCCAAACGGCCCCCGAACGTCCCGGTGGGTGGCACCAACACCGCCCACAGGACCAATGTAACTCGTAGGAACTGACCCCATAGCCGCGGGACTCCCGATTTGAGAATATGACAGTAATTTGCATATTTCTAGACTTAGGCTTAAAAACGTGGCGTTAGAGTGTGAAAACTCGAAAGAGACCCCAAACAGCCCCGTGGATGGCACTAATTCCCCCCACGGGACCAATGTAACTCGTAAGAACTAGGCCCGCAGCCGCGGGACTCCCGGTTTTAGAATACGATGAATATTTGCATATTTATAGACTTAGGCTTCAAAACATGACGTTAGAGGATGAGAAGTCGAAACATCCCCAGAACGGCCCCGTGGGTGCCACTAACACCTCCCACGGGAACAATGTAACTCGTAGGAACTGACCCCGCAGCCGCGAGACTCCCGGTTTTAGAATACGATGATAATTTGCATTTTTCTAGACTTAGGCTTAAAAACATTGCATTAGAGGGTGAAAACTCAAAACAGACCCGAACGGCCCCATAGGTGGCACTAGCACATCCCACGAGACCAATGTAACCCGTAGGAACTGACCACGCAGCCGAGGGACTCTCGGTTTGAGAATACGATGGTAATTTGCATTTTTCTAGACTTAAGCTTAAAAACATGACATTAGAGGGCGAAAACTCGAAACTGCCCCTGAACGGCCCCGTGGTTGGTACCAACACCTCCCACGGGACCAACGTAACTTGTAGGAACTGACCCCGCAGCCGCGGGACTCTCGATTTGAGAATACGATGATAATTTGTGTATTTTTAGACTTAGCCTTAAAAACATAGCGTTAGAGGGAGAAAACTCAAAACAGACCCCGAACATCCCTGTGGGTGGCACCAACACCTCCCACGGGATAAATGTCACTCGTAGGAACTGACCCCGTAGCCGCGGGGCTCTCGATTTGAGAATACGACGATAATTTGCATATTTCTAGAATTAGGCTTAAAAACATGGAGTTAGAGGGTGAGAAGTCGAAACAACCCCCGAACGTACCCGTGGGTGGCACCAACACCTCCCACGGAACAATTGTAACTCGTCAGAACTGACCCAGCAACCGCGGGACTCCCGGTTTGAGAATACGACGGTAATTTGCATATTTTTAGACTTAGGCTTAAAAACATGGAGTTAGAGGGTGAGAACTCGAAACAACCCCCGAACGTCCCCGTGGGTGGCACCAACTCCTCCCACGGGACCAAAGTAACTCGTAGGAATTGACCCCGCAGTCGCGGGACTCCCAGTTTGAGTATACGAAGATAATTTGCATATTTCTAGACTTAGGCTTTAAGGCATGGCGTTAGAGGTTGAAAACTCGAAAGAGCTCCTGAAGGGCCCCATGGGTGGCTCCAACACCTCTCACGGTACCAATGTAACTTGTAGGAACTGACCCCGCAGCCGCGGGACTCTCGGTTTGAGAATACGACGATAATTTACATATTTCTCGACTTAGGCTTAAAAACATAGCGTTAGAGGGTGAAAACTCGAAACATACCCCGAACATTCCGTGGGTGGCACCAACACCTCCCATGGGACCAATGTAACTCGTAGGAACTGATCCCTCAGCAGCAGGACTCCCGATTTGAGATTACGACAATAATTTTCATATTTGTAGACTTAGGCTTAAAAACATGGCGTTAGAGGGTGAGAACTCGAAACAACCCCCGAACGGCCCTGTGGGTGGCACCAACACCTCCCACGGGACCAATGTAACTCGTAGGAACTGACCCCACAGCCGCGGGACTCCCGGTTTGAGAGTACGTAGGTAATTTGCATATTTTGATACTGAGGCTTAAAAACTTGACGTTAGAGGGTGAGAGCTCGAAATAGCCCCCAAACGGCCCCTTGGTTGACACCAACACCTGCCACGTCCCGGTGGGTGGCTCCAATACCTCCCATGGGACCAACGTAACTTGTATGAACTGACTCCGCAGCCGCGGGACTCCCGATTTGAGATTTGACGGTAATTTGTATATTTTTAGAATTAGGCTTAAAAACATGACGTTAGGGGGTGAAAACTCAAAACAGACCCCTCTCGGGCCGTGGGTGGAACTAACACCTCCCACGGGACCAATATAACTAGTAGGAACTGACCCCTCAGCCGCGGGACTCCCGGTTTGAGAATACAACAATAATTTGCATATTTTAAGATTTAAGCTTAAAAACATGGCGTTAGAGGGTGAGAACTCGAAACAGCCCCCGAATGTCATCATACGTGGCACCAACACCTCCCACGGGACCAATGTAACTCGTAGGAACTGAACCCGCAGCCTCGGGACTCCCGGTTTGAGAATACGAAGGTAATTTGAATATTTCTAGATGATCGGGCGGAAAAAGTGTGTTCGTGTGAGGACACAATCGTTGTGTGTTTCGCCGCCGCGATACAAAGAAAACCTAAGCTACTACTACACTTGACAAGAAAGCACAGCGGTAAGTCGGGTATCGTAAGAAATCCACAGGGAGTGATTAAATTTTAGACTTTAATTGTTTAATTACTTCAAGAATAAAAGTGTAAAAGATGATAGGTTGGAAATGGTGACAAATAAAAAGAATAAGTTACGCTACACAATAGTAAAGCGAGGATCGGGATCGCATTCCACCACAAGGGCTAAACAACTACTAATTAGAATTACGGTTCGAAAAAATTTAATCGAGCATTTACAATTAAGCATAAACATCACACAAGAAGGAATTTAACCCAAAGTTGCGAGATTAAACATTTAACTGAAAATGGTCACACGCGGATAAAATTCGGATTGTCGCTATAAACACTAAAGTTGCGTGACAAATAAAGTTAAACGCATAACAATCCAACTTTAATACACGCGGTTTCAATTAAACGCAATTTTACACAAAACCTAATTTTCGATGTCCAAACCCGAAAATGGCGGAAATGAAATCCCGACCCTATTTATCTAAGGGTACATAATGAATTAAACTAATTAACAAAGCAATAAACTAATTAAGCAAGAATTAAATTAATCTAGGCAAGAGATATAAATGATATCAATGGAAATAAATCAAGAAATCAACTATATTAATGGTAGGTGTAATGAAAATCCAACTTACAACACCCAAAAGTTGTCACACCAAATGAGGAAGAAGAAGAGCTCCCAAAACCCACCAAACCCTAACTAAAACTAACCTAAAAATGAAGAGATTTCTCTTCAAAATGAAGAGAAAGTGTTATAAACAAAATATCCCATGGCAAACTTGTAATAAAAGGGAAGAAAACCAAAAATCTGGAGGCCCGAATCGATTCGGAAATGGTCCGAATCGATTCGGAAATAGGGGAAGTTCGAATCTGCAATTCTGCAGAATTCCGAATCGATTCGGTTTTGGGCCAAATCGATTCGCAACCTACAGGTCTGAATTCTGCAGCTTTGTCCTGTTTTACGGAAAATGCCGCCAATTCTTCGTTATAGCTCGGAATGAGGAACGGTCGGAGGCTAAGAGAAGATAACTCAAAGGACTACAACAACGAAGAAGACATTAGGCTAAAAAACCAAAATATAAAATGACTAAAATGCCCTTGAATGTGACCTTGAGTGTGAATTTGAAGTAAAAACCATCCTAAAAATGCCATAACTCTTTCGATACAACTCAGAATCATGCACCGTCGGCGGCCACGCGAAGAGAAATCAGAGGGCTTCAACTTCCGTGAAGAGCTCGGGATTCAAACCCGAATGCTGAAATTACTAAAATGCCCCCGAAGCTGCAAAAGTCGACGAAACATTTCCGAAAAGCGTCCGAACTTCATACTAAGCATCCAAATACCTACAAAAGCTCAATTAACCCCTGCAAAACATGTTAACATAGAAATCCGAGGTTGTCTGGTTAACGAGCATAAGTATAGGGATTAAGATACCCAAGGGGGCTAATAAGGCGTAGGTTAACGGGTGAAATACGCAATATTTGCGTCGTATCACACCCCCTAACTTACACATTGCTAGTCCCTAGCAATAAAATAGGAAACAACAAGAACTACAAGCAAACCAAAAGCAGGAGAAGGAACAAAAGTATGGTATAAAAGCAATAAAAAGATAAGGCCACTTTCGGGGGCGATACGATTGCATTTAGCGTATGCAATAACCGTTAAACCCCTAGGTTACCCTAGTGGATGAGTGTCGTCTCGTGAGGGTTTTCAGAGATGATACCCACAAACAGCATATAGTTTCCTCAAAATATGCCCAACCCAACATGCGACAAGCCCAATAATGGCGAAAAGGATTTCATACGCATTATTAGCAAAGTGAATGAATTCACACAAAAGTCCAAATCATTAACATTATCGAATGCACCTCAATGAATTGAAACCTTAAAAGTGGGAGGGGGGAAAGAACATGCATAGTGTGATTTGGCGAAAAACTTATATAAACCGGATACTAATCAAAGCAAGCATACATTCAATCGTCACGGGCATTACGCTCAACAAATGAAATCACTCGGAATAGGAGGTAATACACGGGACATGCGGGCATAAAGAGTAAATGTAAATGGAAACTAGGCCGCACACATGTCAAAAATGAAGAACGCTATATAGGAAATGAAAAACTTGCAATCTTAATGAAAGGATACCGCACACTA
Organism: Sambucus nigra; assembly: GCA_949130495.1. NCBI lineage: Eukaryota > Viridiplantae > Streptophyta > Magnoliopsida > Dipsacales > Adoxaceae > Sambucus > Sambucus nigra. The sequence goes on along the minus strand of OX422224.1, from coordinate 187,956,485 downwards.
AAAGAGGCGAAATGCATTTTCACAGATTATTAAGACTATTATGACTTTTAAATTAAATGCACCCTAAGATCACATAGGACTTTATAGGGTTGTAATGTAGGTTTGGGGTTAAGGTACGAAATGAAAGGTATATGTACGGATTCAAAGTGTTCGGAGATGAAAACTTGGAATAATGGGCAGGATGCGGGCAATATCAAAAATGGAAAGTAACTTCCAAACAAGCATTAGATATAGCAATTGGAGAGTAATCAAAGCTTATTGAACTATATACACAACATATACAACTTTCTCTTTTCTTTTCTTCTTTTTCTCATTATTTTCTTTTTTTTTCTTTTGCTTTTTGCTTTCTCTTTTTCTTCACTTTTTTCACATCACTTTTCTTTACTTATCAAACTCTCATATGCCTAAAATTGCAACCACAATACAACAACATTCAATCCCAAGTAACATTCCAAACAAAGGTATGTAAGGTGTATGTATGGCTTAAAACTTCAATTTGGAGTTGGTTATGGGATTTTGGGTAATGAAAAGAAAGGCTAGTATTTAGGCTCAAAGGGGTTGACTAGGGAAACATATATGGTGAGGTCAAGGCTAATATGGGTGATATAACAAAGATTGCCTATGATCATTTCACAAAGTATACGCAATTCTCGAGTTAAAACAACATATGAAAATCATGCTCAAGTAAAACATTTCAAGGATGAACTCAATTAATGAACGATCAATGAAAGAATAGAGAGATTATCGACGAATTCAACGTTTTCAATGAGAAAAGAATAGTGTATAACACTCACAAACGATGAAAGGTACAAAGCTTACTTGGTGTAAGTATATACAATGCAACAAAAGATTACCGAGTTATAAAAATCTTAAACCAAATCAATATAACAAGGAAAGTGCATATGCTCATGGGATAAAGTTTAATTCATGAAGTTATTCACAATATCAATGATTTGAGGACTAAAGTCCAGTAACTTCTAAAATCGAGAACATGCATCATTGAGTTGTCTATTGGATCGGGCAATTATTGAAATTTATCACTGGAAACAAGGAAAAATGCCCAAAAAAGGAGAAAAAAGAAAGAAAATATTTTTGAAATTTTTCAAATTTTTCACAAAAAGGCATACTTAGTAACTAAATGTGAGAAAATCCATGGATAAAATATCCTACACCCCCTAACTTAAATGTTGCATTGTCCTCAATGCGCATTAAGAACACAACACAAAGAGAGGAAAAGAACGATATTACCCAAAATTGGAGCGATCTCCATAAGCATGAGTCCAAAGAAATCTACAAAACAAGTTAGTACCGAGCATAGCAAAAACAAATAACAAAAAGTTAACTAATTACACTAGACTAAATTAAAAGGAAAGAAAAAAAAATAGGAAAGAAAGAAAATTAAAAAGCTAACTATTTACAACCTACTATTTAGGCTTCACACTAACTATACACTAGAAGTCTAAATAGTTGAGGGTCCACCCAAAAAGGGATTTGACTTTGAAAGATCAACGGTGGACCCTCCAAAGTGAACATGCCTCCCGGAAGATATGAATTACGTTTGAACAACGGAAGGCATGTGGGTGGTGAAAAAAATGAACCATCGCCAATTTGAAATTTTGGTCGGACGATGGGGGATTTGGATAACAAGGGGGAAAGGTACACTAGAGGTCCAAGAAAAATCGACTCATCTCCCAAAGGTTTTTCAAGTGGAATGGGAGATAGTGCACACACGGGGATAGGTTCCATCGAAAACAAGTCCGGTAAAGAGTCCTCATCGGCAAAAAGTGTAGAAGTTTTAAAAGTTTCTACCGACTCATAGGAATCAACCGATAATTCTAATGGTTCAATGACGGAAAACGTATATGGTGATGAAACAAATTCAATCTCAATCGACTCATCGTCGGAAGGAGATTGAATTTCGGAGGAGAGAGATTCACATTCGATGAGAAATTCTCTGAAAAAGTGAGGTGAAACACAAGTTTCCACCTCCTCGTTGTTTTGTGGAAAAGAATTCATCTCATCGCAAAGTGCACCAAGTGTCATTCCAGCATCATTTAGGCTTTCCAAACCTTGGGAGTAAAGAAGCAAAGTCTCTTCCAAAGTAGGCTTCCTCGGCTCAAGAGCCTCAGACTCCTCATTTGGTTGAAACTCGTCTTCGAAAGTAATGAAATAAGAATCGTCATTGGATTCGAATAATGAATCCAACTCAAGCTCCCAATAACGATTTTCATTCCGATAAATGTTTTCAAGTCTTTCATTTTCAAGAAAATCTTGAAAATGAAAAACTTGAAAACTATCCCCAAAGTATGAATCATTAGAATAACCGTAATAACTATAATAGAAAGACATGGTTACCTCGTTGTTGAAAGATGGAGAATCCAAGAAATAAAGTGAGCAACCGCGAATCAAAGTTTCTTAGCGCTCAAAGTATGCAAATCCTGCAAAAAAGGTTAAAACAAAGAATACAAATACAAAAGGAAAAATACTACGAAATAATAAAACAATTACAATCTAAAACACACTCCCCGGCAACGGCGCCATTTTGATCGGGCGGAAAAAGTGTGTTCGTGTGAGGACACAATCGTTGTGTGTTTCGCCGCCGCGATACAAAGAAAACCTAAGCTACTACTACACTTGACAAGAAAGCACAGCGGTAAGTCGGGTATCGTAAGAAATCCACAGGGAGTGATTAAATTTTAGACTTTAATTGTTTAATTACTTCAAGAATAAAAGTGTAAAAGATGATAGGTTGGAAATGGTGACAAATAAAAAGAATAAGTTACGCTACACAAAAGTAAAGCGAGGATCGGGATCGCATTCCACCACAGGGGCTAAACAACTACTAATTAGAATTACGGTTCGAAAAAATTTAATCGAGCATTTACAATTAAGCATAAACATCACACAAGAAGGAATTTAACCCAAAGTTGCGAGATTAAACATTTAACTGAAAATGGTCACACGCGGATAAAATTCGGATTGTCGCTATAAACACTAAAGTTGCGTGACAAATAAAGTTAAACGCATAACAATCCAACTTTAATACACGCGGTTTCAATTAAACGCAATTTTACACAAAACCTAATTTTCGATGTCCAAACCCGAAAATGGCGGAAATGAAATCCCGACCCTATTTATCTAAGGGTACATAATGAATTAAACTAATTAACAAAGCAATAAACTAATTAAGCAAGAATTAAATTAATCTAGGCAAGAGATATAAATGATATCAATGGAAATAAATCAAGAAATCAACTATATTAATGGTAGGTGTAATGAAAATCCAACTTACAACACCCAAAAGTTGTCACACCAAATGAGGAAGAAGAAGAGCTCCCAAAACCCACCAAGCCCTAACTAAAACTAACCTAAAAATGAAGAGATTTCTCTTCAAAATGAAGAGAAAGTGTTATAAACAAAATATCCCATGGCAAACTTGTAATAAAAGGGAAGAAAACCAAAAATCTGGAGGCCCGAATCGATTCGGAAATGGTCCGAATCGATTCGGAAACAGGGGAAGTTCGAATCTGCAATTCTGCAGAATTCCGAATCGATTCGGTTTTGGGCCGAATCGATTCGCAACCTACAGGTCTGAATTCTGCAGCTTTGTCCTGTTTTACGGAAAATGCTGCCATTTCTTCGTTATAGCTCGGAATGAGGCACGGTCGGAGGCTAAGAGAAGATAACTCAAAGGACTACAACATCCAAGAAGACATTAGGCTAAAACACCAAAATATAAAATGACTAAAATGCCCTTGCGTGTGACCTTGAGTGTGAATTTGAATTAAAAACCATCCTAAAAATGCCATAACTCTTTCGATACAACTCAGAATCATGCACCGTCGGCGGCCACGCGAAGAGAAATCAGAGGGCTTCAACTTCCGTGAAGAGCTCGGGATTCAAACCCGAATGATGAAATTACTAAAATGCCCCCGAAGCTGCAAAAGTCGACGAAACATTTCCGAAAAGCGTCCGAACTTCATACTAAGCATCCAAATACCTACAAAAGCTCAATTAACCCCTGCAAAACATGTTAACATAGAAATTCGAGGTTGTCTGGTTAACGAGCATAAGTATAGGGATTAAGATACCCAAGGGGGCTAATAAGGCGTAGGTTAACGGGTGAAATACGCAATATTTGCGTCGTATCACTAGACTTAGGCAAAACATGGCGTTAGAGGGTGAAAACACGAAACAGGCCCCGAACGGCCCCGTGGGTGGTACCAACACCTCCCACGGGACCAACGTAACTCGTGGGCACTAACCGCGCAGCCGCGGGACTCCCGATTTGAGAATACGATGATAATTTGCATATTTCTAGACTTAGGCTTAAAAACATGGCGTTAGAGGGTGAGAACTCGAAACGTCCCCCGAACGTCCCCGTGGGTGGCTCAAACACCTCCCACGGGACCAATGTAAGTTGTAGGAACTGACCCCACATCCGCGGGACTCCCGGTTTAAGAATACGACGATAATTTGTGAATTTCTAGAGTTAGGCTGAAAAACATGGCATTAGAGGTCGAGAACTCGAAACAGCCCCCGAACGTCCCCGTGGGTGGCACCAACATCTCCCACGGGATCAATGTAACTCGTAGGAACTGACCCCGCAGTTGCGGGACTCTCGGTTTGAGAATACGATGGTAATTTTCATATTTCTAGACGTAGGCTTAAAAAACGGCGTTAGTAGGTGAAAACTCAAAACAGCCCCCGAACGTCCCTGTGGTTGGCACGAACACCTCCCACGGGACAAATGTAACTCGTAGGAACTGAATCCCCAGCCGCAAGACTCCCGATTTTAGAATACGTAGGTAATTTGCATAATTCTAGACTTAGACTTAAAAACATGGCATTAGACGGTGAGAACTCAAAATAGCCCCCCAACGGCCCGGTGGGTGGCCCCAACACCTCCCGCGGGACAAATGTGACTTGTAGGAACTGACCCAGCAGCCGCGACACTCCCGATTTGAGAATACGACAGTAATTTGCATATTTCTAGACTAAAGCAAAAAAAAACATATAGTTTGAGGGCGAGAACTCGAAACCGCCCCCGAACATCCCCGTGGGTGGAACCAACACCTCCAACGAGACCAATGTAACTCGTAGGAACTGACCCCGCAGCCGCGGGACTCCCAGTTTGAGAATACGAAGTTAATTTGCATATTTCTAGACATAGGCAAAATATGGCGTTAGAGGGAGAAAACTCGAAACAGCCCCCGAACGGCCCCGTGGGAGGCACCGACACCTCCCACGGGACCAATGTAACTCATAGGAACTGACCTCGCAGCCGCGGGACTCCAGATTTGAGAATACGATGATAATTTGCATATTTCTAGACTTAGGCTTAAAAACATGGCATTAGAGGGTGAGAACTCGAAACAGCCCCTGGACGTCCAATGTAACTCGTAGGAACTGACCCCGCAGCCGTGGGACTCCTAGTTTGAGAATACGACGGTAATTTTCATATTTCTAGACCTAGGCATAAAAACATGCCGTTTGAGGGTGAGAACTCGAAACAGCCGCCGAACGTCACCGTGGGTGGCACCTACACCTCCCACGGGACCAATGAAACTCGTAGGAACTGACCCCGTAGCCGCGAGACTCCCAGTTTGAAAATACGAAGGTAACTTGAATATTTCTAGACTTAGGCAAAACATGGCGTTAGAGGGTGAAAACTCAAAAAAGACCCCCAACGGCCCTGTGGGTGGCACCAACACCTACCACGGGACCAATGTAACTCGTAGGAACTGACCACGTAGCCGATGGACTCCCGATTTGAGAATACGATGATAATTTGAATATTTTTTTACTTAGGCATTAAAACATGGCGTTAGAGGGTGAGAACTCGAAATGGCCCCCGAACGTCCCTATGGGTGGCTCCAACACCTCCCACGGGACCAATGTAACTCGTAGGAAATGACACCGCAGCCGCGGGACTCCCGATTTGAGAATACGTAGGTAATTTTCATATTTCTAGACATAATCTTAAAAACATGGCGGTAGAGGGTGAGAACTCGAAACAGCCCCCGAACGGCCCGGTGGGTGGCCCTAACACCTCCCATGGGACCAACGTACCTCGTAGGAACTTACCCCACTGCCGCAGGACTCCCAATTTGATAATAAGACGGTAGTTTGCATATTTCAAGACATGGGCTTAAAAACATGGAGTTAGAGGGTGAGAACTCGAAACAGCCCCCGAACGTCTCCGTGGGTAGCACCAACACCTCCCACGGGACCAATGTAACTCATAGGAGCTGAACCCGCAGCCGCCATACTCCCGGTTTGAGAATACGAAGGTAATTTGCATATTTCTAGACTTAGACAAAACACGGTGTTAGAGGATGAAAACTCGAAACAGCCCCCGAACGGCCCCGTGGGTGGTACCAACACCTCCCACGGGACAATGTAACTCGTAGGAACTGACCTCGTAGTCGTGGGACTCCCGGTTTAAGAGTACAACGATAATTTGCACATTTCTAGACTTAGTCTTAAAAACATGGCGTTAGAGAACTCGAAACAGACCCCGAACGTCCCTATGCGTGGCACCAACACCTCCCGCGGGACCAATGTAACTCGTAGGAACTGACCCCGCAGCCATGGGACTCCCAGTTTGAGAATACGACCGTAATTTGCATATTTATAGACTTAAGTTTAAAAACTTGGCGTTAGAGGGTGAGAACTCGAAACCTCCCCTGAACGTCCCGGTGGGTGGCACCAACACCTCCCACGGGACCAATATAACTCTTAGGAACTAACCCCGCAGCCGCGGGACTCCCGGTTTGAGAATACGAAGGTAATTTGCATATTTTTAGACTTAGGCAAAACATGGCGTTAGAGGGTGAAAACTCAAAACCGCCCTGGAACATCCCTGTGAGTGGCACCAACACCTCCCACGGGACCAGTGTAACTCGTAGGAACTGACCCCGCAGCCGCAGGACTACCAGTTTGAGAATACGATGATAATTTGCATATTTCTAGACTTACGCTTAAAAACATGGCGTTAGAGGGTGAGAACTAGAAATATCCCATGAACGTCCCCGTGGGTGGCCCCAACACCTCCCACGGGACCAATGCAACTCGTAAGAACGGACCCCGCAACCGCGGGACTCCCAGTTTGAGAATACGATGATAATTTGTATTTTTCTAGACTTAGGCTTAAAAACATGGTGTTAGAGGGTGAAAACTCGGAAAAACCCTCTAACGTCCCCGTGGGTGGCACCAACACCTCCCACGGGACCAATGTAACTCATAGGAACTGACCCCATAGCCGCGGGAATCCCGGTTTTATATTACGACGATAATTTGCATATTTCTAAACTTAGGCAAAACATGGTGTTAAAGGGTGAAAACTTGAAGTAGATCCCGAACGTCCCCGTGGGTGGCACCAACACCTCCCACGGGACCAATGTAACACGTAGGAACTGACCCCGTAGCCGCGGGACTCCCGGTTTGAGAATATGATGCTCATTTTCATATTTCTATAATTAAGCTTAAAAATATGACTTTAGAGGGCGAAAACTCTAAACAGACCCCGAACGACCCCGTGGGTGGCACCAACACTCCCCACGGGACCAATGTAACTCGTAGGAACTGACCCCGCAGCCGCAGGACTCCCGATTTGAGAATACGACGATAATTTTCATATTTCAAGACTAAGGCCTAAAAACATGGCGTTGGAGGATGAGAACTCAAAACAGCCTCCGAACGTCCCCGTTGGTCGTACCAACACCTCCCACGGGAAAAAAGTAACTCGTAGGAACTGACCCCGCAGTCTCGGGACTCCTAGTTTGAGAATACGACGGTAAGTTTCATATTTCTAGACTTAGGCAAAACATGGCATTAGAGGGTGAAAACTCGAAACTGATCCACGAACGGCCCCGTGGATGGCACCGACACCTCCCACGGGACCAATGTAACTCGTAGGATCTGACTCGGCAGCCGCAGGACTCCCTATTTGAGAATACGGTGGTAATTTCCATATATATAGACTTAGGCTTAAAAACATTGCCTTAGAGGGTGAGAACTCCAAACGGCCCCCGAACGTCCCGGTGGGTGGCACTAACACCTCCCACATGACCAATGTAACTCGTAGGATTTGACCCTGCTGCCGCGGGACTCCAGGTTTGAGAATACGACGGTAATTTGCATATTTCTAAACTTAGGCAAAACATGGCGTAAGAGGGTGAAAACTCAAAATAGCGCCCGAATGGCCCCATGGGAGGCACCAACACCTCCCACGGGACTAGTGTAACTCGTAGGAACTGGGCCCGCAGTCGCGGGACTCGCGGTTTGAGTATACGAAGGTAATTTTCATATTTCTAGACTTAGGCTTTTAAACATGGCGTTAGAGGTTGAAACTCAAAACAACCCCTAAACGGCCCCGTGGGTGGCTCCAACACCTCTCACGGGACCAATGTAACTTGTAGGAACTGACCCCGTAGCCTCGGGACTCTCGTTTTGAGAAAACGATGATAATTTGCATATTTCTAAACTTAGGTTTAAAACATGGCTTTAATGGGTGAAAACTGGAAACAGACCCCGAACGGCGCCGTGGGTGGCACCAACACCTCCCACGAGACCAATGTAACTCGTAGGAACGGACCACGCAGTCGCGGGACTCCCAGTTTGAGAATACGACGGTAATTTGCATATTTCTAGACTTAGGCTTAAAAACATGACATTAGAGGATGAAAACTCAAAACATCCCCAGAATGGCCCCGTGGGTGGCACAAACACCTTCCTCAGGACCAATGTAACTCATAGGAACTGACCTCGCAACCGCGGGACTATCGATTTGAGAATACGACGATAATTTGTATATTTCTAGACTTAGCCCTAAAAACACATGGTTAGAGGGTGAAAACTCGAAACAGACCCCGATCATCCCCGTGGGTGGCACCAACACTACCCTTGGGACCAATGTAACTCGTAGGAACTGACCCCGTAGCCGCGGGACTCCCGGTTTGAGAATACAACCATAATTTGGATATTTATAGACTTAGGCTTTAAAACATGTCGTTAGGGGGTGAAAACTCGAAAAATACCCGAACGGCCCCGTGGATGGAACCAACACCTCTCATGGGACCAATGTAACTCGTAGGAACTGACCTCGCAGCCACGGGACTCCCGATTGGAGAATACGATGATAATTTGCATAATTCTAGACTTGGGATTAAAAACATGGCGTTAGAGGGTGAGAACTTGAAACAGCCCCCGAACGTCCCCATGGGTGGCACCAACACCTCCCACGGGACCAATGAAACTCGTAGGAACTGACCCTGCTGCCACGACACTCCTGGTTTGAGAATACGACCGTAATTTTCATATTTCTAGACTTAAGGGAAACATGGCTTTAGAGGGTGAAAACTCGAAACAGCCCCCGAACGGCCCAGTGGGTGTCCCCACCACCTCCCACGGGACCAATGTAACTCGTAAGAACTGATCCCGAGACCATGGGACTCCCAGTTTGAGAATACGATGGTAATTTGCATATTTCTAGACTTAGGCTTAAAAACATGGAGTTAGAGGGTGAGAACTCGAAATAGGCCCCGAACGTCCCCGTGGGTGGCACCAACACCTCCCACGTGACCAATATAACTCGTAGGAACTGACCCCGCGACCGTGGGACTCCTTGTTTGAGAATACAAAAGTCATTTTAATATTTTTAGACTTAGGCAAAACATGGCGTTAGAGGGTGAAAACTCAAAACAGCCCCCGAACGGCCCCGTGGGTGGCACCAACACCTCCCACGGGACCAATTTAACTCGTAGGAACTAACCCCGCGGTCATGGGACTCCCAGTTTGAGAATACGACGGTAATTTGCATATTTCTAAACTTAGGCTTTAAAACATGGCTTTCGAGGTTGAAAACTCGAAACAGCCCCTGAACGGCCATGTGGGCGGCTCCAACACTTATCACGGGACCAATGTAACTTGTAGGAACTAACCCCACAGCCGCGGGACTCTCGGTTTGAGAATACGATGATAATTTGCATATTTCTAGACTTAGGCTTAAAAACATAGCGTTCGTGGGTGAAAACTCAAAACATACGCCGAAAATCCCCGTGGGTGGCACCAACACCTCCCATGGGACCAATGTAACTCATAGGAACTGATCCCTCAGCCGTAGGACTCCCAGTTTGAGAATATGATGATAATTTTCATATTTCTTGACTTAGGCTTAAAAACATGGCTTTAGAGGGTGAGAACTCGAAACAGCCCCCGAACGTCCCCTTGGGTGACACCAACACCTCCCACGGGACCTATGTAACTCTTAGGAACTGACCCCGCAGTCGCGGGACTCCTGGTTTGAGAATACGACGATAATTTTCATATTTCTAGACTTAGTCTTAAAAACATGGCGTTAGCGGGTGAGAACTCGAAATATCCCCCGAACGGCCCGGTGGGTGGCCGCAACATCTCCCACGGGACCAATGTAACTCGAAGGAACTGACCCCGCATTCGCGGGACTCCCGATTTGATGATACGTAGGTAATTTGAATATTTCTAGACTTAGGCTAAAAAACATGGCATTAGAGGTCGAGAACTCGAAATATCCCCCGAACGACCCCTTGGGTGACACCTACACCTGCCACGAGACCAATGTAAATCGTTGGGACTGACCCCACAGCCGCGGGACTCCCGGTTTGAGAATACAACAAAAATTTGCATATTTCTAGACTTAGGATTAAAAACATGGCGTTAGACGGTGGGAACTCGAAACAGCCCCCGAAAATCCCTGTGGGTCGCTCCAATACCTCCCAGGGGACCAATGTAACTCATAGGAATTGAACCCATAGCCGCGGGACTCCCGGTTTGAGATTACGAATGTAATTTTCATATTTCTAGACTTAGTCTTAAAAACATGGCGTTAGAGGGTGAAAACTCAAAACAACCCCCGAATGGCCACGTGGGTGGCACTAACACCTCCCGCGGGACAATGTAACTCGTAGGAATTGACCCCCTATTCGCGGGACTCCCGGTTTGAGAATACAATGATAATTTGCATATTTCTAGAGGTTGTGAACTCGAAGCAGCCCCCATAGGAACTGACTCGCAGCTGCGGGATTTTCAGTTTGAGAATACGACGATAATTTGCATATTTTTAGACTTAGGCTAAAAAACGTGGCGTTAGAGGGTGAGAACTCGAAATAGCCCCCGAACGTCCAATGTAACTCGTAGGAACTGACCCCGCAGTCGCTGGACTCTCGATTTGAGAATACGACAGTAATTTTCATATTTCTAGACTTAGGCTTAAAAACATGGCGTTAGAGAGTGAGAACTCAAAACAGCCCCCGAACGGCCCCTTGGGTGACACCAACACCTGCCATGGGACCAATGTAAATCGTAGGAACTGACCCCGCAGCCACGGGACTCTCGGTTTGAGAATACGATGATAATTTTCATGTTTCTGGACTTAGGCTTAAAAAACGGCGTTAGTAGGTGAAAACTCAAAACAACCCCCGAACGGCTCTGGGGTTGGCACCAACACCTCCCATGGGACCAATGTAACTAATAGGAACTGACCCCGCAGCCGCGGGACTCCGGGTTTGAGAATACGCAGGTAATTTGTATATTTCTAGACTTAGGCAAAACATGGCGTTAGAGGGTGACAACTCGAAACAACCCCGAAAAGGCCCAGTGGGTGGCACCAACACCTCCCACGGGACCAATCTAACTTATAGGAACTGGCCCCATAGTCGTGGGACTCCTGGTTTTAGAATACGCCGTTAATTTGCATATTTCTAGACTTAGGATTAAAAACATGGCGTTAGAGGTTGTGAACTCAAAACAACCCCCGAACGTCGAATGTAACTCGTAGGGACTGACCTTGCAGTCGCGGGACTCCCGATTTGAACATACGATTTTAATTTGCATATTTCTAGACTTAGGCTTAAAAACATTGCGTTAGAGGGTGAGAACTCGAAATCGCCCCCGAGCATCCCCGTGGGTGGCAACAACACCTCCCACGGGACCAATGTAACTCGTAGGAACTGACCCCGTAGCCGCGGAACTCCCGGTTTGAGAATACGAAGGCAATTTGCATATTTTTAGACTTAGGCAAAACATGGCGTTAGAGGGTGAAAACTCAAAACAGCCCCCGAACGTCTCCCTGAGTGGCACCTACACCTCCCACGGGACCAATATAACTAATAGTAACTGACTCTGCAGCCGTGGAACTACCAGTTTGATAATACGGCGATAATTTGGATATTTCTATACCTTGGCTTAAAAACATGGCTTTAGAGGGTTAGAACTCAAAACAGCCCCCCAACGTCCAATGTAACTAGTAGGAACTGACCCCGCAGCCGGGGGAGTCTCGGTTTGAGAATACGACGGTAATTTGCATATTTCTAGACTTAGCTTAAAAACATGGCGTTAGAGGGTGAGAACTCGAAAGAGCCCCCGAACGTTCCCGTGGATGGAACCAACACCTCCCACGGGAGGATTTGAGAATACGAAGGTAATATGCATATTTTTAGACCTAGGCAAAACATGGCGTTAGAGGGTGAAAACTCAAAACAGACCCCGAACGGCTCGGTGGGTGGAACCAACACCTCCCACGGGACCAATGTAACTCGTAGGGACTCACCCCGTAGCCGTTGGACTCCCGGTTTGAGAATACGATGATAACTTTCATATTTTTGACTTAGTCTTAAAAGCATGGCGTTAGAGGATGAGAACTCGAAATGGACCCCGAACGTCCCTGTGGGTGGCTCCAACACTCCCCACGGGACCAATGTAACTCGTAGGAATTGAACACGTAGCCGCGGGACTCCCGGTTTGAGAATACGAACGTAATTGTCATATTTTTAGACTTAATCTTAAAAACATGGCGTTAGAGGGTGAAAACTCGAAACAGCCCCCGAACGGCCCGGTGGGTGGCACCAACACCTCCCATGGGACAATGTAACTCATAGGAACTGCACGCTCGGTTTGAGAATAGGACGACAATTTGAATATTTCTAGACTTGGGCTTAAAAACATGGCGTTAGAGGTTGTGAACTCGAAACTGCCCCCGAACGTCCAATGTAACTCGTAGCAACTGAACCAGCAGCCGCGGGACTTATGGTTTGAGAATACGACGGTAATTTGCATATTTCTCGACTTAGGCTTAAAAATATGGCGTTAGAGGGTGAGAACTCAAAACAGCCCCAGAACGGCCCCGTGAGTGGCACCAACACCTCCCACGGGACCAATGTTACTCATAGGAACTGACCCCGCAACTGCGGGACTTTCGGTTTGAGAATACGATGATAATTTGCATATTTCTAGACTTAGTCTTAAAAACATGGTGTTAGAGGGTGAGAACTCGAAACAGCCCCCGAACGTCCAATGTAACTCGTAAGAACTGACCCCGCAGCCGCGGGACTCCCGGTTTGAGAATACGACGGCAATCTTCATATTTCTAGAGTTAGGCTTAAAAACATCACGTTGGAGGGTTAGTACTCGAAATAGCCACCGAACGTCCCCTTCGGTGGCACCAACACAGCCCACGGGACCAATGTAACTCGTAGGACCTGACCCCGCAGTTGTGGGACTCTCGGTTTGAGAATACGATGGTAATTTTCATATTTCTAGACTTAGGCTTAAATACATGGCGTTAGAGGGTGGGAACTCGAAACAACCCCCGAACGTCCCTGTGGCTGGCTCCAACACCTCCCAGGGGACCAATGTAACCCGTAGGAATCGAACCCGTAGTCGAGGGACTCCCGTTTTGAGAATACGAAGGTAATTTTCATATTTCTAGACTTAGTCTTAAAAACATGGCGTTAGAGGGTGAAATCTCAAAACAGCCCTCGAACGGCCCCGTGGGTGGAACCAACACCTCCCACGGGACAATGTAACTCGTAGGAACTGACCCCGCAGCCGCGGGATGCCCGGTTTGAGAATATGATGATAATTCGCATATTTCTAGACTTAGGCTTAAAAACATGGCGTTAGAGGGTGTGAACTCGAAACAGCCCTGAACGTCCCTGTGGGTGGGACCAACACCTCCCATGGGACCAATGTAACTCATAGGAACTGACCCCATAGTCGCGGGACTCTCGGTTTGAGAATACGACGATAATTTACATATTTCTAGACTTAGGATTAGTAACATGGCGTTACAGGTTATGAACTCGAAACAGCCCCCGAACGTCCAATATAACTCGTAAAAATTGACCCCGCAGCCGCGGGACTCCCAGTTTGAGAATATGACAGTAATTTGCATATTTCTAGACTTAGGCTTAAAAATATGGTGTTAGAGGGTGAGAACTCGAAATAGCCCCCGAACGGTCCCGTGAGTGGCACCAACACCTCCCACGGGACCAATGTAACTCATAGGAACTGACGCTGCAGCCGCGGGACTTTCAGTTTGAGAATACGATGATAATTTGCATATATCTAGACTTAGGCTTAAAAACATGGCGTTAGAGGGTGAGAACATGAAACAGTCCCCGAACGTCCAATGTAAATCGTAGGAACTGACCCCGCAGCCGCGGGACTCCCGGTTTGAGAATACGACGGTAATTTGCATATATCTAGACTTAGGCTTAAAAACATGACGTTAGAGGGTGAGAACTCGAAACAGCCCCCGAACGTCCCCTTGGGTGACACCAACACCTCCCACGGGACCAATGTAACTCGTAGGATCTGACTCCCCAGTTGCGGGACTCCCGGTTTGAGAATATGACAGTAATTTTCATATTTCTAGACTTAGGCTTAAAAACATGCCGTTAGAGGGTGAGAACTCGAAACAGCCCTCGAACGGCCCCTTGGGTGACACCAACACCTGCCACGGGACCAATGTAAATCGTAGGAACTGACCCCGCAGCCACGGGACTCCCGATTTGAGAATACGACTATAATTTGCTTATTTCTAGACTTAGGCTTAAAAAATGGCGTTAGTAGGTGAAAACTCAAAACAGCCCCCGAACGGCCCTGTGGTTGGCACCAACACCTCCCACGGGACCAATGTAACTCATAGGATCTGACCCCGCAGTCGCGGGACTCCCGGTTTGAGAATATGAAGGTAATTTGCGTATTTATAGACTTAGGCAAAACAAGGCGTTAGAGGGTGAAACTCGAAATAGCCCCCGAACGGCCCCGTGGGTGGCACCAACACCTCCCACGGGACAAATGTTACTCATAGGAACTGACCCCGTAGTCGCGGGACTCCCGGTTTGAGAATACGATGATAATTTTCATATTTCTAGACTTAGGATTCAAAACATGGCGTTAGAGGTTGTGAACTTGAAATAGCCCCCGAACGTCAAATGTAACTCGTAGGGACTGACCCCGCAGCCGCGGGACTCCCGGTTTGAGAATACATTGGTAATTTGCATATTTCTAGACTTATGCAAAACATGGCGTTAGAGGGTGAAAACTCGAAATAGCCCCCGAAAGTCCCCGTGAGTGGCACCAACACCTCCCACGCGACCAATGTAACTCGTAGGAACTGACCCCGCAACCGTGGGACTAAAGGTTTGAGAATACGACGATAATTTGGATATTTCTATACTTGGGCTTAAAAACATGGCGTTAGAGGGTGTGAACTCGAAACAGCCCACCAACGTCCAATGTAACTAGTAAGAACAGACCCCGCAGCCGGGGGAGTCCTGGTTTGAGAATACGAAGGTAATTTGCATATTTCTAGACTTAGCTCAAAAACATGGCGTTAGAGGGTGAGAACCCAAAACAGCCCCCGAACGTTCCCGTGCATGGCACCAACACCTCATACGGGACGAATGTAACTCGTAGTAACTGACCCCGCAGACTTGGGACTTCCGATTTGAGAATACGAAGGTAATTGCCTATTTCTAGACCTAGGCAAAACATGGCGTTAGAGGATGAAAAATCAAAACAGACCCCGAACGGCCCGGTGGATTACACCAACACCTCCCACGGGACTAATGTAACTCGTAGGGACTGACCCCGAAGCCGCTGGACTCCCGGTTTGAGAATACGATGATAATTTGCATATTTTTGACTTAGTCTTAAAAACATGGCGTTAGAGGATGAGAACTGGAAACGGACCCCGAACGTCCCTGTGGGTGGCTCCAACACCTCCCACGGGACCAATATAACTCGTAGGAATTGAACCCGTAGCCGCGGGACTCCCGGTTTGAGAATACGAAGGTAATTTTCATATTTCTAGACTTAGTATTAAAAACATGGCGTTAGAGTTTGAAAACTCAAAACAGCCCCCGAACAGCCCGATGGGTGGCACCAACACCTCCCACGGGACAATATAACTCGTAGGAACTGACCCGGAAGCCGCGGGACACCCGGTTTTAGAATAGGATGATAATTTCCATATTTCTAGACTTAGGCTTAAAAACACGGCGTTAGAGGTTTTGAACTCAAAACAGCCCCCGAACCACCCTATGGGTGGCACCAGCACCTCCCACGGGACAAATGTAACTCATAATAATTGACCCCGTAGTCGCGGGACTCCCAGTTTGAGAATACAATCATAATTTGCATATTTCTAGACTTAGGATTAAAAACATGGCGTTAGAGGTCGTGAACTCGAAACAGCCCCCGAACGTCCAATGTAACTCATAGAAACGGAACCCGCAGCCGCGGGACTCCCGGTTTGCGAATACGACTATAATTTGCATATTTCTGGACTTAGGCTTAAAAAACGGTGTTAGTAAGTGAAAACTCAAAAAAGCCCCCGAACGGCCCTGTGGTTGGCACCAACACCTCCCACGGGACCAATGTAACTCATAGGAACTGACCCCGCAGCCGCGGGACTCCCGATTTGAGAATACGAAGGTAATTTGCGTATTTCTAGACTTAGACAAAACATGGCGTTAGAGGGTGAAACTCGAAACAGCCCCCAAACGGCCCCGTGGGTGGCACCCAACACCTCCCACGGGACCAATGTTACTCATAGAAACTGACCCCGTAGTCGCGGGACTCTCGGTTTGAGAATACGACGATAATTTGCATATTTCTAGACTTAGGATTCAAAACATGGCGTTAGAGGGTGTGAACTCAAAATAGCCCCTGAACGTCGAATGTAACTAGTAGGGACTGACCCCGCCGCCGCGGGACTCCCGGTTTGAGAATACGATGGTAATTTGCATATTTCTAGACTTAGGCAAAACATGGCGTTAGAGGGTGACAACTCGAAACAGTGCCCGAAAGTCCCCGTGAGTGGCACCAACACCTCCCACGGGACCAATGTAACTAGTAGGAACTGACCCCGCAGCCGTGGGAATACAAGTTTGAGAATGCGACGATAATTTGGATATTTCTATACTTGGGCTTAAAAACATGGCGTTAGAGGGTGTGAACTCGAAACAGCCCCCCAACGTCCAATGTAACTAGTAGGAACAGACCCCGCAGCCGGGGGAGTCCCGGTTTGTGAATTCGACGGTAATTTGCATATTTCTAGACTTAGCTTAAAAACATGGCGTTAGAGGGTGAGTACTCAAAACAGCCCCCGAACGTTCCCGTGCATGGCACCAACACCTCCCACGGGACGAATGTAACTCGTAGGAACTGACCCCGCAGCCTTGGGACTTCCGATTTGAGAATACGAAGGTAATTTGCATATTTCTAAACCTAGGCAAAACATGGCGTTAGAGGCTGAAAACTCAAAACAGACCTCGAACGGCCCGGTGGGTGGCACCAACACCTCCCACAGGACTAATGTAACTCGTAGGGACTGACCCCGCAGCCTCTGGACTCTCGGTTTGAGAATACGATGATACTTTGCATATTTTTGACTTAGTCTAACAAACATGGCGTTAGAGGATGAGAACTTGAACCGGACCCCGAACGTCCCTGTGGGTGGCTCCAACACCTCCCACGGGACCAGTGTAACTCGTAGGAATTGAACCTGTAGCCACAGGACTGCCGGTTTGTGAATACGAAGGTAATTTTCATATTTCTAGACTTAGTCTTAAAAGCATGGCGTTAGAGTTTAAAAACTCAAAACAGCCCCCGAACAGCCCGGTGGGTGGCACCAACAACTCCCACGGGACAATGTAACTCGTAGGAATTGACCGCGCAGCCGCGGGACGCCAGGTTTGAGAATACGACGATAATTTGCATATTTCTAGACTTAGGCTAAAAAACATGGCATTAGAGGGTGAGAACTCGAAATAGCCCCCGAAAGTCCCTGTGGGTGGCACCATCACCTCCCACGGGACAAATGTAACTCATAATAGCTGACCCCGTTGTCGCGGGACTCTCGATTTGACAATACAATCTTAATTTTCATATTTATAGACTTAGGATTAAAAACATGGCGTTAGAGGTCGTGAACTCAAAACAGCCCCCGAACGTCCAATGTAACTCGTAGAAACTGAACCCGCAGCCGCGGGACTCCCGGTTTGAGAATACGACGATAATTTGCATATTTCTAGACTTAGGCTTAAAAATATGGCGTTAGAGGGTGAGAACTCGAAATAGCCCCCGAACGGCCCCGTGAGTGGCACCAACACCTCCCACAGGACCAATGTAACTCATAGGAACTGACCCCACAGCCGCGGGACTTTCAGTTTGAGAATACGACGATAATTTTCATATTTCTAGACTTAGACTTAAAAACATGGCGTTAGAGGGTGAGAACTCGAAACATACCCTGAACGTCCCCTTGGGTGACACCAACACCTCCCACGGGATCAATGTAACTCGTAGGAATTGACCCCGCAGTCGCGGGACTCCCGGTTTGAGAATACGACAGTAATTTTCATATTTCCAGACTTAGGCTTAAAAACATGGTGTTAGAGGGTGAGAACTCGAAACAGCCCCCGAACGGCCCCTTGGGTGACACCAACACCTGCCACGGGACCAATGTAAATCGTAGGAACTGACCCCGCAGCCGCGGGACTCCCGGTTTGAGAATACGACTGTAATTTGCATATTTCTAGACTTAGGCTTAAAAAACGGCGTTAGTAGGTGAAAACTCAAAATAGCCCCCGAACGGCCCTGTGGTTGGCACCAACACCTCCCAAGGGACCAATATAACTCATAGGAACTGACCCCGTAGCCGCGGGACTCCCGGTTTGAGAATACGAAGGTAATTTGCGTATTTCTAGACTTAGGCAAAACATGGCGTTAGAGGGTGAAACTCGAAACAGCCCCCGAACGGCCCCGTGGGTGCCACCAACACCTCCCACGGGACCAATGTTACTCATAGGAACTGACCCCGTAGTCGCGGGACTCCCGGTTTGAGAATACGACGATAATTTGCATATTTCTAGACTTAGGATTCAAATCATGGCGTTAGAGGTTGTGAACTCGAAACAGCCCCCGAACGTCGAATGTAACTCGTAGGGACTGACCCCGCAACCGCGGGACTCCCGGTTTAAGAATGCGATGGTAATTTGCATATTTCTAGACTTAGGCAAAACATGGCGTTAGAGGGTGACAACTCGAAACAGTGCCCGAACGTCCCCGTGAGTGGCACCAACACCTCCCACGGGACCAATGTAACTCGTAGGAACTGACCCCGTAGTCGTGGGACTACAAGTTTGAGAATACGATGATAATTTGGATATTTCTATACTTGGCCTTAAAAACAAGGCGTTAGAGGGTGTGAACTCGAAACAGCCCCCCAACGTCCAATGTAACTAGTAGGAACAGACCCCGCAGCCGGGGGAGTCCCGGTTTGAGAATACGACGATAATTTGCATATTTCTAGACTTAGCTTAAAAACATGGCGTTAGAGGGTGAGAACTCAAAACATCCCCCGAACGTTCCCGTGCATGGCACCAACACCTCCCTGGGGACGAATGTAACTCGTAGGAACTGACCCCGCAACCTTGGAACTTCCGATTTGAGAATACGAAGGTAATTTGCATATTTCTAAACCTAGGCAAAACATGGCATTAGAGGCTGAAATCTCAAAACATACCCCGAACGGCCCGGTGGGTGGCACCAACACCTCCCATGGGACTAATGTAACTCCTAGGGACTGACCCCACAGCCGCTGGACTCCCGGTTTGAGAATACGATGACACTTTGCATATTTTTGTCTTAGTCTTAAAAACATGGTGTTAGAGTATGAGAACTCGAAACGGTCCCCGAACGTCCCTGTGGGTGGCTCCAACACCTCCCACGGGACCAATGTAACTCGTAGGAATTGAACCCATAGCCGCGGGACTCCCGGTTTGAGAATACGAAGGTAATTTTCATATCTCTTGACTTAGTCTTAAAAATATGGCGTTAGAGTTTGAAAACTCAAAACAGCCCCCGAACAGCCCGGTGGGTGGCACCAACACCTCCCACGGGACAATGTAACTCGTAGGAATTGACCCCGCAGCCGCGGGACGCCCGATTTGAGAATACGATGATAATTTTCATATTTCTAGACTTAGGCTTAAAAACATGGCATTAGAGGGTGAGAACTCGAAATAGCCCCCGAACGTCCCTGTGGGTGGCACCAACACCTCCCACGGGACAAATGTAACTCATAATAACTGACTCCGTAGTCGTGGGACTCCCGGTTTGAGAATACGATCATAATTTTCATATTTCTAGACTTAGGATTAAAAACATGGCGTTAGAGGTCGTGAACTCGAAACAGCCCCCGAACGTCCAATGTAACTCGTAGAAATTCAACCCGCAGCCACGGGACTCCTGGTTTGAAAATACGACGATAATTTGCATATTTCTAGATTTAGGCTTAAAAATATGGCGTTAGAGGGTGAGAACTCGAAGTAGCCCCCGAACGGCCCCGTGAGTGGCACCAAGACCTCCCACAGGACCAATGTAACTCATAGGAACTTACCCCACAGCCGCGGCGGTTTGAGAATACGACGATAATTTGCATATTTCTGGACTTAGTCTTAAAAACATGGCGTTAGAGGGTGAGAACTCGACACAGCCCCTGAACGTCCCCTTGGGTGACACCAACACCTCCCACGAAACCAATATAACTCGTAGGAACTGACCCCGCAGTCGCGGGACTCCCGGTTTGAGAATACGACTATAATTTACATATTTCTAGACTTAGGCTTAAAAAACGGCATTAGTAGGTGAAAACTCAAAACAGCCCCCGAACGGCCCTATGGTTGTCACCAACACCTCCCACGGGACCAATGTAACTCATAGGAACTGACCCCGCAGTCGCGGGACTCCAGGTTTGAGAATACGAAGGTAATTTGCATATTTCTAGACTTAGGCAAAACGATGACGTTAAAGGGTGAAACTCGAAACAGCCCCCGAACGGCCCCGTAGGTGACACCAACACCTCCCACGGGACCAATGTTACTCATAGGAACTGACCCCGTAGTCGCGGGACTCCCGGTTTGAGAATACGACGATAATTTCCATATTTCTAGACTTAGGATTCAAAACACGGCATTAGAGGTTGTGAACTCGAAACAACCCCCGAACGTCGAATGTAACTCGTAGGGACTGACCCCGCAGTCGCGGGACTCCCTGTTTGAGAATGCGATGGTAATTTGCATATTTCTAAACTTAAGCAAAACAGGGCGTTAGAGGGTGAAAACTCGAAACAACCCTCGAAAGTCCCCGTGAGTGGCACCAACACCTCCCACGGGACCAATGTAACTCCTAGGAACTGACCCCGCAGCCGTGGGACTACAAGTTTGAGAATACGACGATAATTTGGATATTTCTATACTTGGGATTAAAAACATGGCGTTAGAGGGTGTGAACTCGAAATAACCCCCCAACGTCCAATGTAACTAGTAGGAACAGACCCCGCAGCCGGGGGAGTCCCGGTTTGTGAATACGACGATAATTTGCATATTTCTAGACTTAGCTTAAAAACATGGAGTCAGAGGGTGAGAACCCAAAACAACCCCCGAACGTTCCCGTGCATGGGACCAACACCTCCCACGGGACGAATGTAACTCGTAGGAACTGACCCCGCAGCCTTGGGACTTCCGATTTGAGAATACGAAGGTAATTTGCATATTTCTAAACCTAGGCAAAAGATGGCATTAGAGGCTGAAATCTCAAAACAGACCCCGAACGACCCGGTGGGTGGAAACAACACCTCCCATGGGACTAATGTAACTCCTAGGGACTGACCCCGCAGCCGCTGGACTCCCGGTTTGAGAATACGATGATACTTTGCATATTTTTGACTTAGTCTTAAACATGGCGTTAGAGTATGAGAACTCAAAACGGACCCCGAACGTCCCTGTGGGTGGCTCCAACACCTCCCACGGGACCAATGTAACTCGTAGGAATTGAACCCGTAGCTGCGGGACTCCCGGTTTGAGAATACGAACGTAATTTTCATATTTCTAGACTTAGTCTTAAGAACATGGCGTTAGAGATTGAAAACTCAAAACAGCACCCGAACAGCCCGGTGGGTGGCACCAACACCTTCCACGGGACAATGTAACTCGTAGGAATTGACCCCGCTGCCTCGGGATGCCCGATTTGAGAATACGACGATAATTTGCATATTTCTAGACTTAGGCTTAAAAACATGGCATTAGAGGGTGAGAACTCGAAATAGCTCCCGAACGTCCCTGTGGGTGGCACAAACACCTCCCACGGGACAAATGTAACTCATAATAACTGACCCCGTAGTCGCGAGACTCCCAGTTTGAGAATACGATCATAATTTGCATATTTATAGGCTTAGGATTAAAAACATGGCGTTAAAGGTCGTGAACTCGAAACAGCCCCCGAACGTCCAATGTAACTTGTATAAAATTGAACCCGCAGCCGCTGGACTCCCGGTTTGAGAATACGACGGTAATTTGCATATTTCTAGACTTAGGCTTAAAAATATGGCGTTAGAGGGTGAGAACTCTAAGTAGCCCCCGAACGGCCCCGTGAGTGGCACCAACACCTCCCACAGGACCAATGTAACTCATAGGAACTTACCCCACAGCCGCGGCGGTTTGAGAATACGACGATAATTTGCATATTTCTGGACTTAGTCTTAAAAACATGGCGTTAGAGGGTGAGAACTCGACACAACCCCTGAACGTCCCCTTAGGTGACACCAACACCTCCCACGGGACCAATGTAACTCGTAGGAACTGACCCCGCAGTCGCGGGACTCCCGGTTTGAGAATACGACAGTAATTTTCATATTTCTAGACTTAGGCTTAAAAACATAGCGTTAGAGGGTGAGAACTCGAAACAGCCCCCGAACGGCCCTTTGGGTGACACCAACACCTGCCACGGGACCAATGTAAATCGTAGGAACTGACCCCACAGCCGCGGGACTCCCAGTTTGAGAATACGACTATAATTTGCATATTTCTAGACTTAGGCTTAAAAAACGGCGTTAGTAGGTGAAAACTCAAAACAGCCCCCGAACGGCCCTGTGGTTGGCACCAACACCTCCCACGGGACCAATGTAACTCATAGGAACTGACCCCGTGGCCACGGGACTCCCGGTTTGAGAATACGAAGGTAATTTGCGTATTTCTAGACTTAGGCAAAACATGGCGTTAGAGGGTGAAACTCGAAACAGCCCCCGAACGGCCCCGTGGGTGGCACCAACGCCTCCCACGGGACCAATGTTACTCATAGGAACTAACCCCGTAGTCACGGGACTCCCGGTTTGAGAATACGATGATAATTTGCATATTTCTATACTTAGGATTCAAAACATGGCGTTAGAGGTTGTGAACTCGAAATAGCCCCCGAACGTCGAATGTAACTCATAGGGACTGACCCCGCAGTCGCGGGACTCCCGGTTTGAGAATGTGATGGTAATTTGCATATTTTTAGACTTAGGGAAAACATGGCGTTAGAGGGTGAAAACTCGAAATAGCCCCCGAAAGTCCCCGTGAGTGGCACCAACACCTCCCACGGGACCAATATAACTCGTAGGAACTGACCCCGCAGCTGTGGGACTACAAGTTTGAGAATACGACGATAATTTGGAGATTTCTATACTTGGGCTTAAAAACATGGCGTTAGAGGGTGTGAACTCGAAACAGCCCCCCAACGTCCAATGTAACTAGTAGGAACACACCCCGCAGCCGGGGGAGTCCCGGTTTGAGAATACGACGGTAATTTGCATATTTCTAGACTTAGATTAAAAACATGGCGTTAGAGGGTGAGAGCTCAAAATAGCCCCAGAACGTTCCCGTGCATGGAACCAACACCTCCCACGGGACGAATGTAACTCGTAGGAACTGACCCCACAGCCTTGGGACTTCCGATTTGAGAATACGAAGGTAATTTGCATATTTCTAGACCTAGGCAAAACATGGCGTTATAGGCTGAAAATTCAAAACAGACCCCGAATGGCTCGGTGGGTGCCACCAACACCTCCCACGGGACTAGTTTAACTCGTAGAGACTGACCCCGAAGCCGCTGGACTCCCGGTTTGAGAATACGATGATACTTTGCATATTTTTGACTTAGTCTTAAAAACATGGCGTTAGAGGATGAGAACTCAAAACGGACCCCCAACGTCCCTGTGGGTGACTCCAACACCTCCCACGGGACCAATGTAACTGGTAGGAATTGAACCCATAGCCGCGGGACTCCCGGTTTGAGAATACGAAGGTAATTTTCATATTTCTAGACTTAGTCTTAAAAACATGGCGTTAGAGTTTGAAAACTCAAAACAGCCCCCGAACAGCCCGGTGGGTGGCACCAACACCTCCCACGGGACAATGTAACTCGTAGGAATTGACCCCGCAGCCGCGGGATGCCCGTTTTGAGAATACGATGATAATTTTCATATTTTTAGACTTAGGCTTAAAAACATGGCATTAGAGGGTGAGAACTCGAAATAGCCCCCGAACGTCCCTGTTGGTGGCACCAACACCTCCCACGGGACAAATGTAACTCATAATAACTGACCCCATAGTCGCGGGACTCTCGGTTTGAGAATACGATCATAATTTTTATATTTCTAGACTTAGGATTAAAAACATGGCGTTAGAGGTCGTGAACAGCCCCCGAACGTCCAATGTAACTCGTAGAAATTGAACCCGCAGCCGCGGGACTCCCGATTTGAGAATACGACGGTAATTTGCATATTTCTAGACTTAGGCTTAAAAATATGGCGTTAGAGGGTGATAGCTCGAAGTAGCCCACGAATGGCCCCGTGAGTGGCACCAACACCTCCCACAGGACCAATGTAACTCATAGGAACTTACCCCACAGGCGCGGTGGTTTGAGAATACGACGATAATTTGCATATTTCTAGACTTAGGCTTAAAAACATGGCGTTAGAGGGTGAGAACTCGAAACAGCACCTGAACATCCCCTTGGGTGACACCAACACCTCCCACGGGACCAATGTAACTCGTAGGAACTGACCCCGCAGTCGCGGGACTCCCAGTTTGAGAATACGACAGTAATTTTCATATTTCTAGACTTAGGCTTAAAAACATGGCGTTAGAGGGTGAGAACTCGAAACAGCCCCCGAACGGCCCCTTGGGTGACACCAACACCTGCCACAGGACCAATGTAAATTGTAGGAACTGACCCCGCAACCGCCGGACACCCGGTTTGAGAATACGACTATATTTTGCATATTTCTAGACTTAGGCTTAAAAAACGGGATTAGTAGGTGAAAACTCAAAACAGCCCCCGAACGGCCCTGTAGTTGGCACCAACACCTCCCACGGGACCAATGTAACTCATAGGAACTGACCCCGCAGTCGCGGGACTCCCGGTTTGAGAATACGAACGTAATTTGCATATTTCTAGACTTAGGCAAAACATGGCGTTAGAGGGTGAAACTCGAAATAGCCCCCGAACGGCCCCGTGGGTAGCACCAACGCCTCCCACGGGACCAATGTTACTCATAGGAACTGACCCCGTAGTCGCGGGACTCCCGGTTTGAGAATACGATGATAATTTGCATATTTCTAGACTTAGGATTCAAAACATGGCGTTAGAGGTTGTGAACTCGAAACGGCCCCCGAACGTCGAATGTAACTCGTAGGGACTGAACCCGCAGCCGCGGGACTCCCGATTTGAGAATGCGATGGTAATTAGCATATTTCTAGACTTAGGCAAAACATGGCGTTAGAGGGTGAAAACTCGAAACAGCCCCCGAAAGTCCCCGTGAGTGGCACCAACACCTCCCACGGGACGAATGTAACTCGTAGGAACTGACCCCGCAGCCGTGGGACTACAAGTTTGGTAATAAGATGATAATTTGGATATTTCTATACTTGGGCTTAAAAACATGGCGTTAGAGGGTGTGAACTCGAAACAGCCCCCCAACGTCCAATGTAACTAGTAGGAATAGACCCCGCAGTCGGGGGAGTCCCGGTTTGAGAATACGAAGGTAATTTGCACATTTCTAGACTTAGCTTAAAAATATGGCGTTAGAGGGTGAGAGCTCAAAACAGCCCCCGAACGTTCCCGTGCATGGAACCAACACCTCCCACGGGACGAATGTAACTCGTAGGAACTGACCCCACAGCCTTGGGAATTCCGATTTGAGAATACGAAGGTAATTTGCATATTTCTAGACCTAGGCAAAACATGGTGTTAGAGGCTAAAAAATCAAAACAGACCCCGAACGGCTCGGTGGGTGGCACCAACACCTCCCACGGGACTAATGTAACTCGTAGGGACTGACCCCGAAGCCGCTGGACTCCCGTTTTGAGAATACGATGATAATTTGCATATTTTTGACTTAGTCTTAAAAACATGGCGTTAGAGGATGAGAACTCGAAACGGACCCCGAACGTCCCTGTGGGTGGCTCCAACACCTCCCACGGGACCAATGTAACTCGTAGGAATTGAACCCATAGCCGCGGGACTCCCGGTTTGAGAATACGAAGGTAATTTTTATATTTCTAGACTTAGTCTTAAAAACATGGCGTTAGAGTTTGAAAACTCAAAACAGCCCCAGAATAGCCCGGTGGGTGGCACCAACACCTCCCACGGGACAATGTAACTCGTAGGAATTGACCCCGCAGCCACGGGATGCCCGGTTTGAGAATACGACAATAATTTGCATATTTGTAGACTTAGGCTTAAAAACATGGCATTAGAGGGTGAGAACTCGAAATAGTCCCCGAACGTCCCTATGGATGGCACCAACACCTCCCACGGGACAAATGTAACTCATAATAACTTACCCCGTAGTCGCGGGACTCCTGGTTTGAGAATACGATCATAATTTTCATATTTCTAGACATAGGATTAAAAACATGGCGTTAGAGGTCGTGAACTCGAAACAGCCCCCGAACGTCCAATGTAACTCGTAGAAACTGAACCCGCAGCCTCGGGATTCCCGGTTTGAGAATACGGCGGTAATTTGCATATTTCTAGACTTAGGCATAAAAATATGGCATTAGAGGGTGGGAACTCAAAATAGCACCCGAACGGCCCCGTGAGTGGCACCAACACCTCCCACAGGACCAATGTAACTCATAGGAACTGACCCCATAGTCGCGGGACTTTCGGTTTGAGAATACGATAATAATTTGCATATTTCTAGACTTACGCTTAAAAACATGGCGTTAGAGGGAGAGAACTCAAAACAGCCCCCGAACGTCCTATGTAACATGTAGGAACTGACCCCGCAGCCGCGGGACTCCCGGTTTGAGAATACGACGGTAACTTGCATATTTCTAGAGTTAGGCTTAAAAACATGGCGTTAGAGGGTGAGAACTCGAAATTGCCCCCGAACGTCCCCTTGGGTGACACCAACACCTTCCACGGGACCAATGTAAATCGTAGGAACTGACCCCGCAGCCGCGGGACTCCCGGTTTGAGAATATGACGATAATTTGCACATTTCTAGACTGAGGCTTAAAAAACGGCATTAGTAGGTGAAACCTCAAAACAGCCCCCGAACGGCCCTGTGGTTGGCACCAACACCTCCCATGATATCAATGTAACTCATAGGAACTAACCCCGCAGCCGCGAGACTCCTGATTTGAGAATATGAAGGTAATTTGACTATTTCTAGACTTAGGCAAAACATGGCGTTAGAGGGTGAAAACTCGAAACAGCTCCCGAACGGCCCCGTGGGTGGCACCAACACCTCCTACGGGACCAATGTAACTCATAGGAACTTAACCCGTAGTCACCGTACTCCTGGTTTGAGAATACGATGATAATTTGCATATTTCTAGACTTAGGATTAAAAACATGGCGTTAGAGGTTGTGAACTCGAAACAGCCCCCGAACGTTCAATGTAACTCGTAGCAACTGACCCCGCATCCGCGGGACTCCCGGTTTGAGAATACGACGGTAATTTGCGTATTTCTAGACTTAGGCTTAAAAACATGGCGTTAGAGGGTGAGAACTCAAAACCGCCCCCGAACGTCCCCGTGGGTGGCACCAACACCGTAGGAACTGACCCCGCTACCGTGGGACTCCCGGTTTGAGAATACGAAGGTAATTTGCATACTTTTAGACTTAGTCAAAACATGGCGTTAGAGGGTGGAAACTCGAAACAGCCCCCGAATGTTCCCATGAGTGGCACCAACACCTCCCACAGGACCAATGTAATTCGTAGGAATTGACCCCGCAGCCGTGGGACTACCAGTTTGATAATACGATGATAATTTGAATATTTCTATACTTAGGCTTAAAAACATGACGTTAGAGGGTGAGAACTCGAAACGTCCCCCAAACGTCCCTGTGGGTGGCTCCAACACCTCCCACGGGACCAATGTAACTCGTAGGAACTGAATCCGCAGCCGTGGCACTCCGGATTTGAGAAAACGAACGTAATTTGCATATTTCTAGACTTAGTCTTAAAAACATGGTGTTAGAGGGTGAAAACTCAAATCAGCACCCGAACGGCCCCGTGGGTGGCACCAATACCTCCCACGGGATAATGTAACTCGTGGGAACAAACCCCGCAGCCGCTGGACTCTCGATTTGAGAATACGACGATAATTTGCATATTTCTAGACTTAGGACTAAAAACATGGCGTTAGAGGGTGAGAACTCGAAACAGCCCCTGAACGTCCTATCTAACTCGTAGGAACTGACCTCGCAGCCGTGGGACTCCCGGTTTGAGAATACGATGGTAATTTGCATATTTCTAGATTTAGTCTTAAAAACATGGTGTTAGAGGGTGAGAACTCGAAATAGCCCCCGAACGTCCCCTTGGGTGACACCAACACCTCCCACGGGACCAATGTAACTCGTAGGAACTGACCCCTCAGTCGTAGGACTCCTGGTTTTAGAATACGATGATAATTTTCATATTTCTAGACCTAGGCTTAAAAACATGGCGTTAGAGGGTGAGAACTCGAAACAGCCCACGAACGGCCCCTTG
The DNA here is from genome assembly GCA_949130495.1 of Sambucus nigra. NCBI lineage: Eukaryota > Viridiplantae > Streptophyta > Magnoliopsida > Dipsacales > Adoxaceae > Sambucus > Sambucus nigra. The sequence goes on along the minus strand of OX422224.1, from coordinate 187,927,327 downwards.
GGTGCACCAACACCTTCCACGGGACCAATGTAAATCGTAGAAACTGACCCCGCAGCCGCGGGACTTCCGGTTTGAGAATACGACGATAATTTGAATTTTACTAGACATAGGCTTAAAAACATGGCGTTAGAGGGTGAGAACTCGAAACAGCCCCTGAACGTCCCTGCGGGTGGCACCAACACCTCCCACGGAACAAATGTAACTCGTAGGATATGACCCCGCTACCGTGGGACTCCCGGTTTGAGAATACGACGGTAATTTTCATATTTCTAGACTTAGGTTTAAAAACTTTGCGTTAGAGGGTGAAAACTTGAAACCGCCCCCGAACGTCTCCGTGGGTGGCACCAACACCTCCCACGGGACCAATGTAACTTGTAGGAACTGACCCCGCAGCCATGGGACTCCCGATTTGAGAATACGAAGGTAATTTGTATATTTTTAGACATGGCAAAACATTACGTTAGAGGGTGAAAACTCAAAACAACCCCCAAACGTCCCCCGGAGTGGCACCAACACCTCCCACGGGACCAATGTAACTCGTAGGAACTGACCCCACAGCCGTGGGCCTAAAAGTTTGAGAATACGATGGTAATTTGGATATTTCTAGACTTAGGCTTAAAAACATGGCGTTAGAGGGTGAGAACTCGAAACAGCCCCCGAACGTCCAATGTAACTCGTAGGAACTGACCCCGCAGCCGCGAGACTCCCGGTTTAAGAATACGACGGTAATTTGCTTATTTTTAGACTTAGGCTTAAAAACATGGCGTTAGAGGGTGAGAACTCGAAATAACCCCCGAACGTCCCCTTGGGTGACACCAACACCTCCCACGGGACCAATATAACTCGTAGGAACTGACCCCGCAATCGCGGGACTCCCAGTTTGAGAATACGACGGTAATTTTCATATTTCTAGACATAGGCTTAGAAACAACATTAGTGGGTAAAAACTTGAAACATCCCCCGAACAGACCCGTGGGTGGCACCAACACCTCCCACGGGACCAATGTAACTCGTAGGCACTGACCCCACACCCGCGGGGCTCCCGGTTTGAGAATACGTAGGTAATTTGCATATTTTTAGACTTAGGCATAAAAACATGGCGTTAGAGGGTGATATCTCGAAACAGCCCCCGAACGGCCCCTTGGATGACACCAACACCTGCCACGGGACCAATGTAAATCGTAGGAACTGACCCCGTAGCCGCGGGACTCCTGGTTTGAGAATACGACGGTAAGTTGCATATTTCTCGACTTAGCCTTAAAAACATGGCCTTAGAGGGTGGGAACTCGAAACAGCCCCTGAACGTCCTCCTAGGTGGCTCCAATACCCCCCACGGGACCAATGTAACTTGTTTGAACTGACCCCGAAGCCACGAGATTCCCGATTTGAGATACGACGGTAATTTGTATATTTCTAGAATTAGGCTTAAAAACAAGACGTTAGAGGGTGAACTCTGAAAACAGACCCCTCTCGGCCCCGTGGGTGGCACCAACACCTCCCACGGGACCAATGTAACTCATAGGAACTGAACCCTCAGCCGCGGGACTCTCGGTTTGAGAATATGATAATAATTTGCATATTCATATACTTAGGCTTGAAAACATGGCGTTAGAGGGTGAGAACTCGAAACAACCCCCGAACGTCCCCATAGGTGGCACCAACACCTCCTACGGGACCAATGTAACTCGTAGGAACTGACCCCGCGGCCGTGGGACACCCGGTTTGAGAATACGAAGGTAATTTGCATTTTTTTATACTTAGGCAAAACATGGCGTTAGAGGGTGAAAACTTCGAAACAGCCCCCCAACGTCCCTGTGAGTTTCACCAACACCTCCCACGGGACCAATGTAACTCATTGGAACTGACCCCACAGTCGCGGGACTCCCGGTTTCAGAATATGTAAGTAATTTGCATATTTTAGACTTAGGCTTAAAAACATGGCGTTAGAGGGTGAGAACTCAAAATAGCCCCGAACGGCCCGGTGGGTGGCCCTAACACCTCCCAAAGGACCAATGTAACTCATAGGAACTGACCCCGTAGTCACGGGACTCCGAGTTTGAGAATTCGACGATAATTCGCATATTTGTAGACTTAGGCTTAAAAAGATTGCGTTAGAGGGTGAGAAATCGAAATAGCCCCAGAACGTCCAATGTAACTCGTAGGAACTGACCCCGCAGCCGCGGGACTCCCGATTCGAGAATACGACGGTAATTTGCATATTTCTAGACTTAAGCTTAAAAACATGAAGTTAGAGGTTGAGAACTCGAAACAGCCCCCGAACGTCCCCTTGGGAGACACCAACACCTCCCCCGGGACCAATGTAACTCATAGGAACTGACCCCGCAGTCGCGGTACTCCCGGTTTGAGAATACGAAGGTAATTTTCATATTTCTAGACTTAGGCGTAAAAACAAAATTAGTGGGTGAAAATTTGAAACAGCCCCCGAACAGCCCCGTGGGTGGCACCAACACCTCCCATGGGACAAATGTAATTCTTAGGAACTGACCCCGGAGCCGCGGGACTCCCGGTTTGAGAAGACGTAGGTAATTTACATATTCTTAGACTTAGGCTTAAAAATATGGCGTTAGAGGGTGAGAACTCAAAACAGCCCCCGAACGGCCCCTTGGGTGACACCAACACCTGCCACGGGAACAATGTAAATCGTAGGAACTGACCTTGCAGCCGCGGGACTCCCAGTTTGAGAATACGACGATAATTTGCATATTTCTAGACTTAGGCTTGAAAACATGGCCTTAGAGGGTGGGAACTCGAAACAGCCCCCGAGCGTCCCCGTGGGTGGCTCCAATACCCCCCACAGGACCAATGTAACTTGTTTGAACTGACCCCGCAGCCACGGGATTCCCGGTTTGAGATACGAAGGTAATTTGTATATTTCTAGAATTAGGCTTAAAAATAAGACGTTAGCGGGTGAAAGTCGAAACAGACCCCTCTCGGCCCCGTGGGTGGCACCAACACATCCCACGGGACCAGTGTAACTCATAGGAACTGAACACTCAAACGCGGGACTCTCGGTTTGAGAATATGATAACAATTCGCATATTTATAGACTTAGGCTTGAAAACATGGCGTTAGAGGGTGAGAACTCGAAACAGCACCCAAACGTCCCCGTAGGTGGCACCAACACCTCCTACGGGACCAATGTAACTCGTAGAAACTAACCCTGCAGCCGCGGGACACCCGGTCTGAGAATAGGAAGGTAATTTGTATATTTTTATACTTAGGCAAAACACGATGTTAGAGGGTGAAAACTCGAAACAGCCCCCCAACGTCCCCGTGAGTTGCACCAACACCTCCCACGGGACCAATGTAACTCGTAGGAACTGACCCCGCAGCCGCGGGACCACCAGTTTGAGAATATGATGATAATTTGCATGGCATTAGAGGTTGAGAACTCGAAACAGACCCCGAATGGCCCCGTGGGTGGCACCAACTGCTCCCACCGGACCAATGTAACTCATAGGAACTGACCCCGTCGCCGCGGGACTTTCGGTTTGATAATACGACGCTAATTTGCATAATTCTAAACTTAGGCTTAAAAACATGGCGTTAAAGGGTGAGAACTCAAAATAACTCCCGAACGTCCTCGTGGGTGGCACCAACACCTCCCACGGGATCAATGTAACTCGTAGGAACTGACCCCGCCGTCTCGGGACTCCCGATTTGAGAATACGACGGTAATTTTCATATTTTTGGACTAAGGCTTAAAAACGGCGTTAGTTGGTGAAAATTGAAACAGCCCCCGAACGGCCCTGTGGGTGGCTCCAACACCTCCCACGTGACCAATGTAACTTGTAGGAACTGAACCCGCAGCCTCGGGACTCCTGGTTTGAGAATACGTAGGTAATTTGCATATTTCTTTACTTAGGATTAAAAAAATGGCATTAGAGGGTGAGAACTTGAAACAACCCCCGAAACGGCCCGGTGGGTGGCCCCAATACCTCCCACGGGACCAATGTAACTCGTAGGAACTGACCCCGCAGCCGCGGGACTCCCGATTTGAGAATACGACGATAATTTGCATATATATAGACTTAGGCTTAAAAACATGGAGTTAGAGGGTGAGAACTCGAAACCGCCCCCGAACATCGACGTGGGTGGCACCAACACCTCCCATGGGACCAATGTAACTCATAAAAACTGACCCCACAGCTGCGGGACTCCCGATTTGAGAATACGAAGGTTATTTTGATATTTCTAGACTTAGGCAAAACATGGCGTTAGAGGGTGAAAACTTGAAACATCCCCCGAACGGCCCCGTGGGTGGCACCAACACCTCCCACGGGACCAATATAAGTCATAGGAACTGGCCCCATAGTCGCGGGACTCCCAGTTTGAGAATACGACGATAATTAGCATATTTCTAGACTTAGGCTTTAAAATATTGCGTTAGAGGGTGAGAACTCGAAATAGCCCCCGAACATCCAATGTAACTCGTAGGAACTGACCTCGCAGCCGCGGGACTCTCGGTTTGAGAATACGACGGTAATTTGCATATTTCTAGACTTAATCTTAAAAACATGGCGTTAGAGGGTGAGAACTCGAAACAGCCCCCGAACGTCCCCTTGGGTGACACCAAAACCTCCCACGGGACCAATGTAACTCGTAGCAACTGACCCCGCAGCCGCGGGACTACCGATTTGAGAATACGACTATAATTTACATATTTCTATACCTATGCTTAAAAACATGGTGTTAGAGGGTGAGAACTCAAAAAAGCACCCGAACGCCACTGTGGGTGGCACCAACACGTCCCACGGGACCAATGTAACTCGTTGGAACTGACCCCGCAGTCGCGGGACTCCCGGTTTCAGAATACGTAGGTAATTTGCATAATTTAGACTTAGGCTTAAAAACATGGCATTAGAGGGTGAGAACTCGAAATAGCCCCGAACGGCCCGGTGGGTGGCCCCAACACCTCCCAAGGGACCAATGCAACTCATAGGAACTGACCCCGTAGTCACGGGACTACCGGTTTGAGAATTCGACAATAATTCGCATATTTCGGGACTTAGGCTTAAAAACATTGCGTTAGAGGGTGAGAACTCGAAATAGCCCCCGAACGTCCAATGTAACTCGTAGGAACTGACCCCGCAGCCGCGGGACTCCCGATTTGAGAATACGACGGTAATTTTCATATTTCTAGACTTAAGCTTAAAAACATGGCGTTAGAGGTTGAGAACTCGAAACAGCCCCCGAACGTCCCCTTGGATGACACCAACACCTCCCACGGGACCAATGTAACTCGTAGGAACTGACCCCGCAGTCACGGGACTCCTGGTTTGAGAATACGAAGGTAATTTTCATATTTCTAGACTTAGGCTTAAAAACGACATTAGTGGGTGAAAATTTGAAACAGCCCCCGAACGGCCCCATGGGTGGCACCAACACCTCCCACGGGACCAATGTAATTCGTAGGAACTGACCCCAGAGCCGCGGGAATACCGCTTTGAGAATACGTAGGTAATTTGCATATTCTTAGACTTAGGCTTAAAAATATGGCGTTAGAGGGTGAGAATTCGAAACAGCCCCCGAACGGCCCCATGGGTGACACCAACACCTGCCACGGGAACAATGTAAATCGTAGGAACTGACCTTGCAGCCGCGGGACTCCCAGTTTGATAATACGACGATAATTTGCTTATTTCTAGACTTAGGCCTAAAAACATGCCCTTAGAGGGTGGGAACTCGAAAAAAACCCCGAGCGTCCCCGTGGGTGGCTCCAATACCCCCCACAGGAACAATGTAACTTGTTTGAACTGACCCCACAGCCACGGGATTCCCGGTTTGACATACGAAGGTAATTTGAATATGTCTAGAATTAGGCTTAAAAATAAGACGTTAGAGGGTGAAAACTCGAAACCTACCCCTCTCGGCCCCGTGGGTGGCACCAACACATCCCACGGGACCAAAGTAACTCATAGGAACTGAACCCTCAAACGCGGGACTCTCGGTTTCAGAATATGATAATAATTTGCATATTTCTAGACTTATGTTTGAAAACATGGCGTTAGAGGGTGAGAACTCGAAACAGCACCCAAACGTCCCCGTAGGTGGCACCAACACCTCCTACGGGACCAATATAACTCATAGGAACAGACCCTGCAGCCGCGGGACACCCGATATGAGAATAGGAAGGTAATTTGCATATTTTTATACTTAGGCAAAACACGAGGTTAGAGGGTGAAAACTCGAAACAGCCCCCCAACGTCCCCGTGAGTTGCACCAACACCTCCCACGGGACCAATGTAACTCGTAGGAACTGACCCCGCAGCCGCGGGACCACCAGTTTGAGAATATGTTGATAATTTGCATATTTCTAGACTTTGGCGTAAAAACATGGCGTTAGAGGTTGATTACTCGAAACAGACCCCGAATGGCCCCGTGGGTGGCACCAATAGCTCCCATGGGACCAATGTAGCTCATAGGAACTGACCCCGCAGCCGCGGGACTTCCAGTTTGATAATACGACGATAATTTGCATAATTCTAGACTTTGGCTTAAAACGTGGCGTTAGAGGGTGAGAACTCGAAACAGCGCCCGAACGTCCTCGTGGGTGACACCAACACCTCCCACGGGATCAATGTAACTCGTAGGAACTGACCCCGCAGTCGCGGGACTCCCGGTTTGAGAATACGATGGTAATTTTCATTTTTTTCGACTAAGGCTTAAAAACGGCGTTAGTTGGTGAAAAATTGAAACACCCCCCGAACGGTCCTGTGGGTGGCACCAACACCTCCCAAGGGACCAATGTAACTTGTAGGAACTGAACCCGCAGCCTCGGGACTCCTGGTTTGAGAATACGTAAGTAATTTGCATATTTCTAGACTTAGGCTTAAAAAAATTGCATTAGAGGGGGAGAACTCGAAACAACCCCCGAACGGCCCAGTGGGTGGCCCCAATACCTCCCACGGGCCCAATGTAACTCGTAGGAACTGACCCCGCAGTCGCGGGACTCCCGATTTGAGAATACGATGATAATTTGCATATATAGAGACTTAGGCTTAAAAACATGGCGTTAGAGGGTGAAACTCGAAACCGCCCCCGAACGTCCACGTGGGTGGCACCAACACCTCCCACGGGACCAATGTAACTCATAGAAACTGACCCCGTAGCTGCAGGACTCCCGGTTTGCGAATACGAAGTCAATTTTGATATTTCTAGACTTAGGCAAAACATGGCGTTAGAGGGTGAAAACTCGAAACAGCCCCCGAACGGCCCCGTGGGTGGCACCAACACGTCCCACGGGACCAATGTAAGTCATAGGAACTGACCCCGTAGTTGCGGGACTCCCAGTTTGAGAATACGATGATAATTAGCATATTTCTAGATTTAGGCTTAAAAACATTGCGTTAGAGGGTGAGAACTCGAAATAGGCCCCGAACGTCCAATGTAACTCGTAGGAACTGACCCGCAACCGCGGGACTCTCGGTTTGAGAATATGACGGTAATTTTCATATTTCTAGACTTAATCTTAAAAACATGGCGTTAGAGGGTGAGAACTCGAAACAGCCCCCGAACGTCCCCTTGGGTGACACCAACACCTCCCACGGGACCAATGTAACTCGTAGGAACTGACCCCGCAGCCGCGGGACTACCGATTTGAGAATACGACTATAATTTACATATTTCTAAAAACATGGTGTTAGAGGGTGAGAACTCGAAACAGCCCCCGAACGCCACCGTGTGTGGCACCAACATGTCCCACGGGACCAATGTAACTCGTTGGAACTGACCCCGCAGTGGCGGGACTCCCGATTTCAGAATACGTAGGTAATTTGAATAATTTAGACTTAGGCTTAAAAACATGGCATTAGAGGGTGAGAACTCGAAATAGCCCCGAACGGCCCGGTGGGTGGCCCCAACACCTCCCAAGGGACCAAGGCAACTCATAGGAACTGACCCCGTAGTCACGGGACTACCGGTTTGAGAATTCGATAATAATTCGCATATTTCTGGACTTAGGCTTAAAAACATTGCGTTAGAGGGTGAGAACTCGAAATAGCCCCCGAACGTCCAATGTAACTCGTAGGAACTGACCCCGCAGCCGCGGGACTCCCTATTTGAGAATACGACGGTAATTTTAATATTTCTAGACTTAAGGTTAAAAACACGGCGTTAGAGGTTGAGAACTCGAAACAGCCCCCGAACGTCCCCTTGGGAGACACCAACACCTCCCACGGGACCAATGTAACTCGTAGGAACTGACCCCGCAGTCACGGGACTCCCGGTTTGAGAATACGAAGGTAATTTTCATATTTCTAGACTTAGGCTTAAAAACGGCATTAGTGGGTGAAAATTTGAAACGGCCCCATGGGTGGCACCAACACCACCCACGGGACCAATGTAATTCGTAGGAACTGACCCCGGAGCCGCGGGACTCCCGGTTTGAGAATACGTAGGTAATTTGCATATTCTTAGACTTAGGCTTAAAAATATGGCGTTAGAGGGTGAGAACTCGAAACAGCCCCCGAACGGCCCCTTGGGTGACACCAACACCTGCCACGGGAACAATGTAAATCGTAGGAACTGACCTTGTAGCCGCGGGACTCCCAGTTTGAGAATACGATGATAATTTGCATATTTCTAGACTTATGTTTGAAAACATGGCGTTAGAGGGTGAGAACTCGAAACAGCACCCGAACGTCCCCGTAGGTGGCACCAACACCTCCTACGGGACCAATATAACTCATAGGAACAGACCCTGCAGCCGCGGGTCACCCGGTCTGAGAATAGGAAGGTAATTTGCATATTTTTATACTTAGGCAAAACACGACGTTAGAGGGTGAAAACTCGAAACAGCCCCCCAACGTCCCCGTGAGTTGAACCAACACCTCCCACGGGACCAATGTAACTCGTAGGAACTGACCCCGCAGCCGCGGGACCACCAGTTTGAGAATATGTTGATAATTTGCATATTTCTAGACTTTGGCGTAAAAACATGGCGTTTGAGGTTGATTACTCGAAACAACCCCCGAACGGCCCGGTGGGTGGCACCAACACCTCCCACGGGACCAATCTAACTCATAGGAATTGACCTCGCAGCCGCGAGACGTTCGATTTGAGAATACGATGTGAATTTTCATATTTATAGACTTTGGCTTAAAAACATGGCGTTAGAGGGTGAGAACTCGAAACAGCCCCAGAACAGCCTCGTGGGTGGCACCAACACCTCCCCCGAGATCAATGTAACTCGTAGGAACTGACCCCGCAGTCGTGGGACTCTCGGTTTGAGAATACGATGGTAATTTTCATATTTCTTGACTTAGGCTTAAAAAAAGGTGTTAGAAGGTGAGAACTCGAAACAGCCCCCGAACGTCCCCTTGGGTGACACCAACACCTCCCACGGGACCAATGTAACTCGTAGGAACTGACCCCGTAGCCGCGGGACTACCGATTTGAGATTACGACTATAATTTACATATTTCTATACTTAGGCTTAAAAACATGGTGTTAGAGGGTGAGAACTCGAAACAGCCCCCGAACGCCACCGTGTGTGGCACCAACACGTCCCACGGGACCAATGTAACTCGTTGGAACTAACCCCGCAGTCGCGGGACTCCCGATTTCAGAATACGTAGGTAATTTGAATAATTTAGACTTAGGCTTAAAAACATGGCATTAGAGGGTGAGAACTCGAAATAGCCCCGAACGGCCCGGTGGGTGGCCCCAACACCTCCCAAGGGACCAAGGCAACTCATAGGAACTGACCCCGTAGTCACGGGACTACCGGTTTGAGAATTCGACAATAATTCGCATATTTCTGGACTTAGGCTTAAAAACATTGCGTTAGAGGGTGAGAACTCGAAATAGCCCCCGAACGTCCGATGTAACTCGTAGGAACTGACCCCGCAGCCGCGGGACTCCCTATTTGAGAATACGACGGTAATTTTAATATTTCTAGACTTAAGCTTAAAAACACGGCGTTAGAGGTTGAGAACTCGAAACAGCCCCCGAACGTCCCCTTGGGAGACACCAACACCTCCCACGGGACCAATGTAACTCGTAGGAACTGACCCCGCAGTCACGGGACTCCTGGTTTGAGAATACGAAGGTAATTTTCATATTTCTAGACTTAGGCTTAAAAACGGCATTAGTGGGTGAAAATTTGAAACGGCTCCATGGGTGGCACCAACACCACCCACGGGACCAATGTAATTCGTAGGAACTGACCCCGGAGCCGCGGGACTCCCGGTTTGAGAATACGTAGGTAATTTGCATATTCTTAGACTTAGGCTTAAAAATATGGCGTTAGAGGGTGAGAACTCGAAACAGCCCCCGAACGGCCCCTTGGGTGACACCAACACCTGCCACGGGAACAATGTAAATCGTAGGAACTGACCTTGTAGCCGCGGGACTCCCAGTTTGAGAATACGACGATAATTTGCATATTTCTAGACTTAGGCTTAAAAACATGGCGTTAGAGGTTGGGAACTCGAAACAACCCCCGAGTGTCCCCGTGGGTGGCTTCAATACCCCCCACAGGAACAATGTAACGTGTTTGAACTGGCCCCGCAGCCACGGGATTCCCAGTTTGACATACGAAGGTAATTTGAATATGTCTAGAATTAGGCTTAAAAATAAGACGTTAGAGGGTGAAAACTCGAAACATACCCCTCTCGGCCCCGTGGGTGGCACCAACACATCCCACGGGACCAAAGTAACTCATAGGAACTGAACCGTCAAACGCGGGACTCTCGGTTTGAGAATATGATAATAATTTGCATATTTCTAGACTTATGTTTGAAAACATGGCGTTAGAGGGTGAGAACTCGAAACAGCACCCGAACGTCCCCGTAGGTGGCACCAACACCTCCTACGGGACCAATGTAACTCGTAGGAACAGACCCTGCAGCCGCGGGACACCCGGTCTGCGAATAGGAAGGTAATTTGCATATTTTTATACTTAGGCAAAACACGACGTTAGAGGGTGAAAACTCGAAACAGCCCCTCAACGTCCCCGTGAGTTGCACCAACACCTCCCACGGGACCAATGTAACTCGTAGGAACTGACCCCGCAGCCGTGGGACCACCAGTTTGAGAATATGTTGATAATTTGCATATTTCTAGACTTTGGCGTAAAAACATGGCGTTAGTGGTTGAGAACTCGAAACAGACCCCGAATGGCCCCGTGGGTGGCACCAACTGCTCCCACGGGACCAATGTAGCTCATAGGAACTGACCCCGCAGCCGCGGGACTTCCGGTTTGATAATACGACGATAATTTGCAGAATACTAGACTTAGGCTTAAAACGTGGCGTTAGAGGGTGAGAACTCGAAACAGCGCCCGAACGTTTTCGTGGGTGGCACCAACACCTCCCACGGGATCAATGTAACTCATAGGAACTGACCCCCCAGTCGCAGGACTCCCGGTTTGAGAATACGATGGTAATTTTCATATTTTTGGACTAAGGCTTAAAAACGGCGTTAGTTGGTGAAAAATTGAAACACCCCCCGAACGGTCCTGTGGGTGGCACCAACACCTCCCACGGGACCAATGTTACTTGTAGGAACTGAACCCGCAGCCTCGAGAATCCTGGTTTGAGAATACGTAAGTAATTTGCATATTTCTAGACTTAGGCTTAAAAAAATGGCATTAGAGGGTGAGAACTCGAAACAACCCCCGAACGGCCCGGTGGTTGGCCCAATACCTCCCACGTGACCAATGTAACTCGTAGGAACAGACCCCGCAGTCGCGGGACTCCCGATTTGAGAATACGATGATAATTTGCATATATATAGACTTAGGCTTAAAAACATGGCGTTAGAGGGTGAAACTCGAAACCGCCCCCGAACGTCCACGTGGGTGGCACCAACACCTCCCACGGGACCAATGTAACTCATTGAAACTGACCCCGCAGCTGCGGGACTACCGATTCGAGAATACGAAGGTAATTTTGATATTTCTAGACTTAGGCAAAACATGGCGTTAGAGGGTGAAAACTCGAAACAGCCCCCGAACGGCCCCGTGGGTGGCACCAACACCTCCCACGGGACCAATGTAAGTCATAGGAATTGACCCCGTAGTCGCGGGACTCCCAGTTTGAGAATACGACGATAATTAGCATATTTCTAGACTTAGGCTTTAAAATATTGCGTTAGAGGGTGAGAACTCGAAATAGCCCCCGAACGTCCAATGTAAGTCGTAGGAACTGACCCCACAGCCGCGGGACTCTCGTTTTGAGAATACGACGGTAATTTGCATATTTTTAGACTTAATCTTAAAAACATGGCGTTAGAGGGTGAGAACTCGAAACAGCCCCCTAACGTCCCCTTGGGTGACACCAACACCACCAACGGGACCAATGTAACTCGTAGGAACTGACCCCGCAGCCGCGGGACTCCCGATTTGAGAATACGATGGTAATTTTAATATTTCTAGACTTAAGCTTAAAAACACGGCATTAGAGGTTGAGAACTCGAAACAGCCCCCGAACGTCCCCTTGGGTGGCACCAACACCTCCCACGGGACCAATGTAACTCGTAGGAACTGACCCCGCAGTCGCGGGACTCTCGGTTTGAGAATACGAAGGTAATTTTCATATTTCTAGACTTAGGCTTAAAAACGGCATTAGTGGGTGAAAATTTGAAACGGCCCCATGGGTGGCACCAACACCACCCACGGGACCAATGTAATTCGTAGGAACTGACCCCGAAGCCGCGGGACTCCCGGTTTGAGAATACGTAGGTAATTTGCATATTCTTAGACTTAGGCTTAAAAATATGGCGTTAGAGGGTGAGAACTCGAAACAGCCCCCGAACGGCCCCTTGGGTGACACCAACACCTGCCACGGGAACAATGTAAATCGTAGGAACTGACCTTGTAGCCGCGGGACTCCCAGTTTGAGAATACGATGATAATTTGCATATTTCTAGACTTAGGCTTAAAAACATGGCGTTAGAGGTTGGGAACTCGAAACAACCCCCGAGTGTCCCCGTGGGTGGCTCCAATACCCCCCACAGGAACAATGTAACGTGTTTGAACTGACCCCGCAGCCATGGGATTCCCAGTTTGACATACGAAGGTAATTTGAATATGTCTAGAATTAGGCTTAAAAATAAGACGTTAGAGGGTGAAAACTCGAAACATACCCCTCTCGGCCCCGTGGGTGGCACCAACACATCCCACGGGACCAAAGTAACTCATAGGAACTGAACCGTCAAACGCGGGACTCTCGGTTTGAGAATATGATAATAATTTGCATATTTCTAGACTTATGTTTGAAAACATGGCGTTAGAGGGTGAGAACTCGAAACAGCACCCGAACGTCCCCGTAGGTGGCACCAACACCTCCTACGGGACCAATGTAACTCGTAGGAACAGACCCTGCAGCCGCGGGACACCCGGTCTGAGAATAGGAAAGTAATTTGCATATTTTTATACTTAGGCAAAACACGACGTTAGAGGGTGAAAACTCGAAACAGCCCCTCAACGTCCCCGTGAGTTGCACCAACACCTCCCACGGGACCAATGTAACTCGTAGGAACTGACCCCGCAGCCGTGGGACCACCAGTTTGAGAATATGTTGATAATTTGCATATTTCTAGACTTTGGCGTAAAAACATGGCGTTAGTGGTTGAGAACTCGAAACAGACCCCGAATGGCCCCGTGGGTGGCACCAACTGCTCCCACGGGACCAATGTAGCTCATAGGAACTGACCCCGCAGCCTCGGGACTTCCGGTTTGATAATACGACGATAATTTGCAGAATTCTAGACTTAGGCTTAAAACGTGGCGTTAGAGGGTGAGAACTCGAAACAGCGCCCGAACGTTTTCGTGGGTGGCACCAACACCTCCCACGGGATCAATGTAACTCATAGGAACTGACCCCCCAGTCGCAGGACTCCCGGTTTGAGAATACGATGGTAATTTTCATATTTTTGGACTAAGGCTTAAAAACGGCGTTAGTTGGTGAAAAATTGAAACACCCCCCGAACGGTCCTGTGGGTGGCACCAACACCTCCCACGGGACCAATGTTACTTGTAGGAACTGAACCCGCAGCCTCGGGAATCCTGGTTTGAGAATACGTAAGTAATTTGCATATTTCTAGACTTAGGCTTAAAAAAATGGCATTAGAGGGTGAGAACTCGAAACAACCCCCGAACGGCCCGGTGGGTGGCCCAATACCTCCCATGGGACCAATGTAACTCGTAGGAACAGACCCTGCAGTCGCGGGACTCCCGATTTGAGAATACGATGATAATTTGCATATATATAGACTTAGGCTTAAAAACATGGCGTTAGAGGGTGAAACTCGAAACCGCCCCCGAACGTCCACGTGGGTGGCACCAACACCTCCCACGGGACCAATGTAACTCATTGAAACTGACCCCGCAGCTGCGGGACTCCCGATTCGAGAATACGAAGGTAATTTTGATATTTCTAGACTTAGGCAAAACATGGCGTTAGAGGGTGAAAACTCGAAACAGCCCCCGAACGGCCCCGTGGGTGGCACCAACACCTCCCACGGGACCAATGTAAGTCATAGGAATTGACCCCGTAGTCGCGGGACTCCCAGTTTGAGAATACGATGATAATTAGCATATTTCTGGACTTAGGCTTAAAAACATTGCGTTAGAGGGTGAGAACTCGAAATAGCCCCCGAACGTCCAATGTAAGTCGTAGGAACTGACCCCGCAGCCGCGGGACTCCCGGTTTGAGAATACGTAGGTAATTTGCATATTCTTAGACTTAGGCTTAAAAATATGGCGTTAGAGGGTGAGAACTCGAAACAGCCCCCGAACGGCCCCTTGGGTGACACCAACACCTGCCACGGGAACAATGTAAATCGTAGGAACTGACCTTGTAGCCGCGGGACTCCCAGTTTGAGAATACGATGATAATTTGCATATTTCTAGACTTAGGCTTAAAAACATGGCGTTAGAGGTTGGGAACTCGAAACAACCCCCGAGTGTCCCCGTGGGTGGCTCCAATACCCCCCACAGGAACAATGTAACGTGTTTGAACTGACCCCGCAGCCATGGGATTCCCAGTTTGACATACGAAGGTAATTTGAATATGTCTAGAATTAGGCTTAAAAATAAGACGTTAGAGGGTGAAAACTCGAAACATACCCCTCTCGGCCCCGTGGGTGGCACCAACACATCCCACGGGACCAAAGTAACTCATAGGAACTGAACCGTCAAACGCGGGACTCTCGGTTTGAGAATATGATAATAATTTGCATATTTCGAGACTTATGTTTGAAAACATGGCGTTAGAGGGTGAGAACTCGAAACAGCACCCGAACGTCCCCGTAGGTGGCACCAACACCTCCTACGGGACCAATGTAACTCGTAGGAACAGACCCTGCAGCCGCGGGACACCCGGTCTGAGAATAGGAAAGTAATTTGCATATTTTTATACTTAGGCAAAACACGACGTTAGAGGGTGAAAACTCGAAACAGCCCCTCAACGTCCCCGTGAGTTGCACCAACACCTCCCACGGGACCAATGTAACTCGTAGGAACTGACCCCGCAGCCGTGGGACCACCAGTTTGAGAATATGTTGATAATTTGCATATTTCTAGACTTTGGCGTAAAAACATGGCGTTAGTGGTTGAGAACTCGAAACAGACCCCGAATGGCCCCGTGGGTGGCACCAACTGCTCCCACGGGACCAATGTAGCTCATAGGAACTGACCCCGCAGCCTCGGGACTTCCGGTTTGATAATACGACGATAATTTGCAGAATTCTAGACTTAGGCTTAAAACGTGGCGTTAGAGGGTGAGAACTCGAAACAGCGCCCGAACGTTTTCGTGGGTGGCACCAACACCTCCCACGGGATCAATGTAACTCATAGGAACTGACCCCCCAGTCGCAGGACTCCCGGTTTGAGAATACGATGGTAATTTTCATATTTTTGGACTAAGGCTTAAAAACGGCGTTAGTTGGTGAAAAATTGAAACACCCCCCGAACGGTCCTGTGGGTGGCACCAACACCTCCCACGGGACCAATGTTACTTGTAGGAACTGAACCCGCAGCCTCGGGAATCCTGGTTTGAGAATACGTAAGTAATTTGCATATTTCTAGACTTAGGCTTAAAAAAATGGCATTAGAGGGTGAGAACTCGAAACAACCCCCGAACGGCCCGGTGGGTGGCCCAATACCTCCCATGGGACCAATGTAACTCGTAGGAACAGACCCTGCAGTCGCGGGACTCCCGATTTGAGAATACGATGATAATTTGCATATATATAGACTTAGGCTTAAAAACATGGCGTTAGAGGGTGAAACTCGAAACCGCCCCCGAACGTCCACGTGGGTGGCACCAACACCTCCCACGGGACCAATGTAACTCATTGAAACTGACCCCGCAGCTGCGGGACTCCCGATTCGAGAATACGAAGGTAATTTTGATATTTCTAGACTTAGGCAAAACATGGCGTTAGAGGGTGAAAACTCGAAACAGCCCCCGAACGGCCCCGTGGGTGGCACCAACACCTCCCACGGGACCAATGTAAGTCATAGGAATTGACCCCGTAGTCGCGGGACTCCCAGTTTGAGAATACGATGATAATTAGCATATTTCTGGACTTAGGCTTAAAAACATTGCGTTAGAGGGTGAGAACTCGAAATAGCCCCCGAACGTCCAATGTAAGTCGTAGGAACTGACCCCGCAGCCGCGGGACTCTCGATTTGAGAATACGACCGTAATTTGCATATTTGTAGACTTAATCTTAAAAACATGGTGTTAGAGGGTGAGAACTCGAAACAGCCCCCTAACGTCCCCTTGGGTGACACCAACACCTCCAACGGGACCAATGTAACTCGTAGGAACTGGCCCCGTAGCCGCGGGACTACCAATTTGAGAATACGACTGTAATTTACATATTTCTATACATAGGCTTAAAAACATGGTGTTAGAGGGTGAGAACTCGAAACAACCCCCGAACGCCACCGTGGGTGGCACCAACACGTCCCACGGGACCAACGTAACTCGTTGGAACTGACCCCGCAGTCGCGGGACTCCCGATTTCAGAATACGTAGGTAATTTGCATAATTTAGACTTAGGCTTAAAAACATGGCATTAGAGGGTGAGCCCTCAAAATAGCCCCGAACGGCCCGGTGGGTGGCCCCAACACCTCCCAAGGGACCAATGCAACTCATAGGAACTGACCCCGTAGTCACGGGACTTCCGATTTGAGAATTCGACAATAATTCGCATATTTTTATATTTAGGCTTAAAAACATTGTGTTAGAGGGTGAGAACTCGAAATAGCCCCCGAACGTCCAATGTAACTCGTAGGAACTGACCCGGCAGCCGCGGGACTCTCGGTTTGAGAATACGACGGTAATTTGCATATTTGTAGATTTAATCTTAAAAACATGGCGTTAGCGGGTGAGAACTCGAAACAGCCCCCGAACGTCCCCTTGGGTGACACCAACACCTCCCACGGGACCAATGTAACTCGTAGGAACAGACCCCGCAGCCGCGGGACTACCGATTTGAGAATACGACTATAATTTACATATTTCAATACTTAGGCTTAAAAACATGGTGTTAGAGGGTGAGAACTCGAAACAGCCCCCGAACGCCACCGTGGGTGGCACCAACACGTCCCACAGGACCAATGTAACTCGTTGGAACTGACCCCGCAATCGCGGGACTCCCGATTTCAGAATACGTAGGTAATTTGCATAATTTAGACATAGGCTTAAAAACATGGCATTAGAGGGTGAGAACTCAAAATAGCCCCGAACGGCCCGGTGGGTGGCCCCAACACCTCCCAAGGGACCAATGCAACTCATAGGAACTGACCCCGTAGTCACGGGACTCCCGGTTTGAGAATTCGACAATAATTCACATATTTCTAGACTTAGGCTTAAAAACATTTTGTTAGAGGGTGAGAAATCGAAATAGCCCCCGAACGTCCAATGTACTCGTAGGAACTGACCCCGCAGCCGCGGGACTCCCGATTTGAGAATACGACGGTAATTTTCATATTTCTAGACTTAAGCTTCAAAACAAGGCGTTAGAGGTTGAGAACTCGAAACAGCCCCCGATCGTCCCCTTGGGAGACACCAACACCTCCCACGGGACCAATGTAACTCGTAGGAACTGACCCCGCAGTCACGGGACACCCGGTTTGAGAATACGAAGGTAATTTTCATATTTCTAGACTTAGGCTTAAAAACGGCATTAGTGGGTGAAAATTTGAAACAGCCCCCGAACGGCCCCGTGGGTGGCACCAACACATCCCACGGGACCAATGTAATTCGTAGGAACTGACCCCAGAGCCGCGGGACTCCCGGTTTGAGAATACGTAGGTAATTTGCATATTCTTAGACTTAGGCTTAAAAATATGGCGTTAGAGGGTGAGAACTCAAAACAGCCCCCGAACGGCCCCTTGGGTGACACCAACACCTGCCACGGGAACAATGTAAATCGTAGGAACTGACCTTGTAGCCGCGGGACTCCCAGTTTGAGAATACGAGGATAATTTGCATATTTCTAGACTTAGGCTTAAAAACATGGCCTTAGAGGGTGGGAACTCGAAACAGCCCCCGAGCGTCCCCGTGGGTGGCTCCAATACCCCCCATAGGAACAATGTAACTTGTTTGAACTGACCCCGCAGCCACGGGATTCCCGGTTTGAGATACGAAGGTAATTTGAATATTTCGAGAATTAGGCTTAAAAATAAGACGTTAGAGGGTGAAAACTCGAAACATACCCCTCTCGGCCCCGTGGGTGGCACCAACACATCCCACGGGACCAAAGTAACTCATAGGAACTGAACCCTCAAACGCGGGACTCTCGGTTTGAGAATATGATAATAATTTGCATATTTCTAGACTTATGTTTGAAAAATGGCGTTAAAGGGTGAGAACTCGAAACAGCACCCAAACGTCCCCGTAGGTGGCACCAACACCTCCTACGGGACCAATTTAACTCGTAGGAACAGACCCTGCCGCCGCGGGACACCTGGTCTGAGAATAGGAAGGTAATTTGCATATTTTTAAACTTAGGCAAAACACGACATTAGAGGGTGAAAACTCGAAACAACCCCCCAACGTCCCTGTGAGTTGCACCAACACCTCCCACGGGACCAATGTAACTCGTAGGAACAGACCCCGCAGCCGCGGGACCACCAGTTTGAGAATATGATGATAATTTGTATATTTCTAGACTTTGGCGTAAATACACGGCGTTAGAGGTTGAGAACTCGAAACATACCCCGAATGGCCCCGTGGGTGGCACCAACTGCTCCCACTGGACCAATGTTGCTCATAGGAACTGACCCCGCAACCGCGGGACATCCGGTTTGATAATACGACGATAATTTACATAATTCTAGACTTAGGCTTAAAACATGGCGTTAGAGGGTGAGAACTCGAAACAGCTCCCGAACATCCTCGTGGGTGGCACCAACACCTCCCACGAGATCAATGTAACTCGTAGGAACTGACCCCGCGGTCGCGGGAATACCGGTTTGAGAATACGATGGTAATTTTCATATTTTTGGACTAAGGCTTAAAAACGGCGTTAGTTGGTGAAAAATTGAAACCCCCCCCGAACGGTCCCGTGGGTGGCACCAACACCTCCCACGGGACCAATGTAACTTGTAGGAACTGAACCCGCAGCCTCGGGACTCCTGGTTTGAGAATACGTAAGTAATTTGCATATTTCTAGACTTAGACTTAAAAAAATGGCATTAGAGGGTGAGAACTCGAAGCAACCCCCGAACGGCCCGGTGGGTGGCCCCAATACCTCCCACGGGACCAATGTAACTCGTGGGAACTGACCCCGCAGTCGCGGGACTCCCGATTTGAGAATACGACGATAATTTGCATATATATAGACTTAGGCTTAAAAACATGGCATTAGAGAGTGAAACTCGAAACCTCCCCCGAACGTCCACGTGGGTGGCACCAACACCTCCCACGGGACCAATGTAACTCATAGAAACTGACCCCGTAGCTGCGGGACTCCCGGTTTGAGAATACGAAGGTAATTTTGATATTTCTAAACTTAGGCAAAACATGGCGTTAGAGTGTGAAAACTGGAAACGGCCCCCGAACGGCCCCGTGGGTGGCACCAACACCTCCCACGGGACCAATGTAAGTCATAGGAACTGACCCCATAGTCACGGGACTCCCAGTTTGAGAATACGATGATAATTAGCATATTTCTAGACTTAGGCTTAAAAACATTGCGTTAGAGGGTGAGAACTCGAAATAGCCCCCGAACGTCCAATGTAACTCGTAGGAACTGACCCCGCAGCCACGAGACTCTCGGTTTGAGAATACAACGGTAATTTGCATATTTCTAGACTTAATCTTAAAAACATGGCGTTAGAGGGTGAGAACTTGAAACAACCCCCGAACGTCCCCTTGGGTGACACCAACACCTCCCGCGGGACCAATGTAACTCGTAGGAACTGACCCCGCAGCCGCGGGACTACCGATTTGAGAATACGACTATAATTTACATATTTCTATACTTAGGCATAAAAACATGGTGTTAGAGGGTGAGAACTCGAAACAACCCCTGAACGCCACCGTGGGTGGCACCAACACGTCCCACGGGACCAATGTAACTCGTTGGAACTGACCCCGCAGTCGCGGGACTTCCGATTTCAGAATACGTAGGTAATTTGCATAATTTAGACTTAGGCTTAAAAACATGGAAATAGAGGGTGAGAACTCAAAATAGCCCTTAACGGCCCGGTGGGTGGCCCCAACAGCTACAAGGGATCAATGCAACTCAATGGAACTGACCCCGTAGTCACGGGACTCCCGGTGTGAGAATTCGACAATAATTCGCATATTTCTAGACTTAGGCTTAAAAACATTGCGTTAGAGGGTGAGAACTCGAAATAGTCCCCCGAACGTCCAATATAACTCGTAGGAATAGACCCCGCAGCCGCGGGACTCCCGATTTGAGAATACGATGGTAATTTTCATATTTCTAGACTTTAGCTTAAAAACATGGCGTTAGAGGTTGAGAACTCGGAACAACCCCCGAACGTCCCCATGGGAGACACCAACACCTCCCACCGGACCAATGTAACTCGTAGGTACTGACCCCGCAGTCACGGGACTCCCGATTTGAGAATACGAAGGTAATTTTCATATTTCTAGGCTTAGGCTTAAAAACAGCATTAGTGGGTGAAAATTTGAAACAGCCCCCGAACGGCCCCGTGGGTGGCACCAACACCTCCCACGGGACCAATGTAATTCGTAGGAACTGACCCCGGAGCCGCGGGGCTCACGGTTTGAGAATACGTAGGTAATTTGCATATTCTTAGACTTAGGCTTAAAAATATGGCGTTAGAGGGTGAGAACTCGAAACAGCCCCCGAACGGCCCCTTGGGTGACACCAACACCTGCCACGGGAACAATGTAAATCGTAGGAACTAACCTTGCAGCCGCGGGACTCCCAGTTTGAGAATACAACGATAATTTGCATATTTCTAGACTTAGGCTTAAAAGCATGGCCTTAGAGGGTGGGAACTCGAAACAGCCCCCGAGCATCCCCGTGGGTGGCTCCAATACCCCCCACAGGAACAATGTAACTTGTTTGAACTGACCCCGCATCCATGGGATTCCCGGTTTGAGATACGAAGGTAATTTGAATATTTCTAGAATTAGGCTTAAAAATAAGACGTTAGAGGGTGAAAACTCGAAACATACCCCTCTCGGCCCCGTGGGTGGCACCAACACATCCCATGGGACCAAAGTAACTCATAGGAACTCAACCCTCAAACGCGG
Organism: Sambucus nigra; assembly: GCA_949130495.1. Taxonomy (NCBI): domain Eukaryota; kingdom Viridiplantae; phylum Streptophyta; class Magnoliopsida; order Dipsacales; family Adoxaceae; genus Sambucus; species Sambucus nigra. The sequence continues at coordinate 187,905,590 of OX422224.1, read as the reverse complement.
GACTCTCGGTTTGAGAATATGATAATAATTTGCATATTTCTAGACTTATGTTTGAAAACATGGCGTTAGAGGGTGAGAACTCTAAATATCACCCGAACGTCCCCGTAGGTGGCACCAACACCTCCTACGGGACCAATGTAACTCGTAGTAACAGACCCTGCAGCCGCGGGACACCCGGTCTGAGAATCGGAAGGTAATTTGCATATTTTTATACTTAGGCAAAACACGACGTTAGAGGGTGAAAACTCGAAACAGCCCCCCAACGTCCCTGTGAGTTGCACCAACACCTCCCACGGGACCAATGTAACTCGTAGGAACTGACCCCGCAGTCGCGGGACCACCAGTTTGAGAATATGATGATAATTTGCATATTTTGAGACTTTGGCGTAAAAACATGGCCTTAGAGGTTGAGAACTCGAAACAGACCCCGAATGGCCCCGTGGGTGGCACCAACTGCTCCCACGGGACCAATGTAGCTCATAGGAACAGACCCCGCAGCCGCGGGACTTCCGGTCTGATAATACGGCGATAATTTGCATAATTCTAGACTTAGGCTTAAAACGTGGCGTTAGAGGGTGAGAACTCAAAACAGCTCCCGAACGTCCTCGTGGGTGGCACCAACACCTCCCACGGGATCAATGTAACTCGTAGGAACTCACCCCGCAATCGCAGGACTCCCGGTTTGAGAATACAATGGTAATTTTCATATTTTTGGACTAAGGCTTAAAAACGGCATTAGTTGGTGAAAAATTGAAACACCCCCCGAACGGACCTGTGGGTGGCACCAACACCTCCCACGGGACTAATGTAACTTGTAGGAACTGAACCCGTAGCCTCGGGACTCCTGGTTTGAGAATACGTAGGTAATTTGCATATTTCTAGACTTAGGCTTAAAAAAATGGCATTAGAGGGTGAGAACTCGAAACAACCCCCGAACGGCCCGGTGGGTGGCCCCAATACCTCCCATGGGACCAATGTAACTCGAAGGAACTGACCCCGCAGTCGCGGGACTCCCGATTTGAGAATACGACGATAATTTGCATATATAGAGACTTAGGCTTAAAAACATGGCGTTAGAGGGTGAAACTCGAAACCGCCCCCGATCGTCCACGTGGGTGTCACCAACACCTCCCACGGGACCAATGTAACTCGTAGAAACTGACCCCGCAGCTGCGGGACTATCGGTTTGGGAATACGAAGGTAATTTGCATATTTCTAGAATTAGGCAAAACATGGCGTTAGAGGGTGAAAACTCGAAACAGCCCCCGAACGGCCCCGTGGGTGGCACCAACACCTCCCACGGGACCAATGTAACTCATAGGAACTGACCCCTAGTCGCGGGACTACCAGTTTGAGAATACAATGATAATTCGCATATTTCTAGACTTAGGCTTAAAAATATTGCGTTAGAGGGTGGGAACTCGAAATAGCCCCCGAACGTCTAATGTAACTCGTAGGAACTGACCCCGCATCCGCGGGACTCGCGGTTTGAGAATACGACAATAATTTGCATATTTCTAGTCTTAATCTTAAAAACATGGCGTTAGAGGGTGAGAACTCGAAACATGCCCCGAACGTCCCCTTGGGTGACACCAACACCTCCCACAGGACCAATGTAACTCGTAGGAACTGACCCGGAGTCGCGAGACTCCCGGTTTGAGAATACGAAGGTAATTTTCATATTTCTAGACTTAAGCTTAAAAAAGGCATTGGTGGGTGAAAATTTTAAACAGCCCCCGAACGGCCCCGTGGGTGGCACCAACACCTCCCACGGGACCAATGTAATTCGTAGGAACTGACCCCAGAGGCGCGGGACTCCCGGTTTGAGAATACGCAGGTAATTTGCATATTCTTAGACTTAGGCTTAAAAATATGGCGTTAGAGGGTGAGAACTCGAAACAGCCCCTGAACGGCCCCTTGGGTGACACCAACACCTGCCACGAGAACAATGTAAATCGTAGGAACGGACCTTGCAGCCGCGGGACTCCCAGTTTGAGAATAGAACGATAATTTGCATATTTCTAGTCTTAGGCTTAAAAACATGGCCTTAGAGGGTGGTAACTCGAAACAGCCCCCGAGCGTCCCCGTGGGTGGCTCCAATACCCCCCACAGGACCACTGTAACTTGTTTGAACTGACTCCGCAGCCACGGGATTCCCGGTTTGAGATACGAAGGTAATTTGCATATTTCTAGAATTAGGCTTAAAAATAAGACGTTAGAGGGTGAAAACTCGAAACAGACCCCTCTCGGCCCCGTGCGTGGCACCAACACATCCCACAGGACCAATGTAACTCATAGGAACTGAACCCTCAGCCGCGGGACTCTCGGTTTGAGAATATGATAATAATTTGCATATTTCTAGACTTAGGCTTGAAAACATGGCGTTAGAGGGTGGGAACTCGAAACAGCACCCGAACGTCCCCGTAGGTGGCACCAACACCTCCTTCGGGACAAATGTAACTCGTAGGAACTGACCCTGTAGCCGCGGGACACCCGGTCTGAGAATACGAAGGTAATTTGTATATTTTTATTCTTAGGCAAAACATGGCGTTAGTGGGTGAAAACTCGAAATAGCCCCCCAACGTCCCCGTGAGTTGCACGAACACCTCCCACGGGACCAATGTAACTCGTAAGAACTGACCCCATGACCGCGGGACTCCCATTTCGAGAATACGATGGTAATTTGTAAATTTCTAGACTTAGGCTTAAAAACATGGCGTTAGAGGGTGAAAACTCGAAACAGTCCTCTAACGTCCCCGTGGGTGGCACCAACACCTCCCACGGGACCAATGTAACTCATAGGAACTGAACCCGCAACCGCGGGACTCCCGATTTGAGAATACGATGATAATTTGCATATATCTAGACTTAGGCAAAACATGGCGTTAGAGGGTGAAAACTCGAAAGAGACCCCGAACGGCCCCATGGGTGGCACCAACTCCTCCCACGGGACCAATGTAACTCGTAGGAAGTGACCCCGCAGCCGCGGGTCTCCCAGTTTGAGAATACGATGATAATTTTCATATTACTAGACTTAGGCTTAAAAACATTGCGTTAGAAGGTGAGAACTCAAAACGGCCCCCGAACGTCCCCGTGGGTGGCTCCAACACCTCCCACGGGACCAATGTTACTTGTAGGAACTAACCCCACAGCTGCGGGACTCCTGGTTTGAGAATACGATGGTAATTTGCATATTTCTAGACTTAGGCTTAAAAATATGGCGTTAGAGGCTGAGAACTCGAAACATCCCCCGAACATCCCCGTGGGTGGCTCCAATACCTCCCACGGGACCAATGTAACTCGTAGGAACTGAACCCGTAGCCGCAGGACTCCCGGTTTGAGAATACTAAGGTAATTTACATATTTCTAGACTTAGGCAAAATATGGTGTTAGAGGGTGAAAACTGAAAACAGCCCCCGAACGGCCCCGTGGGTGGCACCAACACCTCCCTGGTGACAATGTAACTCGTAGGAATAGACCCCGCAGCCGCGGGACTCCCGATTTGAGAATACGATGATAATTTGCTTATATCTAGACTTAGGCTTAAAAACATGGCATTAGAGGATCAGCACTCAAAATAGCCCCCGAACGTCCCCGTGGGTGGCACCAACATCTCCCACGGGACCAATGTAACTTGCAGGAACTGACCCCGCAGCCGTGGGACTCCCAGTTTGAGAATATGACGGTAATTTGCATATTTCTAGACTTAGGCTTAAAAATATGGCATTAGAGGGCGAGAACTCGAAACAGTCCCCGAACGTCCCCGTGGGTGGCACCAACACCTCCCACGGGACCAATGTAACTCGTAGGAACTGAACCCGCAGCCACGGGACTCTCGATTTGAGAATACAAAGGTAATTTTCATATTTATAGACTTAGGTAAAATGTGGCGTTAGAGGGAGAAAACTCGAAACAGCCCCCGAACGGCCCAGTGAGTGGTACTAACACCTCCCACGTGACCAATGTAACTTGTAGGAGAACTGACCCCGCAGCCACGGGATTATCGGTTTGAGAATACGAAGGTAATTTGCATATTTCTAGACTTAGGCGTAAAAACATGGCGTTAGAGGGTGAGAACTCGAAACAGCCCCCGAATGTCCCCGTGGGTGGCACCAACACCTCCCACGGGACCAATGTAACTCGTAGGAACTGACCCCGTAGCCGCGGGACTCTCGGTTTGAGAATACGAATGCAATTTGTATATTTCTAGATTTTGGTTTAAAAACATGGCGTTAGAGTGTGAAAACTCGAAATAGCCCTCTAACGTCCCCGTGGGTGGCACCAACACCTCCCACAGGAGCAATGTAACTCGTAGGAACTGACCCCGCAGCCGCGGAACTCCCTATTTATGAATACGATGATAATTTGAATATTTTTGACTTAGTCTTAAAAACATGGCGGTAGAGGGTGAGAACTCGAAATAGCCCCCGAACGGCCCCGTCGGGGGCACCAACACCTCCCACGGGACAATGTAACTCGTAGGAACTGACCCCGCAGCCGCGGGACTCCTGGTTGTAGAATACGACAATAATTTGCATATTTTTAGACATAGGCTTAAAAACACGACGTTAGAGGGTGAGAACTCAAAACAGCCCCCGAACGTCCCTGTGGGTGGCACCAACACCTCATATTCGACAAATGTAACTCGTTGGAACTGACCCCTAAGCCGTGGGACTCCCGGTTTGAGAATACGACGGTAATTTGCATATTTCTAGACTTAGGTTTAAAAACATGGCGTTAGAGGGTGAAAGCTCGAAACCGCCCCCGAACGTCCCCGTGGGTGGCACCAACACCTCCCACGGGACCAATGTAACTCGTAGGAACTGACCCCGCAGTCGAGGGACTCCCGGTTTGAGAATACGAAGGTAATTTGCATATTTTTAGACTTATGCAAAACATGGCGTTAGAAGGCGAAAACTCGAAACAGCCCCCGAACGTTCCCGTGAGTTGCACCAACTCCTCCCACGGGACCAATGTAACTCGTAGGAACTGACCCCGCAGCCGTGGGAATACCAGTTTGAGAATACGATGAAATTTGGATATTTCTAGACTTAGGCTTAAAAACATGGCGTTAGAGGGTGAGAACTGAAAACAGCCCCCGAACGTCCCTGTGGGTGGCACCAACACCTCCCACGGGACAAATGTAACTCATAAGAACTGACCCCGCAGCCGTGGGACTCCCGGTTTGAGAATACGACGGTAATTTTCATATTTCTAGACTTAGGTTTAAAAACTTTGCGTTAGAGGGTGAAAACTTGAAACCGCCCCCGAACGTCTCCGTGGTTGGCACCAACACCTCCCACGGGACCAATGTAACTTGTAGGAACTGACCCTGCATCCATGGGACTCCCGATTTGAGAATACGAAGGTAATTTATATATTTATAGACTTAGGATTAAAAACAAGGCGTTAGAGGGTGAACACTCGGAACATCCCTCTAACGTCCTCGTGGGTGGCACCAACACCTCCCACGGGACCAATGTAACTCGTAGGAACTGACCTAACAGCTGCGGGACTCCCAGTCTGAGAATACGAATGAAATTTGTATATTTCTAGACTTTATCTTAAAAACATGGCATTAGAGTGTGAAAACTCGAAATAGCCCTCTAACGTCCCCATGGGTAGCACCAACACCTCCCACGAGACAAATGTATCTCGTAGAAACTGACCCCGCAGCCGCGGGACTTCCGATTTGAGAATACGGTGATAATTTTCATATTTTTGACTTAGTCTTAAAAACATGATGTTAGAGGGTGAGAACTCAAAATATCCCCCGAACGGCCCCGTCGGTGGCACTAACACCCCCCACGGGACAATGTAACTCTTAGGAACAGACCCCGCAGCCGCGGGACTACCGATTGTAGAATACGACAATAATTTGCATATTTCTAGACTTAGCCTTAAAAACATGGCGTTAGAGGGAGAGAACTCGAAATAGCCCCCGAACGGCTCCGAACGGCCCCTGTTTAGAGGTTGGAGAATACGAAGGTCATTTGCATATTTTTAGACTTAGGCAAAACCTGACGTTAGAGGGTGAAAACTCGAAACCTCCCCCGAACGTCCTCGTGGGTGGCACCAACACCTCCCACGGGACCAACGTAACTCGTAGGAACTGACCCCGCAGCCGTGGGACAACCAGTTTGAGAATACTACGATAATTTGGATATTTCAAGACTTTGGCTTAAAAACATGGCGTTAGAGGGTGAGAACTCAAAACAGACCCCGAACTGCCCCGCGGGTGGCACCAACACCTCCCACGGGACCAATGTAACTCATAAGAACTGACCCCACAACCGCGGGACTCCCATTTTGAGAGTACGATGGTAATTTGTATATTTATAGACTTAGGATTAAAAACATGGCGTTAGAGGGTGAAAACTCGGAACATCCCTCTAACGTCCTCGTGGGTGGCACCAACACCTCCCACGGGACCAATGTAACTCGTAGGAACTGACCTAACAGTTGCGGGACTCCCAGTCTGAGAATACGAATGAAATTTGTATATTTCTAGCCTTTATCTTAAAAACATGGCGTTAGAGTGTGAAAACTCGAAATAGCCCTCTAACGTCCCCATGGGTGGCACCAACACCTCCCACGGGACCAATGTATCTCGTAGAAACTGACCCCGCAGCCGCGGGACTCCCGATTTGAGAATACGGTGATAATTTTCATATTTTTGACTTAGTCTTAAAAACATGATGTTAGAGGGTGAGAACTCAAAACATCCCCCGAACGGCCCCGTCGGTGGCACTAACACCCCCCACGGGACAATGTAACTCGTAGGAACTGACCCCGCAGCCGCGGGACTACCGATTGTAGAATACGACGATAATTTGCATATTTCTAGACTTAGCCTTAAAAACATGGCGTTAGAGGGAGAGAACTCGAAATAGCCCCCGAACGGCCCCGAACGGCTCCGAACGGCCCCTGTTTAGAGGTTGGAGAATACGAAGGTCATTTGCATATTTTTAGACTTAGGCAAAACCTGACGTTAGAGGGTGAAAACTCGAAACCTCCCCCGAACGTCCTCGTGGGTGGCACCAACACCTCCCACGGGACCAACGTAACTCGTAGGAACTGACCCCGCAGCCGTGGGACAACCAGTTTGAGAATACGACGATAATTTGGATATTTCAAGACTTAGGCTTAAAAACATGGCGTTAGAGGGTGAGAACTCAAAACAGACCCCGAACTGCCCCGCGGGTGGCACCAACACCTCCCACGGGACCAATGTAACTCATAAGAACTGACCCCACAACCGCGGGACTCCCATTTTGAGAGTACGATGGTAATTTGTATATTAATAGACTTAGGATTAAAAACATGGCGTTAGAGGGTGAAAACTCGGAACATCCCTCTAACGTCCTCGTGGGTGGCACCAACACCTCCCACGGGACCAATGTAACTCGTAGGAACTGACCTAACAGCTGCGGGACTCCCAGTCTGAGAATACGAATGAAATTTGTATATTTCTAGACTTTATCTTAAAAACATGGCGTTAGAGTGTGAAAACTCGAAATAGCCCTCTAACGTCCTCATGGGTGGCACCAACACCTCCCACGGGACCAATGTATCTCGTAAAAACTGACCCCGCAGCCGCGGGACTCCCGATTTGAGAATACGGTGATAATTTTCATATTTTTGACTTAGTCTTAAAAACATGATGTTAGAGGGTGAGAACTCAAAACATCCCCCGAACGGCCCCGTCGGTGGCACTAACACCCCCCACGGGACAATGTAACTCGTAGGAACTGACCCCGCAGCCGCGGGACTACCGATTGTAGAATACGACGATAATTTGCATATTTCTAGACTTAGCCTTAAAAACATGGCGTTAGAGGGAGAGAACTCGAAACAGCCCCCGAACGGCCCCGAACGGCCCCTGTTTAGAGGTTGGAGAATACGAAGGTCATTTGCATATTTTTAGACTTAGGCAAAACCTGACGTTAGAGGGTGAAAACTCGAAACCTCCCCCGAACGTCCTCGTGAGTGGCACCAACACCTCCCACGGGACCAATGTAAATCGTAGGAACTGACCCCGCAGCCGTGGGACAACCAGTTTGAGAATACGACGATAATTTGGATATTGCAAGACTTAGGCTTAAAAACATGGCGTTAGAGGGTGAGAACTCAAAACAGCCCCCGAACGTCCCTGTGGGTCGCACCAACACCTCCCACGGGACCAATGTAACTCGTAAGAACTGACCCCACAACCGCGGGACTCCCATTTTGAGAATACGATGGTAATTTGTATATTTCTAGACTTAGGCATAAAAACATGGCGTTAGAGGGTGAAAACTCGGAACATCCCTCAAACGTCCTCGTGGGTGGCACCAACACCTCCCACGGGACCAATGTAACTCATAGGAACTGACCCAGCAGCCGCGGGACTCCCGATTTGAGAATACGATGATAATTTTCATATTTCTAGACTTAGGCAAAACATGGCGTTTGAGGGTGAAAACTCGAAACAGACCCCGAATGGCCCCGTGGGGGGCACCGACTCCTCCCACGGGGCCAATGTAACTCGTAGGAACTGACCCCGCAGCCGTGGGAATCCCTGTTTGAGAATATGATGGTAATTTGCAAATTTCTAGACTTAGGCTTAAAAACATGGCGTTAGAGGGTGAGAACTTGAAACAGCCCCCGAACGTCCCCGTGGGTGGCACCAACACCTCCCACGGGACCAATGTAACCCGTAGGAACTGACCCCACAGCTGTGGGACTCTTAGTTTTAGAATACGAATGCAATTTGTATATTTCTAGACTTTGGCATAAAAACATGGCGTTAGAGTGTGAAAACTCGAAATAGCCCTCTAACGTCCCCGCGGGTGGCACCAACACCTACCACGGGACCAATGTAACTCGTAGGAACTGACCCCGCAGTATCGGGACTCCCGTTTTGAGAATACGATGATAATTTGAATATTTCTAGACTTAGGATTAAAAATAAGGCGTTAGAGGGTGAGAACTCGAAACAGCTCCCGAACGTCCCCGTGGGTGGCACCAACACCTCCCACGGGACCAATGTAACTCGTAGGAACTGACCCCGCAGCCGCAGGACTTCCAGTTTGAGAATACGAATGCAATTTCTATATTTCTAGACTTTGGCTTAAAAACAAGGTGTTAGACTGTGAAAACTCGAAATATCTCTCTAACGTCCCCGTGGGTGGCACCAACACCTATCACGGGTCCAATGTAACTCGTAGGAAGTGACCCCGCAGCCGCGGGGCTCCCGATTTGAGAATGTGACGATAATTTTCATATTTGTAGACTTAGGCTTAAAAACATGACGTTAGAGGGTGAAAACTCGAAACAGCCCCCGAACGTCCCCGTGGATGGCACCAACACCTCCCACGGGACCAATGTAACTCGTAAGAACTGACCCCATGACTGCGGGACTCCCATTTTGAGAATACGATGGTAATTTGTATATTTCTAGACTTAGGCTTAAAAACATGGCGTTAGAGGGTGAAAACTCGGAACATACCTCTAACGTCCTCGTGGGTGGCACCAACACCTCCCACGGGACCAATGTTACTCTTAGGAACTGACCCCGCAGCCGCGGGACTCCCGATTTGAGAATACGATGATAATTTGAATATTTCTTGACTTAGGTAAAACATGGCGTTAGAGGGTGAAAACTCGAAACAGACCCCGAACGGCCCCGCGGGTGGCACCAACTCCTCCCACGGGACCAACGTAACTCGTAGGAGCTGACCCCGCAGCCGCGGGACTCCCGAATTGAGAATACGATGATAATTTGCATATTACTAGAATTAGGCTTAAAAATATTGCGTTAGAGGGTGAGAACTCAAAACGGCCCCCGAATGTCCTCGTGGGTGGCTCCAACACCTCCCACGGGACCAATGTAACTCGTAGGAACTGAACCCGTAGCCGCGGGACTCTCGGTTTGAGAATACGATGGTAATTTGCATATTTCTAGACTTAGGCATAAAAACATGGCGTTAGAGGGTGAAAACTCGAAAAAAACCCCGAACGTCCCCGTGGGTGGCACCAACTCCTCCCACGGGACCAATGTAACTGTTAGGAACTGACCTCGCAGTCGCAGGACTCTCGATTTGAGAATACGATGGTAATTTTCATATTTTAGACATTGGCTTAAAAACGGCGTTATTGGGTGAAAACTTGAAACACCCCCGAACGGCCCCGTGGGTGGCACCACCACCTCCCACGGGACCAATGTAACTCGTAGGAACTGACCCTTAAATTGCGGAAATCCTGGTTTGAGAATACATAGGTAATTTGCATATTTCTAGACTTAGGTTTAAAAACATGTCGTTAGAGGGTGAGAACTCAAAACAGCCCCCCAACGTCCCCGTGGATGGCACCAACACCTCCCACGGGACCAATGTTACTCGTAGGAACTGACCCTGCAGCCGCAGGACTCCCGGTTTGAGAATACAAAGGTAATTTGCATATTTCTACACTTAGGCAAAACATGGCGTTAGAGGGTGAAAACTCAAAATAGCCCCCGAATGGCCACGTGGGTGGCACCAACACCTCCCACGGGACAATGTAACTCGTAGGAACTGACTCCGCAGCTGCGGGACACTCGATTTGAGAATATGATGGTAATTTGCAAATTTCTAGACTTAGGCTTACAAACATGGCGTTAGAGGGTGAGAACTCAAAACAGCCCCCGAATGTCCATGTGGGTGCAACAACACCTCCCACGGGACAAATGTAACTCGTAGGAACTGACCCCGCAGCCGTGGGACTGCCAGTTTGAGAATACTATGATAATTTACATATTTCTGGAGTTAGGTTTAAAAACATGGAGTTAGAGGGTCAAAACTCGAAACCTCCCGCGAATGTCCCCATGGGTGGCACCAACACCTCCCACGGGACCAATGTAACTCGTAGGAACTGACCCCACAGCCGCGGGACTCCCAGTTTGAGAATACGAATTCAATTTCTATATTTGTAGACTTTGGCTTAAAAACATGTTTTTAGACTGTGAAAACTCGAAATAGCCCTCTAACGTCCCCGTGGGTGGCACCAACACCTATCACGGGACCGATGTAACTCGTAGGAAGTGACCTCGCAGCCGCGGGACTCACGGTTTGAGAATGTGATGATAATTTGCATATTTGTAGACTTAGGCTTAAAAATATGACGTTAGAGGGTGAAAACTCGAAACAGACCCCGAACGTCCCCGTGAGTAGCACCAACACATCCCACGTGACCAATGTAACTCGTAGGAACTGACCCCGCAGCCGTGGGACTACCAGATTGATATTACGACGATAATTTGGATATTTCTATACTTAGACTTAAAAACAAGGCGTTAGAGGGTGAGAACTCAAAACATCCCCCGAACGTCCCTATGGGTGGCACCAACACCTCCCACGGGACCAATGTAACTCGTAAGAACTCACCCCACAACCGCTGGACTCCCATTTTGAGAATACGATGGTAATCTGTATTTTTCTAGACTTAGGCTTACAAACATGTCGTTAGAGGGTGAAAACTCGGAACATCCCTCTAACGTCCTCGTGGGTGGCACCAACACCTCCCACGGGACCAATGTAACTCATAGGAACTGACCCCGCAGCCGCGGGACTCCCGGTTTGAGAATACGATGATAATTTGCATATTTCTAAACTTAGGCAAAACATGGCGTTAGAGGTTGAAAACTCGAAACAGACCCCGAACGGCCCCGTGGGTGTCACCAACTCCTCCTAGGGGACCAATGTAACTCGTAGGAGCTGACCCCACAGTCGCGGGACTCCCGACTTGAGAATACGATGATAATTTGCATATTACTAGAATTAGGCTTAAAAATATTGCGTTAGAGGGTAAGAACTCAAAACAGCCCCCGAATGTCCTCGTGGGTGGCTCCAACACCTCCCACGGGACCAATGTAACTCGTAGGAACTGAACCCGTAGCCGCGGGACTCCCGGTTTGAGAATACGATGGTAATTTGCATATTTCTAGACTTAGGCATAAAAACATGGCGTTAGAGGGTGAAAACTCGAAACAGACCCCGAACGTCCCCGTGGGTGGCACCAACTCCTCCCACGGGACCAATGTAACTTGTAGGAACTGACCTCGCAGCCGCGGGACTCTTGATTTGAGAATACGGTGGTAATTTTCATATTTTTAGACTTAGGCTTAAAAACGGCGTTATTGGGTGAAAACTTGAAACACCCCCGAACGGCCCCGTGGGTGGCACCAGCACCTCCCACGGGACCAATGTAACTCGTAGGAACTAACCCTTAAATTGCGGAAATCCCGGTTTGAGAATACATAGGTAATTTGCATATTTCTAGAATTAGGTTTAAAAACATGTCGTTAGAGTTTGAGAACTCAAAACAGCCCTCCAACGTCCCCGTGGATGGCACCAACACCTCCCACGGGACCAATGTTACTCGTAGGAACTAACCCCGTAGCAAGACTCCCGATTTGAGAATACAAAGGTAATTTGCATATTTCTAGACTTAGGCAAAACATGGCGTTAGAGGGTGAAAACTCAAAATAGCCCCCGAATGGCCACGTGGGTGGCACCAACAACTCCCACGGGACAATGTAACTCGTAGGAACTGACTCCGGAGCTACGGGACTCTCGATTTGAGAATACGATGATAATTTGCATATTTCTAGACTTAGGCTTAAAAACATGGCGTTAGAGGGTGAGAACTCAAAACAGTCCCCGAATGTCCATGTGGGTGGCACCAACACCTCCCACGGGACAAATGTAACTCGTAGGAACTGACCCCGCAGCCGTGGGACTCCCAGTTTGAGACTACGATGATAATTTACATATTTCTGGACATAGGTTTAAAAACTTGGCGTTAGAGGGTGAAAACTCGAAACCTCCCGCGAACGTCCCCGTGGGTGGCACCAACACCTCCCACGGGACCAATGTAACTTGTAGGAACTGACCCCGTAGCCGTGGGACTACCAGTTTGAGAATACGACGATAATTTGGATATTTTTAGGCTTGAGCTTAAAAACACGGCGTTAGAGGGTGAGAACTCGAAACAGCCCCCGAATGTCCCCGTGGGTGGCACCAACACCTCCCACGGAATCAATGTAACTCGTAGGAACAGACCCCACATCCGCGGGACTCCCGGTTTGAAAATACGAATGCAATTTCTATATTTCTAGAATTTGGCTTAAAAACATGTTGTTAGACTATGAAAACTCGAAATAGCCCTGTAACGTTCCCATAGGTGGCACCAACACCTATCACGGGACCGATGTAACTCGTAGGAAGTGACCTCGCAGCTGCGGGACTCCCGGTTTGAGAATGTGACGATAATTTGCATATTTGTAGACTTAGGCTTAAAAATATGACGTTAGAGGGTGAAAACTCGAAACAGCCCCCGAACGTCCCCGTGAGTAGCACCAACACCTCCCACGGGACTAATGTAACTCGTAGGAACTGACCCCGCAGCCGTGGGACTACCAGATTGATTTTACGACGATAATTTGGATATTTCTATTCTTAGACTTAAAAACATGGCGTTAGAGGGTGAGAACTCAAAACAGCCCCCGAACGTCCCTATGGGTGGCAACAACACCTCCCACGGGACCAATGTAACTCGTAAGAACTAACCCCACAACCGCAGGACTCCCATTTTGACAATACGATGGTAATTTGTATATTTCTAAACTTAGGCTTAAAAACATGGCGTTAGAGGGTGAAAACTCGAAACATCCCTCTAACGTCCTCGTGGGTGGCACCAACACCTCCCACGGGACCAATGTAACTCATAGGAACTGACCCAGCAGCCGCGGGACTCCCGATTTGAGAATACGATGATAATTTGCATATTTCTAGACTTAGGCAAAACATGGCGTTAGAGGGTGAAAACACGAAACAGACCCCGAACGGCCCCGTGGGGGGCACCGAATCCTCCCACGGGACCAATGTAACTCGTAGGAACTGACCCCGCAGCCGTGGGACTCCCGGTTTGAGAATATGATGGTAATTTGCAAATTTCTAGACTTAGGCTTAAAAACATGGCGTTAGAGGGTGAGAACTTGAAACAGCCCCCGAACGTCCATGTCCGTGGCACCAACACCTCCCACGGGACAAATGTAACTCGTAGGAACTGATCCCGCAGCCGTGGGACTCCCAGTTTGAGAATACGATGATAATTTACATATTTCTGGACTTAGGTTTAAAAACTTGGCGTTAGAGGGTGAAAACTCAAAACCTCACGCGAACGTCCCCGTGGGTGGCACCAACACCTCCCACGGGACCAATGTAACTCGTAGGAACTGACCCCGCAGCCGTGGGACTACCAGTTTGAGAATACGACGATAATTTGGATATTTTTAGGATTGGGCTTAAAAACATGGCGTCAGAGGGTGAGAACTCGAAACAGCCCCCGAATGTCCCCGTGGGTGGCACCAACACCTCCCACGGGACCAATGTAACTCGTAGGAACTGACCCCACATCCGCGGGACTCCCGGTTTGAGAATATGAATGCAATTTCTATATTTCTAGACTTTGGCTTAAAAACATGTATTTAGACTGTGAAAACTCGAAATAGCCCTCTAACGTCCCCGTGGGTGGCACCAACACCTATCACGGGACCGATGTAACTCGTAGGAAGTGACCTCGCAGCCGCGGGACTCCCAATTTGAGAATGTGACGATAATTTGCATATTTGTAGACTTAGGCTTAAAAATATGACGTTAGAGGGTGAAAACTCGAAACAGCCCCCGAATGTCCCCGTGAGTAGCACCAACACCTCCCACGGGATCAATGTAACACGTAGGAACTGACCCCGCAGCCGTGGGACTACCAGATTGATATTACGACGATAATTTGGATAGTTCTATACTTAGACTTAAAAACATGGCGTTACAGGGTGAGAACTCAAAACAGCCCCCGAACGTCCCTATGGGTGGTACCAACACCTCCCACGGGACCAATGTAACTTGTAAGAACTGACCCCATAACCGCAGGACACCCATTTTGACAATACGATGGTAATTTGTATATTTCTACACTTAGGCTTAAAAGCATGGCGTTAGAGGGTGAAAACTCAGAACATCCCTCTAACGTCCTCGTGGGTGGGACCAACACCTCCCACGGGACCAATGTAACTCATAGGAACTGACCCCGCAGCCGCGGGACTCCCGGTTTGAGAATACAATGATAATTTGCATATTTCTAGACTTAGGCAAAACATGGCGTTAGAGGGTGAAAACTCGAAACAGACCCCGAACGGCCCCGTGGGTGGCACCAACTCCTCCCACGGGACCAATGTAACTCGTAGGAGCTGACCCCGCAGCCGCGGGACTCTCGACTTGAGAATACGATGATAATTTGCATATTACTAGAATTAGGCTTAAAAATATTGCGTTAGAGGGTGAGAACTCAAAACGGCCCCCGAATGTCCTCGTGGGTGGCTCCATCACCTCCCACGGGACCAATGTAACTCGTAGGAACTGAACCCGTAGCCGCGGGACTACCGGTTTGAGAATACGATGGTAATTTGAATATTTCTAGACTTAGGCTTAAAAACATGGCGTTAGAGGGTGAAAACTCGAAAGAGACCCCGAACGTCCCCGTGGGTGGCACCAACTCCTCCCACGGGACCAATGTAACTTGTAGGAACTGACCTCGCAGCCGCGGGACTCTCGATTTGAGAATACGGTGGTAATTTTCATATTTTTAGACTTAAACTTAAAAACGACGTTATTGGGTGAAAACTTGAAACACCCCCGAACTGCCCCGTGGGTGGCACCAGCACCTCCCATGGGACCAATGTAACTCGTAGGAACTGACCCTTTAATTGCGGAAATCCCGGTTTGAGAATACATAGGTAATTTGCATATTTATAGACTTAGGTTTAAAAACATGTTGTTAGAGGGTGAGAACTCAAAACAACCCCCAACGTCCCCGTGGATGGCACCAACACCTCCCACGGGACAAATGTTACTCGTAGGAACTGACCCCGCAGCCGCAGGACTCCCGGTTTGAGAATACAAAGGTAATTTGCATATTTCTAGACTTAGGCAAAATATGGCGTTAGAGGGTGAAAACTCAAAATAGCCCCCGAATGGCCACGTGGGTGGCACCAACACCTCCCACGGGACAATGTAACTCGTAGGAACTAACTCCGCAGCTGCGGGACTCTCGATTTGAGAATACGACGATAATTTGCAAATTTCTAGACTTAGGCTTAAAAACATGGCGTTAGAGGGTGAGAACTCAAAACAGCCCCCGAATGTCCATGTGGGTGGCACCAACACCTCCCACGGGACAAATGTAACTCGTAGGAACTGACTCCGCAGCCGTGGGACTCCCAGTTTGAGAATACGATGATAATTTACATATTTCTGGACTTAGGTTTAAAAACTTGGCGTTAGAGGGTGAAAACTCGAAACCTCCCGCGAACGTCCCCGTGGGTGGCACCAACACCTCCCACGGGACAAATGTAACTCGTAGGAACTGACCCCGCAGCCGTGGGACTACCAGTTTGAGAATACGACGATAATTTGGATATTTTTAGGCTTGGGCTTAAAAACATGGCGTTAGAGGGTGAGAACTCGAAACAGCCCCCGAATGTCCCCGTGGGTGGCACCGACACCTCCCACGGGACCAATGTAACTCGTAGGAACTGAACCCACATCCGCGGGACTCCCGGTTTGAGAATATGAATGCAATTTCTATATTTCTAGACTTTGGCTTAAAAACATGTTGTTAGACTCTGAAAACTCGAAATAGCCCTCTAACGTCCCCGTGGGTGGCACCAACACCTATCACGGGACCGATGTAACTAGTAGGAAGTGACCTCGCAGCCGCGGGACTCCCGATTTGAGAATGTGACGATAATTTGCATATTTGTAGACTTAGGCTTAAAAATATGACGTTAGAGGGTGAAAACTCGAAACAGCCCCCGAACGTCCCTGTGAGTAGCACTAACACCTCCCGCGGGACCAATGTAACTCGTAGGAACTAACCCCGCAGCCGTGGGACTACCAGATTGATATTACGATGATAATTTGGATATTTCTATACTTAGACTTAAAAACCTGGCGTTAGAGGGTGAGAACTCAAAACAGCCCCCAACGTCCCAATGGGTGGCACCAACACCTCCCACAGGACCAATGGAACTCGAAAGAACTGACCCCATAACCGCAGGACTCCCATTTTGACAATACGATGGTAATTTGTATATTTCTAGACTTAGGCTTAAAAACATGGCATTAGAGGGTGAAAACTCGGAACATCCCTCTAACGTCCTCGTGGGTGGCACCAACACCTCCCACAGGACCAATGTAACTCATAGGAACTGACCCCGCAGCCGCGGGACTCCCGGTTTGAGAATACGATGATAATTTGCATATTTCTAGACTTAGGCAAAACATGGCGTTAGAGGGTGAAAACTCGAAACGGGCCCCGAACGGCCCCGTGGGTGGCACCAACTCCTCCCACGGGACCAATGTAACTCGTAGGAGCTGACCCCGCAGCTGCGGGACTCTCGACTTGAGAATACGATGATAATTTGCATATTACTAGAATTAGGCTTAAAAATATTGCGTTAGAGGGTGAGAACTCAAAACGGCCCCCGAATGTCCTCGTGGGTGACTCCATCACCTCCCAAGGGACCAATGTAACTCGTAGGAACTGAACCCGTAGCCGCGGGACACCCGGTTTGAGAATACGGTGGTAATTTGCATATTTCTAGACTTAGGCTTAAAAACATGGCGTTAGTGGGTGAAAACTCGAAACAGACCCCGAACGTCCCCGTGGGTGGCACCAACTCCTCCCACGGGACCAATGTAACTTGTAGGAACTGAGCTCGCAGCCGCGAGACTCTCGATTTGAGAATACGGTGGTAATTTTCATATTTTTAGACTTAGGCTTAAAAACGGCGTTATTGGGTGAAAACTTGAAACACCCCCGAACGGCCCCGTGGGTGGCACCAGCACCTCCCACGGGACCAATGTAACTCGTAGGAACTGACCCTTTAATTGCGGAAATCCCGGTTTGAGAATACATAGGTAATTTGCATATTTCTAGACTTAGGTTTAAAACAGGCCCCCAACATCCCCGTGGATGGTACAAACACCTTACACGGGACAAATGTTACTCGTAGGAACTGACCCCGCAGCCGCAGGACTCCCGGTTTGAGAATACAAAGGTAATTTGCATATTTCTAGACTTAGGCAAAACATGGCGTTAGAGGGTGAAAACTCAAAATAGCCCCCGAATGGCCACATGGGTGGCACCAACACCTCCCACGGGGCAATGTAACTCGTAGGAACTGACTCCACAGTTGCGGGACTCTTGATTTGAGAATACGATGATAATTTGCATATTTCTAGACTTAGGCCTAAAAACATGGCGTTACAGGGTGAGAACTCAAAACAGCCCCCGAATGTCCATGTGGGTGGCACCAACACCTCCCACGGGACAAATGTAACTCGTAGGAACTGACCCCGCAGCCGTGGGACTCCCAGTTTGAGAATACGACGATAATTTACATATTTCTGGACTTAGGTTTAAAAACTTGGCGTTAGAGGGTGAAAACTCGAAACCTCCCGCGAACGTCCCCGTGGGTGGCACCAACACCTCCCACGGGACCAATGTAACTCGTAGGAACTGACCCCGCAGCCGTGGGACTACCAGTTTGAGAATACGATGATAATTTGGATATTTTTAGGCTTAGGCTTAAAAACATGGCGTTAGAGGGTGAGAACTCGAAACAGCCCCTGAATGTCCCCGTGGGTGGCACCAACAACTCCCACGGGATCAATGTAACTCGTAGGAACTGACCCCACAGCCACGGGACTCCCGGTTTGAGAATACGAATGCAATTTCTATATTTCTAGACTTTGGCTTAAAAACATGTTGTTAGACTGTGAAAACTCGAAATAGCCCTCTAACGTCCCTGTGGGTGGCACCAGCACCTATCACGGGACCGATGTAACTCGTAGGAAGTGACCTCGCGACCGCAGGACTCCCGGTTTGAGAATGTGACGATAATTTGCATATTTGTAGACTTAGGCTTAAAAATATGACGTTAGAGGGTGAAAACTCAAAATAGCCCCCGAACGTCCCCGTGAGTAGCACTAACACCTTCCACGGGACCAATGTAACTTGTAGGAACTGACCCCACAGCCGTGGGACTACCAGATTGATATTACGACGAGAATTTGGATATTTCTATACTTAGACTTAAAAACATGGCGTTAGAGGGTGAGAACTCAAAACAACCCCTGAACGTCCCTATGGGTGGAACCAACACCTCCCATGGGACCAATGTAACTCCTAAGAACTGACCCCACAACCGCAGGACTCCCATTTTGAGAATACGATGGTAATTTGTATATTTCTAGACTTAGGCTTAAAAATATGGCGTTTGTAAGGACATTTTTGTCCAACATACTTGTATATGTCATTAGCCGTAACACCGTTGCAAAGATTCAAAGTCCATTCATCATCAACGGAATCCGAAGATCAAAATAAAGGAAGAATTAAGAAATCCAGTCAGCCAGACCGGTCCGCCTGAAATTAAAACGAACCGATCCGCCTTTATATAAAAAGAACCGATCCACTGAGACCCGAACCGGACCGCCCCGGACCGATCCGCCGTGCTCTTTGAAGCCAGTGAGCCCGGAACCGAATGCAAACCGAATCAGCTTCAAATTAAAAGAACCGGTTCGCTATAGGACCGATCTGCCTAAGGCCCGGACCAGTCCGCCCTGGATAAACTCTGCCAGATCGTGTAGCAGTTTTTTTAGGGTTTTGATTCCTTATTTAAACCAAGGTCAGTAGTTGATTTCGATCATACTTTCCCACATTTTTCAGAGCATATCAACCCTAAAGTCTTCACCTATTGAGTCCTATGATTCTAGGTTTTCAGATTCACACATCTTCCATATCTATGTGAATCAAGTTTGGTAACCCAAGAACACCATTGCTGTTGTTCAACCCTTTATGAAGTGGACCGCTCCTTCCTCTTCATTGCAGCCCTACTGGACAGGGATAGTTCCAGCCGCCAGCCCTACTGGAAAGGGAGTCTTCCAGCCGCGACTACAGAATCCGATGCCTGCGAGTAATTCTTAGTCAAAAAATTGTATTTCAGTGTAATCCGATTGTAAGCCGTTTCTCTTACAAATTATAGTGATATACAAATGGTTTTGCCCCTGTGGGGGATTTGTCATTAAACTTTGTGTGTTGAATTATTATTTCATAATCTCCATAGTATGTCTATCACGCCTAGTTGCATGATTAGGGTTAATTTGGGTTAAAAAGGTGTTTATTATATTATTTCTTAATTGAACGCAAGCGTCAACTCTTTCAAATTGGTATCAGAGTAGGTTACGCTAATCTATCGCGTATTCCTTTTTCCGCAAAATTTTTCTAAGATATCAATTTTCTGAAAAAAAATTGATTTTTGAAAAAGTGCGTGTTCAAATGGAGAAGTCATATTATAAAATGCCTATATTTGACGGGACAAATTATGCTTATTGGAAAGCCCGCATGAGGTCGGCTTTAAAAGCCATTGATGAACGTGTCTGGATTTTGGTTGAACGAGGGTGGACTCCTCCCACTGTGACTGTTGATAATGTGACCAACTTGAAACCTGACATTTCTTGGTCTGATGAAGAAATTAAATGGTCATCTTTTAATTCTAAGGGTCTAAGTACTATTTCTGGGTCTGTCACACCTGATGAGTTCAAACGCATAATGACGTGTACCACGTCAAAAGAGGGATGGGATGTTTTACAACTCACCCATGAAGGAACTAATGCTGTGAAAGAGTCTAAATTGCAAAACTTGACAACTCAATTTGAAACAATCACCATGCTTGATTCTGAATGCTTTGATGAATTTTATGCTAGACTTTCTGACATTGTGAATACTAGTTTTAATCTTGGTGAACAAATTCCGAATGCTAGAGTTGTTAAAAAGATTCTTCGTTCTTTGCCTAAGCGTTTTATCCCTAAAGTCACTGTGCTAAATTCTGTGGGTAATTTAAATACGCTAAAATTGGAAGAACTTGTACGAGATTTGCAAACATATGAAATTGATATGTTCCCTAAAAATGCTAAATCTAAAGATAAGGGAATTGCACTTAAAGCCCAAGAGAGAAGGAGTGAGGGGTCAGCTAGAAAGAGGGTAGAGTCATCTAGAAAGAGAGAGACTGACACGTCAGATTCTGAGTGCGATTTTGACTTAGATGATTTGGCTCTTTTCGCAAAAAATTTCAAGAGGATTCTCAAATTTAAGAAAAATGGCAATTTTAAAGATAAAAAGAATTTTCAGAAAAATAAGTTTGAAAAGAAAGATTTCAAAGAACCCCCTAAAGACAGTGAGAGATGCTTTGAGTGCGATAGTAAGGGACACAGAGCATTTGAGTGTGCCACTCGTCTGAATAAGGAAAAGGGTAAAGCTGTCCTAAATGCAACCCTTAGTGACGACAGTGAGGTCGAGTCGGTGGACTCGGGAGATGAGTCACCGCATGAGCGTAACTTCACCGCGTTCATGGCTAGTCATGTGAATACTCCTAGTTCTCCTCACGACGATGAGGATGATGCTTCATAGGGACACCTCGACAATGAGAGCGAAGAAAGTGAGGGGGAGGAGGAAGGTAGTGAGGACGAGAGTAACCTTCAACGCGCCTACGCCGAGTTATATAATGAGTCTTTCAAAACAAAAAAATGTAACAAGGCGTTAGTTCTTAGGATCACCGTGTTAGAAGAAGAGTTAGAAGAGACGAGAGAGAGAGAGTCCTCCACCTGCACCGCCATGAGAGAGAGAGAGTCTGCCTGGGTTAGTAAAGAGAATTTTCTTAAAGAGAGAGAGAGAGAGAGCAGTTTTGAGAAAGAGAAAGCGGACTTGACTAAACAAGTGGCTAGTCTTACTAGTGAGCTCCATTCCTCCATGGAGACTCGGAAGAAACTTGAAGCCCTTGTTTCTCAGCTTACTCATGACCTTGAGAGAGATAGGAAAGTTAAGGTACAAATCGAGGACAGATCTAGGAAGATGGGAAAGATGCTCCTCGGTCCCGCTTTAGGTTTTGGTGACACGCAAGGAATTGGTTTTGATAGTGCCTCCACGTCTCAAATTGCACCGGGACCAATTCCTGAGTTTACTACGACTCCTTATGGCCGTCATCAAAAATAAAGAAGGAGAGTTCGACCAAGAAAAGCAAACCAAGGTCCTCCTAATACTGTGCCCTTTTGCTCCCATTGCAAAAGAAATGGACACCTTAGGGAGTTTTGCTATAGATTTGGTCGGACACGACGTACTTTTGCTCCTCCACATCGTACTGATGAGTTTGCTAGTCTGAGAGAGCAAGTTGAGTTTCTAGCCGCCACATCACAGAGTTTGATGGAGGAATTCCGACGAATGTCCTCACCGTCAATGAAAACTTCCCGCATTCCGGCTAAAACCAACAACAACAACGGTAAACAAAAGGTTACCTATTATTGGGTTCCTAAGAAAGAGAAAAAGGCCCTTGTTGTTCATGTTTCTCTCAAAGCACATAATACCTCTCAGTGGTATTTTGACAGTGGATGCTCCAGACACATGACAGGTGATGTCTCCCTTTTTACTCAGATTGAGGATTATGATGATGGGAGAGTTACTTTTGGAGATGGGAGTAAATCTAGCATTGTAGGACGAGGTACTGTAGAGTTACCAGGACTTCCTAAGCTAGAAAATGTCTTGTACGTCAAAGGTTTAAAAGTAAACCTTCTCAGCATCAGCCAGCTGTGCGACGATGACTTTGCAGTAAAGTTTGACCGGGAAGCTTGTAAGGTCTATAATCAAGCCGGTAAAATATTAGTGGAAGGGGTGAGGACAGAGGATAACTGTTATGGGACTGAGCCCAAATCCTCACTTGTCTGCAATAGCGCCACGATCACTCCTATGGATCTATGGCACCAACGTCTAGGTCACATGAACGTGAGAGATTTGTCTCGTCTTGTTAAGAAAGACCTAGTACGTGGCTTACCATCTCTCGGAAAGCCAACTTCCACGATTTGTGGACCCTGTCAGTTAGGAAAGCAAATTCGCAGTCCGCATAGGAAGTTGAATTCCATTACCACCTCCCGTGTTCTTGAGTTGATACATATGGATCTTATGAGTCCTACTCGTACGGAGAGTATAGGTGGTAAGAGATATGTTCTCGTGATGGTGGATGATTTCTCTAGATACTCCATTGTAGGTTTTCTAAGAGAGAAATCAGATGTTGTAGAGTTCCTAACGACCAAGTGCCGTGTCTTGCAAAATCAACACGGAATCAATATTAACAGGATGCGTAGTGACAACGGCACTGAATTTAAGGAAGCAAAGGTGGATTTGTACTGTGATAGCCTTGGGATCAAACATGAGTTTTTTGCTGTGAGAACTCCTCAACAAAATGGGATTGTTGAGAGAAATAATAGAATGATCCAAGAAATGGCTAGATCAATGCTTCAAGGTCATAAGGTCTCTAGGAGATTTTGGGCAGAGGCAGTGTCTACTGCATGCCACACGGTGAATAGGGTATATCTGCGTCCACACACCCTCAAAACGCCTTATGAATTGTGGACTGGTAAGAAACCCAACCTGGCATATTTCCGTGTTTTTGGGAGTAAATGCTACATCCTACGGGATAGAGAGCAATTAGGAAAGTTCGACTCCCGGAGCGACGAGGGAATATTTCTAGGATATTCATCAAATAGTAGAGCAGACCGAGTATTTAACCTGAGGAGCTCTAGGGTTATGGAATCAATAAACGTTACCGTGCAAGATGACGAACCTTTGACGGTTATTGATCCTAACCTTCAGTGTGAGGATGAGGATTGTTTTGATAGTGATTTACCTGTTCCTCTCTCACACTGTGTGGACCCTAATCTTGTGTTAGGGGACACACCTGCTTGGGTTCACAAGAGTCATGACCCTTCTGCCATTGTTGGTGATCCCACTCTAGGGGTCAAGACTCCTGCTCAGCTAGAGAACATTGTTAGCCATCTTTTCTACACGTCCAAAGTCGAGCCCAAGAACCATAAAGAAGCACTCAAGGATGAACACTGGATATCTGCTATGCAGGATGAGTTGCTTCAGTTTAAAAAGAATGATGTCTGGGAACTTGTCCCCCGACCTAGTGAGATTAATGTGATAGGTACCCGGTGGATTTTTAAGAACAAAATGGATGAAAATGGTACCATAATCCGAAATAAGGCTAGGTTGGTCGCTCAAGGCTACACACAGATAGAGGGTGTAGACTTTGGGGAGACATTTGCTCCTGTTGCGAGGCTTGAGTCCGTCCGTCTTCTGCTCGCCATCGCATGTCATCTGCGCTTCAAGGTGTATCAGATGGATGTTAAGAGTGCCTTTCGGAATGGCATTCTACAGGAGGAGGTTTATGTGGAACAACCAAAAGGGTTTGAAGACCCTCAGCACCCTGAGCACGTCTACTATCTGAGGAAAGCCTTGTATGGTTTGAAGCAAGCACCCCGTGCTTGGTACGAGAGGCTTACTTCCTATCTCTTAGCTCGTGGCTTCAAGAGAGGGGGAGTAGATATGACGTTGTTCGTCAGGAGAGATGACGGTGCTATTTTGGTTGCCCAGGTCTATGTGGACGACATAGTCTTTGGATCCACATGCTCCCAGCATGCTCACCACTTTGAGGAGGAGATGAAAAGTGAGTTTGAGATGAGCATGGTTGGTGAGCTTACATTCTTCCTTGGTCTGCAGGTTCGTCAGCTAGAGGATGGGATGTTCATCTCCCAATCCAAGTATGCTAGAGACCTAGTGAAGAAATTTGGTTTAGACTCCGCTAAGCATGCACGTACACCTATGAGTACCACTACCAAGCTTAGTAAGGACACTTCAGGCAAGGACGTAGAGCAAACCTTATATCGGAGTATGATAGGTAGTCTCCTCTACTTGACTGCCAATCATCCCGACATCGCCTTTAGTGTTGGAGTCTGTGCGCGATATCAGGCATCCCCAAAAGAGTCACATTTACTTGCTCTAAAACGTATTATTAAATATGTAAGTCGGACTCTCTCATACGGGATTTGGTATTCCATTGATACCGATGACCGTCTGTCCGCCTATTCGGATGCCGATTGGGCTGGGGATGTAGATGGATGTAGGAGCATTTCTGGTGGGTGTTTCTATTTTGGTTCTGCTCTTATCTCCTAGCTGAGCAAGAAGCAAAATTCCATCTCTTTGTCCACTGCGGAGGCTGAGTACATAGCCGCCGGGAGTTGTTGCACACAACTCTTGTGGATGAAGCAAATGCTGGAGGATTATGGGATATCACGGGACACCATGACCATTTCCGGTGATAACACGAGCGCGATACACATATCCCGCAATCCAGTTCAGCATTTGCGCACAAAATACATCAGGATACGTGAGCACTTTATACGTCAGTTAGTTGAAGAGAAAGTCGTATCCCTGAGTTTTGTTCCTACCGACCGTCAGTTAGCCGATATTTTCACGAAACCTTTAGATGCCCTTGGATTTGAGAGTCTTAGGAAGTCTTTGGGGATTTGCACTGTTGACTGAGGGGTTGGTCTATGTCTCGAATAGGATGCTTCTTCATGTTCATATCATATGCTTCCTATTGCTAGTCTGTTTTGTTTGTTTTATATGTTCATATATTTTTTATGTATCTTCCTACATGTTTGACTCCTATATCCTTTAATGCACACATGCACGGCTATATTTTATTATTGCACTTGTCTATCACATATTGGCTTGAGTGTTTCTATCTCAATTCTGTCTATACAATGTACAATATGCGATAAAACTTGACAAGATTGGATTGCATGTAAAAACCGTTTTGGTGAGACTGTGTATATTTTCATAACGGGGAGGGGCTGCGAAAGTTGATTCCTATCCTTTGCGCAAAAGCCACCATTAAAATGGACCTAAAAATGGAGGAATTTTAATATCCGAGGTCCTAAGAGGTTAAAAGAGCCCGAAAAAAAATTGATAAGGCAATAAAAAGCAATTCATGCCAAATCTGGGCCATTTAGGTTTCACCCAATTCTCCAAAGTTTGAGAATTTAGTATTCCTGTCTTCAAAATATAAATCTGAGGGAGTTTGGTTGGAGATTGAAAAACGGGTTTGCACTTCCTTGAAAGTCCTGAACAAGCATGAAAATCATTTTGGACGTTATTGGTGTAGAAATAACTTTGAGCTTTGATTTGTAGATTTGATATAGTCAATGTCTTATATTTCCAATCTTTTACACCAAAGGAAGCATTTGAGTTCATTCATTAGGAATATCTAATATTCATCGTGCACATATGTCATGTTTGTATGCTTTGATTTTCCTATCGAATTTTGATCACACCCATTCTTTTACGCTATCACCGACTTGGTTGTTTTATGTTCATTCATGGTGTGATTTTATGCCTTGTGACACCCCGGTACTTGATTGCTTGATTTATTTCTCTCATTTGTCTATTTGGGGACATCATAAAAAGGGGGAGAATGAATTATTTGTTTATGGGGGAGTTTTGAAATTCTAAGAGTATCGTCTTAAATTGATATATATGCTTATGTTTATCTCATTTCAAACTCGATACGTCACTTGGTATTTGCTTTGTCTCATGTGTGTAGGTACATCTTTTGATAATCCCATGTTGCACACCCTGATGAGAAAAGCGGTGAGATTTCTGAAGATTCGAAGAACAAACGATGCAGCCTTAGTCATTTGTACCACTTTCAGTTTTTGGGTTCATGGAAGGGTAGATTTGTATAGGCATTGTGATTATAGATAATTCGGATTTTTTATGTTTGTTCCGGCATAGACATAGGGGGAGATTTGTAAGGACATTTTTGTCCAACATACTTGTATATGTCATTAGCCGTAACACCGTTGCAAAGTTTCAAAGTCCATTCATCATCAACGAAATCCGAAGATCAAAAGAAAGGAAGAATTCAGAAATCCAGTCAGCCGGACCGGTCCGCGTGAAATTAAAACGAACCGATCCGCCTCTGACTACCACTGATCGGTCCGCCTTTATATAAAAAGAACCGATCCGTTGAGACCAGGACCGGACCGCCCCGGACCGATCCGTCGTGCTCTTTGAATCCAATGAGCCCCGAACCGAATGTGAACCGAATCAGCTTCAAATTAAAAGAAGCGGTCCGCTATTGGACCAATCCGCCTAAGGACCGGACCGGTCCGCCCTGGATAAACTCTTCCAGATCGTATAGCAGATTTTTTAGGGTTTTGACTCCTTATTTAAACCACGATCAGTAGTTGGTTTCGATAAGACTTTCCCACGTTTTTCAGAGAATATCAACCCTAAAGTCTTCACATATTGAGTCCTATGATTCTAGGTTTTCAGATTCACACATCTTCCATATCTATGTGAATCAAGTTTGGTAACCCAAGAACACCATTGCTGTTGTTCAACCCTTTGTGAAGTGGACCGCTCCTTCCTCTTCATTGCAGCCCTACTGGACAGGGATAGTTCCAGCCGCCAGCCCTACTAGAAAGGGAGTCTTCCAGCCGCGACTACAGAATCCGATGCCTGCGGTTAATTCTTAGTCAAAAACTTGTATTTCAGTGTAATCCGATTGTAAGCCGTTTCTCTTACAAATTATAGTGATATACAAATGGTTTTGCCCCTGTGGGGGATTTTTCCTTAAACTTTGTGTGTTGAATTATTATTGCATAATCTTCATACTATGTCTATCGCGCCTAGTTGCATGATTAGGGTTAATTTGGGTTAAAAAGGTGTTTATTATATTATTTCTTAATTGAACGCAAGCGCCAACTCTTTCAGCGTTAGAGGGTGAAAACTCGGAACATCCCTCTAACGTCCTCGTGGGTGGCACCAACACCTCCCACGGGACCAATGTAACTCATAGGAACTGACCCCGCAGCCGCAGGACTCCCGGTTTGAGAATACGATGATAATTTCCATATTTCTAGACTTAGGCAAAATATGGCGTTAAAGGGTGAAAATTCGAAACAGACCCCGAACGGCCCTGTGGGTGGCACCAACTCCTCCCACGGGACCAATGTAACTCGTAGGAGCTGACCCCGCAGCCGCGGGACACCCGACTTGAGAATACGATGATAATTTGCATATTACTAGAATTAGACTTAAAAATATTGCGTTAGAGGGTGAGAACTCACAACGGCCCCCGAATGTCCTCGTGGGTGGCTCCAACACCTCCCACGGGACCAATGTAACTCGTAGGAATGGAACCCGTAGCCGCGGAACTCCCGGTTTGAGAATACGATGGTAATTTTCATATTTCTAGACTTAGTCTTAAAAACATGGCGTTAGAGGGTGAAAACTCGAAACAAACCCCGAACGTCCCCGTGGGTGGCACCAACTCCTCCCACGGGACAAATGTAACTTGTAGGAACTGACCTCGCAGCCGCGGGACTCTCGATTTGAGAATACGGTGGTAATTTTCATATTTTTAGACTTAGGCTTAAAAATGGCGTTATTGGGTGAAAACTTGAAACACCCCCGAACGGCCCCGTGGGTGGCACCAGCACCTCCCACGGGACCAATGTAACTCGTAGGAACTGACCCTTTAATTGTGGAAATCCCGGTTTGAGAATACATAGGTAATTTGCATATTTTTAGACTTAGGTTTAAAAACATGTCGTTAGAGGGTGAGAACTCAAAACAGCCCCCCAACATCCCCGTGGATGGCACCAACACCTCCCACGGGACCAATGTTACTCGTAGGAACTGACCCCGTAGCCGCGGGACTCCCGGTTTGAGAATACAAAAGTAATTTGAATATTTTTAGACTTAAGCAAAACATGGCGTTGGAGGGTGAAAACTCGAAACAGCCCCCGAACGGCCCCAACACCTCTCACGGGACCAATGTAACTCGTAGGAACTGACCCCGCTGCCGCGGGATTCCCGGTTTGATAATATGAGGATAATTTGCTTATTTCTTGACTTAGGCTTAAAAGCATGGAGTTAGAGGGTGAGAACTCGAAACAGCCCCCAAACGTCCCCGTGGGTGGCACAAACAACTCCCACGGGACCAATGTAACTCGTAGGAACTGACCCCGCAGCCGTGGGACTCCTGGTTTTAGAATATGATGGTAATTTGCATATTTCTAGACTTAGACTTAAAAACATGGCGTTAGAGAGTGATCACTCGAAATAGCCCCCGAACGTCCCCGTGGGTGGCACCAACACCTCCCACGGGACCAATGTAACTCGTAGGATATGAAACCGCAGCCGCGGGATTCCGGATTTGAGAATACGAAGGTAATTTGCATATTTCTAGACTTAGGAAAAACGTGGCGTTAGAGGGTGAAAACATGAAACATCCCCCGAACGGCCTCGTGAGTGGCACTAACACCTCCCACGGGAGCAATGTAACTCGTTGGAACTGACCCCGCAGTCGCGGGACTACCGGTTTGAGAATATGACGATAATTTGCATATTTCTAGACTTAGGCTTAATAACATGGCCTTAGAATGTGAGAACTCGAAACAACCCTCGAATGTCCCCGTGGGTGGCACCAACACCTCCCACGGGACCAATGTAACTCGTAGGAACTGACCCCATAGCCACGGGACTCCCGGTTTCAGAATACGAATGAAATTTGTATATTTCTAGACTTTGGCTTAAAAACATGGTGTTAGAGTGTGAAAACTCGAAATAGCCCTCTAACGTCCCCGTTGGTGGCACCAACACCTCCCACGGGACCAATGTAACTCGTAGGAACTGACCCCGCAGTTGCAGGACTCCCGGTTTGAGAATACGACGATAATTTGTATATTTCTAGACTTAGGCTGAAAAACAAGGCGTTAGAGGGTAAGAACTTGAAACAGTCCCCGAACGTCCCCGTGGGTGGCACAAACACCTCCCACGGGACCAATGTAACTCGTAGGAACTAACCCCGCAGCCGCGGGACTCCCGGTTTGAGAATATGATGATAATTTTCATATTTATAGACTTGGGCTTAAAAACATGGCGTTAGAGGGTGAAAACTCGAAACAGACCTCGAACAGGCTCGTGGGTGGCACCAGCACGTCCAACGGGACCCATGTAACTCGTAGGAACTAACCCAGCAGCCGCGGGACTACCGGTTTGAGAATACGAATGTAATTTGCATATTTTTAGACTTAGGCAAAACATAGCGTTAGAGGGTGAAAACTCAAAATAGCACCCGAACGTCCCCGTGAGTGGCACCAACACCTCCCACGTGACCAATGTAACTTGTAGGAAATGACCTCGCAGCCATGTGACTCCCGTTTTGAGAATACGACGATAATTTGCATATTTCTAGACTTAGTCTTAAAAACATGGTGTTAGAGGGTGAGAACTCGAAACAGCCCCCGAATGTCCCCGTGGGGGGCACCAACACCTCCCACGGGACCAATGTAACTCGTAGGAACTAACCCCGCAGCCGCGGGACTCCCGGTTTAAGAATACGATGGTAATTTTCATATTTCAAGACTTAGGCTTAAAAATGGCGTTAGAGGGTGAAAACTCAAAACAGCCCCCGAACGTCCTCGGGGGTGGTACCAATACCTCCCACGGGACCAATGTAACTCGTAAGAACTGACCCCGCAGCCACGGGACTTCCGATTTGAGAATACGTAGGTAATTTGCATATTATTAGACTTAGGCTTAAAAACATGGCGTTAGAGGGTGAGAACTCGAAACAGCCCCCCATCGGTCTGGTGGGTTGCCCCAACACCTCCCACCGGAACAATGTAACTCGTAGGAACTAATCCCGCAGCCGCGGGACTCCCGGTTGGAGAATACGATGGTAATTTGCATATTTCTGGACTTAGGCTTAAAAACATGGAGTTAGAGGGTGAGCACTCGAAACAGCCCCCGATCGTTCCCGTGGGTGGCACCAACATCTCCCACGGACCAATGTAACTCGTAGGAACTCACCCCGCCACCACGGGACTCCTGGTTTGAGAATACGAAGGTAATTTGCGTATTTCTAGACTTAGGCAAAACATGGCGTTAGAGGGTGAAAACTCGAAACAGCCCCCGAACGGCCCCGTGGGTGGCACCAACACCTTTCACGGGACCAATGTAACTTGTAGGAACTGACCCCGCAGCCGCGGGACTCCCAGTTTGAGAATACGAAGGTAATTTGCATATTTATAGACTTATGCAAAAGTTGACGTTAGAGGGTGAAAACTCGAAACAGCCCTCGAAC
The DNA here is from genome assembly GCA_949130495.1 of Sambucus nigra. Classification (NCBI taxonomy): domain Eukaryota; kingdom Viridiplantae; phylum Streptophyta; class Magnoliopsida; order Dipsacales; family Adoxaceae; genus Sambucus; species Sambucus nigra. The sequence goes on along the minus strand of OX422224.1, from coordinate 187,874,464 downwards.
GGCCCCGTGAGTGGCACCAACACCTCCCATGGGACCAATGTAACTCGTAGGAACTGACCCCACAGTCGCGGGACTCTCGGTTTGAGAATACGACGATAATTTGCGTATTTCAAGACTTAGGCTTAAAAATATGGCGTAAGAGGGTGAGAACTCAAAACAACCCCCGAACGTCCCCGTGGGTGGCACCAACACCTCCCACGGGACCAATGTAACTCGTAGGAACTGACCCCGCATCCGCGGGACTCCCTGTTTGAGAATAAGACGGTAATTTTCATATTTCTTGACTTAGGCTTAAAAACATGGCGTTAGAGGGTGAGAACTCGAAACAGACCCCGAACGGCCCCGTGGGTGGCACCAACACCTCCCACGGGACCAATGTAATTCGTAGGAACTGTCCCCGCAGCCGCGGGACTCCCGATTTGCAAAGAAGAAGGTAATTTTCATATTTCTAGACTTAAGCTTTTTAACATGGCGTTATTGGGTGAAAACTCGAAACATCCCCCGAACGGCCCTGTGGGTGGCACCAACACCTCTCACGGACTAATGTAACTCGTAGGAACTGTCCCCGCAGCCGCGGGATTATCGGTATGAGAATATGATGATAATTTACATATTTATAGACTTACGCTTAAAAACATGTCGTTAGAGGTTGAAAACTCGAAACAGACCCCGAACGGCCCCGTCGGTGGCACCAACACCTTCCATGGGACCAATGTAACTCGTAGGAACTGACCCCGTAGCCGCGGGACTCCTGATTTAAGAATATGACGATTATTTGCATATTTCTAGACATAGGCTTAAAAGCATGGCATTAGAGGGTGAGAACTCGAAATATCCCCCTAACATCCCCGTGGGTGGCACTAACACATCCCATGGGACCAATGTAACTCGTAGGAACTGACCCCGCAGCCGCGGGACTCCCGATTTGAGAATACAACGATAATTTGCGTATTCCTACTTGGTTACTGATAATTTTAACTCATATATGCAATTTTTCGGCTTGATTAATTTTTTTTGTAAAACTACTTGGTTACTGATATTTTTTTTATGTATCCTATCATTTGTAGTATTTTTCCACACAGAACAAACGAAGGAGGCTATGGTCTACCGCATGAAGATTGTTTATATATTGTGGACATTCATGATTTTTTTTGTGTGTTACTGCCATGCGGGCTTTTATTGTTTTGTTTTATGGTTGTGCGGGCTTTTTAATTTGATTGTTGAATTTTATGGTCGTACGGTCTTTATAGTAAGAAGGTTTTACATTTACGGGTTTTGGAATGTCAAGAAAATAGAGGAAACTCTGCCTAATTTTTTTTGGTCTGTGAATTATTAAGACGTGTAATATTTATAAGTTTTTATACATATTTGTTTATTAACAACTTTCTCGATTCGCAATTTGTGATTTTTTTTATTATTTTGCCAATAATAAATATTTGTAACACCTCGTACGAGTCCAACGTTACACGTAGCAACCGACGGTGCACTCACAAGACCCCTAATTTTAGGATTGGACCAAAAACAAAATATTTTTTTAAAATTATAGTTAAATATGGTCATGGACTTTGTCCATGACCATTTTTATTTTTTTCATCGCGCATAAAAATAATCGTGGCCAAAGTCCGCGACCATTTTTTTTATTTTTTTTGTCACGGTTGTGGGTCGCGGCCAAAGTTCGCGACCAATTTGTCACGGTTATGGGTCACGGATGAGGGCCGCGACCAATTTGTCACGGTTCCGAGTCACGGATGAGTGCCGCGACCAATTTTTTTATTTTTTGTCACGGACCGTGGGTCGCGGACTTTGGCCGCGACCAATTTGTCACGATTGTGGGTCACGGATGAGGGTCGTGACCAATTTGTTTTTATTTTTTTGTCACGGACGTGGGTCGCAGACTTTGGCCGCGATCAATTTGTCACGGTTGTGGGTCACGGATGAGGGCCATGACCCATCACGGTATAGGTCACGGCCCAAGTCCGTGACCATCTGCCGTGACCCCTCTCGGCCGTGACCTTTTTTTGGTCTCAAACTTGGGCCGCGACCCACGAAAATGGTCACACCTGAAATGGTCACGGTCCAAGTCCGCGACCCACAGTTTTGGTCAGGGATTTTGGTCGTGACCAATCACCAGTTTTGGTGTAGTGTGATGACTAAGTCCCATATTTCAAGGTTTGCAATACATCCCGATGGGGATAAAATGTACCAGGATATGAGTAGATAATAATGGTGGGCATGAATAAAGAGAGACATGATAGAGTTTATCTCGAAGTGTGTTACTTGTCAGCTTGTGAAAATTGACCATCAAGGGCCTTCAGGGACGCTACAACCATTGGATATGCCCATGTGGAAGTGGGGAGTATCCCGATGGATTTTATTATAGGGTTATCGACATCGCAGAGGGGTCATGATTCCATTTGGGTGATAGTGGATCGGTTTTCTACGGTTACCCACTTCTTGTTGGTCCACACCGAGTACGAGATGAGTCAATATGCACAACTGTTCATTCTCGAGATAGTTAAGTTGCACATGGTTTCGATTAACATTGTATCTGATAGAGATAAGATCTTCGTGTCTCACTTCTGGCAGAGTTTTTAGGAGGCCATGGGTACAAACGTGCACTTGAGTACCGCTTATCATCCACCAATGAATCAGATGCGGGAGGACATGTTCTGGATGTACATTCTGGATTTCGATGGAGAATAGGAGCAACACCCTCCACTAGTAGAGTTTACGTACAAACGCATTTGAGGCATTATATGGGAGACGTTATCATTTTCTCTTTAAAGGTGGGGGACAACAAGTTATTAGGGCCAGAAATGATATAGGAGATGATTGCCATGATTGAGCTAATTCGAAGATGTATTCAAATTTCTCAGGATAGATTGAAGAGTTATGATAATGCCGACCAGAGGCACGTGGAGTTAGAGGTTGAGGAGTAGGTGTTGGTTCGTGTGTCTCCCATAAAGGGGGTTATGAGATTCGGCTAGAAAATGAAAGTTAGCGCCGAGATATGTGGGACCTTTTTCGACTATTGAGAGAGTGGTATTAGTGGCATATTGATTGGGATTACCAGAGCATCTTCTGTAGATACACGATGTATTCCTTGTAGAATCACTGAGGAACTACAGGTGGAGTGAGAGATCTTTCTATCATGTTCCACTCGAGAAGATTGATTTGCAGCCAGACGTTCGTATGAGGAGAGACCCGTGGCTATTCTGGATCATAGTGGGCATAAGCTCCTGTATAAGGTGGTGCCACTAGCTAGAGTTCAGTGAGGACACCACAGTATTGATGAGTCTACTTGGGAACAGGAGGATAACATGTGTGGGTACCCGGATTTGCCATCATGGGCCCAGACGAGTAGATTAATAAGAACGACCCAAAGTCCGGACCCCTCGCACCTCAACTAAATTCAATTATGACTTAGTCCTCTCCTGAAATCTCGTAGGGAGATATTACAGGATAGAAAGATGGACGTGGGGGAGTCCAACACCCCCACTCCCCGAAGATAAACATGTATATAATAAACCCCAGCCTGGGGAAAAGGCACGCACTGTATTCTTTGTAAAACGCTCCCCGAAGTATATAGAAATAATACTGAGTGCACCACCATGGACGTAGGCATTCTTTCTGAACCACGTACATACTGTGTTGTGTGATTGGCATTTTATGTTCTTCATTTCCTCTGGTGATTGCGCTTTTCTTATTTACTTGTGTTGAATATAATTGTCACCACAATTGGCCCCGTCTGTGGGAAATGTTTGTCTTCCTTGAGAAAGCCCTCACCAATAAAGAAGGTAGAATGTATGGTCACAGTAGAAATTCCCCTCATGTAGGAGATATCCAAGAACAACCTGCTCCTTGCAGGATCAGATCTGAAGTTTGGCATTCAGATCAGAGGGCTCGCCCAGAGAGGCCAGACTCAGAGGAGAGGCAAGGACCATCAAAGTCCACACAAATCTCCAGATTGATCGATGCCTATGAGGCGAGGCTCCAAGAGCAGAGGGAGTCCGCTCGTACGGAAGAGGCTGAGAATGCTCGCCTCAAAAGGAAATTAGAAAGGATGGAGAAAGAGCTCCATCGCAGCACTAGGCGACATCCAAACCACACTCCTAGGCCTCAGGCGAGCAAATCTCACAGTCGAGGAAGGATCCCTAGACGTCGATCCCAGAAAAGTGAAAAGCACGAGTCAAGTGATAACTCACTCGAGCACCAGCGATTAGCTCACCGTCATAGGAGCCTAGCTCACAATAATGAGAATATACAAAATTTGGTTCGAAGAGAGATGGACTAACACCTAGCACATCGCGGTGCCAGATTGACCAGGGAACTTGCTAGATGAGCTCTCAAGACCCAGATGAAATCCCCTTTCTCAAGGGAGATAGAAGAATAGGAAGCCCCCAAGAAATTTGCTATTCCAAGATTCAAGATCTATGATGGAAAAACTAACCCTATTGATCACGTTAGGCAGTACATGTAAGCCATGACTCTCTGGAACCACCGGATGCACTAATGTGCTGGATTTTCCCCTTGAGTCTGGACGACGTGGCCCAGAAGTGGTTTGAGAGGCTCCCTCTCATATCCATCAAGAGTTTTGAGTCTCCGGCTAAGATCTTTACAGCTCGCTTCATTACCAGTAGCTCCCACCCAAAGAGGATGGATGCTTTACTAACAATGAAGAAAACGCCTCAAGAGAGCCTTTGAGACTACGCGAAGAGGTACTGCGACTTGTTCAACGAAGTTGAAGACAACTCGGAGCAGGTAGCAGTGGCCTCCTTTAAGATTGGACTACCTAGCTCTTGCCTTCTTCACCAATCCCTGACGAAGAAGGAGGCCACAACCATTGATGAACTGATGGCTTGCATCGAGAAGTATGCCAAGGTGGAAGATGTGACCCACCTTAGTGCAGGGGAGAATGGCCGAACTAAGCTCGCTGCCAAGGGGAATGACAAAATTGAAAGTTAGAAGAAAGGAGGCAAGAATGGGGGCAATAATGGCTCCGAGAATGGAGGTAAGAACAATGCTTCAAAATAATTTCAGGCAGTAGACATTAATTCAAAGAACCAATCTATAGGATCCGTGTGAAGATCAAAGACGAGTCGGTTGTTAAATGGCCCAGAAAGATGGGAGGAGATCCCTCAAAGATAAACAATGCGCTAAGATGGGATTTTCACAAGGAGGGAGGACATAAGACCGAGCATTATAAGGTTCTTAAGTCTCACCTCGAGGAACTGGCCCAAACCGGGCACCTGAACGAGTTTGTAGAGAAGAAGGTAGAGAAAGTCACTACCAATGGAGAAATAAGATCTGACAACGTACTCGAAGACGATGTTGGCCATGAATTCACAGTAATTCATGGTGCATCTGATATGAAGCAGATTCAGGAGAATTCAACTTGGATGGAGGTAAAAAAACTTACAGCAGTAATGCAAGATTTTCAGATCGATCCAGCAAAGACACAATCTGGAAAGCATCGACGAGCAGATGACGTCGACTATACCAAACATATTGTGTTCACAGATGAATATCTGGTGTGAGTAAGAACCCCACATCATGACGCTTTGATCATTACGCTCAGGATATCCAACTACGACGTTGATAAGATACTCGTCGACCAGGGAAGCTCATCTGAGGTAATGTATCTCGACCTATTTAAGAAATTGAAGTTATGCATTGTTGACTTGAAGGAAGCCACTGTCCCTCTAGTTGGCTTCACTAGAAAAGTGATGATTCCACTGGGAAAGATCGTGCTACTGGTAAGGGCATGAAGTTTCTCAAAGATGAGAGAGTTTCTGGGGGTTGACATCGACTCGCCGTATCAAGCTATCCTCGATAGGGTGTGGCTTCATGTAATGAACGCAGTCCCTTCGACCTACCATCAGAAACTCAAGTACGTAATCGAGCGAGGAGTAATGGAGATTCACGGGGATCAGGCGATGGAAAGAAGGTGCTTCATAGCAGCCATCTGTCCAAAACCAGAGAAGAAGGTCAATAAGGTCAAAGAAAAAGGTGAGGAATAGGAAGGTCTGATACCTAAAGAATAACAACTAAGATATGGAAGGCCCGGAGTGGAGGAGACCAGGCTCCTCCCTTCTGAGCGGGTTATCAAGAACCTAGAGGAAGTAACGGTCAGTGGAAATAAGGAAGGAAGGAGTTTTTTTATTAAAGCTTCTCTTACAGAATAAGAAAAGAAAGTTCGAGGGTGGCCCTTTCTAAAAATTTTGTAATGAACACGGAATCAAGCACTATTTAATCTCGGTGGCATACCCCCAGATCAACGATCAAGCCGAGGCTTCCAATAAAACAGTGATCGATGGGCTGAAAAAATGACTAGAGCGAGCCAAAGGTGCATGGGTGAGTGAGCTGTCGCATATTTTGTGGGCTTACCACACTACCCCACGGTGAGTAACTAGAGAAACCCCATTCTCACTAACATACGGAATGGAAGCAATCATCCCCTTGAAAGCTGGTCAACCAACGATGAGAACCACCCTTGTCGACCAAGGCTAGAACGATGCAGCATTACTCGTTGAACTTGATCTAGCTGACGAATTCAGAGACCTTGCCCTGGTAAGGCTAGCGAGCTATCCACAACAGATCAAGAAACAATATAATAAGAAGGTAAATCCGAGGGCATTCCAGGTTGAGGACTATGTCATAAGAAAAGTCCTTGGCAGCGCAGTAAAACCATTAGACGACAAGCTAGGAACGATCTGGGAAGGACCATTCAAGATAACAAGAGACGATCTACAAGGAGACTATCACTTAGAAATGCTGGAAGGCAGACAGATATCCCGAGCATGGAACGCAGCCAACCTGAAGAAATTCTATTTCTAGCTCTTTCTTTTGCTGGCTCTCCTATCAAATCTTTGAAATTGGCAACTCATTTTTTATTTACTTGTGAATTAATGAAAGATGTTTGGCGGTTGCATTATATTAAGTGTTAATCAGGGATTGAGAACATTATAACTTTTACAACCTTTCCAAATAGCAGGAACCTTACTCAAAGCATAAAGCAGGGTATCACCCTCCTCAGGTATTCGTTATGAAACACGAACAACCTCCTAGCATTGCCCCGACAATATATGAAACCCTACAGGGGATCTTTAGCAAATCAGACCAAAAATGAATTGGTCACCAGACTATGTTTGGATAAAAAACCCTGCTCGGATAGAACATCCAACACCAGGTGTATCCTCTCCATTGCCACACTTAGGCCTAAGGGAGTGTGATGACATGATCTAAAAGGTAAAGTGAGGTAGAACGGTATCTTATAAGGATACTGGACTGGGAGGTCACTAACTCAACATTGCAACCCTACCAATCTAGTCTTCCATCAGGGTCCCAAGATAATTAAGTGAGAGATAAATGATGAACACATGTTTAGTCAGTGAGATCGCCCAAAACATCGATATTATATTACTTGATCACATTTACAATAAGAATGTAGGACCCGTGTTTAGTCGGAGAGATCGCCTAAAACATCAATATTACATTAATTCATTACATATATACAGAGAGTTACAGCCGGTAAAATCCTAATGACGTTGAGGCCTCTGAACCAGATAGTCAACCACTAGTGCTCTTCGGCCATCGTTTGGATGAGGAGCTAGTTCCTGCTCGACCCCATTGGCGGTTGGCTCTAACAGCTGCCTGGGGATAGCATCGATAGGAATCCATTGGTCGTCCCTCCTGAAAGGCTTAGGCCGTAAATTTGAAGGATAGATCTCGTGACGGTACCAAAATACTGAGTTCCTTAGAACCTACAGCTCCCTGAGGGCACTTAACCATCCCCTAATAAATGCGAGCTCTTCAAACTTTGCCAGCCTCATCGAAGAATCTGTCCAACCCTGGTCATAACCATCACCCACACTCGCTGATTCGTCACTTTTATTGTATTTTATACCCCATTAATTTATACATTCTAGCATTCCTGTGCATGTATTTCCCGGTTCTTATACTCATTTATTGACTAACCCCTGAATTCATCATATATACTTTGTATGTGTCTTTATTGAGCTTTTATAGGTCTCGGGAATGCATTTTGGGAAGTTTGGTTTTGATCCGAAAAGTTCCGTTGACACTTGCACAGTCGGGGGCATTTTGGTAATTTCAGCACTCGGGTTTTGATCCCTCTTTCTTGACGGAAGTTGTATACCTACTTCTTATCTTCGTGTGGCCTCCGACGGTCCTTGAATCCGACCTCGAACGAGGAAGTTATGGAAGTTTCGGTGAAGCATGGGACAACTAATGCATATATAGGCAACTCTTCTTTTTGCAGCAGGCCCGAATCGATTCGCCATTACCACCGAATCGATTCGGTTACTTGCAGGGGCATTTCTCTACACTTCTGAATCGATTCGGATTTGGCACCGAATCGATTCGGCCCTGCATTTCCAGCTTTCCTCTTATTACTAGTTTGCCATTTTGGTTGGATTTTTGGGGATTTATCCCTTTTTTTCCCTCTTTGGGAGACAGATTTACTTTTGTTGGGTATTTAGTGAGATACAAAAACACTCTCTTCTCTCTCCTAGGTCAAGCTCATTTATGGTTTTCACCAACTTGTAAGGCTTTAATTACTAGTTGAATTGTTGTGATTAATGTAAGATAAGTTCAATTACTTCATCTCTACTTGTTCCATTAGCTTTAAATTGCATTGAATTCCATCCTTTGTATTGATTTGAGTTTTAACTAGATAACTAATTTAAGTATGTTGTTAACTAGCATGTGTAGTTTAGTTTTAATCATGAGTAGCTAGACTTGTGATTGGGGATCAAAATCCCACCTTGGATGCTTGAACTTAATATTTAGGGTTTGGTTTATAATTGTTCTAATGGAACTTCATGTTTTGGTATTGGAGTATCATAGTTTCTTAACTTCTCTTGTCATGCAAGAGTTAGTGTTTGAAGTTTTACTACAAACCCAACCCATCTAGCAATAATTAATTAAACCCTAATCCTCCATTGTTGAGGTCAGTCTCTACATGGTTGATTTTCGGACTTAATTAGTTATGCTCGATTAGAATTAACTTCAACCAAGCCCTATAATCCCCTTCCTTGTGAATCCGAGGTGGGAGAATGATCCTCGATCCCCTTAATTTCTTTAACTCAAGCTTACCTTAGTTCTTTTCATAGTTCCATAATTATTAATTAATCATTTGATCATCAATAGTATGTTAGTTTAGAGATCACTCTCAATCACATTTCCCAACAATTAAATCATCTTTTACACTTTAACCTTTGTCATGTTTAGAGAATCTCGTTACCCCAATTCTGTTCTCTTAGGAGTGTATCAATCCCTGTGGATCACGATTCCGTACTTACCGATTATTACTTGTTGCGATAGATTTGCACTTGAATCGCAAGCCATATTTAGGGCGCACCAAGTTTTTGGCGCCGTTGCCGGGGATTGGCAACTATCTTAGGGTTTAGAAATTCTCTTTACACTTTCGTTCCCTGTGGTCACCATGACAACACGGTTTCTAGAAAATCAATCCAAAAGCACTTGTAAATGCGAGGCGAGAGTAGTAGCAATTTAAATCCTGTTTGTGAACCCTCGTCTAGTGAGCTCTCGGTCTATTGGAGACCTTTACCATCGGTTTCTCGTTCTAGTTCGATCTTATCTTCTTCGTACACTTGGGCTCACTCCGATCCCACAACAATGGCCGACAATGTAAGTGAACATGATAGTCAGGGGATTGCACCCGACCCCCCTTATAGGACTATGCGTGATTATCTACAACCGGAGAGAACCACCTCTCCGTCATGCATCATTTTTCCATACAATGCCGCACAATTCCATTTCCGTAATGGAATGATCCCATTACTTCCTACTTTCCACGACATGGAAAGTGAACAATCGTACCTACATGTGAGAGAGTTTGAAGAGGTGTGCACTACTTTTAGCGACCAAAGCTGCCATTTAGATGTCACACGACTCAAACTCTTCCCATTTTCCTTGAAGGACAAAGCCAAAACTTGGCTTTGGTCCTTGGCTCCTAATTCCATTGGGAGTTGGCGCGAAATGCAAGCGCAATTTTTGAAGAAATTCTTTCCTACTCATCGCACCAACTCTTTAAAGGGTCAAATCCAAACCTTCGCTCAAGCCGAAGGTGAATCATTTGAGAGATGTTGGGAGAGATTTAACAAGGTACTTCATAAGTGCCCACATCACGGGTTCGAAAAGTGGAGATTAATCTCCTTTTTCCACAATGGCCTTACCCTCAATGCAAAACAAATGGTGGAGACAATGTGCTCCGGCGAGTTTTTTGGTTTGAATACGGATGATGCGTGGGCACATTTTAAATATTGTGCCGAAACCACCCAAGCGTGGGACACTTCGGACCCTAGCAAAACCAATTCCCGATCATCCAATCCACCTTCCTCTAGCCATGGGATATATCACCTTGCCGAAGGAGATGATATGTCATTAAGAGTAGACCAACTTTCCAAGCGTATCGAGGCAATGGATGCCAAAGCTCGGGAACCATCCCATCCTTCTCCCTCACATGTAGAGGAGTCTTGTGCCATTTGCGACGTTGACGATCACTCAACGAGGGATTGTCCAACAATCTCGGCCTATAAAGTGATGCTTCATAATCAAGCCAACGCGATGGCCACTTACAAGAAACAATACATGACTCCTTTAGGTGAGGGCTATAATCCTTCGTGGAGAAACCATCCGGGTTTCTCTTATGGGCAACCCCAACATTCTCAAAATCCACCTCCCCCGAATTATCAAAATCATCCCCCACCTCATAATTTTCAGCAACCATATAATCAAGTTCCTCCACCCCAAGCTCAAATGCAAGGTCCCCCACAGGGACCACCTCCTCCGGTTATACCATTATATGCTCACCCGAACAAGAGGAGCCTCGAAGAGACTCTTCAATATTTCATAACCTCTCAACAAGCCACGAATTCTAGGCTTGAAAAGGAAATCTCCAAGTTGACCTCGGCTTTAAGTATCCAAGAGAAGGGAAAATTCCCTTCTCAACCTCAAAAGGCATTGGGGCAAAATAGTGTCAATGACACTTCGAACCCCCCTCCCGATAGCGCTAAGGCTGTGACTGTTCTTAGGAGCGGGAAAGTCGTTGATAAGCCCACCCCTCCTAGTGTCCCCACCGTCGTTAAGGAGGTTTCGCTCGACCCATTAGAGGTCGAAGATGCCTCCTTGAGACAGAGAGAGGGGAAAGCCCCGTTAGAGTCGGATGTGGTTTCGAAGCTTCCTAGTCCCGTGCCTTACCCTCAAAGGCCCCTGTCAAAAAAGGGGAATGTTAGTAACTCTGACATACTAGAGATGTTCAAATAGGTAAAAATTAACATCCCTCTTTTAGATGCAATCAAGAAAGTCCCCGCTTATGCTAAGTTCTTAAAGGACTTAATAACTGTTAAGCAGAAATTGTTTGTAAGGAAGAAAGCCTTCTTAGCCGAAAATATTAGCTCAATAATTCAATCTGAATTACCACCTAAATATAAAGATCCCGAATGTCCCACCATTTCATGTGTGATAGGGGACTTTAAAATTGAGCAGGCTTTGCTAGACCTAGGAGCGAGTGTAAATTTGTTACCTTATCATGTCTATGAACAGCTCGATCTAGGGGACCTCAAGCCCACAAAAATTACCCTCCAATTAGCAGATCGCTCCGTTAAGGTTCCGAGGGGTGTAGTAGAAGATGTCATCATACAGGTTGAAAAATTCTACTTTCCTGTGGACTTTGTGGTTCTTGACACCCATCCTACTTCTACTAGCTGTAGAACTACCCCCATTATCCTCGGCCATCCTTTCCTTTCCACTTCCAATGCATTGATTAATACTAGGAATGGCGAAATGAACCTGACATTTGGGAATATGACCTTGGAAATGAACATCTTCAATGTTTCGAACCAAGTGGGTGATTGTGATGATGAAGTCCATGAGGTGGACTTTCTAGAAGAGGTGGTACAAGAGCATTTTGATGCTACCTATTTATCGGACCCCTTAGAGGGATGTCTTGTGAACCCGATTTACTTGGAGAATAGCTATTCTCCTTATGATGAAGAGGTCAAGTTCATGAGCTTGTTGTTAGATGAGGACGATAGTGTTGATGATGTTAATTGGTGTAGTGTTTTTGAGGACTTACCCCCTCGTGATTCGTATGAAGTTCCCTCGGATGTGCGATTCCCCAAACTTGAATTAAAACAATTGCCTTCCGAGTTAAAATATGCTTATTTAGGCGAAAATGAGACATATCCCGTTGTTGTCTCATCAAGCCTTAAGGCGGGGGATGAACAAAGGCTAATAGATTTGTTAAGGAGATACAAGGGTGCGTTCGGGTGGACAATTGCAGATTTGAAGGGAATTAGTCTCTTGATTTGCACTCACAAAATTAATCTTGAAGAGGATGCAAAACCCTCTCATGAGATGCAATGGAGATTGAATCCGGTGATGAAGGAAGTTGTGAGGAGATAATTAAGCTTTTAGATGCGGATATCATATATCCGATATCTGATAGCAAATGGGTCAGTCCAATCCATGTTGTTCCTAAGAAATCAGGAGTCACCGTTGTAGAAAACATGAAAGGGGAATTGATCACTAAACGCACCACCACTTGGTGGCGTGTATGCATCGACTATAGAAAACTTAATGGAATGACATTAAAGGATCATTTTCCCCTTCCATTCATTGACCAAATATTGGAACGCGTGTCCGGCCATCCTTATTATTGTTTTCTCGATGGGTACTCGGGTTACAACCAAATCGAACTTGCTCTCAAGGATCAGGACAAAACTACCTTTACATGCCCTTTTGGGACATTTTCTTACAAAAGAATGTCTTTCGGGTTGTGTAATGCGCCTGCTATGTTCCAAAGGTGCATGTTGAGCATGTTTAGTGATATGGTAGAACGTGGTCTAGAGGTGTTCATGGACGACTTCAGCGTCTTTGGCAACTCCTATGACCATTGTCTGTCTATGTTAGAGAAGGTTTTGTCTAGATGTGTGGAGAAAAAGCTCGTGTTAAACTGGGAGAAGTGCCATTTTATGGTCACTAAGGGTATTGTCTTAGGCCACATCGTCTCCTCAGATGGTATTAACGTAGACAAGGCAAAGGTTGAGGTCATTGCCAACTTACCCGCCCCTAAATCTCTGAAAGATGTAAGGTCTTTCCTTGGGCATGCAGGATTCTATCACCGTTTCATCAAGGACTTTAGCTCGATTGCTAGACCCTTGTGTAATCTCCTCTCCAAGGAAACTCCTTTCGAATGGAGCGATGAGTGTCAAGCAGCTTTTGAGACTTTGAAAAGTATGCTTACCACCGCTCCCATAATCCAAGCTCCTGATTGGACCCTACCCTTTGAATTGATGTGTGACGCTAGCGACTTCGCGGTTGGGGTTGTTTTAGGTCAAAGAAGTGACAAGAAACCCCATGTCATTTACTATGCGAGTCAAACTCTTAACGGTTCTCAGTTGAACTATTCGACCACCGAGAAAGAGTTATTAGCGGTCGTCTATGCGTTAGATAAGTTCCGGGCATACCTCGTGGGATTGCCCATAGTTTGTTTTACGGATCATGCGGCGCTCAAATACCTTCTATCTAAGAAGGACGCCAAGCCGCGCTTGATTAGGTGGTTGCTCTTACTCCAAGAGTTTAATTTGACTATTAAAGATAAAAAGGGAGTAGAGAATGTTGTCGCGGATCACTTGTCGCGTTTAACGTTTGAGGCACCCAAGGACCAACTCCCCATCGCTGAATTCTTTTCGGATGAACAGCTGTTCTCCACTTCCTCTCTGCCGTGGTTCGCTGATATCGTGAACTACCTCGTGACGGGTTCGATTCCATCTCATTGGACCCCTCAAGAGAAGAGGAAATTCTTCATTTGGGTGAGGAGATTCTTTTTCGATGATCCGTATTTGTTCAAATATTTCCCCGACCAGATCATCCGGAGGTGTGTCCCGGATGATGAGTATGAGAGCGTAATTCGTCTCTCCCACACGGAGGCATGTGGGGGCCACTTTTCTTCCAAGAAAACCGCCGCAAAAATCTTGCAATGCGGGCTTTATTGGCCCACACTTTTTAAGGATGCACACGAATTCTGCGTTTCGTGTGATCGTTGCCAAAGATTAGGTGCCATAACACGTCGCAACATGATGTCAATGTCCCCCATTCTAGAACTTGAAGTCTTTGACTGTTGGGGAATAGATTTCATGGGCCCATTCCCGCCGTCTTTTGGTAACCTTTACATCCTAGTGGCCGTAGATTATGTTTCAAAGTGGGTCGAGGCCATTGCGTCCAAAACCAATGACCATCGGGTGGTGTTGAAGTTCCTAAAGGAACACATGCTTTCGCGTTTCAAAACTCCGAAGACGATCATTAGCGACAACGGAACATATTTTTGTAATTCTCCGTTCGCTACACTTATGCAAAAGTATGGGGTAACTCATAAAGTTTCAACTACTTACCACCCGCAAACCAATGGCCAAGCTGAATTGGCCAATCGAGAGATCAAGCATATCCTAGAGAAGACGGTCAATCCCGACCGCAAGGATTGGTCTCTTCGGCTTCCTGACGCTTTATGGGCATATCGTACGGCCTACAAGACCTCCTTGGGAATGTCGCCCTTTAGACTTGTGTATGGCAAGCCATGCCATTTACCGGTAGAAATTGAGTACAAGGCCTATTGGGCGATCAAGAAATTCAATTTTGATCTAGACAAGGCCGGAAAGAAGCGAATGCTCCAACTCAATGAGTTGGATGAACTCCGGAGTGATTCGTACGAGAGTGCGAGAATCTATAAGCAAAAAGTGAAAGAGAGGCACGATAAGCGCATATCCCGTAAAACATTTCACCCTAGCCAAAAGGTACTCTTATACGACTCTAGGTTGCATTTATTCCCAGGTAAGCTAAGGTCTAGATGGACGGGTCCGTTTGTCGTTAAGACCGTCCATCATCACGGTGCAATTGAGATAGAGAACCCATCTGATGGGAAGTTGTTCAAGGTCAATGGTCAGTGTCTCAAGCCTTTCCTAGAACCATTTGACCCATGTTCGGACACGATTCCATTGTCCGACCCCATTTACGGGGCTCTGTAGGACATCGGAATTATGAGTTTTTTGTGCCGAGCATCCCCCGGCATGTGTGGGGTGCAATTTTTTGTCCCAGACCCTTTGTACTTATGTAATATCATCATTGGGGTCCAAAAATACCTCCTTAAGCAGCCAAATCCAACCATTCACCAAAAATCCATGTTTCAGCAAAGCAGAATCTGAGATCACAGAAGCCGAATCGATTCGTTTTTCCACCGAATCGATTCGCACCCTTCGAGTATCCAACCTTGGGTTTGCGAATCGATTCGCAATTCTGGCGAATCGATTCGGTAATTAGAAAGTATCAGGTCTCCATTTGCGAATCGATTCGGTTATCCACCGAATCGATTCGGCCCCTTCCAGTGTTCAAATTCGAGAATCGCGAATCGATTTGGATTTGGCACCGAATCAATTCGGGTCACCTGCCACTTAAAAAATCCCTCATTCTGTTTTAACCCTACTCTTATTCTTTCTCCTCTCTTACCTGCGAACCAGCCCTCTCCCATATCAATTCCTATCCTCCATTCTTAGTCAACCCAATGGCTTCATCTTCTAGGGCAACCTCATCCAAGGTATTAATTCAACCCTATTAATTCAATGTCATTCCTTATTTAGTGTATTTGGTATATAAGTAGGGAAAATGCATTTTCACCATTTCCACATGTTTTCTGCATAAAACTCATTCTTTTTCCACTGATTGTGATGAGAAACCAACAAATACTACTTGACTATGTTGCTTTGATGTTTAAGTAGTATTTGTTGGGGGTTTTCCACATTGAGAATGTCATTTACACCCTATTTTCCATACTCTGCACACTAGGTGTTCGATGAAATGCCCCTGTGGAGATTTTGTGCCAAAATGCTTCATCTTCGCACATTTTATCGCACATTGGTGTTGAATTACCCTTGTTTGAGTGCGGTGTGCGTCGGTAACGTTAATTCGACCAATTTTTCCCGACGCACACCCTCCGATTCCTTTTCGATCCTATTTCACGCTAAATTGATTTTATGCATTACACTAATTGTGTATGTATCAAATTGATTTTTCTTGTAGGGTCCTTCGGTCTCCAAGCCCTCCTCCAACTTAATTTCAGGTCGGGGAGGTTTCGAATCCTTCCGCTCCGAACAAGAAAAGGACTGGTTCAATGCTAAATTCCCTTCGGGTTGCCCTATTGCTATTGAGCGGCCTGTGCATCTTGAGGACTTCCCTGCCTCTGTCTGTCGTTACTTTCAGAAATTCAATTGGGAAGCGCACCTTGCCAGGGCGGGGGAGGTCAATGATGAGCACGTTTGTCGGTTTTATGCATCTCTCATCCCAACTGGGGACCGAACTCTCGAGGCTTACGTGCGGGGTAAGCGAATTCCTCTTTCTAAGCCTCTCTTGGCGTTGCACCTCACTGGGGCCGATAACCCCGAGGATTTTGATTACCCATGCGCCGACGAGGGGAGGCTGACTAATGAGACCCTGATTGCGCGTCTGGAGCCAGGGAATGTTTCTTATGCCCGAGAACCACCGCATCATCCACCTAGTAGCCGTTAATTCCATCACGCCTACCCAAACAACGGCTGTTCTTCGCTCCGCCCAGGCCCACTTCCTCTACCATCTCTTAGATGCTAATTCTATTATAAACCTTCCCGCATTGGTGCTTCAGCGGATGCTCAATGCCGCTTACTGTGAAAAGGGGACCACTACCCTCCCGTATGCGCGGTTGGTTTGCCGTATATGTAGAGATGCGCATTGTGAGATGGCGAGTACGGACTACATTCCTCGCCTTCCCAAGTTGCTTGGCGAGAAGGCCATTGAGAAGAGTCTTGGGAAGGATTATTGGGAGAGGAGAAAGAAGAGGATGTTGGATGCTCCTGCTGCTCCTGCGGATGCTCCTGCTGCTCCTGTTGCCCCGAATGCTCCTATGCCGGATATTCCGGACATGCCTCAGCCTGTGCCTCATCCTATCCCACCTCCAGCCTCATCTTCTGTGGACCCCATTGCATATCTCGGGGTTCGGATGGATGAGCTTCAGGCTGATTTCTTCGAGTTTCGGGGCGCCTACATGTCGGACTTTGCATCATTCCGGGCCGACTTTACTGCTTATCGGGGCTCTTACGAGCGCGATATATCCATGATTTCTCGGGCGCAGATGGATCTATTTTCACACCTGCGAGGGGGCGAGGCTTCTGTGCCTCAGTACCTCTATGACCCCGTATGCCCCTCGCGACCCTCCCGCGCCCGAGTCCCCGCGCTGCCATCCGGATGATATGTAGGCCGTGGTGATCCCATTTCTGCTGTTATTTTTGGGTGGTTGTTTATTTCGATTGTTGGGTGTGTATTTTAGTAGTTGTGTGAGTATGGGGAGGAGAGAGTACAATTGTTGTATTTTCTAATTTTGGTTTTATTTTGCCCCATGTACACAACTCTTATATATTAATGAAATGACTCAGTTTCGGTTTCATATTTGTTCTTGTATATATTTTTGTTTATGGTACTAACTTGTAACAGGCATGCCGTTGCGCGGTTCTCGAGCTACTCCTTGCGGGGTGACTATTTTCTAACCCCTTTTCCCTTTTTATCCCTACTAACATTGGGGACAATGTTTCATTCAAGTTAGGGGGTATGGTTTACAATTGTGATGCCGATTATTATGTTAGTATTTATTTATATAAAAAATAGAAAAATTAAAATTAAAAAAATATAAAAAAAAATTAATTAAAATTTTTGTTTTTACATATATGATCGGCGTATCCTGTTGTATGGCTATGAAGCATGCTTTGAGTCATTGATTTATTACCCTTTAGCCCGTTATTGTTTGCATTGTGAATAGCATCATAAAATTAAACTGTGAAGCTTTGAGCATATACACAAATAATTATTTATGATTTGGTTTAAAAGTGTTTCAAATTTGTTATTCTGAGGCGCATGCTATACCCTTACAACAGTGAAAATTGAGACTTATCATCATTTGTGAGCGTATACACCCACTCTATCTCTTTCTTGTCAATGAACTCATTGACGATCTCATTTTCTTTTCTTTTGATTGCATACTAACTGATTTATCACTTGAGCATGATTTTCAATGGTGTTGAGTCCAGCGAATCACATGAAACTTTAGGAAAGGATTATAGGCCCTTGTTGTTAAACCCATATGACCTTGACCTTTCCCTTAAATGTTTCCCCTAGTCAACCCCCTTGAGCCTTATTATTCCTTTCGTTTGAACCCCAAATCCCTTGTCCAACTCCACATTGGAGTCCTAAACCCTTATTTACTCCTCCCGTACCTTGATTAGGGATTGTTCCCGGGAATGAATGATGTTGTTTTTATGGATTGCAATCAAGCTATGTGTAAAGAAAATCAAAGAAAAGAAAAGGATAAATATCGAATAAAATGGGACCTTGTTGTTTCCCATTTCCCCTTGTGTATGAATATCAAAGTCTCACTCTCATGCATACATTGCTTGTGGAATTTGATTTCGATACCTAAGTTGGCCATTTAATCCATTATCCCGCGCGATATTCCCGAATCTCCTTTGATCCTACACACATCCCGTTCTTTTCCAAACCCTAACCTAGCCTAAATTCTATACCCCCAAAAGTCCTATTTGATCCTAGGGTGATGTGATTCAAAGGTCGAACATTAGAGATAATCTGTTTAAATGCTCTTCTCTTAGTTAATAGGCGATATCCTTTCATGAGATTGTATTTTTCACTTTTATATTGCGTTCTTCATTGATGACATGTGTGTGGCCTAGTTTCCCTTTACAATTACTCTTAAAGCCCGCATGTCCCGTGTGTGTTACATCCCATTTCTAAGTGTTTCATTTGTTGAGTGTAACAACCGGAGAGAACTTGAGTATGCATGCCTTAGCTTATGAATGTATTTTGAAAGTTTTGCCAAATCTAAATTTCCACACGTGTCCGCTTATTTCGCATTTCCATGGTTTCGATTTTTAGTTGAAGTTATTTGTTTAATGCCGATAATTGTCGTCTTTTGTGTGAGCTTCGTTCACTTGTTGATAAATTGTGCTCTTTAGATATTTGTTGAGCTACGCATTGGATTTTGCAGTATCATAGTATGAGTTGATTTGATGTTTGTGGGTGTCATCCCTGGAAACCCTCACGAGACCTCACTCGTCCCCTAGGGCTACCTAGGGGTTTAAATAACGGCTTATTGCATATGCTAAATGCAATCGTTCGCCTACGAAAGTGGCATTTTTCCTTCGTTGTACATATTTCTTTTATTTTGGTTGCATTGTTGGCCCTTGTTTCTTCATACTTCATGGCTCGGGACTAGCAATGTATAAGTTAGGGGGTGTGATTCGTCACTTTTATTGTATTTTATACCCCATTGATTTGTACATTCTAGCGTTCCCGTGCATGTATTTCCCGGTTCTTATACTCATTTATTGACTAACCCCTGAATTCATCATATATACTTTGTATGTGTCTTTATTGAGCTTTTATAGGTCTCGGGAATGCATTTTGGGAAGTTTGGTTTTGATCCGGAAAGTTCCGTTGACACTTGCACAGTCGGGGGCATTTTGGTAATTTCAGCACTCGGGTTTTGATCCCGCTTTCTTCACGGAAGTTGTAGACCTACTTCTTATCTTCGTGTGTCCTCCGACGGTGCTTGAATCCGACCTCAAACGAGGAAGTTACGGAAGTTTCGGTGAAGCATGGGACAACTAATGCCTATATAGGCAACTCTTCTTTTTGCAGCAGGCCCGAATCGATTCGCCATTACCACCTAATCGATTCGGTTACTTGCAGGGGCATTTCTCTACACTTCCGAATCGATTCGGATTTGGCACCGAATCGATTCGGCCCTGCATTTCCAGCTTTCCTCTTATTACTAGTTTGCCATTTTGGTTGGATTTTTGGGGATTTATCCCTTGTTTTTCCCTCTTTGGGAGACATATTTACTTTTGATGGATATTTAGTGAGATACAAAAACACTCTCTTCTCTCTCCTAGGTCAAGCTCATTTATGGTTTTCACCAACTTGTAAGGCTTTAATTACTAGTTGAATTGTTGTGATTAATGTAAGATTAGTTCAATTACTTCATCTCTACATGTTCCACTAGCTTTAAATTGCATTGAATTCCATCCTTTGTATTGATTTGAGTTTTAACTAGATAACTAATTTAAGTATGTTGTTAACTAGCATGTGTAGTTTAGTTTTAATCATGAGTATCTAGACTTGTGATTGGGGATCAAAATCCCACCTTGGATGCTTGAACTTAATATTTAGGGTTTGGTTTATAATTGTTCTAATGGAACTTCATGTGTTGGTATTGGAGTATCATAGTTTCTTAACTTCTCTTGTCATGCAAGAGTTAGTGTTTGAAGCTTTACTACAAACCCAACACATCTAGCAATAATTAATTAAACCCTAATCCTCCATTGTTGAGTTCAGTCTCTACATGGTTGATTTTCGGACTTAATTATTTATGCTCGATTAGAATTAATTTCAACCAAGCCCTATAATCCCCTTCCTTGTGAATCCGAGGTGGGAGAATGATCCTCGATCCCCTTAATTTCTTGAACTCAAGCTTACCTTAGTTCCATTCATAATTAATAATTAATCATTTGATCATCAATAGTATGTTAGTTTAGAGATCACTCTCAATCACATTTCCAAACAATTAAATCATCTTTTACACTTTAACCTTTGTGACGTTTAGAGAATCTCTTTACCCCAATTATGTTCTCTTAGGAGTGTATCAATCCCTGTGGATCACGATTCCGTACTTACTGATTATTACTTGTTGCGATAGATTTGCACTTGAATCGCAAGCCATATTTAGGGCGCACCACTCGCCGAGGTCCTTTCTTAAACAGATGCCTCAACCGTGTGATATCCCTCTGGAGCCCAGCAACAATCAAGTATGCTCGAAAGACATCTTCATGGAGCTCGTCCATTTACCTAGTTGGACTTCTTACGTTTGGACCAGCTCGTGGAACAGTCGATGAGGTAGAACCTCACAGAATCAAAGGAGGAGCATTGCTTGGTCCTGTGCCAGCTCGTGATGAAGAGGAACCCCTTAAAATGCAAGGTACGATGATCGGTGCATGCTCCCTGAGGTGCAACACTTCCCTCCTCAAGGATTCATTTTCCTGTTGCAAAAATTCTCTGACTTGGTTAATCTCAATGGCATCAAAGAGTCTTTCTCTTAGAGTGTTCACTTCCTCTTGAACAAAAGCTCCAACTTCTTCCATTTCCCGAAGCCTTTCTTTCAGTTTAGCAACGAGCTCCGACTGATCTATGATACTCTTATTTCTCGATTGCAGTGATTTGCAAATTCATACGAAGGTCTGGCGAACTTGAGCACTCACATCAGGACCGAGAATTCTTCCCAATTGAGAAGTGGCTGGTATATATTCATCCACATCAACCAACTACAAGACATACAAGCAGTAAGAAAGAAGAAGAATCAATGTAGAGAGAGGAAAGCACTTTCACATCATTTAGATAAAAGGGTACAATTATATTGATTTATTCAAAAAAAGTACAAGTAAAGTAAAAATACAGAGAATCCCTAAGAGCAGACTAGTTAGTGACCTCGATTTGTTGAGAAGAAGCTGGCTGCTTCCCCTTATCAGCAGTAGTAGGAGCATCTCCCTCAAAAGCGATAACTTCTCTCCCCCGAGCAGGGAGGGCATCAACAGGAACTGACTGGGAGGCAGAGTCAATACCTTCGACGACTGGGGTAGGAGCTTCGTCTATGACATGATTTGGGCCTAGATCATGCTCATTGAATAAGGGAGAGGCAGCATCCACCCCATTAGCCAGAAGAGCCTTGTTCCAGCCCTTCTTGAAGTTCAGATGGCTGATGTAGCCTATCTGAACCTCAGCATCCTAATATACAGTAGCCCACTCGAAATTATATGAACCTTCCTTAATGGTGGCTGCCTCGGACTCCTCCACCAGTAACTTATTCTCCTCCGCCACCGCTAGCTTGCTCGAGCAGACTAAATCATAAGCCTGTTGCAGCTCATTCAGACCCTTGGCCGCTGCCTCCTTCGCCCGATTGGCTTCAATAAGGGCAAGATTAGAGTACATCCAAGCAGTATCGGTAGTATTTAAGCTAGCCTTGAGCTTCATACTCTTCCTCTTCAGAGAAGCCTTCTTCTTCTCCAACTCAACATTCTTATTCACCTGCTCATCACGAGAGAGATATATCACGATGAAGTCAGTCACAAACTGCAAGTAAAAAGAGAGCATTAGAAGAGAGAAGTTAACATAGTTTTAAAAGTATTAAAGAAAAGAAACAGACTCATCAAGGCTAGCCTCTGACTCGCTTGCAAGGCTAACTAGTCAGTCCCCATGATCAGAAGGCAGGACTGCTCTCTCGAGCAGCGCAAGAGCCATTTGGGGAGAGATGGCAATCGAGGCCCTCTTTGGCAATGTAGACACGAGCACTAAGGCTTGCCCAGCCTTTATCCTCGCCTCCACTCTCATCCTCTCCTCTTCTCTCTCCTTCTCCGTCTCTACCCTCTTCCTCTCCTCTATCTTTTTTTCTCTTCAGCCTTCTTCCTCTCCTCTTTTTTCTTTCTCTCTCTCTCTCTCTCAATAGCTCTTCTTCTTTTCCCTTCTTCTCCTGCTCAAGACCAGTAGACTGAGAACCACTGGCAATATCCCCACTACTGGATTTTTGCTTCTTCTACCGGTGAGCGAGAAACACATCATCCTCACGAATCAGGTTCCTCCTAGGGAGATCCATTTCCTCACTAGAACTGTTGGATGTACTTAAAGACTCTTGAGCCTTAGAAACCTCTTCTGAGCTAGAAGAACTTTCACTACTGGAGCTCGCCTCAGCAGAACCACATTCATCACCTCCTCTAATATCACTTTCAGAACTGCTTTCTTCCTCGGCCAACTGGATGGGGTCAATAGAAACTTCTTTAGAAATATCTAAGTCAGGAATGTTGTCCATAGGCCTCGTAATGAAACTGGACCCGATGTTCTTGTACTCCAGTAGGAAAGCAGCGGACCGGGGATGTTCACCGTCGGCCAAAGACTCCCTGATATTCCAAGCTTTAATCAGCTCGGCAGCGCGAACCTCGCTAAGGGCACGTTACAAGTTCTTTGTCCTCATTGAAAAGAAAACATGAAAGTATCAAAAAAATCACACATTAACAAGGAGATCAAAAGAGCAGAGCGAAGACTACCTATGTACTCTTCCCCATAAAAGGGAACAGTGAATCTATCAGACCTCGCCCCCTCAGTATGGGGGAGAACTACCAATTCCTAGCAAGAAAGCCATCTTGCCAGTAGTCCTTGTGGGAATCAGGTAAATTTACTACCAACACCCTATCAGGACTCCTGGCCTTAAGGTAGAGAAGACCAGAGCTAGTTCGAGAGAAGGAATAACACAAATAAATTTCAGCAAGCCCTAATTTAGTGCCATAAAGTTGATTTATCCTATGGACACCATTGACTATCTTCTAGACGTTGGTCGAGCACTGTGCAGGGACGATGTTGAAATAACCAAAGAAATTAAGAAACAAATTATTTGGAGGAAAAGTAAGACTCCCTTGGGAAAGAAACAAGACATGAATCCAATGAGTGCCCTCTATCTATCTAACATTCTTAGGGACAGAGACACATTAAATCTCTACCTATTCAGGGATGTTGTAAAACTTCCTAAACTCAGGCACTAATCTATTACCTTTCTTCGTCATTTGTAAACCCTAAATTACAAAATCGAAGAAAACTCAACAGAGAAAGAACAAAGAGAAAACAAAGGAGACCTACGTGATGAAAGTTTGGCTTGCACAATGCAAGATCACAAGCCCAGATGATGAGGGAGATTGAAAGCAAAGAAAATGAAGACCTGGAGAAGAGGGAACAATGGCTAAAAGTTGCAGAAGATGAGGAAATTCTAAGAGGATTAAAACGACAATATAGAAATGCCACTCCAAACGTTCTCAATCATGATGCACATAACACGAAGCAGGCTGCCGCCAAAATCAAAGTAAAGAGCTCCAACATTGGAAAGAGTTACACAATTTACAAAAGAGCCATTATGACAAATCATTTAAATTTATTGAGCCCAAATTATGGCGCAACAACTTTAGGGGCAATTGTGGGTACCCGGATTTTCCATCATGGGCCCAGACGAGTAGCTTAAGAAGAATAGCCCAAAGTTTGGACCCCTCGCACCTCAACTAAATTCAGTTATGACTTAGTCCTCTCCTAAAATCTCGTAAGGAGATATTCCAGGAGAGAAAAATGGAGCTGGGGGAGTCCAACACCCCCACTCCCCGAAGATAAACATGTATATAACAAACCCTAAGCCTGGGGTAAAAGGCACGCAATGAATTCTCTGTAAAAAGTTACCCAGAGTATATATAAATAATACTAACTGCACCACCATGGATGTAGGCATTCTTGCTGAACCACGTACATACTATGTTGTGTGATTGGCATTTTATGTTCTTTATTTCCTCTGGTGATTACGCTTTTCTTATTTACTTGTGTTGAATATAATTGTCACCACGACATGCAAGACTAGTATCCGGAGTTGTTCACCGCTGGTATGACCTAATTTTGGGGACAAAGTTCCTTTGTAAGTGGGAATTGTGTAACACCCCGCATTTCTGAATATTTGAATTTAATTAATTCGGCAATTAATTAGTTTTATTTTAAATTATGCGAGAGAAGTAATTTAATTAAATTGAGTAATTATGTGCTTATTAAATATTAATTAAGAGTGAGAAAATGAGTAATATTATGACATTAATTTACTAAGTGAATAGTAAATAATGTATGGAAATTATTATGCGCGAAAGGTAACATTTGGGAATTTAATCGTTGTTCTTCTATAACTTGTGGGCATCATGCTACATGTTGTCGATTTTGGTCCTTAGCCGAGATCCTATGCTCATCAGATTTAGTTGAATATTGACATCTTGATTAGGGTTCTCCATGAAGTAGTTGTGGTTGTATTTCTATGATATTTCTAATAGTGGCGAGAATGAGGATTAAGTTGAACTCTCAAGTGGTTAAATAGTGAATCGTAACTAGTAGGGAGTTAGGTCGAACTACGGAAATGCAGTTGCAGAGGAGAGGGATGTGGTTTATTTTTTTAAAATGTTATTTTCTTTATTATTAAAAAGAGAACATTTTAAATATTTTTAGAATATTTTTATTAAAAAGGGGAAAATGGGAGAAAAATTCCCTCGATCTAGTGATTGTTTTTAAATACCACTTATGTTATGTTACCCTTAGGGTGCAAGTGAAATGTCGGCCATTACTAGAGTCTGGGAGAAAATAAGATTCATAATTTAAGACATGATTTAACTTGTTTTCAGACTCAAGGATAGGGTCAAATTTTAAAAAATGGCTGAAAGAGCTTAAAATTAGGAAGCAAGATGACCCAAAATTTTGATGGAATTTTAAATTGGAACTGACAATCTAAGTATGAGTTTCGTAAGGTAGAAATCTATATAAGGGATATGCATTAGAGGTTAGTTTAAAGGTTCCCCTGTTGGCATGACTGACAAGATATACCTCTTGTCGATCAGGGTAATCATTCATCGGTATGTGTGGTTAATCCATTTAATATACCTAAGTGTAAGTTAATTGCCTCACTTTATATATCCTAGTGATGGTATGTGTAAGAAAATTTGATAGGTTAATTGTTCCCCATAGAATTACCAACCCATCACAAAGCGATTCCTCAGTACATGACAAATATTGGGTGAATAATCATTGCTCATGTGAAGTAGTGTGAAAAAATGCATGTTTTACATAATATCATTATGAAAAGTTTTATGTATGTTAATAGAGATATGAAAACTACTAAGCATGAAGTAAAAAAAGGAAATACAAGTGGGATGTGATAGAAAACTAACGGCAAAAGTGAAATAAAGCATCTTAAAAATGTTCATGTGTTATGAAGCTTGTATATTGATATTAACAACTAGGATGAAGTTTGGAAACATGGATAAGTGTAATAAAACATAGAATTTACAATTCATGTGAAGTATGGATTTGTGTACAAGTGGAATAAATCATGGGTATACATAAGTGACATGAGGCATGTGATATGGAGAATGTGATATATACAAGTAACACAAAGCATGTGATAAGAGATATAAAAAGTGGGATATAGATGTAACGAAGATATAAACATGCACATGAGATGGAGAAGAATATAGATGGAAGGTATATTATGAGCATGGCATATCGATCATGCGAGAATAAGAAAAAAATGAATATATAAGTAAGAAAATATATACACTTGAGAAAGATTATGTTGGAGAGAGAAAATAAAACCAACATAAATATAGTTTAGTCCTAAAAAATGTGTCACCAATGGAGTTACCACTATGGCCATCTAGACCCCTTGCTCATCCACTCGTGTGGATATTGGTCGTGGGATAAAAATACGGGATTATAAAATGGACTTTATTGATGATATGAGGTGTGGGAATTCGTAAAGATCAAACTCGCCAGCCTATTTTGCTCAAAATAGGAAAAAGAATTATCTATCTCCGAAGAGACATCATAAAATACTACTAGTGCGTGCAAAACCTAATAAGATGTGGGCTCGAAGAATATGTTATGGAACAGGAAGTTATTAGGAACCCATTATACTCTTTCGGTCTCTCAAGGGCAACAAAAATGTTCTCATTCTCCTAAAGTATATGACAATGGGTATAATGTGGAAAATGTGTCATGTCTATAAAGTTAGTGAAAGCATGCATGAACATGCAAGTGTGCATGTGTGTGGGAGGTGAAATCACTATACCTAGATCATAGAAAATTTGGGAATGAATCATTATAAGGAGACAAGATGACTAAAAGTGTGTAAAAATAACTAAAATGTGAACTGAATCCCAAGCCCAAAACATCACTATAGAAATATGAGTACACCTGATGTGGGACCTCTAAGGAGTGATAAATATAACAAGTTACTACGTGACAAAACATTCTAAACATACGAGTTAAATGCTAATATATAAACATGAATGAAAATATGATGAATAAAGGAGGGATAAAATACCAAAATGATTCTGATGCGTACGTTGCCAAAAATGACATTTGAGTTTTCCTAGTTCATATATGGGAATAAGGTTGGGATCTATCCCATAATTCAAAAGTAGAACTTCTCTATTGTTTATGAAAAAGGTGTGTGAAGTGTTGTGAAAGTGTGAGATAAATTTAAATTGGGAATTATAGTGTAATCCCTCTTTTTTGGGCATTTTGATTTGTAAAAATACATTTGAAGCTATATATAAAAAAAAGGTTATAATGGTGATAAAATAAAGAAAAATAAATGAAAAATATAATAAAAAAACAAATTTATGAAATGGAAAGAGGCTGAGACCTTCAAAATATTTATATTATATTTTTGGGGACTTTTGTGCGTTGATTTTATAGTATAGGTAGTGGTGGTGGATTGGTGAGGCAAGGGTGATATAAGGTTATCTGTTGAAAATGATATGCTCTAAACATGAGGAAAGTTTCTCTAACAAAACTGAGGCTGAAGTCCCTCAAATGAGGTCAAGGTTTCCCTTAGTAGAAAAATCCTAAATGAAGGAAAGGATAAGATTAATCACATGGACTTGATAGCAGACATTCCTCATGCCCTGCGTACCAATAGGTTGGCCAGATTTACTTGACAAAGAATCATGCACCTACCAATGGAGAGGTGTGGTTTCCTACCAAAAGGGAGGCATAAATAGTTTTTGGCCATGAAATATGAACCGTAGGTATGGTTTTTGAAAATATGGGTTCATTGGAAATAGGTTTTGATATCAACGAAATTTTGTTTAGATATTCTTTGGTTCAAAAGTTGACCAAAGTCAAATGGGGCTCGAATAATGCAAAATTGTTCCCCGATTAGGGTTTGAAAAAGGACCGCTTGAATGAAATTTGTTTTGACCCTATGGAGGAGTGTTGGATTCTATAATAGGGTTTATGCAATATGTATAATTCACTAAAAAAGATTATATCCTATCACCAATTACTAACCCTAGTATACTTTACATAAGATACCGCATGAATCTTGGTTAATGTTGAACGCTCGAGAAATTTAATAGAGTCACCATATTGGTCATATTACCATATAATAGGTTCCCATATCTTCTAGGTACACCCCTAAAATAAACTATATCCAAAATTATTCAAAAATCTCAATTCCCACAACACCTTACGTCGATCGATCAAGTACCCGATCAATCAAGTCCTCAATTTGTTGGGGTTAAAAATATATTTTGTAATGTTACGATTTCCACCTTTAAAATCATATAATAAACAAAATAATTCATTGAAATTAGTCCCATATGATATAATAAATGTAAAGGGTTGATATATCAACAAAAACATGGTTTAAAACATCAATTCTAAAGGACTAGAGTCAAGATTATAACCCAATTTTACATATAGTTCCTTTAGAGCCTTCGATTCATAAATTATGATTTTTACTCATCACATCCTAATCAACCAACCTCATCTATAGGAATTAACATAAGAGTTAATTTTTCTAACCTAAATTCATATAATATTAGAGGTTTAATCAATAAATACAAATTCCACAACCGCGATTACATAATATCACATGATCATACCAAGTGATATTTTCATTATAAAATCCTTGGGAAGATGTCTCAAGATCTTAGACGAGTTCATAGTGTACACAAAAGGACCAGATCAATTCTTCTTTAAGCTCCAATAGACGTTTAACACACCCAATTTTAGCCAACAGCCTTTAAAAGGCTCCTCTAAGACAACATGGAGTGTCTATGTCACCGTAGACCTTCATGCCTCAAGACATATTATTCATTGCAAGTACCTAATGAATACTCAATAATATCTATATCTGGAGAAAAAAGTTATCGAAAGATTTAAGATTAGAAACAAAGTCTCCACACCTTATCATAATGAGTTCAAAGGTCCAACAACATTGTGTCATAGTGGAATCAACCTGAGTAATCTCTCTTGAGCCTCAATAAGACTGGATTCCACTTATACATGATCAATATAGCCTTAGTAGTTCAATATTTAACCTTGAGCTCAATAAATATCGTAAGAACTAGACAAGGCCTTAACAGACCTTTATGTGGGGTTTGTAGATAATATATACATTTCTATACTAACCCCCACTAACCACTTATTATTTTTCGAGTGCATTCAATAACCACCTGTAATAAAAAATATCACCACTCACCTATAATATCTTTAACTAACACTTCAGCAATATACTATAAAGTAGAGTCTAACAATGGCCTCCCATGCTTTAACTATAACTTTCAAATTACTCTAGCAGTTGGCTATATATGGGGTGCTTAACGAAGTTTACAAGGGATGAAATTCAAGTTCTTTACCAAGCAAAACAAATGCTTAAGAGTTATATTTAGAATTTACAAATGATTTTGGACTACTTCTAGCTCTTATATTGTATTTTAGAAAGTAAACTTCGATATTTTATTCTTTTTGAGTCTTATGAGTCCTAAGTGAGTAAAAAGTACTTATATAAGATAAGAATTTCCTTCGTAAGAGAATTATTACGACTACAAAGACCTCAAAGTTCTTTGTACTAGCTTATCTTATGTCTACGGCCATACATATTTGTATTATTCATCATTATAGTAAATATACAACATAGAAACACCTTCATAACAGATGTAATCACCTCAACAGAGGTGTTGAACCATTGTATATCTCGTGTTGTTATTATTGTCAATCTAAAAACACATCCTCCTATTACATAAGATACATATTTAGTGAGGTCGATGTTTTAATAAATTTTAACCCTATTGGGTTGGATCCGTCTACGGGAATAATTATTCTCAAAAATAAATTTATTGAGATTCATATACTTGCTTATCTTAACCTTACACATTGCACTAGTAGCCTAAATTGTGAAAGGGGAATAGCAAGGCATGAAGCTTCAAGAAGAAGATGGATAAAATCAAGTTGAGGGAAACCAAGTTATCTCCCATCTTCATATAACTTAAACCCGCATTGTTTCAAGGGAGAGACTATCTCTCCCATGGGAAAACTCGCAAGGAGTCTCTAGAGTGGTCAAGCCCTAGGATCATAAGATTAAGAAAGTCTAGGACCTATTGGGTAATTTACTCAACTAATATCAAGATCAAATCCAAACAATGTTGAGTTGTGTCTTATAGATGACTTTCACTTCGTTCTCTAGTGAAGTGCAACATTATCCTTCCAAATGGAATATGATCACCAAGAGCACTAAGATAGGTTCAAGAACCCCCAGCGACCCTCTTAAAGCATTTAGGTCTTTAATGTTTTTCAAGACACCCTAGATGAGGGGTTATGCAGAGAAGTTTCTACTAATATAAGAGTTATTTCCACGCATTGGATTTGTTTAACTCAACCTTGGAACCATAAAAATCTTAATAAAGCTAATTACATCCTTTGTGAG
The DNA here is from genome assembly GCA_949130495.1 of Sambucus nigra. NCBI lineage: Eukaryota > Viridiplantae > Streptophyta > Magnoliopsida > Dipsacales > Adoxaceae > Sambucus > Sambucus nigra. The sequence continues at coordinate 187,844,007 of OX422224.1, read as the reverse complement.
TCACTTCATAGGGACTCAGAAGAGGCGAAAGACATCCAAATCTATTACTAACATTAGGAAAAGGCAAGGATGAATTCTTAGGGAATATGCCAAGATATTCAACAAAGAAGATTTGTAGGTTGATTATCTAAAGAACACTATATGTGTGCATTCCTTTAATACACGAATCATTCATAAGGCTCTGATGAGGTCTTTCAACAAAAACACACCCCAACCATGATTGGGCTACTAGAAATATCCACGAATATATGAAAACAAAGGCTTCCATCTCAGTGAGAATTTTGGATCACCCTCTTATACGTCAACTATAGCTATGTGAAAGCAAAGACATACCGTGTAACCATATGGAGGACCAAAAAAAAAAATCGGTCGACCAAAGAAAATAGGAGATAAAAAAATAATACCCCCCAAAATTTTGACCCCTCAACCACATCCATAGAAGAGGTGTTCTTGGCTATTGAAACACAAGGTATGTTACTAATATTTTTCACCAACATAACCCTTGTTGGTAAGTAGTATAAGTCTAAGTATTTTCATTTCCACAAATACCATGGAAACAACATTGATGTTTAATACCATTTCAAAGAAGCAATATAGCAATTAATTAAAAAAAAAGGGCAAATAAAGAAATTTGCGTCAAAAAGGTGGAGATACATAAGATTTAGTTTAAGGAAAATAAAAACTAACTTTAGTTGAGGTCAAGACCATATTAATAGGGTTTGCAGGTGGGTAAACATTCTTTTTCGCCAAAGAAAACCATCAAGGGCAGCTCAACATATCGATGTTTTGATCAACAAAAAGATAAACATGCCCTTTATGGAGTTCCAAAAATAAAACCTCCTAAGAATTCCTCATAAATTCAATGATCCTCTCCTAGTCATGATGATCATGGGAAATACACAAAGTCAAAGAATCCATATTGTTACATAAAGCTCAGCCAATATCATATTGATGGGTGCACACCCAAGAATGGACTTGTAAATGAAAGACTTCATATCATTAGGGACCCCTATGGTTGTATTTAATCGACGGAAAACAACTTCTATTGGCTAAATCACCCTACCACTCACAACGGAGAATAAGAATGCTACACCCTTGTGTGCTATCATTTCCTAATGGTAGACCTACCCTCAAAATACAACATCATACTAGGATGGGTTACACTTAGCAATTTGGTGCTATAGTTTCCACAAAAAGGATGACAATACTCTTCCCCACCCCATTTAGAGTTGGATAAGTACATAGTGACCTAAAGAACTTCCAACAAATAATCAGAGGATCAGATGAAGAGAAAAAATATACTATTATAGACCCCTTCGACAACGGCGTGCATAACCAAAATGTTGGTTGAGGTGCGATAAACCATGAACAAATCTTCCACGGTATACCCAAATAACTTAATATACCTCAACAAGGGATTTAATAACGGAAGATTATGTATTAAAATTTAACGAATGCCCTAGTGCCTAACAACTAAACATGTACCCTCTTAATACAAGAGATGAAGGGAAAGAGCAAATAAGGGGATTATGTGGATTGATATTATAAGAAAATATTATTGTTAAAAAACTTTAATTGGTCATATTTCATAAAGTAAACAACGGTAACTTGATCTGAAAAATTTATAAAGGGTTTGAATCACAATACCTTTATTGATTTTCTTGGTGATCAAATGTAGGAGAAGGATTTGATGAAGAGTATGATGTTATTTCCCTTATTTATGCTGTAAATAGTCCCTTTGATATGTAGTAAGCCTTATATCTTTTATTATATGATCCAGCTAATGTAAGCAATCTCCGTGGGCACTTTTGGAGATGAAAAATTAAAAAAAATGTGAAGCAAATCACTTTCTCTTGTAATACCACGTAATTTTAATGACTTTTATATTTTAACATAATGGATTAATTGGATTTTTTTAAAAATTAATTCATTTGGGTTTTATCCGAATTGTATATATTAAAATGAATGATTCTGAATATTACTTAAAGATATTCGGGTAATATATGCATGTGATGTTATTGATATTGCTGTGAGTTATTAATTCAGTAATTTGAATTTTTAGTCGGACGCGGTATGGGACGTGTCGGGACAAATTTGTTAAATTAAAAAAGAAACTTATGTTTTATCAACCTTATAGTCATTTCGAGTGTGTCGTTGCGTCTGTAAGGGTTGAAATAGTCAAAAAAGTCTATTTGGATGTTGGTTTTGGGCCTCGGGTCATTTGGAAATGAAAAGACAACCCCAAAGGACATTTTGGTCATTTTTACAAGGGGGATGAATAGTGAATTCAGATTTTGTCTTATTATAAATATTTGGAGATTAGTTTTACGTAGGTTCATTTTCTCTTCTACACAAAAATTGAGAGGTCACCTTTTGAGAGAGAGTGAAAGGGTGCTTGGGAGAAGAGAAGAGAAGCTTGCTTGGAAAGGAGGAGAACCAAGGGCCAAGGGTCACCACCACCAACCTCCACTGAAAGTTGATCGAAGAAGGGGAGAACCATTAGTTATACATAACTCCAAAGGATCATATCTTCATGAGAGGCACGTATTTGATAATTGCAATCTAGTTAGTATATTGTCCATGTTAGTATAGTTATTGAAAAGATGAGATTTTCATGTTTGGAAGATAAAGATGGAGTTGTTGATTGATTTCTGGATAATGGAAATATATAGGAATCAAACTCATGTTATAGGTAGATAGTAATCCACGAAATAATCATTAAGTTGTTGAAGAAATTCTGAGAATAATTGGTCTGTTCTTGAAGATATCATGTATATAATTTTCTAGAAAAAGAGGATAAATATCTGCTTTTAAATCAAACTCTTGATGATTCTAGGATGTTTAGATCACTAGAAATCATTTACATATGTTTCTATATCATACAGTAAGGATTATAAGGAATTTGGGTTTTTAATATGAAGGTTTGAATGATCGAAAGTTATGAAACCGGTAGTATAAGAATTGAAGAAATTTGGGCTGATATCTAGGCGATCGATCGATCGACCCCCTACCTTCGATAGATCGACCTCCCCAGAATTATGAAGTTGCTTCTTTTTAATCCTTGATCTTATCCCAAATATTTTGTAAATCTTTGATGACTATTAATTGAATATAATGAGACTTAGGGAAGATCAGTAAGCCCTAGATAAGAACCGAATAAATGTGATTGGGATTTAATTGATAAGAATTATGATAATTAAATTTGGAAAAAATTTCGGTTGCTGAATTCATGTGTTGGAATATAATTTGTATGAATGAGGATTAAGGATAGGTCTAGCAGGGGAAATTTAACAAATCATCTGGGCAGCCTTAGGTTTACAAGAAGGTTTAATCCTAAGTGATAGAAGTAGTGTTTATAAGAGATTAGAAACTATCGGTTATAACTCTAATTAAAGGAGAGTTTAATTCGCAGTAATTCGGGAGATAAGATGAGTTGGACTAGTAGGAGATTAGTTATTTCTTACTGAATAAATATATTGAGGAAAAACCGATTTAAACCTTGAGTAATGAGTGAGACTCTGGAATCATTAAATTATGGAAGTAAAGTCATAATATTTTAATACGTAGGATATAAGATATATAATGCTACGTTTGGGAACTATCTTATGGAAGTGTGATTACCTTGTTGATATTATATCTATAGGTAGATGATAGTCCCTAATTGATTAATTGATAATTTATGTGTATGACATACCTAGCATACTTGCTATCGACGGGATGTTTGCGCGTGAGGGCAGTCATATCCGGATGAATCCATGGGATTTTGATTTGTCGCTCGAGAACATAGGTCTATGAAAGACATATTGAGGAGTTGATAAGTCCGCTGACTATGGGAACGTAGGTATGTGCATGACTCGTGGATACGAGAACTATGTTCGCCTCCAAATTTTGTGTTGATGTTTGTGGTTCGAGGAATCCTTACCGAACCTTTAGTCCCCAATTCGGCGACCAGCGATACTAGGACGTGATAGCAGAGTAATGCATGCCTCGCAGCTGTGTCTAAGGGTGCCGTATTATATATATGTATATATATATATATATATATAATGAATTATATGAATGTATATAAAGTGGTTTGATTAATCTATCTGTGTGCTGATTGTAGATGACGGTGAATAAAGAAAAAGAATTGAAATAAGTTAATGAATATTTATTCTTATAGATTCCAAAAGCTTAATTCATATTAGTGAGAAAACAGATATAAATGATTATACTATGTATGGTGTGGGACATACGGGGTTATGATATGGGATAGAATCACATTATGAAAACTAGTTAGGAGGAACCATTAACTAGGAGGTTAATAGGAAACGTTAAGCGTGCCCTCTAGGTGAGAGGTGATAATATCATGTGAGAATCTGGATACTAACATAGACATAATAAATGCTTTATTGCACTTGTTTAATACTTGCTATTTTCAAAACTATTTTACATCGGGTTCTGACCCGTTTCCTTGCATATTCTCTTTTCTATTGTTCCTTCTATATCTGGTGTCCAGTAGCAGGGACGCCAACCATGAGGATTGTGACAAGCTATGGAGCTATGGAGTATTGCTTAGACGGCTATCTTCATTTGATTCATAGTGATTCTTTTATTTAGGGCATATTTCCCAAAGGAATTCAGTTATCTGTTTTCTATCCGAGTCAAACAGTTTTGTTCTCGTGTCATTTTAATACATTTATTATTGTTGTGATTACTGTATTGGATAATTATATGGGATTGTTTATTCCAGTTACATTTAGATTCTTTTGTGTTATCTGTTCGGTTATTAGTGTTGTAGAATAAAATGTGTAGTGTTATTCATGAACTAAAAATGATTTTTATTGAATTAAAAGTTGGATAGTTTTTTTAACACTAGCTTAATTGGGTATTGGGTAATTTGTTAATGTTTTCGACGGTGATGCTAAGAATGAGCCAACTGTATAATCTATTTTAATTTGGTATGGGACTGGCCAACTGGTATTTAATTAGGAGGGGTGTTACAGGTGGTATCAGAGAATCAGGTTCTAGTGTGCTTTAGGGTCTGTACAGTTTACTGCGCTTTCAGCTCAGCATTACTTTATTTGATATAGGGCCCTATGTTTAGGATTGTTGATTTCTTTGGTAAGAATTCATTCTCCTGCTATAACGTATATATTAGTGAATCTTATTCGCGTTCGAACAGGTTCGTACATGAAGTATGGAAGATGAAGACCATTAGAAGGATAGCGAAGGTCGTACTAAGGAGGTTAGGAAGTATGTTCGATCATGATGATCGTAGTTGAGGTCACCCCTATTATGGTACGAGAGGCTAGGACTGTAAAGGCGATTACGACGAAGCCTACAAATTCCAAGTGCTGCTATAGTCGAAGGTAATGCCAAATTAGACTCACCCAACGTAGTACGCTTGGGAGAGCGTCAAATGGAAAGTTGAGGATAGTCATTAGTAGAACTTTTAGAAATGCGGGAATTATGTGTGTTACCCAACGAAGGCAATATATTCAAAGGCTTGGACATATAGTGGAGTTTGGTTAACTAGAACTTAAAATTTGGGTTAAGATTTTTCTCGACTCATCGAAATAAAGTTATAATAGTGGGAGTCAACAATCTCCACTCGTGAATGAGGGTATGTTTTCTATCTAAGAAGTTATGAGGCGCATAATGATTTAAATGAGGACCTCATATTTATTTTAGAAATTAATATTGTGTGGGTAATAGGGTTACTAAACATAGCCTTTAGCACTATTATTTACGTAGATCACCGAGAGGTTGTGGGACACCTATATTTTAACATGTCATCATGTGGGTCTGATTTTTGTCACGAAATTACTTACTTTAGGCATATCCAAACATGATGTGACTAGCGGCGTGGATTAACTTATGGTATATGAGAGCGTATATACTACTATAGCCAGTGTCTTTTGTTTAACAAGAGAGTAGATGAGTAGACTTTTATTCGAAATCGATAAGACCCGTAGAGAGGTTATGTACTATTGACTAAGGATCTGAGAAATTTCGATGACCGACTACTTTAGGTAGTAGTGTATCGGGGGGGTTCCTTGTTTGGATTTCCCTTGCGAGACACTCCACACATGAAACTAATGAACGTTGGGAGTCGAAGTAAGTTAGGTCTTTAGGATATGAGTTTATAACCTTTGCGATAAATTAGAGTATTAGGCAGGTAACCATATCCATTTTATAATGGAACTTTGTTACGAGGATGGTATAGGGAAGATTGGGTAAAGTTTAAATTCGATTAAGTTGAAATTGTATGGTGAGCCTTACTGTAACATCAATAAGGATTTTCGATAATGAAATGTATGGGCGGTACGACAAAGACTACTTAAGATGTGAGATTTATACTCAGAGTTGACCTTACCAGTATGATTTAACTTTCCGAATTTCGGGATGAAATTCTGTTATAAGGGGGGAGGTATGTAATACCCCGTAATTCTAATGACTTTTATATTTTAAGATAATGGATTAATTGGATTTTTCTATAAATTAATTCATTTGGGTTTTATCCAAATTATAGTTAATAAAATGAATGATTTTGAATGCTACTTAAAGATATTTAGCTAATATATGAATGTGATGTTATTGATATTGCTGTGAGTTATTAATTCAGTGATTTAAATTTTTAGTCGGAAAGGAAACTTATTTTTTATCAACCTTATAGTCATTTCGAGGGCGTCGTTGCGTCCGAAAGTGTTGAAATTGTCAGAAAAGTCTATTAGGATGTTGGTTTTGGGTCTCGGGTCACTTGGAAATGAAAAGACAACCCCGAAGGGCATTTTGGTCATTTTTACAAGGGGGATGAATAGTGATTTTGGATTTTGTCTTATTATAAATATTTGTAGATTAGTTGTATATAGGTTCATTTTCTCTTCTACACAAAAATTGAGAGATCACCTTTTGAGAGAGAGTGAAAGGGTGCTTGGGAGAAGAGAAACTTGCTTGGAAAAGAGGAGAATCAAGGGCCAAAGGTCACCCCCACCAACCACCACCGGAAGTTGACCGGAGAAGGGGAAAACCATTAGTGATACACAACTCCAAAGGATCAGATCTTCATTGGAGGCAAGTATTCGATAATTGCAATCTAGTTAGTATTTTGTCCATGTGAGTATAGTTATTGAAAAGATGAGATTTTCATGTTTGGAAGATAAAGATAGAGTTGTTGATTGATTTCTGGATAATGGAAACATATAGGAATCAAACTCATGTTGTAGGTGGATAGTAATCCATGAAATAATCATTAAGTTGCTGAAGAAATTCTGAGAATCATTGGTGTGTTCTTGAAGATATCATGTGTATAATTTTCTGGAAAAAAGAGGATAAATATATGCTTTTAAATCAAACTCTTGATGATTCTAGGATGTTTAGAGCATTAGAAATCATTTACATATGTTTCTATATCATGTAGTAAGGATTTTAAGTAATTTGGGTTGCTTATATGAAGGTTTGAATGATCAAAAGTTATGAAACCCGTAGTATAAGAAATGCAGAAATCTGGGCTGATATTTAGGCGATCGATCGATCAATCGATCCCCTACCTTCGATCGATCGACCTCCCCAGAATTTATGATGTTGTTTATTTTTCATCCTTGATCTTATCCCAAATCTTTTGTAAATATTTGATGACTATTAATTGAATATAATGGGACTTAGGGACGATCAATAAGCCCTAGATAAGAACCGAATTAATGTGATTGAGATTTAATTAATGAGAATTACGATAATTAAATTTGGAAGAAATTTCGGTTGCTAGATTCATGTGTTGGATTCTAATTTGTATGAATGATGATTAAGGATAGGTCCAGTAGGGGAAATTTAATAAATCATATGGGCATCCTTAGGTTTACAAGAAGGTTTAATTCTAAGTGATAGAAGCAGTGTTTATAAGAGATTAGAGACTATCGGTTATAACTCTAATTAAAGGAGGGTTTAATTCATAGTAATTCTGGAGATAAGATGATATGGACCAGTAGGAGATTAGTGATTTCTTACTGAATAAATATATTGAGGAAAAACCTATTTAAACCTTGACTAATGATTGAGACTCTGGAATTATTAAATTAAGGAAGTAAAGTCATAATATTTTAATACGTTGGATTTAAGAGATATAATGCTACGTATGGGAACAATCTTATGGTAGTGTGATTACCATGTTGATATTATATTTATAGGTAGATGATAGTGCCTAATTGATTAATTGATAATTTATGTGTATGACATACCTAGCATACTTGCTATCGACGGATGTTTGCCCGTGAGGGCAGTCATATCCTGATAAATCCATGGGATTTTGAGAACATTTGTCTATGAAAGACTTATCAGGGAGTCTATAATTTCGCTGACAATGGGAATGTAGGTATGAGCGTGACCCGTGGATACGAGAACTATGTTTGCCTCAAAATTTTGTGTTGATATTGTGGTCCGAGGAATCCTTACCGAACCTTTAGTCCCCTATTCAGCGACCAACGATACTAGGACGTGATAGCAGAGTAATGCATGCATCGCAGCTATGTCTAACGGTGCCGTATTATATATGTATATATATATAATGAATTATATGAATGTATATAGAGTGGTTTGATTAATCTATCTGTGTGCTGATTGTAGATGACGGTGAATAGAGAAAAAGAATTGAAATAAGTTAATGAATGTTTGTTCTTATAGAGTTGAAAAGATTAATTCATATTAATGATAAAACGGATATAAATGATTATGGTATGTATGTTATGGGACATACGGGGTTATGATATGGGATAGAATCACAGTATGGAAACTAGTTAGGAGGAACCATTAACTAGGAGGTTAATAGGAAACGTTAAGCGTGAACTCTACGTGAGAGGTGAGAATATCAAGTGAGAATCTGGATACTAACATAGACATAATAAATATTTTATTGCACTTGTTAAATACTTGGTGTTTTCAAAACTATTTTTACATCGAGATCTGACCCGTTTCCTTGCATATTCTCCTTTCTATTGTACCTTCTATATCAGGTGTCCAGTAGCAGGGATGCCAACCTTGAGGATTATGACGAGCTATGGAGTATTGCTTAGACGCCTATCTTCATTTGATTCATAGTGATTCTTTTATTCAGGGAATCTCACCCAAAGGAATTCTGTTATCTCTTTTCTATCCGAGTCAAACAGTTTTGTACTCGTGTCATTTTAATGCATTTATTATTGTTGGAATTACTGTATTGGATAATTATGTGGGAATGTTTATTCCAGTTACATTTAGATTCTTTTGTGTTATCTGTTCGGTTATTAGTGTTGTAGAGTAAAATGAGTAGTGTTATTCATGAACAAAAGATAATTTTTGTTGAATTAAAAGTTGGATAGTTTTTTTAACACCAGCTTAATTGGGTATTGGGTGATTTGTTAATGTTTTCGACAGTGATGCTAAGAATGATCCAACTGTATATTCTATTTTAATTTGGTATGGGACTGGCCACCCGGTATTTAATTAGAAGGGGTGTTACAGGTGGTATCAGAGCATTAGGTTCTAGTGTCATTTAGGTTCTGTATAGTTTACTGTGCTTTAAGCTCAGCATTTCTTTATTTGATATAGAGCCCTATGTTTAGGATTGTTGATTTCATTGGTAAGATTTCATTCTCCTGCTACAACGTATATATTAGTGAATCTTAGTCGCGTTCGGATAGGTTCGTACATGAAGGAAAGGAAGATGAGTACCATTGGACGGATAACATAGGTTGTACTTAGGAGGTTAGGAAGTATGTTCGAGTATGATGACCGTAGTTGAGGTCACCCCTATTATGGTACGAGAGGCCAGGACTGTAAATATGATTAGGACGCAACCAACAAATTCCAAGTGCTTCTATAGTTGAAGGTGATGCCAAATTAGACTCACCCAATGTAGTACACTTGGGAGAGGGTGAAATGGAAAGTTGAGGAGAGTCATCAGTATAAATTTTAGAAATGAGGGAATTGGGCGTGTTACCCAACGAAGGCAATATATTCAAAGGCTTGAACATATAGTGGAGTGTGGTTAACTAGAACTGAAAATTTGGGGAAACATTTTTCTCGACTCATCGAAATAACGTTATAATAGTGGGAGTCAACAACCACCACCCGCGAATGAGGGTTCCTTTTCTATCTAAGGAGTTATGAGGTGCATAATGATTTACATGAGGACCTCATATTTATTGTAGAAATTAATATTGTGTGGGCAATAGAGTTACAAAACTTAGCTTTTAGCACTATTATTTACGTAGACACACCGAGGGGTTGTGGGACACTTATATTTTTACATGTCATCATGTGGGTCTGATTTTAATCACGAAATTACTTACTTTAGGCATATCCGAACATGATGTGACTAGCGGCGTGGATTGACTTGTGGTATATGGGAGCCTATGTACTACTATAGCCAGTGTCTTGCCCTTAACAAGAGAGTAGATGAGAAGACTTTTATTTGAAATCAATAAGACCCATAGAGAGGTTATATTCTATTGACTAAGGATCTGAGGAATTTTTATGACCGACTACTTTAGGTAGTAGTGTATCGGGGAGGTTCCTTGTTTCGATTTCGCTTGTGAGACACCCCACGCATGAAACTAATAAACGTTGGAAGTCGAAGTAAGTTAGGTCTTTAGGATATGAGTTTATAACCTTTGCGATAAATCAGAGTATTAGACGGGTAACCATATCCATTTAATAATGGAACTTTGTCACGAGGAAAGTATAGGGAAGATTGGGTAAAGTTTAAATTCGATTCTATTGAAACTGTATGGTAAGCCTTGGTGTATCATCAATAAGGATTTTCGATAATTAATGTATGGGCGGTACGACATAGATTACTTAAGATGTGAGATTTATACTCAGAGTTGACCTTACCAGGATGATTTATCTTTCTGAAATTCGGGACGAAATTCTGTTTTAAGGGGGGGAGTATGTAATACCCCCTAATTTTAATGACTTTTATATTTTAAGATAATTGATTACTTGTTTTTTTTTTATAAAGTAATTCATTTGGGTTTTATCCGAATTGTAGATATTAAAATGAATGATTCTGAATTTTACTTAAAGATATGTAGGTAATATATGAATGTCATGTTAATGAAATTGCTGTGAGTTATTATTTCAATAATTTGAATTTTTAGTCGGACGCGGTATGGGATGCGTCGGGACAAATTAGCTAAATTAAAAAGGAAACTTATTTTTTATCAACCTTATAGTCATTTCGAGTCCGTCGTTGCGTCCAAAAGGTTTGAAATTGTCAGAAAAGTCTATTTGGATGTTGGTTTTGGGTCACGGGTCATTTGGAAATGAAAAGACAACCCAAAAGGGCATTTTGGTCATTTTTACATGGGGGATGAATAGTGATTTCAAATTTTGTCTTATTATAAATATTTGGAGATTAGTTGTACGTAGGTTCGTTTTCTCTTCTATAAAAAAATTGAGAGGTCACCTTTTGAGAGAGAGTGAAAGGGTGCTTGGGAGAAGATAAGCTTGCTTGGAAAGGAGGAGAATCAAGGACCAAAGGTCACCACCACCAACCACCACCGGAAGTTGACCGGAGAAGGGGAGAACCATTAGTTATACACAACTCCAAAGGATCATCTCTTCATTAGAGGTATGTATTTGATAATTTCAATCTAGTTAATATAATGTCCATGTTAGTATAGTTATTGAAAAGATGAGATTTTCATGTTTGGAAGATAAAGATAGAGTTGTTGATTGATTTCTGGATAATGGAAATATATAGGAATCAAACTCATGTTGTAGGTAGATAGTAATCCACTAAATAATCATTATGTAGTTGAAGAAATTCTGAGAATCATTGGTGTGTTCTTGAAGATATCATGTACATAATTTTCTAGAAAAAGAGGATATATATATGCTTTTAAATCAAACTCTTGATGATTCTAGGATGTTTAGAGCATTAGAAATCATTTACATATGTTGCTATATCATGTAGTAAGGATTATAAGGAATTTGGGTTGTTTATATGAAGGTTTGAATGATCAAAAGTTATGAAACCCGTAGTATAAGAATTGCAGAAATCTGGGCTGATATCTAGGCGATCGATCGATCGACCTCCCCATAATTATGAAGTTTCTTCTTTTTAATCATTGATCTTATCCAAAATCTTTTATAAATCTTTGATGACTATTAATTGAATATAATGAGACTTAGGGAAGATCAGTAAGCCCTAGTGAAAACGCTTGAATTTCCTTTTTAGATAAATGCGGAAGCGTTAGGAAGATGATGGTTCAATAAAATTATTCAAGTAATGTATTCACTTAAACCGATTAATTAATCAATGCAAGTCCTAGAATTTGCCTAAGTCATGATTATCAATATTTCAACAAGGTTAGGCGAAACCAAATTTTAACAATTGACTTGAATTAAACAAACTTTACCCAATATTTAATTTAGTCCCAAATTAAATCAGTGTGATAAATTAAACTGATTTTTATCTTGAATTATGCTACGCATGCGTTCTAAATAAATTATGAGAGATAAAATAAACCAATCACACTACGCCGCGATGTACGAGGAAAAACCCAAGATGGGAAAAAACCTCGCACGGCCCTAGCCACAAATCCACTAGATACGGAATTACAATTACAAGACAGATAGACTTACAACGACTGACTCGATCCCTCTCAAGCCTCGACGCTTCTTCTTGTAGACACCTCTTCCTAGCGGATAACCTCGGAACACCACCGCGATCTCGGAATCCACCGATGGGTCTTTCTATGGTCACCGTCACCCGTACATGGAGCCTTTCTCCAAGTGGGTAGAATCGCAACAAAAAGTCTTTTTCTTTGATGGATGTAAAAGTAAACCAAAACATCTCTTCTTGAATTGGGTAGAGATAAACCGGTGCCAAACTCCAAGCAATTTGATATGTATATATGAACTTGGATAAACTCAATTGGGTGTAAACACTAGAGTGATGAAAATATTTTTCTCTAAAAATCTCACTCAAAACATGAACATTTTCCTAAACCATTTTTGCTCTCAAACTCTCTCTAAGAGATAAACTAAGTTGGAAAATTTATGAAAATGTTAAGTTGGAAAATGTCATTCCCGTACATATTAAAGTCAGTAAAAGTTGGTTAAAAACCAAGAGGAGAAGTGGGTGCAAAACTGCCAAAAACTGTTCCCGCCTGGCCTCTCGTTCGAACGAGATTGTTCGTTCGAACGAGATCTCGTTCGAACGAGACTTCTAACGACACACCAGTATGGACTTCGTTAGAATCTCGTTGGAAACCTCGTTAGAACGAACAATCTCGTTCGAACGAAATTTCGAACGACAGACCAGTATAGGTTAGTGAGAACTCGTTGGCAAACTCGTTCGAACGAAACCTGGTTCGAACGAAAAACTCGTTCGAACGACATTTCGAACGACTTCCAGAAATTTTGTAAAATTCAATTTTGGCCCAGACACTTTATATGCTTTAATTTAAAGTTCCAATTAAATTTTTCTGAAAATAAAACACAATTTTTTATTAAACCTAACACCCAATAAACTTTGTTCCAAGCTCCTATATATATATAATTGTATTCATACCTTGGGAGCATGGAACTATGATTGATGACATAGAAACGAGGCACGCAAACCGGCACATTTGATGAAGCTTTATACTCTTTGTCGCTACGTCTTCAACAAACACTTCATAGGCTTGAGAGTATTACAATTAAATACTATCCTATGAATAAATGTTTTTGTCCGGAATCGAGACAAAACTATATATGGACTCAATTTGAAATTTGTGTCCTTACACCTAGATAAGAACCGAATTAATGTGATTGGGATTTAATTGATAAGAATTATGATAATTAAATTTGGAAGAAACCTCGGTTGCTAGATTCATGTGTTGGATTCTAATTTGTACGAATGAGGATTAAGGAATTGTCCAGTAGGGGAAATTTAATAAGTCATCTGGGGAGCCTTAGGTTTACAAGAAGGTTTAATCCTAAGTGATAGAAGTGGTGTTTATAAGAGATTAGAAACTATCGGTTATAACTCTAATTAAAAGAGAGTTTAATTCGTAGTAATTCGGGAGATAAGATGATATGGACCAGTAGTAGATTAGTGATTTCCTACTGAATAAATATATTGAGGAAAAACCTATTTAAACCTTTAGTAATGAGTGAGACTTTGGAATCATTAAATTAAGGAAGTAAAGTAATAATATTTTAATACGTAGGATTTAAGAGATATAATGCTACGTATGGGAAATATCTTATGGTAGTTTGATTACCATGTTGATATTATATTTATAGGTAGATGATAGTGCCTAATTGATTAATTGATAATTTATGTGTATGACATACCTAGCATACTTGCTATCGACGGATGTTTGCCCGTGAGGGCAGTCATATCCTGATAAATCCATGGGATTTTGAATTGTCGCTCGAGAACATTGGTTTATGAAGGACTTATCAGGGAGTCTATAATTTCGCTGACAATGGGAATGTAGGTATGAGCGTGACCCGTGGATACGAGAACTATGTTTGCCTCAAAATTTTGTGTTGATATTGTGGTCCGAGGAATCCTTACCGAACCTTTAGTCCCCTATTCAGCGACCAACGATACTAGGACGTGATAGCAGAGTAATGCATGCATCGCAGCTATGTCTAACGGTGCCGTATTATATATGTATATATGTATAATGAATTATATGAATGTATATAGAGTGGTTTGATTAATCTATTTGTGTGCTGATTGTAGATGATGGTGAATAGAGAAAAATAATTGAAATAAGTTAATGAATGTTTGTTCTTATAGATTTGAAAAGATTAATTCATATTAATGAGAAAACGGATATAAATTATTATAGTATGTATGGTATAGGACATACGGGGTTATGATATGGGATAGAATCACAGTATGGAAACTAGTTAGGAGGAACCATTAACTAGGAGGTTAATAGGAAACGTTAAGCGTGCACTCTACGTGAGAGGTGAGAATATCAAGTGAGAATCTGGATACTAACATAGACATAATAAATATTTTATTGCACTTGTTAAATACTTGGTGTTTTCAAAACAATTTTTTCATCGGGCTCTGACCCGCTTCCTTGCATATTCTCTTTTCTATTGTACCTTCTATATCAGGTGTCTAGCAACATGGACGCCAACCTTGAGGATTATGATGAGCTATGGAGCTATGGAGTATTGCTTAGACGCCTATCTTCATTTGATTCATAGTGATTCTTTTATTTAGGGAATGTCGCCCAAAGGAATTCTGTTATCTCTTTTTTATCCGAGTCAAACAGTTTTGTATTCGTGTCATTTTAATACATTTATTATTGTTGGGATTACTGTATTGGATAATTATATGGGGATGTTTATTCCAGTTACATTTAGATTATTTTGTGTTATTTGTTCGGTTATTAGTGTTGTAGAATAAAATGAGTAGTGTTATTCATGAGCTAAAAATGATTTTTGTTGAATTAAAAGTTGGATAGTTTTTTTAACACCAGCTTAATTGGGTATTGGGTGATTTGTTAATGTTTTCGACAGTGATGCTAAGAATGATCCAACTATATATTCTATTTTAATTTGGAATGGGACTGGCCACCCGGTATTTAATTAGAAAGGGTGCTACAGGTGGTATCAGAGCATCAGGTTCTAGTGTCCTTTAGGTTCTATACAGTTTACTGTGATTTAAGCTCAGCGTTACTTTATTTGATATAGATACCTATGTTTAGGATTTTTGAATTCTTCAGTAAGATTTCGTTCTCCTGCTATAACGTATATATTAGTGAATCTTAGTCGCATTCGGACAGGTTCGTACAAGAAGGAAAGGAAGATGAGGACCATTGGACGGATAACGGAGGTTGTACTTAGGAGGTTAGGAATTATGTTCGAGTATGATGACCGTAGTTGAGGTCATCCCTATTATGTTACGAGAGGCCAGGACTGTAAAGATGATTAGGACGCAACCTAAAAATTCCAAGTGCTGCTATAGTCGAAGGTGATGCCAAATTAGACTCACCCAATGTAGTACGCTTGGGAGTGGGTCAAATGGAAAGTTGAGGAGAGTCATCAGTAGAAGTTCTAGAAATGCAGGAATTAGGTGTGTTACCCAACGAAGGCAATATATTCAAAGGCTTGGACATATAGTGGAGTGTGGTTAACTAGAACTGAAAATTTGGGGAAACATTTTTCTCGACTCATCGAAATAAAGTTATAATAGTGGGAGTCAACAACCACCACCCGTGAATGAGGGTACGTTTTCTATCTAAGGAGTTATAAGGTGCATAATGATATACATGAGGACCTCATATTTATTGTAGAAATTAATATTGTGTGGGCAATAGAGTTACAAAACTTAGCTTTTAGCACTATTATTTACGTAGACTCACCGAGGGGTTGTGGGACACCTATATTTTTACATGTCATCATGTGGGTCTAATTTTTATCATGGAATTACTTACTTTAGGCATATCCGAACATGATGTGACTAGCGGCGTGGATTGACTTGTGGTATATGAGAGCCTATGTACTACTATAGACAGTGTCTTGTCCTTAACAAGAGAGTAGATGAGAAGACTTTTATTTGAAATCAATAAGACCCGTAGAGAGGTTATATTCTATTGACTAAGGATCTGAGGAATTTTAATGATCGACTACTTTAGGTAGCAGTGTATCAGGGGGTTCCTTGTTTGGATTTCGCTTGCGAGACACCCCACGCATGAAACTAATAAACGTTGGAAGTCGAAGTAAGTTAGGTCTTTAGGATATGAGTTTATAACCTTAGCGATAAATCAGAGTATTAGGCGGGTAACCATATCCATTTAATAATGGAACTTTGTCATGAGGATGGTATAGGGAAGATTGGGTAAAGTTTAAATTCGATTCAATTGAAACTGTATGGTGAGCCTTGATGTATCATCAATAAGGATTTTCGATAATTAATGTATGGGCGGTACGACATAGATTACTTAAGATGTGAGATTTATACTCAGAGTTGACCTTACCAGGATGATTTATCTTTCTGAATTTCGGGACGAAATTCTGTTTTAAGGGGGGCAGTATGTAATACTCCGTAATTTTAATGACTTTTATATTTTAAGATAATGGATTAATTTTTTTTTTTTATAAATTAATTCATTTGGGTTTTATCCGAATTGTAGATATTAAAATGAATGATTATGAATGTTACTTAAAGATATGTTGGTAATATATGAATGTGATGTTATTGATATTGCTGTTAGTTATTATTTCAGTAATTTGAATATTTAGTTGGACGCGGTATGGGACGCGTCGGGACAAATTAGCTAAATTAAAAAGGAAACTTATTTTTTATCAACCTTATAGTCATTTCGAGTGCGTCGTTGCGTCCAAAAGGGTTGAAATTGTCAGAAAAGTCTATTTGGATGTTGGTTTTGGGTCTCGGGTCATTTGGAAATGAAAAGACAACCCAAAAGGGCATTTTGGTCATTTTTACAAGGGGATGAATAGTGATTTCATATTTTATCTTACTATAAATATTTGGAGATTAGTTGTACGTAGGTTCGTTTTCTCTTCTACAAAAAAATTGAGAGGTCACCTTTTGAGAGAGAGAGAAAGGGTGCTTGGGAGAAGATAAGCTTGCTTGGAAAGGAGGAGAATCAAGGGCCAAAGGTCACCACCACCAACCACCACCGAAAGTTGATCGGAGAAGGGGAGAACCATTAGTTATACACAACTCCAAAGGATCAGCTCCTCATTAGAGGCATGTATTTGATAATTTCAATCTAGTTAGTATAAAGTCCATGTTAGTATAGTTACTGAAAAGATGAGATTTTCATGTTTGGAAGATAAAGGTAGAGTTGTTGATTGATTTCTGGATAATGTAAATATATAGGAATCAAACTCATGTTGTAGGTAGATAGTAATCCACGAAATAATCATTAAGTATTTGAAGAAATTCTGAGAATCATTGGTGTGTTATTAAAGATATCATGTATAGAATTTTCTGGAAAAAGAGGATAAATATATGGTTTTAAATCAAACTCTTGATGATTCTAGGATGTTTGGAGCATTAGAAATTATTTACATATGTTGCTATATCATGCAGTAAGGATTATAAGGAATTTGGGTTGTTTATATGAAGGTTTGAATGATGAAAACTTATGAAACCCGTAGTATAGGAATTGTAGAAATCTGGGCTGATATCTGGGCGATCGATCGATTGACCACCTACCTTCGATCGATCGACCTTCCCAGAATTATGAAGTTGCTTCTTTTTAATCCTTGATCTTATCCCAAATCTTTTGTAAATCTTGGATGACTATTAATTGAATATAATGAGACTTAGGGAAGATCAGTAAGCCCTAGATAAGAACCGAATTAATGTGATTGGGATTTAATTGATAAGAATTATGATAATTAAATTTGGAAGAAATTTCGGTTGCTAGATTCATGTGTTGGATTCTATTTTGTATGAATGAGGATTAAGGAATAGTCCAGTAGGGGAAATTTAATAAGTCATCTTGGGAGCCTTAGGTTTACAAGAAGGTTTAATCCTAAGTGATAGAAGTAGTGTTTATAAGAGATTAGAAACTATCGGTTATAACTCTAATTAAAGGAGAGTTTAATTCATAGTAATTCGGGAGATAAGATTATATGGACCAGTAAGAGATTAGTGATTTCTTAATGAATAAATATATTGAGGAAAAACCTATTAAAACCTTTAGTAATGAGTGAGCCTCTGGAATCATTAAATTAAGGAAGTAAAGTCATAATATTTTAATACGTAGGATTTAAGTGATATAATGCTACGTATGGGAACTATCTTATGGTAGTGTAATTACCTTGTTGATATTATATCTATAGGTAGATGATAGTGCCTAATTGATTAATTGATAATTTATGTGTATGACATACCTAGCTTACTTGCTATCGACGGATGTTTACGCGTGAGGGAAGTCATAGCCTGGTGAATCCATGGGATTTTGATTTGTCGCTCGAGAACATAGGTCTATGAAAGACTTAGCGGGGAGTTGAAAAGTTCGCTGACTATGGGAACGTAGGTATGTGCGTGACCCGTGGATACGAGAACTATGTTCGCATCCAAATTTTGTGTTGATGTTTGTGGTTCGAGGAATCATTACCGAACTTTAGTCCCCTATTCGGCGACCAGCAATACTGGGACGTGATAGCAGAGTAATGCATGCACCGCAGCTGTGTATAAGGATGTCGAATTATATATATATATATATATATATAGAGTGGTTTGATTAATCTATCTGTATGATGATTGTAGATGACAGTGAATAGAGAAAAAGAATTGAAAAAAGTTAATGAATGTTTGTTCTTATAGATTTGAAAAGATTAATTCCTATTAATGAGAAAACGGATATAAATGATTATACTATGTATGGTATGGGACATACGGGGTTATGATATGGGATAGAATCACAGTATGGAAACTAGTTAGGAGGAACCATTAACTAGGAGGTTAATAGGAAACGTTAAGCGTACACTATATGTGAGAGGTGAGAATATCAAGTGAGAATCTGGATACTAACATAGACATAATAAATGCTTTATTGGACTTGTTAAATACTTGGTGTTTTCAAACTATTTTTACATCGGGCTCTGACCCGTTTCCTTGCATATTCTCTTTTCTATTGTACCTTCTATATCAGGTGTCCAGCAACAGGGACGCCAACATTGAGGATTATGATGAGATATGGAGCTATGGAGTATTGCTTAGACGCCAATATTCATTTGATTCATAGTGATTCTTTTATTTAGGGAATGTCTCCCAAAGGAATTCTGTTATCTCTTTTCTATCCGAGTCAAACAGTTTTGTATTCGTGTCATTTTAATACATTTATTATTGTTGGGATTACTGTATTGGATAATTATGTGGGGATGTTTATTCCAGTTACATTTAGATTCTTTTGTGTTATCTATTCGGTTATTAGTGTTGTAGAATAAAATGAGTAGTGTTATTCATGAACTAAAAATGATTTCTGTTGAATTAAAAGTTGGATAGTTTTTTTAACACCAGCTTAATTGGGTATTGGGAGATTTGTTAATGTTTTTGACAGTGATGCTAAGAATGATCCAACTGTATATTCTATTTTAATATGGTATGGGACTGGCCACCCGGTATTTAATTAGAAGGGGTGTTACAGGTGGTAGCAGAGCATCAGGTTCTAATGTCCTTTAGGTTCTGTACAGTTTACTGTGCTTTAAGCTCAGCGTTACTTTATTTGATATAGAGCCCTATGTTTAGGATTGTTGATTTCTTTGGTAAGATTTCGTTCTCCTGCTATAACGTATATATTAGTGAATCTTAGTCGCGTTTGGACGGGATCGTACAAGAAGGAAAGGAAGATGAGGACCATTGGACGGATAATGGAGGTTGTACTTAGGAGGTTAGGAAGTATGTTCGAGTATGATGACTGTAGTTGAGGTCACCCCTATTATGGTACGAGAGGCCAGGACTGTAAAGATGATTAGGACACAACCTACAAATTCCAAGTGCTGCTATAGTCGGAGGTGATGCCAAATTAGACTCACCCAATGTAGTACGCTTGGGAGAGCGTCAAATGGAAAGTTGAGGAGAGTCATCAGTAGAAGTTCTAGAAATGCGGGAATCGGGTGTGTTACCCAACGAAGGCAATATATTCAAAGGCTTGGACATATAGTGGAGTGTGGTTAACTAGAACTGAAAATTTGAGGAAACATTTTTCTCGACTCATCGAAATAACGTTATAATAGTGGGAGTCAACATCCACCACCGTGAATGAGGGTACGTTTTCTATCTAAGGAGTTATGAGGTGCATAATGATATAAATGAGGACCTCATATATATTGTAGAAATTAATATTGTGTGGGCAATAGAGTTACAAAACTTAGCTTTTAGCACTATTATTTACGTAGACTCACCGAGGGGTTGTGGGACACCCATATTTTTACATGTTATCATGTGGGTCTGATTTTTATCATGTAATTACTTACTTTAGGCATATCCGGACATGATGTGACTAGCGGCGTGAATTGACTTGTGGTATATGAGAGCTTATGTACTACTATAGCCAGTGTCTTGTCCTTAACAAGAGAGTAGATGAGAAGACTTTTATTTGAAATCAATAAGACCCGTAGAGAGGTTATATTCTATTGACTAAGGATCTGAGGAATTTTGATGACCGACTACTTTAGGTAGTAGTGTATCGTGGGGGTTCCTTGTTTGGATTTCGCTTGTGAGACACCCCACGCATGAAACTAATAAATGTTGGAAGTCGAAGTAAGTTAGGTCTTTAGGATATGAGTTTATAACCTTAGCGATAAATCAGAGTACTAGGCGGGTAACCATATCCATTTTATAATGGAACTTTGTCACGAGGATGGTATAGGGAAGATTGGGTAAAGTTTAAATTCGATTCAGTTGAAACTGTATGGTGAGCCTTGGTGTAACATCAATAAGGATTTTCGATAATTAATGTATGGGCGGTACGACATAGATTAATTAAGATATGAGATTTATGCTCAGAGTTGACCTTACCAGGGTGTTTTATCTTTCTGAATTTTGGGACGAAATTATGTTATAAAGGGGGGAGTATGTAATACCCCCTAATTTTAATGACTTTTATATTTTATGGTAATGGATTAATTGTTTTTTTTTATAAATTAATTCATTTGGGTTTTATCCGAATTGTAGATATTAAAATGAATGATTCTGAATGTTACTTAAAGATATGTAGGTAATATATGAATGTGATGTTAATGAAATTACTGTGAGTTATTATTTCAGTAATTTGAATTTTTAGTCGGACGCGGTATGGGATGCGTCGGGACAAATTAGTTAAATTAAAAAGGAAACTAATTTTTTGTCAACCTTATAGTCGTTTCGAGTGCGTCGTTGCGTCCGAAAGGGTTGAAATTGTCAGAAAAGTCTATTTGGATGTTGGTTTTAGGTCTCGGGTCATTTTGAAATGAAAAGACAACCCAAAAGGGCATTTAAGTCATTTTTACAAGGGGGATGAATAGTCATTTCAGATTTTGTCTTATTATAAATACTTGGAGATTATTTGTACGTAGGGTCGTTTTCTCTTCTACACACAAATTGAGAGGTCACCTTTTGAGAGAGAGTGAAAGGGTGCTTGGGAGAAGATAAGCTTGCTTGGAAAGGAGGAAAATCAAGGGCCAAATGTCACCACCACCAACCACCACCGAAAGTTGACCGGAGAAGGGGAGACCCATTAGTTATACACAACTCCAAAGGATCATCTCTTCATTAGAGGCATGTATTTGATAATTTCAATCTAGTTAGTATAATGTCCATGTTAGTATAGTTATTGAAAAGATGAGATTTTCATGTTTGGAAGATAAAGATAGAGTTCTTGATTGATTTCTGGATAATGGAAATATGTAGGAATCAAACTCATGTTGTAGGTAGATAGTAATCCACGAAATAATCATTAAGTAATTGAAGAAATTCTGAGAATCATTGGTGTGTTCTTAAAGATATCATGTATATAATTTTCTGGAAAAAGAGGATAAATATATGATTTTAAATCAAACTCTTGATGATTCTAGGATGTTTAGAGCATTAGAAATTATTTACAGATGTTGCTATATCATGTAGTAAGGATTATAAGGAATTTGGGTTGTTTATATGAAGGTTTGAATGATCGAAAGTTATGAAACCGGTAGTATAAGAATTGAAGAAATTTGGGCTGATATCTAGGCGATCGATCGATTGACCCCCTACCTTCGATAGATCGACCTCCCCAGAATTATGAAGTTGCTTCTTTTTAATCCTTGATCTTATCCCAAATCTTTTGTAAATCTTGGATGACTATTAATTGAATATAATGAGACTTAGGGAAGATCAGTAAGCCCTAGATAAGAACCGAATCAATGTGATTGGGATTTAATTGATAAGAATTATGATAATTAAATTTGGAAGAAATTTGGGTTGCTAGATTCATGTGTTCGATTCTAATTTGTATGAATGAGGATTAAGGAATTTTCCAGTAGGGGAAATTTAATAAGTCATCTAGGGAGCCTTAGGTTTACAAGAAGGTTTAATCCTAGGTGATAGAAGTAGTGTTTATAAGAGATTAGAAACTATCGGTTATAACTCTAATTAAAGGAGAGTTTAATTCCTAGTAATTCGGGAGATAAGATGATATGGACCAGTAGGATATTAGTGATTTCTTACTGAATAAATATATTGAGGAAAAACCTATTTAAACCTTTAGTAATGAGTGAGACTCTGGAATCATTAAATTAAGGAAGTAAAGTCATAATATTTTAATACGTAGGATTTAAGAGATATAATGCTACGTATGGGAACTATCTTATGGTAGTGTGGTTACCTTGTTGATATTATATCTATAGGTAGATGATAGTGCCTAATTGATTAATTGATAATTTATGTGTATGACATACCTAGCTTACTTGCTATCGACGGAAATTTGCGCGTGAGGGCAGTCATATCCTAATAAATCCATGGGATTTTGATTTGTCGCTCGAGAACGTAGGTCTATGAAAGACTTATCGGGGAGTTGATAAGTTCGCTGACTATGGGAATGTAGGTATGTGCGTGACCCGTGGATACGAGAACTATGTTCGCATCCAAATTTTGTGTTGATGTTTGTGGTTCGAGGAATCCTTACCGAACTTTAGTCCCCTATTCGACGACCAACAATACTGGGACGTGATAGCAGAGTAATGCATGCACCGCAGCTGTGTATAAGGGTATCGTATTCTCTCTCTCTCTCTCTCTCTCTCTCTATATATATATATATATATATATATATAATGAATTTTATGAATGTATATACAGTGGTTTGATTAATCTATCTGTGTGATGATTGTAAATGACGGTGAATAGAGAAAAAGAATTGAAATAAGTTAATGAATATTTGTTCTTATAGATTTGAAAATCTTAATTCATATTAATGAGAAAATGGATATAAATGATTATACTATGTATGATATGGGACATACGAGGTTATGATATGGGATAGAATCACATTATGGAAACTAGTTAGGAGGAACCATTGACTAGGAGGTTAATAGGAAACGTTAAGCGTGCACTCTAGGTAAGAGGTGAGAATATCAAGTGAGAATATGGATACTAACATGTACATAATAAATTATTTATTTCACTTGTAAAATACTTGTTGTTTCCAAAACTATTTTTACATCGGGCTCTGACCCGTTTCCTTGCATATTCTATTTTCTATTATACCTTCTATATCAGGTGTCCAGCAGTAGGGACTCCAACCTTGAGGATTATGATGAGCTATGGAGCTATGGAGTATTGCTTAAATGCATATCTTCATTTGATTCATAGTGATTATTTTATTTAGGGCATGTCGCCCAAAGGAATTCAGTTATCTCTTTCCTATCCGAGTTAAACAGTTTTGTACTCGTGTCATTTCAATACATTTATTATTGATAGGATTACTGTATTGGATAATTATATGGGAATGTTAATTCTAGTTAAATTTAGATTCTTTTGTGTTATCTGTTCGGTTATTAGTGTTGTAGAATAAAATGTACAGTGTTATTCGTGAACTAAAAATGATTTTTGTTGAGTTAAAAGTTGGATAGTGTTTTTAACACCAGCTTAATCGGGTATTGGGTGATTTTTTAATGTTTTCGATGGTGATGCTAAGAATGATCGAACTGTATATTCTTTTTTAATTTGGTATGGGACTGGCCACTCGGTATTTAATTAGGAGGGGTGTTACAGGTGGTATCAGAGCATCAGGTTCTAGTGTCCTTTAGGGTCTGTACGATTTACTGTTCTTTCAGCTCATCGTTACTTTGTTTGATATAGAGCCCTATGTTTAGGATTGTTGATTTCTTTGGTAAGATTTTGTTCTCCTGCTATAACGTATATACTAGTGAATCGTACTCGCGTTCGGTTAGGTTCGTAGAGGATGTATGGAAGATGAGGACCATTGGACGGATAACGGAGGTCATACTTAGGAGGTTAGGAAGTATGTTTGAGTACAATGACGGTAGTTAAGGTCACCCCTATTACGGCACGAGAGTACAGGACTGTAAAGACGATTAGGAAGCAGCCTCCAAATTCCAAATGCTGTTATAGTCGAAGGTGATGCAAAATTAGACTCACCCAACGTAGTACGCTTGGGAGAGGGTCAAATGGAAAGTTAAGGAGAGTCATCAGTATAAGTTCTAGAAATGCAGGAATTGGGTGTGTTACCCAACGAAGGCAATATATTCAAAGGCTTGGACATATAGTGGAGTGTGGTTAACTAGAACTGAAAATTTGGGGAAACTTTTTTCTCGACTCATCGGAACAAAGTTATAATAGTGGGAGTCAACAACCACCACCCGCGAATGAGGGTATGTTTTCCATCTAAGGAGTTATGAGGCTCATAATGATTTACATGAGGACCTCATATTTATTTTAGCAATTAATATTTTGTGGGCAATAGGGTTACTAAACTTAGCCTTTGTCACAATTAATTACGTAGACTCACCGAGGGGTTGTGGGACACTTATATTTTTACATGTCATCATGTGGGTCTGATTTTTATCACGGAGTCATATCCGAACATGATTTGGCTAGCGGTGTGGATTGACTTGTGGCATATGAGAGCGTATGTACTACTATAGCCAGTGTCTTGTCTTTAACAAGAGAGTAGATGAGTAGACTTTTATTTGAAATCGATAAGACCTGTATAGAGGTTATATACTATTGACTAAGGATCTGAGGAATTTCGATGATCGACTACTTTAAGTAGTAGTGTATCGGGGGGTTCCTTGTTTGGATTTCGCTTGCGAGACAACCCACACATGAAACTAATAAACGCTGGGAGTCGAAGTAAGTTAGGTCTTTAGGATATGAGTTTATAACCTTTGCGATAAATCAGAGTATTAGGCGGGTAACGATATCCATTTTATAATGGAACCTTGTCATGAGGATGGTATAGGGAAGATTGGGTAAAGTTTAAATTCGATTCAGTTGAAACTGTATGGTGAGCCTTGGTGTAACATCAATAAGGATTTTCGATAATGTACTGTATGGGGGGTACGACATGGATTACTTAAGATGTGAGATTTATACTCAGAGTTGACCTTACCAATATGATTTATCTTTCCGAATTTCGGGATGAAATTCTGTTATGGGGGGGGGGGGGTATGTAAAACCCCGTAATTTTAATGACTTTTATATTTTAAGATAATGGATTAATTGGATTTTTTTATAAATTACTTCATTTGGGTTTTATCTGAATTGTAGATATTAAAATGAATGATTCTGAATGTTACTTAAAGATATTTAGGTAATATATGAATGTGATGTTATTGATATTGCCGTGAGTTATTAATTTAGTAATATGAATTTTTAGTCGGATGCGGTATGGGACGTGTCGGGACAAATTTATTAAATTAAAAAGGAAACTTATTTTTTATCAACCTTATAGTCGTTTCGAGTGCATCGTTGCGTCCAAAAGGGTTGAAACTGTAAGAAAAGTCTATTTGGATGTTGGTTTTGGGTTTCAGGTCATTTAAAAATGAAAAGACAACCCAAAAGGGAATTTTGGTCATTTTACAAGGGGGTGAATAGTGATTTTGGATTTTGTCTTATTATAAGTATTTGGAGATTAGTTGAACGTAGGTTCATTTTCTCTTCTACACAAAAATTGAGATGTCACCTTTTGAGAGAGAGTGAAAGGGTTCTTGGGAGAAGAGAAGCTTGCTTGGAAAGGAGGAGAACCAAGGGCTAAAGGTCACCACCACCAACCACCACCAGAACTTGACCGAAGAAGGGGAGAACCATTAGTGATACACAATTTCAAAGAATCAGATCTTCATTAGAGGCAAGTATTTGATAATTGCAATCAAGTTAGTATATTGTCCATGTTAGTATAGTTATTGAAAATATGAGATTTTCTTGTTTGGAAGATAAAGTTGTAGTTGTTGATTGATTTTTGGATAATGTAAATATATAAGAATCAAACTCATGTTTTAGTTAGATAGTAATCCACGAAATAATCATTAAGTTGAAGAAATTTTGAGAATCATTGGTGTGTTCTTGAAGATATCATGTATATAATTTTTTGGAAAAAGAGGATAAATATATCTTTTAGATCAAACTCTTGATGATTCTAGGATGTTTAGAGCATTAGAAATCATTTACATATGTTTCTATATCATGTAGTAAGTATTATAAGGAATATGGGTTGTTAATATGAAGGTTTGAATGATCAAAAGTTATGAAACCCGTAGTATAATAATTATAGAAATCTGGGCTGATATCTGGGCGATCTATCGATCGACCCCTACCTTCGATCGACTTCCCCATAATTTATGAAGTTGCATCTTTTTAATCCTTGATCTAATCCAAAAGATTTTGTAAATCTTTGATAACTGTTAATTTAATATAATGAGACTTAGGGGAGATTAGTAAGCCCTAGATAAGAACCGAATTAATGTGATTGGGATTTAATTGATGAGAATTATGATAATTAAATTTGGAAGAAATTTTGGTTACTAGATTCATGTGTTGGATTCTAATTTGTATGAATGAGGATTAAGGATAGGTCCAGTAGGGGAAATTTAATAAATCAGCCGGGTAGCCTTAGGTTTACAAGAAGGTTTAATCCTAAGTGATAGAAGTAGTGTTTATAAGAGATTAGAAACTATCAGTTATAACTCTAATTAATAGAGAGTTTAATTCGTAGTAATTCGGGAGATAATATGATATGGACGAGTATGAGATTAGTGATTTCTTACTGAATAAATAAATTGAGGAAAAACCTATTTAAACCTCGAGTAATGAGTGATACTCTAGAATCATTAAACTAAGGAAGTAAAGTCATAATATTTCAATACATAGGATTTAAGAGATATAATGCTACGTATGGGAACTATCTTATGGTAGTGTGATTACCTTGTTGATATTATAACTATAGGTAGATGATAGTGCCTAATTCATTAATTGATAATTTATGTTTATGACATACCAAGCTTACTTGCTATCGACGGGAGGTTTGCGCATGAGAGCAGTCATATCCTGATGAATCCATGAGATTTTGATTTGTCGCTCGAGAACATAGGTCTGTGAAAGACTTATCGGGGAGTTGATAAGTTCGATGAGTATGGGAACGTAGGTAAGTGCGTGACCCATGGATACGAGAACTATGTTCGCCTCCCAATTTTGTGTCGATGTTTGTGGTTCGGGGAATCCTAACCGAACCTTTAGTCCACTATTCGGCGACCAGCGATACTGGGTCGTGATAGCAGAGTAATGCATGCACTAAATCTGTCTATAAGGGTGTCGTATTGTTTATGTATATATATAATGAATTATATGAATGTATATTGAGTGGTTTGATTAATCTATCTATGTGGTGATTGTAGATGACGGTGAATATTGAAAAAGAATTGAAATAATTTAATGAATATTTGTTCTTATAGATTTGAAAAACTTAATTCATATTAATGAGAAAAAGGATATAAATGATTATACTACGTATGGTATGGGACATACGGGGTTATGATATGGGATAGAATCACATTATGGAAAATAGTTAGGAGGAACCAATAACTACGAGGTTAATAGGAAACGTTAAGCGTGCACTCTAGGTGAGAGGTGAGAATATCAAGTGAGAATATGGATACTAACATGTACATAATAAATGCTTTATTGCCCTTGTTAAATACTTGCTGTTTTCAAAACTATTTTTACATCTGGTTATGACCCGTTTCCTTGAATATTCTCTTTTTATTGTACCTTTTATATCAGGTGTCCAGCAGCAGGGACGCCAACCTTGAGAATTATGACGAGCAATGGAGCTATGGAGTATTTCTTAGACCCCTATCTTCATTTGATTCATAGTGATTCTTTTATTTAGGACATGTCGCCCAAAGGAATTCAGTTATCTCTTTTCTATCCGAGTCAAACGGTTTTGTACTCGTGTCATTTTAATACATTTATTATTGTTGGGATTACTGTATTGGATAATTATGTGGGAATGGTTATTCCAGTTACATTTAGATTCTTTTGTGTTATCTGTTCGGTTATTAGTGTTGTAGAATAAAATGTGTAGTGTTATTAGTGAACTAAAAATGATTTTTGTTGAATTAAAAGTTGGATAGTTTTTTAACACCAGCTTAATTGGGTATTGGGTGATTTTTTAATGTTTTCGACAGTGATGCTAAAAATGAGCCAACTGTATATTCTGTTTTAATTTGGTATGGGACTGACCACCTAGTATTTAACTAGGCGGGGTGTTACATCTCTCTTCTCAACCCATCACAAAAGTGTGAATAGTGTTTTCTTATCTCTCTATATATGATGATGCGAGAAATCGTCCATAAGTCATTCTCACATCACCAAGTCAAGTAAAGAATTGAAATAAAACAAGTAAATAGACATGAACACAAAATATAAAGTGGTTCGGCTATAATTGAGCCAACGTCCACTTTGGGGACTCCCTCTCATTGTATTCATATCGTTGTTGTACAAGTTTACATTGGCACAATGGGCGTACAAGATAAACGAGAGAGAAGAATACATGGCTGTAGCAGTTCTAGGGGTGCCAGAGATATGACTACGATGTAGGTGAATATCCCCCGAGTTGTGTGTTGAGGTTGTGTAAAGAGAATTTGGCTAGGCTTCGATAGGTCTTGTCTTCTTTTTTTCTCTCCTCTTGAGGTGTGGGCCTTTATTTATATGAGGTATATGAGCTGTGTGACGTGCCCTGAGCATGTAACATATTTCAATTCTGGAGCAGCTGTGAATGAGAGGGATGCAGCCTGTAAAGTAGGCATACTGAGTGCCGCATCGTGTAATATAAGGCTGCGGCATGTATGAACGACTAAAATTGTGGGTGCCACCGTGATGAGTAGGTTCGCGCCCTGTGCTAAGTAGGGCCACATCCTGTAAACTTCTGTGCATGCCTAAGTGACATCTGCGGCAGGGTGCTATATTTGTACTATCAATAAGCCCCCAAGTCATTGTGCCAAGAGATTGCGATTGGGGCTGCGGCTGAGTAATCAGTCTTCTCCAGGCATCGCGGTATTTTTAAGGTAACGATTCATCTTCCCCCGCCCTCTTATATAAATTTCACCGACCATGAACTTCATTACATTTCCCAAATCTTTGAGAGCATATCGAGAGCCAACCCTTGTTCGTTTACCCTCTTACTTTTTCCGGCAGTTTTCAAAAGCTGCGTGTGGTGGTTCTGAGGTGTTTTGAGGTGGTTCAAGGCTGTGCACCATTGGTTTCCTCATTTCCAGGTAATTTTTCTAATTACCAACCTCTTTAATTGCTTTTTCAGTTCATAATACACCATTCATCAACTGAACCTCTGAATTTCTGAATTTCTATCTTTATGAATCACCCAATATTGAATTATATTTGTAAAACTTTACTTGAATGTAATCGTGTTTGCTACTTGGATATATTTTCTTATGCCAATCTTTAATGTTGGTTAGTGTTAGACTTTAAGGTTTCAGAACTAGGCAACCCATTATATTCTTGGCGCTTTTGAGAGTGACTCTTCATATTCTAGGGCTATTGATCTTTGAATTTACCCAAGCTAAATACTAACCTGTTTGAGTGAGTGTCCATGGAGTGAAAAAATCCCTTTAGTAAATTAAGGATGTCTTTCATCATTGCAACCTTTAAATATTGATTTGTTTGAGACATCTGCGGCATGTAGAAAGCATAGGCTGCGGCATGTAAATATTTAGCTGCGGCTTGTAGGAGCTCAGTTCTCAAATTAGGGTCCGCAGCATTTATCCCGTAATTTAATGACTATGACATAAAAGAAATCATATACATCTTTCCCCCAAAATAGTATGCCGCGGTGATAATCAACTTCTAGGGCTTTAGAACCCAACACTTGGTATACTTGGCCAATTTTGTCCAATATTTCTTATTTATCCTCTTCTTGATACATCATTATTCTTACCACAGCCTATGAGAAGCCTTAGGACCATACTGACTGCGAAAGCTAATTGCAAATTCTTTGTTTTTCAGGTACTGCTGCAACCATATGAACTTTGACCCAAACAAATTTTTGAGAGGCTTTTGGGAAAAACATTTTGGAGCCTCTCCTCCTAAATTTACTTTAGTGCCTTCTTTGAAGTCTGTAGGGACTTTCCAACGGAAGGATTGCCCCAACTGTGTGGTACTAGATTCAGATTCAAGGCCAAACTCTACGGACATGGAAGAAGAGGCCAATTCTAGTAACCATTCGATGGAAATAGATGAGAATGCTGATGTATGGGGTGTATCTAATGTTAGGGATGAACCTGTTGGCACATCTAAAAGGGATGAAAGACATCTTGCTGCACTTGGTATCCTTAGTGCTATGACCTAAGAATGGGTTAATCAGGTAGTTGAGGCCTTCGAGTTTCCAGAGGGCTTACTGTGCTTAGCACCTACCGCAGAATAGAGACCATATACGGTACTGGCTGATGACGGGGCCTGCTTCCCCTTGCACGCTTTCATTTACGGGTTGCGATTACCAGTCCATGTTCCCATTAGAAGAATTTTCCAAACCATGAGGTTAGCCCCATCCGAGTTAGATCCCAATGGCTGGAGGTCCATTCTTGCATCTATTGTCTTATGGGAGAATTAATTCAAGAGAGACATTACTCCCGTAGAGTTTTTCCACTTCTACAGTCTAAAGGAAAATTCGGTAAAGTTTGTGGGGTACTACTAGTTTTCAATCCGCATCAGGGATGAAACCCTATACTCTGGGAGGCCTACTTGTGTAAAGAACTAGAAGGACAAATACTTTTACATCTCTAGAGAAGGGTGGGAGATCTACCCTGAAGAGAGTGAGAGGGAGAGATCATTTATGATGCCGCGGTAATAGGGGTGTCCCTCCAAACTAGGTACTTTTTCAATTATAGCCGCGCCCCCTTTTTTATTGTTGCATGTTATTCTTCACTTTGCTTCAATACTAACCTTTGAATTTTTTTGCAGTTCTAGACAATTTGCAGCTGAGTAAGCGACAAGAGAAGAGAGGTGGCAAGGCCGCGACAGTCCCTGCTGAGAAGAAGCAGTCCAGCACGCTTGTAACTTCTGCATCTATTTTTGATGTGGGCTACTTCCCCAACAAATCTATTCCCAGACAGATGTCCGCAAAAGGTAATAACTCTATCAACACTTTGTTCCGTGACAATCATTTTTAAGCTTCAGATTTTACTATTGCATTTCTTCTTTCATGTGTGGAAGTTCATAGGGAGCTCTTGGCTGCCCAACTAGCAGAAATGGATGAGGATGCAATAGTCCTCAATAACACTGTTAGGAAAAGGAAGAGGAGAGAGTCAAAGGTCCCTGCCGAGGTCCCATCAAGTAACCAAAATCCACCTGTCACGATCCAAAATCAAGCTGCGAAACAAACTACCCCTTCTTCACCCTAACTCCAAGTTGAGGAGTTGGATCCTCATAAGAGGCATAAGGGTACTTTTGATGATGATATTGGGGCCAATCTGGCCAAAGCAAGGCTGATGTCAACGTCAGACGCCCCTATCTATTCAAATTATCCACCACCACCAATTATTGATATTAATGCCAACCTGACGATGCCACAACGCCGTGCCAGTGTTAGAATTGATGGCCGTATGTGGCCATAACTTAAGCAACCCAATCCTGGATCCTATTGGGACACAATTGTGAGGGCTATTTGCAGGATAAAGAGGGTCCCTGATGCCACGTACCTTGATCGACTTGTGGATGAAGACCACGATGATTTAGAAGATTATGGTCTCCACGGTCTGTTGAGGGTAAGTGCAAGTACCTTCTCAGCTTTATTTTTAAATTCCATATTTATTTCTAACTTTAAATATCTTTATAGGATGTGGACATCATGATTTCTTAGAAGAGGAAGTACGAGGCCCTGTAAAAGCCGAATAGGCCATGAATAGAGTTCATTCCTCTGACTTGGAGAATATCGGGACAGCTTCTTTGAATCTGGAAAGAAGTCTTTTGCTGCGATCCTTGAGCTGTGTAAAATGAACGCATATGCCACTATTAAGGTTGCAAAAGAGAAAAAGAGAGATGCTGAAGAGAACTTCAGGCAGGCCGCGGACTCTCTAAAGGTTGCCCAAGCTCAGTCTTTGGAAGATGCCAAGGTCACTAAGTTTTCCAATAATAAGCTTGAGAATCTACAAAAAAAAATATGACGAACTGAAGGCTAAGGCTGCCAACGATGCTGAATCCCATGTCGCGGCGGTCAAGAAGATGGGAGAAGATCATGCTGTGGCCCTTCAATTGGCGATTGACAGCACTGTGGAGTCATTCAAGGGCTCCAACGACTTCTACTTCATCAACAATAAAGCCTACCTCCACGGATACTTAGATCTCAGGCATAGAGTTATAAAAAACTTTCTTGAATCTAAAGAGATGATTCTTTCTTAGGTCCTTGGTGATGCTGAGCACCAGCAGTGCGTGGTTGAGATCAAGGTTATGGCAGAAGAAAATGCCAGGTTAAGGGCAGAGGCAGAGGCCACGACATCAACTGAAGAAACTATGACAATTGGTGAGAGAGAAGAGGGAGAAGAAGCCCTCTTTAGCTTTTATTGTTCTTGAGTGGTTGTGGCCTTAATGTGTATAACATCAAACACTTGTATTTTTTGCTATGGCTTTAGCCTTCAATTTTTGTTGCACCTCTTGTATATTTTTTCTAACTTTATGACTTAGGCTACGGCCTCTTCTACTTTATATCATTTTTTGTACTTCATTTGCATGCCTCTATACTTGTATAAATGGTTGATTGCTTGATTGAATAAGTTTTCTGAGGCACCAATATATAAATGTTGTTCACATGGGTTGCGGCCTGTATTCCAATATGGCTGCAGCCCATTGACTATAAATTCTAATGATGCTTTGGTGCTTTTACATTTGAATTGGTGGCTTGAATGCTCGATAAAACTCAAAATAGGCCATGACTAGATACAATTTGCCTTTGAACTTATTTTTTTTGGCACTTTTCCAAATCTTGAGGCCTCAATACATTGGTCGCGGATGGTTTGCAACCCAGTCATGGAACTTTAGTAATATACAATGTCCTCTATTTTTTATACATCTTCTAAATGGATGTGGAATATTAAATCGATGTGGTTATACTGATAGGGTTACGGAGCCTTTCAGACCCTTGAAAAAATTAGAAACAACATGCTGGGATGAGGCCCTTCCATTTTTGCAGCTTTGGTATGCTTCATGATGACAGCTACACGACATCCTTTAGTCACTTCAATTACCTTTCATGGCTTTCTTTCAGTTGCTTCGATTGGGTTATTTTTAGGCCTTCCCAGGTTAGGTATTATGAAGCTTCCCCAAGCTATGTTTATATATATATATATATATATATATATAATGCCTTCCAAGGCTATAATAGGATTATTTACAGATAATTAAGTCTTTGACCCCTTCAAATATAGGATTATCCGTAGACGATTAAGTCATCGAACCCCGTGGGTTATTGTTAGGCTTTCCCGGGCTAGGAATTATAAAGCTTCCCCAAGCTAATATGATATCACCAAGTTAATGATGTTTAATCTCATATCCACCAAGTTAATGATGTTTGCCGAGGGAGTAACCTCCATGTGCTAATGACGCATATCAAAGCTAAGAATGGGTATTGTAAACCCTCGTGACTAATGACGCATCCCGAAAGCTTAAACTGGGCACTTGAGGCCCCCATGGCCAATAACTCTTTCTGAGAACTACTTCTGAGATTGTAGCTATTATATGCTGGGATATAGTCTTTATGAGTGATTATTGCAGACCAATTCAGATAGTTGCTCTCAATAGTTGATTTCATTATTTTCAATTATCTTTTGACCTCATATAATTAGGTTTCATTGCGGGCGTTGCGAGCCCATTTGAATATAATTATTCCCAATATAATTCGATGTCTCCAAGTAGAATATGGATGGCTATTTAAGAAAAGAAGTCTTTCATAAGATATCATTTAATGGAATCGAGAAACTAGAATATTATATTCATTAATTCTCACAAGTATGGGCGTAAAAGGTCAGAATGAAATAAAAGATAATGTTCACTATGAACAGAAACAAAAAGGACATATAGACTAAATCATAAAGATAAGGGAAGTGTGTCCCCCCAGACTTACCTGCATCCCCCAAGCATGTCTGAGGAACCCTTGCAGCATTCCTTGCCCAATTAGCCTTTCAATTTCATCCTTTAGAGCATATCATTGCTCAGTGTCATTGCCATGGTCCTGATGGAATCTGCACCAACTAGCTTTGTTGCTCTTGTGTGGTGGAGCCCTCAGCTTTCCTGGACACCTCAATAGCTTGTCCTGATGAACTCAAAGATATATTCAATCGGTAAGGTCAATGGAGTGTAGGCCTTAGATCTCTCTGACTTCTCCATTCTCCTTTTTTGGCTCCTTCTAGCTACTATCGCGGATGGAACTTTTGGGGCAGCGGGAGCAATGATCCTGGGTGTCGCACCCATATTAGATGAGGCTGCAGCCTCAAGCATGAGGACCCTTTGAGTCAAATAGTTTACTTGGGTCTGGAGTGAAGCATGACTGTCATAGAGATGGTTTAGGTGATTGTACAATTGCACAATCTCATTTTTGACTTCTGTGCTCTGGGTGGATTCTCCTTCCATTTTTTTGCTTTGTTAGTCTTTACAAAATATATAATCTGAGAAAAAACTAGAAGTAGTGAGTAATCATAGAAATATTGAATTAACCAAGTATGAAGTTGGGATGCAACATTTTCACTGCTGCATGCCATTATTACTGAGGCCGCGACCAGTCGGGCACATAGGTGCATTGCCATGGCCTTTGTATGAAATTAACCAAGGTTGAGTTGGAGACCACCTGAGTCTGTTCCTTGATGTTTTGAAGCTTCTGTTATGCGTTCGCACTAATAGAGGCCACGGCTAGAAAGGCATTTGAACTGCCAGGCCGAATCCCCTTCTAAGCAGCGAAGGGAACAATCTCAAGATTAAAACCTAGGAACTGAGTTTTTCTCCCAACACACGTGGAGAGCGATCCTACCAGGGTATAATACTATGAGAATATCCTCACGATGCACAAAACGTCACAGTTCCAATGATAAACCCTAGATCATAGGTCAATAACAGCAAAAAGGGAGTAAATACAATCCTTCCCTAATCATTCATCTTTTCGGGGCTAAAGACCATCATGCTTTTCAGCATTATCTAGGTGAAAGGATATCACAGGGGTATGTAAAATAGATCTATGGTCATAAAATGAAGACCCAAGAACATATCTGAATATAGTAAATACCCATTTAAGGGTGTAAATATAAGATAAAGCTTAATAACCAAAATTTACTCATGAGGTGATGATCCAAAGGATCCCCATGAATAAAATAAGGTGTTTAAGAGCTCAAAACATAGATAAACAATATTAAAATATCCCTCCTTCCCATAGACGGCGCCAAAT
This sequence comes from Sambucus nigra, assembly GCA_949130495.1. Lineage (NCBI taxonomy): Eukaryota > Viridiplantae > Streptophyta > Magnoliopsida > Dipsacales > Adoxaceae > Sambucus > Sambucus nigra. The sequence continues at coordinate 187,807,642 of OX422224.1, read as the reverse complement.
TGATGATACGAGAAATCTCCCATAAGTCATTCTCACATCAGCAAGTCAAGTTAAGAATAGAAATAAAACAAGTAAAGACACATGAACACAAAACATAGAGTGGTTTGGCTATAATTGAGCCTACGTCCACTTTGGGGCCTCCCTCTCATTATAATCATATTGTTGTTGTAAAAGTTTACAATGCCACCATGGGCTTACAAGATTGATGAGAGAGAAGAATACATGGCTGTAGCGGTTTCGGGAGTGCCGGAGATATGACTGCGATGTAGGTGAGTAGCCCCCGAGGTGTATGTTGAGGTTGTGTAGAGAGAATTTGGTAAGGCTTCGCCAGGTCTTATCCTATTTTTTTCTCCTTTCGAGGTGTGGACCTTTATTTATAGGAGGTATGTGAGCAGTGTCACGTGCCCCGAGCACGTGACATATATCAAGTCTGGAGAAGCTGTGAATGAGAGAGATGAAACCTGTAAATAAGGCATATTGAATGCCTCACCATGTAATATACGACTGCTGCATGTATGAACGACCAAAATTATGGGTGCCACACCGTGTTGAGTAGGTCCGCGCCCTGTGCTGAGTAGGGTTGTGCCCTATAAACTTATGTGCATGCCTGAGTAACATCCGCGGCGGGGTGCTATATTTATACTATCAATTTATCTAACCATTAGGTATGGCAATTCATCTTATATATATAAATATATTCTCAAATTTATCTTGGGCCAATTTGATTTTCTAGATACTTTTGGATTGCCACTTGGTAAATGGTCACAAGGTTAATAATTAAATTATCCTCCAAATATAAATATGAATGTCCCTTATTTCAACACAATATATTCTTTTGTATTTAAATTTAATGGATTTCACTAAAGAATTGAAATTTCACTCCAATTTAATTATCTCCTAATTACTCTAATAATGAGGCCTTATTTGTAAAGTTGGATAATATATAATATTATTCCTCGCATTAAGCAAAATTTAGCCATTTTGTAAAATTGCACTGCACCAAAAAGGCTAAATTGTCACCTTTCAGCTGGTTAGTCTTGCCATGGTCAATGACCGTGATAATTTTGTGACAACGGTTTGTCACGGTCAAAGAGCTTGACATGTCCGTGACAACTATGTTTACTAACAACCCTACCACCTCTTTTTTCTCACCGCTTTTTATTCCCACCAATTCTCTCTCTCTCTCTCTCTCTCTCTCTCTCTCTATATATATATATATATATATATATATATATATATATATATATATATATATATATTTCAAGTATTTCTCTCTCTCTCTCTCTCTCCTTTGTATATGCGTGTGTGTATATGTATATATTTGTGTAGGACTGTTGTGTGTGTGTGTAGGTGTGGGGGGGTGGGGGGGAAGTAGGGGTGGGGGGAAGGAGTGTGTGTGTAGGGTGGGTGGGGTAGGGGGAGGGGGAGGGGGAGGGGTGGGCGGGGAAAGGGGAAGTTGGGGTCGACGTGTGTTGGGGGTGGTGTGAATTAGTGTGTCGGGGGTTTAATATTTTTCACGCGGACCTTATTTATTCCACGTAATAAAACTATAAATGACTTGGGACATTTTAAATATATTAATGGACCTATTTATGACGTAACACACCCATGTAAAATAATTACGTGTTCCTCTTTGTGCAAGAACACAATATGAACCCTTACTTGATAACTTGTTATTGCTCCTATTTTTTTGTCATGTAGATGATACAAGGAGTAGGGGATACTTGTTGATTCTTGGTTTGGTAAACGATTTGGTTAATAACCTTTTTAATTTGTATACATTGTAATTCTATAGGGCCCGTTTCTCTAAATTGAATTTGAATTTGAATTAGTATTGAAATTTTATAAATTGGTGGAAATTGAAATTGAATTTGAACAAGTATTGATATTGGTATAAATTGGTATAAGTTTTAGTTCTTATGTGTACTTTAAATTACATAATTAAATGAAATCTCTTGAATTGTGATAAGACATAATTAAATGAAACATTCTTTAAATTACATATAGTGCGCATAGATACTAGACTTCTAGTTCTTATGCGTACACATTCAGTATCCCTTAGACCAGTTCAAGAGTCATTACCCCTGTAATAAGATCCCTCGAATTGTCCCATTTGGACAGTTTGGGACTGCATAGTTTCTGTATAATAATATTCTTAGTGCCTTAAACTTGTTACTTTGGGTGGATGTTCTATAGTCGTATCTTAGTGTTCTCTGGGTAAATACTAGATGATACGATGTTAAGTGCTATTTAGTTTCATAAATCGAAATAACACTCACACTTGCGAATCTATGTCCTGTACTTGGAGAACTATGGGGATAGGCTGTTGATTTTTTCTCAAATTGGAGCAGTGTGCATAAGTTGTTAAGTATATTACAAAATATACGATCTTGAATGAGATAGGAACACTCACCCTTTAGAGGCGATGGGGGAAATAGGAATTAATATTATAAATTGAATTTTAATTTCAATTTCAAATTAAATTTGAATTTGAATGCACGAATAAATTTACGCTTAGAAACTAGCCTTCTAGTTCTTTTGCATAAGCATTCAATAGGAGAATTTTTTATACTAATGGGAACTAAATATTCACACCTTTGTTAATGCTTATCCACGAATACACGCTTCTTACCCATAATAGGTGATTGTTTATAGTAGCTATGATGGGATATACTAAATACAAATAGTGGATGGGTGAGACAAATAGATTGGGGGATGTGTTTCACAAAGGTGCTAATGAATTTATGAAATACGCAAAGAGATGTCATAATGATGAAGAGTTTTTGTATCCGTGTGTTAGGTGTAATAATGGTAAGGTGTTTGAGTGGAAAACAGTTAAACTACATTTGTTAAGACGGGGTATGTAAGATATTTATCGAATTTGGGTTTTTCACGGGGAACAAAAATTTTATTTTGTCCCCGAGCAACTTCACAACAACCTTCAACAAGTATGATTGATGTACAGGGGGCATGACAATGTAGATGATAATATACTAGAGGATTTAGTTGATGACGCATATGGAGTTCATGAAGTGGAAGATAATGAGGTCACTAATGATGTATAAGTAGGGTTGTGTTTCGGCCGGATCGGATCGGAAAATGCCTATTCGGAAAAAATTCCCATTTTTTCGAAAATAAAATAACTATTCCGATCCGATTTTTTCGAAAAATTAAAAAAAATTATGAATTCGGAAAAATCGGAAAATCGGCAAAAATCGGAAAAAAATCAGAAATTCACAAAATATATTAAAAATCCAGAAATTTCAGAAATTCCAAAATTTCAAAAAAATAAATTATGGATTTTTGATTACTCGAAATTCTCATTTTAAAGAAACAATGAAAATGGCTTAACCCAACATGTAAACACATGAGGATTTGGCTCATTTTTCATTTGTGTAGAAGTTTGGAGGATACTCTCCTTTTATAGAGCATGTTTTGGAGCCCTCTCCTTCTCCCAACCAATGTGGGATATGGGAAACTTTCAAAAAATCGGAAAAGAAATCGAAAAAATCGAAAATCGGAAAATAATCCCAAAAAAATCAAAAATAATTCAAAAAAAATCGAAAAAATCTAGTCGGCATAGTTTCGAAAAAATCGGATCGGAAAAATCGAAAAATTGGAAATTCAGAATTATTTCCGATTTCCGATCCGATTTTTTTTGGAAAAATCGGAAATCGGAAAATCGGAAATCGGCAAACTAAAATTTCATTCCAAATTCAGAAAAAATCGGATCGAAAATCGAAAAAATTGAAAAGTTCGAAAAAAAACACAACCCTATGTATAAGGTTCATGTGCTCATGAAAATATCACGATAAACCTTAATAATGACTACCAAAGTTTAAAATTTGAGGCAAGCCAGCCATTATACTCTGCCTGTGAGAAAGATCAAACAATTTTAATGCCATGGTTTGTTTGCATAGTTTGAAGACCCGATACGGTTTGTTTGGAAATAGCGTGACATTAATTTTGAATTGGGTGAATGGCTTGCTACCCTAGCAGAATACGCTTCCAAACATATATCCTACTATGAAAAATAGTTTGAAAGGTTTGGGAATGAAGGATGCAGTAATTTATCCTTGTGTGTATGACTGCATACTATAACGAAAGGAGTATGAAAATCTCGATTGGTGTTCGGTATGAGATGAACCTAGATACGTCCAATATACTGGCAAGGAACTCATACGTTCAAAAGTTCCTCAAAAAGTGTTAAACTATTTTCCCATTGGGCCTAGATTAATTTTTTTTCATAGTGCCATGGATAACGGAGGCAATGAGTTGGCATGCTAGGAAAGAAGCAGGGGATAATCTCATCCCGATTAATTCTATAGCTTGGAAGAGGATTAGTTTTAAGTATCCTGATTTTTCTTGAGAATAGCATCAAATTTATTTAGAAATATAAACAGATGGTTTCAATCCATTTGTAAATCGAAGCGCCAATCAGAGTGTATGGCTAGTGATCCTAGCTGCCCCACTCAACCTCCATTCTTCACAGTGTTTGAGACCTGGATTTTTGACGTTGTCTTTGTTGATAACTGGGCCAAAGGCACAAAGTGAGGACATCGATGTTTACTGGATCCTTTTGTAGAAGAATTAAATGAGTTATGGGAAGAGGGTGTGCAAGAATTTGACGCTTTTAGAAAAGAAGAGTATTCTAAAAGCTATGTTGATGTGGGAAATTCATGATTTTCCATCTTATGGGACATTGTTCGGTTGTGCAGTACATGGTTATTTGGGGTGTCCTATTTGTGGAGAGGAGACTGAATTTCTCAGTCTCCCCTCTAGCTCAAAAAATGTATACCATAGCAATAGGAGGTTTTTACCCGCTGCTCATAGTTTTAGATTTGATAAAGGTTCTAATTTTTTACTGGGCAGGGTTGAACATAGGCTACGACCGAGAAAACTTCCAGGCTCAGAAATTGAAAGAAAATCTGATAATTGTGTTCCTAATATGGAAGATAAGAATCCTAAATTTAATAATGTCAAGCATAAGTAGACCCCAACTGGGAATGAAACAGAGACAAGAGAGTCATGGTATAAGAGGTCAATTTTATTTGACTTCCCTTATTAGAAGAATAACCCGGTGCACCGTGTATTGGATGTGATGCACGAACAGAAGAACGTGGCTGAACATATTATGGGCACATGACTTGGGGGGAGTCATTCGAAGGATGGAGAAAATGCACGAAAAGAACTTAAAGAGTTGAAACTTAAGCCACAACTATAGTTGAAAGAAGATAGAAGGGGACATACAATAATTCCCCATGGTGCATTTACTTTGATGAGTGGGAAAAGGAAGGTGTTTTTACGCATAATATATAATTTAAAAGTTCCATCTAATTTTTCGTCCAACTTACAAAGGATTGTGAATTGTGTTACACATTATTTACATAAGTGTAAGTCCCACGATTGTCATGTGCTCATTAAGTTGTTTCATCAATTGTTTAAGAACTGTTTCTCCAAGCACAAGGATTTGCGGAGGGATATTATGCAAATTAGTATCTTCTTCTCAATTTTATGTGAGGAGGTAGTCAATCGAGTTCACATAGTGGCTGTAAAATTGGCGGTCAACGAAGCGATTTATGTATGGTAGAAGTACTTTCTCCCATCTTTCTTCGACATAAGTGTTCACTTGTTGGTACACCTATGCGAAGAGGCACTTCTTTGCATCCCAATTAGATATCGATGGATGTATCCATTTGAAAAACTGATGAAAGTTTTCACAGATTACGTCAAGAATACACAATACATTAAAGGATCAATTACAGAGGAATACATCACCGTGGATTCATCAATATAACCTCGGGAATATATGCCTGACTCGACCAGCGTGGATGAAAATGATGAGTTCGTCGATGAGGGTGGTCATGTGATGTGAAAATGAGTGAAATTAATGAGTTTGCAACATGAACAAGAAGCTCTTTATCTATTTAATACACATGAAGATGTCGAAGAATGAAAAAAAATAAGTTTAAGTTATTTTCACTTGTACATTATTTTAATTTTTACATGATTAATTTTGTAATACGTTCTTCACAATCTATGCACAAAATATGAGACCTGTGAGAACAATAAAAGATGAAAAATAATGGCACAATCAGAGAGTGAATTAAGACCGTTGTTGTCACATGAGGTAATTATAATGAAAATGGTTGTTATTAAATGTCACGTTACAAGAAAGCTTTACAACTAACCTAATTAATTTATCTATATTCTCATCTCTTAGAGATGGGTGATGTGACATCAATGTTTGCTCGTCTAGCCACTAGACCCTTGTTCATGGCACAAGGGTACAAAAATTATCGATTGAATGGATACGTATTTGGTGTAAGGGTGTACGAGGAATATACAAATGTTGAGAAATCGGGCATTTCATACAAGACTCTTACTTTCTTTCGAGCGAGTGCGAAAGATAAAAATCTCATTGAAGCTGAAATGACTTACTATGGTGTGATTCGAACTATATTTGAATTGGACTATGTAAGATTCAAAGAGTTTGAATTTTAATGTGCTTGGGTAAGTGTTGAGGATAAAAATGCTTGTAAAGTTGATCCCGACACCAATTTTATCATGGTTGACATATCCAAGTTAAAGAGAAAAAAAACGTGATCGATGAGCCGTTTGTTTGTACTTTTCAAAAGGTCAAGAAAGTGTTTTACTCGGAGTATATAAACAATGAGCCGTGGTCAATCATCCTACATGCACCAAAGCGTTTAAACAGTAATTTGTATGACTTTGCTACTCCTGCTAAATAGCATTCCATTTTTTATGATAACCCGAATTTGAAACAATTTTTAGATTTGTAATGAGTATTCAAATTATTTGTAATGACCATTGTCTATATTATTCTAGTGCTTTATTATTATCGAACGGAAATTTTATGTTTTTTATTCATTTGTACTTGATCATTTTAATGCTCATAATAACCAAGTGAATATTAATTCAAAGTCCATGACCTTGGAGTGTGTGTGCGGGGCAGGATGGGGTGAGGGGGGGGGGGTATTGTACGTTTGTGTAAATTGAATTTGGTATTGGTATAAATTGGTATTTGTATAAATTAGTATTGGTATTGGTATAAATTGAAATTAATATAAATTGATATTGGTATTGGTAGGTATTGCTATTATCAGATTTGAGCATTAATTCAAAGTCCATGTACATGTTTGTACAAATAATAACAATTTTTGCAAGCAATGACATCATCCGGGGGTGGTAGCAGAGGCAACGAGGGCTCCTCGGCTAGTAGTCCCCAAAATGGGGAAAATTGGGGTCCATCGTCGAGAATAAGACGATATTATTAGCTACAGTGCTAGATTTGCTGAAGGCGATCATTGGCCCGGGGTAGACTGATTGGAGGGCTATGCCTATTGATCTCAAGATGAACATCTGGGGGGTACTACATGTAGTGTATTTATATATATATATATATATATATATATTTATATTTATAAGAAGCTAACACTTACTTTCTTTTTAGTTTGTACTTGTTTGACAGGAACAATTCGGCTGCCCCCATATCTCCGCTAATCCAAGTTGGAATAATTGCGGGATCAATATAAGACGTGGAAGAATAATATGCGGGCGCGGTACTTTGGGATGAATCGGGAGTCCATTCTGAGAGTACGTGACACCGTCCCCCTCGAAGGAGCCAATCTGATTGGCACAGTGGAAAAATTTTGTCGACAATGAGATCAATGAGTGGCAATTGGCATCTCACCACTTGAGGAGGGACATCCGAGCGAAAAAGTTGGCCGTGCACTACTCCGGGCGAACGTCTTACGCCAAGGTGGAGCACGGGATGGCAAGTTTTTATTTTTCTTTAATTTTAGTTTTATGTTATTCTAATTTAGCATTACTTTTCATTACTTACTAATTCCGTATTATTTTATTTTAGGACACGTGGAGTGGCCCTGGGGGTAGGCCACATAGGTTCGATGACTATGTGGTAATTCAGATGAAATAGGGTAAGGACAAGGAGGTGACCCCGAGCATCGCATCCACCATTGTAAGTTATTAATGTTTATTTTTTTATTACATTATAATTTTTTTATTTACTTAATTAACTAGTACTGTACTTTTTGTCTTTTCAGGAAAATCTTAAGGAACTGCATGAGTCGCAGTCGGATGCCAACAAAGAATCTTTGGATATGGACGCACTCAACCAAGTTATTGGGACATATCATAAGTGGAGGACTAGGGGGTGAGCTCACGGGTGGGGAAGTCGAGGATCTTTGGAATAGAGACGAGCAACACCGGGTTGGCATATAAGGTGGACACCCATGATGATAAGCTGTCAAGGTTGGAGGCGATGGTCCTAGACATTTACACCTTTATGAAGCGTCAGTTGGGCAAGGGCAAGGGCAAGGAGAAGGAGGTAGAGGTAGATGAGGACAAGGATGAGAACGACACTTCTTTATCGCCAATACGCACGAACTCGGCACCATATGATGATAAATTTCCCATCGTGACCACCGTCGAGCAACCTATGTCAATAATCGGTTGGCCGAGTGTGTTTCTACTCGATATATATTGTGGGGAACTAATAGAGAGTGGGTTGAGGGACCCAGGCTTCAACCCGGGTATGCTGGTTTATGGACATCCCCACCAAGCCATTGAGGCAAGATTGCGTGTCACGCATGTGGTGGACCAAAAGGACAACTCACCTTTGTGGTTGCGTGAATAATACGACATTAAACATATTGAGGGGTGTCTCAATTCATATGTTGTGTGGACTTCCTTCCTCCTCTGACCTGCTGAAGAACCTTCTTCATGACATTATTTCTATTTTTTTTATTTGGGTACATGTTGGTTTGGATATGGATATTTTCATTTCTATTTTATTTGGATACAGATTATATATGCCATGATTTGGTACATTATTTCTATTTTATTTGGATATATACTGTTTGGACATGTATAATTTTTCTATAATAGGTACAAATATATTAGTGGGCAGTGGAAGTGGTTATACTACCCAACAATTATTTTTTAAATTATGATCAGAATTGTCACAGGAAAAAACCGTGATAAGTCCTTGACAAATAAACTTGTCACAGACTTGATAACAAAGTATGCAAGTGTGCATCACGGACGATGTTTTTGTTTTATCATGAACTTATCCCGATCTTTGATCGTGACAAGGCCGTGACAAATAAGTTGTGACCACCAGACTTATCATGGTCAAAGACCTTGACGAGTTGGACTTGTCACGATCAAAGACCATGTCATGTTATCTATTTTAGTGTAGAGTTGATTTGCTTCTAATTGATTTTTGCCAATGTCTTATTTATTCCTTGATCTCAAATTTAATTTATTTGATACTCTATAGGAAATAAATCCATTGGACAAGTTTATTGGTAGAATCAAAACTTATAATCATATAAAGGGGAATCACAATATAGGATGATTCCTCTTAAATATGATCTTAGACATACCCACATGATGATTGGCCAACTTGTAGAGATTTTCTGACCCAATTAATTCAATATCACCCATAAAAATCAAACGAAAATTATATGAATATTCTAATGCCCATAATCCTAGGAATTAAGAGTGTATGCATCCTTTGTTAACTTTTGAGATTGTGCAAGTCTAATATAGTTAGTACATATACTTGAATACCATCTTTGGTCCTATTCAATGCATTCCTGATGCACCATTATAATATTTTTAAAGAATAAAGAAAGTTCCTAAACTATCATATAGGTTTCGTAGTCAAGATAAACTATTAACATCATATACAACTTCCTCCATAGGATGTCAACTCCATATCTAGTATGTCATATTATTAATTCTACTAGAACTAGAATCTTAACCTTCTATAATCGGGTCAAACCTAACTCATCACAATTAATACTATGTTCAAGTGACCGACATGCATAAAATATATTTTAAATAAATATAAGGAATTGTTTCAAACATTATATATATTTAAAAATGAACTTGATAATATTTTATTAAAAAATATAAATGTCATATATCATTTTAAGAATAAAACCCCCAAAATATACCACTTAGCCTTAAACCCATATGATTATGATTCTAAAACACACTCGCTCTACATGAATATTAAAACCTTTATTTGAAAAGCTCTTTGTTAAAGGATCCAGCATGTTGTCTTGAGATGCAGTCTTAGTCGTGATGATGTGGCTTCTTTGTAAGATCTCTTATATTGAGTGAAACTTGCACTCAATGTTCTTATCCATCTTATGGGAAACTGGTTATTTTGAGTTGGCAACCACTCCTCTATTATCATAATAGAGTTAAATATTCAACTACAGTGAAGTAACCACGCCCAAATTACTAAGAAAGTTCCTGAGCTGAAAAGCCTTTTTTGTTGCCTCCAAAGTGGCAACACATTCAACTTATATGGTTGAATAAGCATTACATTATTTCTTAATCATCCTCCAACTTATAAATCCACCTCCTACGATAAAAATATATCCCGAGGTCAATTATCTAGAATCCATATCTGACTAAAAATTTGAGTTTGCGACCCTTAGAGGTACAAGACTCCCCGCAGAATATATCAACACATCATTTATATTATTTTCTAGGTGTTTGATAATGTTCTTAAATACAATCTAGTGCTCCTCACCTGGGTTTCCCTGGAAACTACTGACAAAGCCAATGACAAAAAATATACATGGTCTTGTACACAACATATCATACATGATGTTGCCCACTATTGAAAAATCTAATCATCATTTACAAAAATATATTTTCTTACAAATTTCACATTTTGTGTATTTTAAGTATGGGTGTTGTTTGTTAGAACAAACATACATAGGGTTTTTTTCAAAAATATGTTTTTAAGATCTTTTTTACGGAATATTGGACAAATTCGTGGACAACAGGGGAGGCTGCTCATCGGAACAAAGATTTTCTTTGCTCCAATGAACAACTCTCTGGTGATACTTTGTCCTCCGTGCTTTTTACTTGATAGTTTGTGTAGCCTATTTTTCTTCAGGATCATTCTAGTGATGATTTTCTTCACTACAGTGAAGGTATTGTGAGGTACATTAAAATAAAAGTTTAGGAGATCTTTCCTTAAGATCTGATTAGGCAGCATTTCTAGGACACTTTTTTTTGTTGATTAAGTCCTAGATAGGACTACTTGAGACCTTAGGACTTTTACACCTAACCTATTATCCTCCTAAATATCTCCTACCTCGTGGTTATATAGTTATATGATCAACACTCTTCGAAACTAATAGAGAGTAAAGAATAATATTTTTACTGATAAAACTCGTGAGAGCATATTTTTCACTCCATTTTTTCGAATTATTTAATCCATAGCTTTTGTTTTTTTTAATTGAGAAAGCTTTAGAGATTTATCTAATCATCCTTATGTTCAAACCTTGGAATAAAAAGTTTCTTCAAATTTAAAGAAGACTTCTAGCCAAGAAGTTTTAAATAAATTTTTTAAGCACGAAAACTAATGGCAGTTACGTTGAGTTCTTCTGTTGTCAGCCTTTTCTTTAGAAGATATGGTGTAAAAGAGTGTCTATTAAAATTTTTATGAGTGTACAAAAGTTTCCTTTTCTAAAACACGTCCATATTACATTTTCATTCACTTTGGACCGATATTTTTCCCATTGGTGGGCTTTCCCCTCGTACATCCGGCCTTGTGATTATTGTTTTTCTTTTCAGAATCTTTTGGAATCATTGTCTTAATTTAAGAAGATAAAAATAAATTCTAATCTTAGTAAAACATTTTTGTCATTTACCCGTACATAATAACATATTAATCTTCCTTTTCATGAATTTGGTTAATTAATTTTTATGTTGGTAGTTACCAATGGGAAGCACTCTCAACTAGTATTAGAGCACAATCTCAATCTAGCTTATATAATTTTTTTTGTGCAATGGATGGAAGTTCAACCCTCAGACCTCCTCTATTTAATGGTAACAACTATTATTATTGGAATGTTGTATGTTTACATACTTAATGTCTATTGATGATAGGATATGGAATAGTGTTATTTTGGGATGGAATTTCCCCATGGTCATTGTCAATGATGTCTCCGTTAAGAAGATTAGATCTATTTACGACGACAATGAGTTTAAGGAAAGTGGGTTGCAAATAAAGGGACTTAATGCCATTTTTACTTGCATGCCCCCGAATGAGTTTTGACATATTTATACTTGTACGACATCTAAGGATGCATGAGAAATATTTAAAAAATTACCTAAAAGGAACCTCCATTTTAAAAGATACCAAGCTTCAACGGTTAACCACCCGCTTTAAACTTCTCACCATGAAGGAGAATAAAACTTTTGACATGTCTATGCTGAGCTGAACGATATAATAACTTCTTCCTTTTCTTTAGTTAAGACTATAAAATGGATATAATCATTGATAAAATAGTGAGGTCCCTCTTATGTAGGTTCTATGAAATTTTAGACGACATTGAAGAATTTTGGCCCTACTCATAACACCCTTGCGTGTAGATGAGTTGGTTGGTTCTTGTAAAACTTACGAGGATAATTTGTTATATTGCCCATGGATACCTGTTTATTCCCTTGATGTTAATGATAAGGATATTCCTTTTATTACTAAAACGTTTTCCAAGACTTGTCAAAAGTAATTTCAATCCAAAGGCACTAAAAAACATTATCCGCCTAGGTTAGAAGTTGGCCAAGGACGTGGAGAGAAAAAAGTTGATTCTCCAAAACCCATCACATGTTTCATCTATGGTGGTCGGGGGCATATTTCTAAGTAATTTCCCTCATATTTTCATCAAGGTAATCACAAAAATTCATATGAAGAAACTTTTAGTGATGATGATTCAGACTTGGCAGACGACTCTTAAGGAAATTCATATATGCCGCTTCTACGCCAAGAGAAAAGTTTGACGAATTAGACCATTTAGACAATTTTGGTATTCCTCGCCCGGTTATTGGAGAAGTGATTACTTCCAATACCTCTATGTGTACTATTGTGATAGCTCATAATTTTACTGCATTAATTAAATGGGACACTTAGTGTTTTTATTATATATGCCTGCAGTGATGTAGGATGTCACTATTTATATTTTCATGTGTTGTGTAATGTTACATTTTGTGAATTTTATTCGAAGTTAAAATATGACTTAATACAAGGGAATAAAATTATAATTATTTAATAAATGAATGAATTTATAATTATTTGTGGGACTCGTACAAATTAGAATATTAAGAAGTTCGTTTTATACTTTGGGTTGATATTTGGAATATTTAGAATGTTGGACTACGATTTAAATAATGTGTTTAACGAACCATAGTCTAATATGGTTTGGGCAAGACTTTAGACTATTTAGAAATGATTTTAGTTTTGTTAGTCAAGGTCGATATGCTTATTAACCTAAATTTCGTGGTTAAGCAAATAAAAAGGGAGGTTGGGGTTATTCTGAATAATTTTACCGCATGAGAAAGGAAACCCTAGACAGATAAGAGGGAAGCTACTTAAAGAACAAGAAAAGATGGAAACTGGGCATTGGAGAAGAGGATCATTTGGTTGATTTCCAATTACAGTTTATCCTACTTAAATTTGTAGGCATGATTATTTAGTATATTTATATAATTTCTTTTGTCATTAGAATATAATTATTTAATGGATTTTAAATCTAAATATAAACACTTAAATTAGATAGGTAAACAAAAAGTTTTGGATGAAATTTATTAGCAAAAGTTAGGTTTTTATTTATAAATGGAATTTGATTCAATATGTCATGACTTATGGGTTGTATTTAACAAATTGAGTTTAGAATTGTGTTTACATGAAGAATTGAGTAAAACTCCCTTAATTATGGCGTAAATGGATTGGAATTTGGGACTTAATAATGAAAATTAAAACTAGGGTTCCAATTTTTTAGAATACTTCTAAATCCTTATATAAATTTAGTAGACTTGTAAGGATGGCATGAAATTGGGTTTGTGGAAATTTATAGGAAACTTTAGGTTATATAACAGACCTTAAAAACCTTGAATTAGGATGTTAATGGTAATAAGCCATAATTATGGTCATAATAGGGTTTGGAGATTGAAGAAAGACAAAATTCAATAGATTTCCATAGTTTCCCTGTTAAATAGGCCACAATTATGGTCAGTGTGCACGGGCCATGCGAACAACTAGGGTTTACTGTCGTGTGCACGACTAGGGAAAAATTTAAATGTTTCTTATAATTGTTAAAAATGGAATTGGAATAGATATTTGAGACGTAGCCATTTTAAAATACTGATATAAGACCTTTAATCAAATGTATGAAATTACTTGGAGAGATGATAAGAATTATGCCCTTCTTAAAATATAAATAATTATAGTTTACATTATATGCGATATACGAGTTATGTGTACATATATGATACATCCTAGAGGAGATATTATTTTGGACCGTGCGATGGGAGTCCATCTTGAGTATCAAGGTAGATTGACATGGGTTTACCCTAGATCGTGTGATGTTGACTGACATTTTTATAGATCGTTTGACGGGAATCCGTCTTAGGTATCTCAATAGATATACAGAGGGTTACCATAGACCACATGACCACGATCATTTTAGTATTATGGTAAATAGAGATAAGCTGTACCCTGGACCAAACGACGAGAATTAATCTTCGGTATCCTGATGGAAAGAGATGGACTTTACCCTAAACAATGTGATAGGAATCCATCTTGGCTACTCTATTGACTAGTTATAAAGTATTTGGTATGAGTAGTATTTATGTAGATATAGATTGTGTTTCTTTGCTCTCTCTCTCTCTCTCTCTCTCTCTCTCTCTCTCTCTCTCTCTCTCTATATATATATATATATATATATATATATATATATATATATATATATATATATATGAATGACACATATAAATGAATTCAATTAAGATGAATAATATGTAATCATGGGGTTCTTTAGGTTTGGGATTATATGCATGTGACATCTAGAATTGTTGGGTTTGGGGATATACCTAAAAGTTATAAAAAGATGAGATGACGCATAATTATTTTGTTGTCCAAAATTAGTTATATTTTTATACTAATTAAAATTGTTGTTAACGCATTATATTAACATTTTTCAGGACATAGGCGACATGTACAACCTCACCCCTCTTCAGTTAAGACCTTCTTCTCTGTCGCTATTCTTATAGGATGCAGATGTCGAGTCTTCATGCTCACTCTCTTTATTACTCTTTGTACGCAGCTGGGTCAAATTTATACAATATATTATATCAATAGTTTAATGTGTTTATACAGATGTCGAGTCTTCATTACTCTTCAATTAATGTTTTGATGAAACTTTGCATAAGTAGCATGATATAATCCTAGTGGTATTTCTAGTACGTTTTATACACTATATTCTTCTAATTCGGAATGATGTGGGTGTATAATCTAGTATAAATGTGTCTCTGTCTAGTAAATTTGATATGAAGGACTTACATGAAGCGTGTCACATCCTTCGGATTAAACTTTTAAGTGATCGAAAAAATAAATGTTGGGATTATCCCAAGATACTTATATTAACAAATTGCTCACATGGTTTATTATGCAAGATTACAAGAAAAGTTTTATCCTTTTTGGGAATGGAATTTCTCTAAGGATAAGTGTCCTAAGACACCTGATCAGATAGAAAGGATTATGATATACATTATGCTTTGGTGGTGACTATTAACTTATATGATATGGTTTTTACTACAATGTATATATATTATTCTATTGTCATTATTAGCATATTCCAGTATGGTACAGGCGAGGATCAATGGACTTTTGTTAAGAACATTTTCAAGTATTTGAAAAGGAATAAATGTTATGTGTCAGTTTAGTTAGTAGATACTTTTGTACCCGTTAGGTATATGGATTCGAACCTTTAGTCGGATAAGGATTCCAGGAGATCGACATCGGGATATTGATTTACCTTAGAAGGTGGAGCCATAAATTGGAGGGGTATCAATCAATCATGTATTTCTAATTCGACCACGGAAGCATAATATATTATTATTTCAGAGGCATCAAAAGAGGTTATCTGGCTTCATAACTTCCGTACTAACTTGGGTGTGGTTCTTTTAGTGTAGTAAGATATTACACTTTATTATGATAATAGTGGTGTGGTTGAAAACTTTAAATAACCAAGGAGTTATAAAATGACAAAGCACATTTATATCAAATATCAACTGATTCAGGAGATCTTATAGAAAGGCTATGTCATAGTGACCAAGATTTCATCTCAAGACATCTCAGTAGTTCTTTTTACAACGAACTTACCATCTAGGACTTTTGACTTCCATATAGAAAGAATGGAAGTCAACTGCATAGCCACGTGTCTTTAAGACTAAATGGGAGATTGTTGGGGTTTTATTCTTAAAACCATGTAAAGACAATTTTTTTAAAGGATGGTCTTCTTTAATCATAATCATTTCATCAGAATGGTTTATATTTGTTTTAATATATTATTTCATATTAAATGTTGGTCAATAGAGCTCAATAGTAATTTCAGGGTATTGGTTTTGGGTTGATCACAAAGAGATCAAAATTTAATTCTAGCACTACTAGAACGGTTGCAGTGCAATTCTAGTAATTTATCTCAAACTACGATATCATATATGATGGTTAAATAACTTATAAAAGTTAAATAGAGGATTGTTATCGGTACATACCAATAATGTGTTGGATAGGGCGACCCATGCGATTTGATTTTAAGGACTATCCTGATTAGATTGATGAAATATCACACCATTTGAAAATGGTGCATAGATTTTTAATCTTGAAAATTATGAGCAAAAAAATGCTTATCTCATTATTTCTTTTATTGTTATGAGTGAGATTCGATTTTTCATTGAATCATATGATCTTCGCATATTAAGGTTAAAGTTATGTGAGTAGGTCTGAGATCTTACTTCAAAGGAAGCCACAGCCGCGGAAAACTTGGATTGCGATGCCATTTGATACACACATAATATTTTATTCCACTAGTTAAACATGATCAATGGATAGTTTTATAATTCAATTGAGTAGAAAAATAAGTTAAATATTATGATCAATGAATTGATTAATGTTGGTTAAAATAAACGAACAAAAAATTTATTTCACCAAGAGGGTATCACATGCTTAACTCGGGGGATCACATTATGTACCTTTATCAAATTCCAAGAAATACCTCATTACATCCGAGTGATTTATGCGATAGGTAAACTTGAGGGCATTTATATTATTTAGTGGGATTAATTATAATTAAATACAAAAAGGAAAAAAATTACATGATTTATAATTTGAGATTTTTGAGTATTTATTTATATGCCAATTTGATTATTTGTCTTCGGTCCCTAGTACAGTCCACATACTCAAGTAGTTACACCCTTATTCTCAAGAAAGTCAGTTTAACGAAAGATTATCCCTTAAACTAATATATATTGGTTTACGTTTAAGTTATGAGTATTATTATTCATTATTATAGTTTTATAAAGGTGAAAAAAACACTACTCACATTTTTGTGAAGGAGCCTAGAGAGATAGGACCAAATCTCACTCAAAATCAAGAATTTTCTTCTTCAAATATTCCCAAAAACCTAAATATCTTTGGAAGGATTATATACTTGCAGATCCAGGCAATGGGAAAATTATAAAAAGCTTTTGGAGTCACAAAATAAGGCAATCCCAAATCGACATCAAAGACTTCTATCCCCATCAGATTTTAACTGGATCCGTAAAGGTATGGTATTTGAAACTCTAGATTCATTTTTTAGATCTAGTTTTTATGTTTGTTATTTTTATTGCATAATCATTCGGGGATTCTATGGCTAAAAAAATTCTTCCACTTATATCAATCCCATATACTACAAACCTATCAGACGGATCTGTAGAGGATTTGCATGACTCTTATAAGTTTTTATTATCTTGAGGCTATGGTTATGAGCTACTGAGGTTATACTAATTATGTGTAAATAATTCCCAGTCCTATTATGGTTTGGGAGATATAGTTGAGGCTGACTATGTTCACATGTAACTTTGCTCAATCTTGGCAATGACTAAAATGATGTATGGGACCTTTGTGTATGGGTTAAGTTTATTTTGACTCCACTTTGAACCTTATCTAGATGTGGTAGATGATTCTTCAGGTTGCTATATAACAACACATATTCTTCAATTAGTCACTAAGGTCCACTTGTGACTTTAGATATTTAATGTTATCTTGGCGAGAGCCTCTAAAAGGATATTTTAGTAAATCATGGGTCTTGACCTTCCACTGGGTTAGAAGAAGAAGGGTTGAAGTTATTAGTTATGTACCTTGACCTCGGATAAAGACTTGGGACCTTGACTAAAAATTTTGGAGGCTAAATATCATTTATGGTATCATCAGTAGCCCCCATTACTTCTTTCATTCATGGAAGGGTCCGTAGCCAGTGAAATTTAATATAAGGGCATTTAGGTATTTTACTTGAAGATAATGCTACAAATTGGATATAGTTTAGTGATATACCCATTAAAATAAAGAGATTAAAATGTCATTCTTATTATATTATTTCCATTCTTCAGATGGGTGTGTCAGTTGACCTTAGTTTATTAAAACCAATTTCTCTTCATGAAGTTCATCCATGAATTCATAAAAACTCTTAATTTATTCAAACTCTGTTTCTTAGCACTTTTATTTATTCCTTTAACTATTATGGATCCTATAAATTCATCTCCTAAGGTGATGAAACATTCTCCTCTTATGATGGTTGACCTATCTATGGAGGAGGTTTCTCACATAAAAATGGGGCAAGGCAATTATTTTCCTTCATCATCTTTGCTCATACCATCTATGAGGCTGTCCGACACTATATTTATGTAGTACTATGGGCCAATAGACCCCAGTTTTGCTAGTGGAGATTAATAAGGTCCCATTATTATTTATAAGGCTCACACAATGTTGAAGTAGAAGTACCAAATCTTTTAGGAATTGATTCTAAGCGGAATTGAACCTCGAGAATGGGCATGCCCCTATTTTTAAGATTTCATATGATTTAATGAGATATTCCTCTAGTATGGATCCAACTTCCCTCTCCCTTGGACTATTGGAAAGGTTTTCATTATTGTTGTCTTATCCCTTACTCAATTTATGTTTAATTTATGGTGACCACTAATGGTTGGGGTGTTGGGTTTTAGGGTGTCATGCAATAGGGACGTAGACATGGCCACTAAATAAAATTTTCACCTCCACATAATTATTTACATCCACCATTTCCAATCCAAACAGGAAAAAGGAGATGTAATTAGGAAGTACCTATCCCATAAGCATGGGGTTATAAACTTCGTAAAGGAGGGAGACATTGATATTAAGAACTGGAAGAATAGTTTTTTCGATGTTGGTTCTTTGTGGTGTGCGTATTCCCACTATCTAGGATTACCCCCTATGATTAAATGCTTTCCAATAAATTAAACAATGGGATAACTAGACAAAACGTTCTTCTCTTACATTAGTGACACCTTATATACTCATAAAGGTTGGTTTGGGTCTTGAACCTTATCTTTTGGCACCTGATCCTTTGATGGAGGTCGACGATGATCAAGTGTATATATTGGAAAATATAGTTTAGGGGCATGATGGTACCAATAGTTTTAGGAGGGATTACCCTAATGTGGAGGTCCTCAAGGCTAATAAGGAGTTCGATAAAGCAGTATAGATTACCTCACCTTTCTCTCGTACTTTGATGTTGTGATAAGGGAGATTCTCGTAGCACCGACTATGACCTTAGAAGCCTAACGAAGTAAAAGTCTTTTTGTATCCCATTATTCTTTTTTAAAAATGCTAGATATCTCTCTAATTTTATTCTTTATTTCTTTTAAGGTAATGGTAGGAGACAAGGCCCAATGTAAAGAGGCCCAACGAATACTGGAACATGATTTGGACTCTACCAAAAAGTTAAAGAGGTGGGGCCCAAGAAGGAGAATCATATGAAGTTTTCGTCCTCCTATGTTTGTTCATTCATCCGTTCAGTCTATAAAGACTGAATATTTATGTGTGATCCGTTTAGAGGTATTGTCAAGTTATCTTTTATGGAAATATCTTCCAACTAGTTTTTTAATTTTGGGAAAAGAAAAATCCACCCTCTATATATGTGGTGAAGCAGTTGGTGAACTCCCTGAACCTATTCAGGGTTATCCTATTTTTAATGGTAATTGAAGTCCCTAGTCTCATAGAAAGAAAGAAATAAGGAGGGTATTCCTCTAAATCTCTTACTAGTGTCTCAAAAATGACCCTTTTGGTCTTGGATATTCCTCCTAAGACTTTCAATATTTATGATGTGGTGACTCATACATAATATGTTGGCAAGATGATATCACTCTGGAAGACGTCCCTAACACCTTATTAAAAAGTAAAGTGTGGGCGAAGGGGCCAATAAAGACCTTTTTCCCTTATAATTATCTCAAAAATATGTATTCATATGATCTTCATTAGGCCTCTAGAAGCCAAAAAAACATATGCCTTAATCGAGGATGCTTTAAAGTCCAAGTTGAAGATGGAAACTGTAAAGGCCATGGGAGTTGAGAGCAATGTGAAGGAGTTTATCCACATCATGAGATATGTATATGCTTACACATTTATTTATGTATTCTCATTCTGTTGTTTATACCTCAATATACTAATATTCTATTTTTATAATATTTTGTAAGATCAAACCTAGGCTGAGGACTTGATGGTTCAATATTATATGGAGATAAATCTTGGAAGAAGCCAAGATCTTTTGTTAATGATTGGGAGAACTCCCAATGAAAACGAGCATCCATATTTGACAATATGAACCTAGTTCTTAAGTCATTGTATGCTGATAGGGAGAAATTGAAAGTTAGGATGGATTCATCAATAAAGCTCATAGATATTAAGCACAAATATATTTTCAAATGTCGGTCACGCCTCATTTCTGTAGAGAAATATTTTCTTGATCTTTTGAGGTCCTCCTATGATATGTATAAGAGGCAAATGAAGTTACACAGCGAGCTTCTCATTGATCATGAAGATTTGTAAATGAGGATTGGGAACTTATAAAGAGATATAAGACATTAAAGTCTAGTTTCAACAAATTGGAGTAGAGGATAAGAATTTAAGAAGGTATTTATGTATGTAGTGGAGGTTAAGACTCAAATAAATGATGATAAACTGCATCGAGATCAATACATCGCTCAGTATTTTAGCTTTGAGGAGAAATTGGTTGAGGTAAATGAAAATTACAACAATATCAAATGATTAATGAGAAACATAATCAAGGACTAACTATAGTTATATTTGAAATCATCTAAGAACTACATGTTCATTAGCTAGCCTTATGTTACAATATTCATCGATTGTAAGGTTAAGGTTACTTCCATGTGTCCTGAGCTTGACTTCTCAAAGACTATTACAGGGGATTCAATTATATAAAGTGAGGGAGAAATAGATGGAGGATCCAAAGAAAGTCTCAATGAGCTCAAGCCTCAGGAGGGTAGTCTTATTTTTCTTGAACTTAACAAAATTTGGTGAGACTAAGCCCTCAAACTAAAGTTCACAACACTTTTGGTTCAGGAGTAGTCCAATGCATCATAACACACTAACCCTATCATCAAGGCGGATACAAATAGGGTGAGAAATGTTACTCAACCTACAATTAATATTAATTATTGGATAATCATTTGAAAAGAAAAAATACCCGGTGAAAATTCATATGATCAAATCCAAATCGTGGGGGTTATATAACTCAAAATGAAGTGTTTATGATGGACATGTCCAAATACGACCAAAAGAGGTTCCAAAAAAGGTTCGGGCTTCGAAGAAACCCTAAAAAAATGGTTAGAAATGAATTGCTGAACTTAATAGAAGAAAGTTTTAGATCTCTTTTGGGGGAGTCCATATCCCAACTTAGAGAGGTCGAAATTTTCTACTTCCTATTTTTTGCGAAGAATTAGAGTTAGCCCACTATAGAACACATCATTTGGTATACTAGTGTATGAATGGGAAAATGAGCTTTTAAAGTTAAAATTATTATGAAATTCGTTAATTGAACCATCATTTATTCTGTTCACAAGTTTATATGCAATTATATCATAATACGGTGACAAATGGAAGAAATGTTTCATGCACAATTATTCGATACTAATCCATTAGTTTCAATGGCTTATTTCGCCAGATCAGGTCAAAGGGATGACAAAAAAATCTTGTTAATTTATTCAAATATTCTAAAAAGACGGAAATAAATGACTTTTTTTAAAAAACTCAATTTATCAAATTGGCACAATTTTTTTGGCATTCGGGATTTGAAAGAAATTTGACATCAATCTAGAACTTGATGTTGGAAATATTATAGGGGAAAATTCTGTAACTTAAAATAGTTTAATTCGAAAGGATGTAACTACTAGGATTTATGTTTAAAGTTTTTTCCCTAGGGATCTTAGATTTATCAAGTTTTATAAAAAAAACAAAATTAATATCCTGAACATGTGGTGAAGTCATTGACCATCAAACACTGTGAATCGAGCTCTTGTAATACTGAAAGCATTGAGGTCACTAACAATAATTAATATTTTGGCCTCACTAAATTGGGGTGGATGTTTGAATGCTCCACACTGCTAATAAGCTTCTATTGAATTGGTCGATCATCTCGGTTGGTCCAATCGTACCAACCAACAATCCTGCCATTTACCAACTTAAGACTGGTCTTATTCCTATTTTTCCTCTTTTTGATGTTAATGTACATGAGGTCTCCTTTGAGGAGGTCCTCACTACTATTTTTCAGAAGATATTATCTATGAAATAAACATGTATTTTAAGTATTTTGATGCGATTTATAGTAATTACATTTATTATATTAATCAAACAATTGACGAAGATGATTTAATCAATGAACAATTCCTAATTGACCTCAATAAAAGTAAATAAAACAACATAACATTTCTCAAATTAATTATGAAGAACCTATTGTTATTAAACGTGTTTCTAGTAGAAATTCGTGCAATATTATGATGGGATCAATCCTCAACTAGTAAGAGAAATCATAAACAAAGAGATTCAGAAATAATTTATGGATGTCTTCACATGGTTTCATAATGACATGCACAATATTGATCGAGGCATCATGTAACACGAGATCCTTACATACCCTGAATGCAAACCTATCAAGAGGAAATTATGGAAGTTTTGACCCCATTCGTCCCTCAAATTTAAAGACAAAGTGGTCAAATAACTAAACGTAGGTTTTATTAGTTTGGTCGAGTATCCAACCTACCTCGTCAACAAAGTCCATGTGACAAAATCCATTGTGCAAGTTTGCATGTGTGTCGACTATCGAGATTTGAACAAAGTTTCTCCAAAGGATGACTATCCTCTGCCTAACATTGATATGATCATTTACAACACTTCCAATCACATTCCTAAGTCAATATTTGATGGACGTATAATAAAATCAAGATGCTTCTGAATCAGTAAGACAAAACCATTTTCACTACCTCGTGGGGTACCTTTTACTACACAACCATGCCTTACGGTTTGGAGATACCAACAAAAGGTAAGCTAAAGCCATCCTGAATGATTTCATCCACACGTGAGAACGTGAGAATTACGTGTGATAATTGATTAACTTCGCAAATTTCTAATTTGACACACTTATTTAATTTGAGACCCTAAACATGCATCTAAAGTGCAAGTGTCAACCCATAAACAAATAAAGCAAGCGACACAAAATTAAGAAAAAATCCCCGAAGGGCAAAACCTTTTATTTCTAGAATTTGAACAATTTACAAGACCATTGACTTACATACAACCTAATAATTGCCCACAAGTGTAATGGACGGTGTCTTCGGTAAACCTTCAAAGCAACGACTAGAAACAGTGTCGGCTGGAATCTCCCGCAGGAACTCCAGGTGGTCAGCAAAGAAGAAGAGAGACGGCTTCTCCACAAGGGTTGAACAAATACAAGGATTGTGTTCTACGGTTCCAAAAGATTCATAACAGTAATTGGGATTTTTGTGTGTGAATCCCAAAGATGTTTGGCACATCAAAATTGAAGTCTTGTTGTGTTTGTACTCTTAAAAACGTTTTCTCAAAGACTTAAAAAAATACACCAACGAAGTAGGAATATATATAGAAAATAAGAGCTGGCGAATTAAAATCTCACGGAACTGTTCGAACTTATCCCTGGCGGACCGGTCCGTCTTTGGGGCGGATCGGTCTGACCTCGGATTGATTCTTTTAAATGTTGGCTTCTTCGGTTCGCAATCGGTCCGTGGTCTACTGGATAAAGAAAGGCGGATCGGTTCAGGTAGAGGGCGGACCGGTCCAGAGGTGGATCGGTCCGGTATAGAGGCGGACCGGTCCGGCTTCCTAGAAAACTAAAAAACTCATTTTTATAAAAAACATTTTATAAAAAATTCCCAATACTAAATATGAACTTTAAGGAATGTAAAAACACAACTTTACCAAGTTCATTCTCACAGAGGCTATGATATTGAAGACACTTTGATATTCGGATCCGTTGATGTAGATGCGATCTTGAGTTTCTTCAACGGTGTAACGGCGTACGACATATAAATTGATAATGGACAAATATGTCCTTACAACACGGAATTAAAAGTCTATGTTGATTAAGTGATCCTCAAATTCAAAACTTGAGAAGCCCACATTCCTACCTTGAGAAAAATCTTTGAATGACAACAATAACACCAAATGTGCCTCTATCTACAAAAATTCATCTTCATTTTCCCCATAGGGAAAATCCTTGGCTTCATGGATAGTGAGAAGGTAATTAAAGCATACCCTTCCAAACTTAAATCAATATTTAAAATTCCATAGCCTCAGATTACGAAAGAACTGAGCAATTTCTTGGGAAAACTCCAATACATGAGTAGATACATTAACTATATCACCCCCATTTGTGAACCTATCTTTAATATATTCATAAATGACTCAACCAAGGTCATGAATGATCCATGTCAAGAGGTATTTGACAAAGTTAAATGGTACCTTACCCTACCACCGGTGCTCATGTCACTATAGCTTGACCTATATCCCCATCGATATATAACCATCACTGATATTGTTGTTGAGACTGTGATATCCTACACTACACCAACTCCTACGAATTGTCACGCCCAGTGGGTCACGGCCCAAGTCCGCGACCAGCTGGTCGCGGACTTGGGCCGTGACCCACTCAATATTTGGCGTGACCATATTTACTATCACACTAAATTATCTATGTTTTGGAAGTGGGCACGGCCCAAGTTCGCGACCACTGTGGTCGCGGACCTGGGCCGTGACCAGGTCGTGACCATCTTGGCCCCAAACTCGCGCCAAAATTACCTCCAAGCTAGGTCGCGGATGGGTCACGGACCAAGTTAGTGACCCATGGCATGACAAAGAAGAAATTACACACATTGAGGGTCACGGCTTAGGGCCGTGACCATTTCTGGGTGTGGGTCACGGCTATGGGCCGTGACCATCCCTCATTCAAGCACTTGTGTTGATAAAAAGGGTCGCGCATCACAGATTGAGGGTCACGGCTATGGTCCGTGACCATTTCTTGGTATGGGTCACGGCTATGGGCCGTGACCAATAGGCAGTACACATCCCACTTACCTTCATTAATGGGTCGCGGTGGTGGGTCACGGCTCTAGGCCATGACCACTGTTAATCCTAAAGCAACATCAAACGCCTCAAAATTTTCATTTCCCCGCTCATATCTTTTTTTTTTCTTCCCCAAACGTTGGTACTAGGTCGGGATCAGCGATGGAGAAGTTGCGATGATGCGTATGGAGTAAGAAACGGTGGGTAGCACGTACGGTGGGTTGAAGGTGCGAGGTTTCTTCCCCAAACGCTGGTAGCATTCATGGATATTTCTTCCCCAAACTGTATGGAGGTTTAATGCTATGGAGGTTTCTTCCCAAATCTTCATATGTGTATATGTAATATATCCAATTATGTGTGTGTGTGTTTGTTATATGTTTCAAGAACAAGTATTTTTATCCATGAAGTAGGGTCAAAAGGGTTGTTATCTATGACAGACGATGAAGAATTGGAGTCGCTTTTAACACCACCCGTGGGTATAGGCTTGACTGATCTCAACATGTTCAGATGGTTATTTAGAGGCTCTGTTGGGGAAAGCGCTTGGAAAAAGAAGATTTATCTAACCGTTGGGAAAAATGTAGGGAAGGGGGTAATGCCGCGGTGAGGCTGAGATCCAACGATGACGGTGGAGGTTCAATATTCTATTAATTTTATTTTCCCCTTACTTTAACCCTTATAGTAGAGTTAAGAAAATCAGGTCCTGGATTTTTATTTAAAGGTTGGATGAGTTTCAATATTGAAAGGGAGGATTTACCCCTTTTACATTTTTTTAATACAGTGTATTTTAGTCAGAATATGGGCTCAATTAGTAATCATATAAAAATTTATCCAACTTGTTTTGTAGAAAATAAATAAATAAATAAATGTTACTCTCATTATCATATACCATTTTCTTCTGAAATAATTTTTGTTTTGAATCTCAATTACCATGTTTATATATAATTTGTTGTTAACCATGATTCTTCTTATGGACTTGTCGAGTAAATAGTGTCTCGGTTAATTTTATATTCATCTCCATAATAACTGAAAATTAACATTTTTGATATTTCTGATTATGTAGAAATTGTGAAAATGAAGAAAACTGTGTTCACATCTTCTTTGGAGATCAAGGGAATATATTGACCAAGCCTTTCTTAGATGTTTGCAAGCTAACATTGCCTATTCTAGGAGCGGTGGGTAGTATTCGTGGGTAGCAGGTGCGATGGAGGAAAACGAAAAAAAAAATATGAGGTGCGATGTTCATATATAATTCTCATTCATCAATGAAGCCCCTACAATTACTGATAAGTTTGTATTTACCCCTTTTTTGTAATGTTTTTATTAGATTTTGATAATTTTGGGAGTTTTCTCTTTGCCTTGAGGTATCTTTAATCTTTTTTTGTATCTAGATTATTAGAGTATTTTTTTTGTGTTTGGAATGTGTATTTTTCTTCTAATTAGTTCTATTTTGTAGGTATACACCCATGGTGTCCTCTCGCTGAAACAGTTTGATTTGGCTTTCTCCGTATTTGAGAGGTATCGGATTTTTTATTTTTTGGTATCGGAGTTTGAGTTCTAATCTACAATCATTTGTTTCTCGCTGGCATCACTGTCAACATTGATACTTCATTTATTATTTATTCAGAATGTATGAATTTTACATTTCGTGTGAAAAATGGTTTGATATTTTAGTCTTGCTAACTTTATTCAGTTCATTCACCATTTTTCGGTTCATGGATTGCTTTTTGGCAAAAAGAATATAATTTATTCAATTCATTCACTATTTTTCAGCTCAAACAATTTATGTTGTTTTTGTTCATTTAGTTTCAATGGCTCATTACCCTAGAAATGATTTAAGTGTATAAGAGTTATATTGGCTCAATGATTCAAGTGCATACGAGTTTAGACATTTATTTTGACTTATTTCTATCATGTGAATTTTATTAAAGTTTTGTGATCCTTAGATCACTTTGGGTGTATGTGTGTGTGTGTGTTAGGTGTTCTTACTCTATTTCCTCAATTGCCAATTTCATGTATTTAGGTACTTTTTGATTTGGTTCAAATGAAGGTTTGGATTGGGGGTTTAATTTCAAACAACATGGTGTATTTTCTAGGTTGGAGGTATTTTTGCACTACACCAAATCCTGCGAATATTCACGCCCAGTGGGTCACGGCCCAAGTCCGCGACCAGCTGGTCGCGAACTTGGGCCGTGACCCACTCAATATTTGGCGTGACCATATTTATTATCACACTAAATTATCTTTGTTCTGGAAGTGGTCACGGCACAAGTCCACGACCAATGTGGTCGCGGACTTGGGCCGTGACTAGGTCGTGACCTTCTTGGTGCCAAACTTGAACCAAAATTCCCTCCACGCTTGGTCGCGGATGGGTCACGGCCCAAGTCCGTGACCCATGGCATGACAAAGAAGAAAGTACACACATTGAGGATCATGGCTTACGGCCGTGACCATTTTTGGGTGTGGGTCACGGCTATGGGCCATGACCATCCCTCGTTCAAGCACTAGTGTTGATAAAAAGGGTCGCGCATCACAGATTGAGGGTCACGGATATGGTCCGTGACCATTTCTTGGTATGGGTCATGGCTATGGGCCGTGACCAATAGGCAGTACACATCCCACTTAGCTTCATTAATGGGTCGCGGTGGGTGGGTCACGGCTCTAGGCCTGACCACTGTTAATCCTAAATCAACATCAAGCGCCTCAAAATTTTCATTTCCCCGCTCATATCTTATTTTTCTTCCCCAAACGTTGGTACTAGGTCCGGATTAGCTATGGAGAAGTTGCGATGTTGCGTATAGAGTAAGAAACGGTGGGTAGCAGGTGCGATGGGTTGAAGGTGCGAGGTTTCTTCCCCAAACGCTGCTAGCATTCATGGAGATTTCCTCCCCAATCTGTATGGAGAATTAATGCTATGGAGGTTTCTTCCCAAATCTGCATATGTGTATATGTAATATATCCATTTATGTGTGTGTGTGTTTGTTATATGTTTCAAGAACAAGTATTTTTGTCCATGAAGTAGGGTCAAAAGGATTGTTATCTATGACAGACGATGAAGAATTAGAGTCTCTTTTAACACCACCCGCGGGTATAGGCTTGACTGATCTCAACATGTTCAGATGGTTATTTAGAGGCCCTGTTGGGGAAAGCGCTTGGAAAAAAATATTGATCTAACCGTTGGGAAAAATGTAGGGAAGGGGGTAGTGTCGCGGTGAGGCTGAGATCCAACGATGGCGGTGGAGGTTCAATATTCTATTAA
Source organism: Sambucus nigra (assembly GCA_949130495.1). Classification (NCBI taxonomy): domain Eukaryota; kingdom Viridiplantae; phylum Streptophyta; class Magnoliopsida; order Dipsacales; family Adoxaceae; genus Sambucus; species Sambucus nigra. Next base: position 187,778,849 of record OX422224.1, on the reverse strand, counting down.
TTTTATTTTCCCCTTACTTTAACCCTTATAGTAGAGTTAAGAAAATCAGGTCCTAGATTTTTATTTAAAGGTTGGATGAGGTTCAATATTGAAAGGTAGGATTTACCCCTTTTACCTTTTTTTTAATACAGTGTATTTTAGTCAGAATATGGGCTCAATTAGTAATCATATAAAAATTTATCCAACTTGTTTTGGAGAAAATAAATAAATAAATGTTACTCTCATTATCATATACCATTTTCTTCTGAAATAATTTTGGTTTTGAATCTCAATTACCGTGTTGATATATAATTTGTTGTTAACCATGATTCTTCTTATGGACTTGTCGAGTAAATAGTGTCTCGCCTAATTTTATATTCATCTCCATAATAACTGAAAATTAACATTTTCGATATTTCTGATTTTGTAGAAATTGTGAAAATGAAGAAAAATGTGTTCACCTCTTCTTTGGAGATCAATGGAATATATTGACCAAGCCTTTCTTAGATGTTTGAAAACTAACATTGCCTATTCTAGCTGCGGTGGGTAGCATTCGTGGGTAGCAGGTGCGATGGAGGAAAACGAAAAAAAAAACGAGGTGCGATGTTCATATATAAGCCTCATTCATCAATCAAGCCCCTACAATTATTGATAAGTTTGTATTTACCCCATTTTTGTAATGTTTTTATTAGATTTTGATAATTTAGGGGTTTTCTCTTTGCCTTGAGGTATCTTTAATCATTTTTTGTATCTAGATTATTGGAGTATTTTTTTTGTGTTTGGAATGTGTATTTTTCTTCTAGTTAGTTCTATTTTGTAGGTATACACCCTTGGTGTCCTCTCGCTCAAACAGTTTGATTTGGCTTTCTCCATATCTGAGAGGTATCGAATTTTTTTTTTTTGGTATCCGAGTTTGGGTTCTAATCTACAATCATTTGTTTCTCGCTGGCATCACTGTCAACATTGATATTTCATTTATTATTTATTCAGAATGTATGAATTTTACATTTGGTGTGAAAAATGGTTTGATCTTTTAGTCTTTCTAACTTTATTCAGTTCATCCACTATTTTTCGGTTCATGGTTTGCTTTTTGGCAAAAAGAATATAGTTTATTCAATTCATTCACTATTTTTCAGCTCAAGCAATTTATGTTGTTTTTGTTCATTTAGTTTGAATGGCTCATTACCCTAGAAATGATTTAAGTGTTTAAGAGTTATATTGGCTCAATGATTCAAGTGCATAGGAGTTTAGACATTTATTGTGACTTATTTCTATCATGTGAATTTTATTAAAGTTTTGTGATCCGTAGATCACTTTGGGTGTATGTGTGAGTGTGTTGGGTGTTCTTACTCTATTTCCTCAATTACCAGACATTATTCAACTTTTAAATATCATGTATTTGGGTACTTTTGGCTTTGGTTCAAATGCAGGTTTGGATTGGGGGTTTAATTTCAAACAACATGGTGTATTTTCTAGGTTGGAGGTATTTTTTCACTACACCAAATCCTGTGAATGATCACACCCAGTGGGTCACGGCCCAAGTCCGCGACCAGCTGGTCCCGGACTTGGGTCGTGACCCACTCAATATTTGGCGTGACCATATTTATTATGACACTAAATTATCTATGTTCTGGAAGTGGTCACGGCCCAAGTCTTCGACCACTGTGGTCGCGGACTTGGGTTGTGACCAGGTCGTGACCATCTTGGCGCCAAACTCGTGCAAAAATTCCCTCCAAGCTTGGTCGCGGATGGGTCACGGCCCAAGTCCGTGACCCATGGCATGACAAAGAAGAAATTACACACATTGAGGATCACGTCTTCGGGCCGTGACCATTTTTGGGTGTGGGTCACGGCTATGGGCCGTGACCATCCCTTAATCAAGCACTAGTGTTGATAAAAAGGGTTGTGCATCACAGATTGAGGGTCACGGCTATGGGCCGTGACCATTTCTGGGTATGGGTCATAGCTATGGGTCGTGACCAATAGGAAGTACACATCCCACTTAGCTTCATTAATGGGTCGCGGTGGGTGGGTCACGGCTCTAGGACTGACCACTGTTAATCCTAAACCAACATCAAGCGCCTCAAAATTTTCATTTCCCCACTCATATATTTTTTTTTCTTCCCCAAACGTTGGTACTAGGTCGGGATTAGCTATGGAGAAGTTGTGATGTTGCGTATGGAGTAAGAAACGGTGGGTAGCAGGTGCGATGGGTTGAAGGTGCGAGGTTTCTTCCCCAAACGCTGGTAGCATTCGTGGAGATTTCTTCCCGAATCTGTATGGAGTTTTAATGGTATGGAGGTTTCTTCCCAAATCTGCATATGTGTATATGTAATATATCCATTTATGTGTGTGTGTGTTTGTTATAAGTTTCAAGAACAAGTATTTTTGTCCATGAAGTAGGGTCAAAAGGGTTGTTATCTATGACAGACGATGAAGAATTGGAGTCGCTTTTAACACCACCCGCGGGTATAGGCTTGACTGATCTCAACATGTTCAGATGGTTATTTAGAGGCTCTGTTGGGGAAAGCGCTTGGAAAAAGAGGATTGATCTAACCATTGGGAAAAATGTAGGGAAGGGGGTAGTGCCGCGGTGAGGCTGAGATCCAACGATGGCGGTGGAGGTTCAATATTCTATTAATTTTATTTTCCCCTTACTTTAACCCTTATAGTAGAATTAAGAAAATCAGGTCCTGGATTTTTATTTAAAGGTTGGATGAGGTTCAATATTGAAAGGGAGGATTTACCCCTTTTACCTTTTTTTAATACAGTGTATTTTAGTCAGAATATGGGCTCAATTAGTAATCATATAAAAATTTATCCAACTTGTTTTGGAGAAAATAAATAAATAAATGGTACTCTCATTATCATATACCATTTTCTTCTGAAATAATTTTGGTTTTGAAAATCAATTACCATGTTGATATGTAGTTTGTTGTTAACCATGATTCTTCTTATGGACTTGTCGAGTAAATAGTGTCTCGCCAAATTTTATATTCATCTCCATAATACCTAAAAATTAACATTTTCGATAATTCTGATTTTGTAGAAATTCTAAAAATGAAGAAAACTGTGTTCACCTCTTCTTTGGAGATCAAGGCAATATATTGACCAAGCCTTTCTTAGATATTTGCAAGCTAACATCGCCTATTCTAGGTGCGGTGGGTAGCATTCGTGGGTAGCAGGTGCGATGGAGGAAAAGGAAAAAAAAGCGAGGTGCGATGTTCATATATAAGCCTCATTCATCAATCAAGCCCCTACAATTATTGATAAGTTTCTATTTACCCCTTTTTTGTAATGTTTTTACTAGATTTTGATAATTTTGGGGGGTTTCTCTTTGCCTTGATGTATCTTTAATCATTTTTTGTATCTAGATTATTGGAGTATTTTTTTTGTGTTTGGGATGTGTATTTTTCTTCTAATTAGTTCTATTTTGTAGGTATACACCCTTGGTGTCCTCTCGCTCAAACAGTTTGATTTGGCTTTCTCCGTATTTGAGAGGTATCAAATTTTTTATTTTTTGGTATCCGAGTTTGGGTTCTAATCTACAATCATTTGTTTCTCACTGGCATCACTGTCAACATTGATATTTCATTTATTATTTATTCAGAATGAATGATTTTATATTTGGTGTGAAAAATGGTTTGATCTTTTAGTCTTGCTAACTTTATTCAGTTCATTCACTATTTTTCGGTTCATGGTTTGCTTTTTGGCAAAAAGAATATAATTTATTCAATTCATTCACTATTTTTCAGCTCAAACAATTTATGTTGTTTTTGTTCATTTAGTTTCAATGCCTCATTACCCTAGAAAATATTTAAGTGTATAAAGTTATATTGGCTCAATGATTCAAGTGCATACGAGTTTAGACATTTATTGTGACTTGTTTCTATCATGTGAATTTTATTAAAGTTTTGTGATCCTTAGATCACTTTGGGTGTATGTGTGTGTGTGCTGGGTGTTCTTACTCTATTTCCTCAATTGCCAGACATTATTTGACTTTTAAATTTCATGTATTTGGGTACTTTTGGCTTTGGTTCAAATGCAGGTTTGGATTGGGGGTTTAATTTGAAACAACATGGTGTATTTTCTAGGTTGGAGGTATTTTTCCACTACACCAAATCCTGCGAATGGTCACGCCCAATGGGTCACGGCCTAAGTCCGTGACCAGTTGGTCGCAGACTTGGGCCGTGACTCACTCAATATTTGGCGTGACCATATTTATTATCACACTAAATTATCTATGTTCTGGAAGTGGTCACGGCCCAAGTCCGCGACCACGGTGGTCGCGGACTTGGGTTGTGACTAGGTCGTGACCATCTTGGCGCCAAACTCGTGCAAAAATTCCCTCCAAGCTTGGTCGCGGATGGGTCACGGCCCAAGTCCGTGACCCATGGCATGACAAAGAAGAAATTACACACATTGAGGATCACGGCTTCGGGCCGTGACCATTTTTGGGTGTGGGTCACGGATATGGGCCGTGACCATCCCTTAATCAAGCACTAGTGTTGATAAAAAGGGTTGTGCATCACAGATTGAGGGTCACGGCTATGGGCCGTGACCATTTCTGGGTATGGGTCATAGCTATGGGTCGGGACCAATAGGCAGTACACATCCCACTTAGCTTCATTAATGGGTCACGGTGGGTGGGTCACGGCTCTAGGACTGACCACTGTTAATCCTAAACCAACATCACGCGCCTCAAAATTTTCATTTCCCCACTCATATCTTTTTTTTTCTTCCCCAAACGTTGGTACTAGGTCGGGATTAGCTATGGAGAAGTTGTGATGTTGCGTATGGAGTAAGAAACGGTGGGTAGCAGGTGCGATGGGTTGAAGGTGCGAGGTTTCTTCCCCAAACGCTGGTAGCATTCGTGGAGATTTCTTCCCGAATCTGTATGGAGTTTTAATGGTATGGAGGTTTCTTCCCAAATCTGCATATGTGTATATGTAATATATCCATTTATGTGTGTGTGTGTTTGTTATAAGTTTCAAGAAGAAGTATTTTTGTCCATGAAGTAGGGTCAAAAGGGTTGTTATCTATGACAGACGATGAAGAATTGGAGTCGCTTTTAACACCACCCGCGGGTATAGGCTTGACTGATCTCAACATGTTCAGATGGTTATTTAGAGGCTCTGTTGGGGAAAGCGCTTGGAAAAAGAGGATTGATCTAACCATTGGGAAAAATGTAGGGAAGGGGGTAGTGCCGCGGTGAGGCTGAGATCCAACGATGGCGGTGGAGGTTCAATATTCTATTAATTTTATTTTCCCCTTACTTTAACCCTTATAGTAGAATTAAGAAAATCAGGTCCTGGATTTTTATTTAAAGGTTGGATGAGGTTCAATATTGAAAGGGAGGATTTACCCCTTTTACCGTTTTTTTAATACAGTGTATTTTAGTCAGAATATGGGCTCAATTAGTAATCATATAAAAATTTATCCAACTTGTTTTGGAAAAAATAAATAAATAAATGTTACTCTCATTATCATATACCATTTTCTTCTGAAATAATTTTGGTTTTGAATCTCAATTACCATGTTGATATATTATTTGTTGTTAACCATGATTCTGCTTATGGACTTATCGAGTAAATAGTGTCTCGCCTAATTTTATATTCATCTCCATAATAACTGAAAATTAACATTTTCGATATTTCTGATTTTGTAGAAATTGTGAAAATGAAGAAAACTGTGTTCACCTCTTCTTTGGAGATCAAGGGAATATATTGACCAAGCATTTCTTAGATGTTTGCAAGCTAACATTGCCTATTCTAGCTGCGGTGGGTAGCATTCGTGGGTAGCAGGTGCGATGGAGGAAAACGAAAAAAAAACGAGGTGCGATGGTCATATATAAGCCTCATTCATCAATCAAGCCCCTAAAACTATTGATAAGTTTGTATTTACCCCTTTTTTATAATGTTTTTACTAGATTTTGATAATTTTGGGGGTTTTCTCTTTGCCTCGAGGTATCTTTAATCATTTTTTGTATCTAGATTAATGGAGTTTTTTTTTGTGTTTGGAATGTGTATTTTTCTTCTAATTAGTTCTATTTTGTAGGTATACACCCTTGGTGTCCTCTCGCTCAAACATTTTGATTTGGATTTCTCCGTGTTTGAGAGGTATCGAATTTTTTATTTTTTGGTATCCGAGTTTGGGTTCTAATCTACAATCATTTGTTTCTCGCTGGCATCACTGTCAACATTGATATTTCATTTATTATTTATTCATAATGTATGGATTTTACATTTGGTGTGAAAAATGGTTTGATCTTTTAGTCTTGCTAACTTTATTCATTTCATTCAGTATTTTTCGGTTCATGGTTTTCTTTTTGGCAAAAAGAATATAATTTATTCATTTCATTCACTATTTTTCAGCTCAAACAATTTATGTTGTTTTTGTTCATTTAGTTTCAATGGCTCATTACCCTAGAAATGATTTAAGTGTATAAGAGTTATATTGGCTCAATGATTCAAGTGCATACGAGTTTATACATTTATTGTGACTTATTTATATCATGTGAATTTTATTAAAGTTTTATGATCCTTAGATCACTTTCGGTGTATGTGTGTGTGTGTTGGGTGTTCTTACTCTATTTCCTCAATTGCCAGACATTATTCAACTTTTAAATTTCTTGTATTTGGGTACTTTTGGCTTTGGTTCAAATGCAGGTTTGGATTGGGGGTTTAATTTCAAACAACATGGTGTATTTTCTAGGTTGGAGGTATTTTTGCACTACACCAAATCCTGCGAATGGTCATGACCAGTGGGTCACGGCCCAAGTCCACGACCAGTTGTTAGAGAAGAGAGAAAGAGAGAATGAGAAGCGGGTCCACATCTTTGTGCGAGTTTTCTTCGTAAACCCGCACCACTGTCAGTGCTAGTTACGATTTTCAACTGGGGCGATTTTCAACTAGGTTCGGTGAGGGTTGTTGGGTTTAGGTCTCGATTTTCAACTGGGTTGCTATCGAAATTCTGCTCGATTTAAGTCTGGTGGGTTGATTTTTGTTGGAGCAAACCGGGTTTGAGTGATGGAGCTATAACACAGTGGGTACAGGTATTGTCAATTTTAAAATTTTGTTTTCATAATTTGTATCTTCTTTTTTCTTAGGAAGATTTCAATTAGTAATTTTCTTTCCATTTTCATATCATCGACAAAAAATTAGGTGTGCTATAATTTTGTTTATCACTTCATCAAACATTTGGTGTGCTATATTTTGAAATTTTAAACTAACATCATACATTACTTGGCTGTATTTGTTGTTTGTACTGTAGGATCAAACATTTGGGGTGTTATATCTTGGAATTTTATACTAACGTCATACATTACGTGGTTGTCTGTTTGTCCCGTAGGTAGTGACAAAATTGATAATAACGTTATGGAGACCTTTATTTGGGACACTTTTGGGCCAACACACAGCAATCTGTCGAGGTAATTTTAGTAATATTTCTTTTTGTAAATCAAAGTAAGTCTTTTTTTCCAATCGTTTTTTTAGAATAGTTTGAGTTAGTTGTTGTTTGGGTGTTAAATGATCATACCCATGCGGTTCTTTCTCTCTTAAGTATTTGAAATTTTTCACAAAATTTCTTAGACACGGGAAACTCTACAATGCTCACATGGGCATAATAAAATGGATTTCTAAATAGTCATAATGTGTTCATGTGTTGAAATTAATGATTTGGGCATATATGCATACAACATATGATGTTTTTAAGACTTTTTTCATACTGGTTAGTAATGGGAAAGTCATAACTGATGTTGGGAGCATGACTCCGATCTTGCCAAGGGCTCTGCAGCAGTTGCATCGCTTTTCTCTATTCTTGACAGACACTCACTCATTCAAGGCTACTGCGATGTAATTATACTATCATTTATCTTACTGTTTTTCCTTTCATATATTACGTTGATAAGAGTTTTCATCTTTTCATCACACTTTTGGAAGACTAATGCTAAACATACAAATTAAATTGTACACTCCTCATTTTTTAACAAATTGAGATGTCATTCAGAAACCGAAGAATAAAAGAGAGAGCATTTCAAACGTGGACAATTATTGCGTTTGAGGTTTTGATTATTTTCTCTATTAAGAAGTTGAGTATAAATTTTTATCTTTATTTGTTTTTATTAACCTTTTGACTAATTTAAATGTAGGGTTTCCAAACTTCAGTACTAAGATGTTGGATTTAATTGAACCACTAGATTCATCGAGGTAAAGTTTTAATTATTTATTAATTGTTTTGTTATACGTTTATTGTATTTGCAATTCTTTACATAGTTGATTGTAGTAGTCAAGATGATCGAGAAGGTCTATAGTCCATCGACTCATAAACATAACAGTTGTAGGTACATTGGAGGTTAGCACAGCAAAGTCGTGGCCATGAGGATCAATGGAATTAGTGGAGAAGTGTTGAGGATGAATGGGAGATTTCACATAAAAATATTCCATCCCTCTTCTGTTAGTATATGGACAAAGTTCATATGTATGATTATTGCATTTTCAAACCCCAACCCAAGAAAACCAAAGAATTTAACTCAAACATTCCTCTACCTACGCAAAAACCAACCCAACCCCTATTTTGTTTGAAGGAAGTTTTGTAGCATCCCCTATATTTTTTTGTAGCAGTCCCCATACGGTATGGTACCGTACTTTCTTTAATTTTAAAAAACAATTCAGTGGTTTTGTGAGGTACTTTATTTAATTTTACATACTCGTTCTTCATAACACATTATTTACGTATTGTAGATCTAACCAATTGGATACCTGTTCTTCATTACATACCAGTTCTTCATTACACACCAGGTACTCTGTACATTAACTAAAGTAGTTATATAATTGATATGCATTATCTATTAAATCTTTTAGATGATAGAAGGAGTACGGGATAGTTATTGGTTTTGTTTGGTTTGGCTGTTAGATAATTATTGGTTGTTGGAATGTTGTTGGATAGTATTTTAGATGGAGTATGGGATAATTAGAAGGAGTACGGGATAATTATTGGTTTCACTGTTGGATAATATGTTGAAAATATTATAAACTCCCGGTTTCAGAATACGATGATAGGATAACTTGCAAATGTCGAGACTTAAACTTAAAAACATGGCACCAACACCTCACACGGGACCAATGAAACTCGTACGAACTGACCGCGAGATCACGGGACCCCCGATTTGAGAATACGACGATAATTAAAAAATATTAGGACTTAAGCTTAAAAACAAGGCGTTAGATAGCAAAAACACGAAATAACCCTCGTACGGACCAGTGAGATGCACCAACACCTCTCAAGGGACCAATGTAACATGTAGGAATAGACTGCGTGATCACGGGACTCCCGATTTTAGAATACGACGATAATTTTAAAATATGAGGCCTTAAGCTTAAAAACAAGGCATTAGAGGGTGAAAATCGGAAACAACTCCCCAACGGCCCCGTGAGAGGCACCAACACCTCCCACGGGACCAATGTAACTCATAGGAACTGACTGCGCAGCCACGGAACTACCGATTTGAGAATACGACGTTAATTTGCATATTCCAGACTTAGGGTTAAAAACATGGCATTAGAGAGTGAGAACACGAAAAAGCCCTCCGAACGGCCCCGTGGGTGGCACCAACACCTCCCACGGGACCAATGTAACTCTTAAGAACTGACCCCGCAGCCGCAGGACACCCGGTCTTAGAATACGACGATAATTTGAATATTTTTAGACTTAAGCAAAACATGGCGTTAGTGGGTGAGAACTCGAAACAGCCCGCGAACGGCCCCGTGGGTGGCACCAATACCTCCCACGAGACCAATGTAACTTGTAGGAATTGACCCCTCAGCCGCAGGACTCCCAATTTGAGAATACAACGATAATTTTCATATTTCTAGACTTAGGCTTAAAAACATGGCGTTATAGGATGAGAACTCGAAACAGCCCCCGAACGTCCCCTTGGGTGGCACCAACACCTCCCACGGGACCAATGTAACTCGTAGGAACTGACCCCGCAGCCGCAGGACTCCCGGTTTGAGAATACGACGGTAATTTGCATATTTCTAGACTTAAGCAAAACATGGCGTTAGAGGGTGAAAACTCGAAACAACTCCCGAACGGCCCCGTGGGTGGCACCAACACCTCCCACGGGACCAATGTAACTCATAGGAACTGACCCCGCAGCCGCGGGACTCCCAGTTTGAGAATACGATGGTATTTTGCATATTTATATACTTAGGCTTAAAAACATGGCGTTAGTGGGTGGGAACTCGAAATAGCCCCCGAACGTCCCCGTGGGTGGCACCAACACCTCCTAGGGGACCAATGTAACTCGTAGGTACTGTCCCCGCAGTCGCGGGACTCCCGGTTTGAGAATACAATGATAATTTGCATATTTCTAGACTTAGGTTTAAAAACATGGCGTTAGAGGGTGAAAACTCGAAACAGCCCCCAAACGGCCCCGTGGGTGGCACCAACGCCTCCCGCGGGACCAATGTAACTCGTAGGAACTGACCCCGCAGTCGCGGGACTCCCGGTTTGAGAATACGATGATCATTTGAAAATTTCTAGACTTAGGCTTAAAAACATGGCGTTAGAGGGTGAGAACTCGAAACATCCCCCGAACGTCCCCGTGGGTGGCACCAACACCTCCTACGGGACTAGTGTAACTCGTAGGAACTGACCCCGCAGTCACGGGACTCCCAGTTTCAGAATAGGACGATAATTTGCATATTTCTAGACTTAGGCTTAAAAACATGGCGTTTGAGGGTGAGAACTCGAAACAGCCCTCGAAGGTCCCAGTGGGTGGCACCAACACCTCCCACGGGACCAATGTTACTCGTAGGAACTAACCCCGCAGCCGCGGGACTCCCGGTTTGAGTATAAGACGGTAATTTGCATATTTCAAGACTTGGGCTTAAAAACATGGCGTTTGAGGTTGAAAACTCGAAATAGCCCCCAAACATCCCTGTGTATGGCACCAACACCTCCCACGGGACCAATGTAACTCATAGGAACTGACCCCGCAGCCGCGGGACTCCCAGTTTGAGAATACGATGGTATTTTGCATATTTATAGACTTAGGGTTAATAACATGGCGTTAGAGGGTGAGAACTCGAAACAGCCCCCGAACGGCCCCGTGGGTGGCACCAACACCTCCCACGGGACCAATGTAACTCGTAGGAACTGACCCCGCAGCCGTGGGACTCCCGGTTTTAGAATACGACGGTAATTTGCATATTTCTAGGCTTAGGCTTAAAAACATGGCGTTAGAGGGTGGGAACTCGAAACTGCCCCCGAACGGCACTGTGGGCAGCACCAATACCTCCCACGGGACCAATGTAACTCGTAGGAACTGACCCCGCAGTCACGGGACTCCCGATTTTAGAATACGATGATAATTTTAATATTTCTAGACTTAGGCTTAAAAACATGGCGTTACTGGGTGGGAACTCGAAATAGCCCCCGAACGTCCCTGTGGGTGGCACCAACACCTCCTAGGGGACCAATGTAACTCGTAGGAACTAACCCCGCAGTCGCGGGACTCTCGGTTTTAGAATACGATGATAATTTGCATATTTCTAGACTTAGGCTTAAAAACATGGCGTTAGTTGGTGGGAACTCGAAATAGCCCCCCGAACGTCCCCTTGGGTGGCACCAACACCTTCTACGGGACCAATGTAACTCGTAGGAACTGACCCCGCAATCGTGGGACTCACGATTTGAGAATACGACGATAATTTGCATATTTCTAGACTTAGGCTTAAAAACATGGCGTTGGAGGGTGAGAACTCGAAACAACCCTCGAACGTCCCTGTGGGAGGCACCAACACCTCCCACGGGACCAATGTAATTCGTAGGAACTGACCCTGCAGCCGCGGGACTCCCAGTTTGAGAATATGACGGTAATTTGCATATTGCTAGACTTAGGCTTAAAAACATGGCGTTAGAGGGTGAAAACCCGAAACAGCCCCCGAACGTCCCCGTGGGTGGTACCAACACCTCCAACGGGACCAATGTAACTTGTAGGAACTGACCACGTAGCCGTGGGACTCCCGGTTTGAGAATACGGCGGTAATTTGCATATTTCAAGAGTTAGGCTTAAGAGCATGGCGTTAGGGGGTGAAAACCTGAAATATCACCCGAACGGCATCAGGGGTTGAACCAACACCTGCCATGGAACCAATATGACTCATAAGAACTGATCGCACAACCACGGGACTCCTGGTTTGACAGTATGACGGTAATTTGTATATTTCTAGACTTAGGCTTAAAAACATGGCGTTAGAGGGTGGGAACTCGAAACTTCCCCCGAACGGCACCAATACCTCCCACGGGACCAATGTAACTCGTAGGAACTGACCCCGCAGTCACGGGACTCCCGATTTTAGAATACGACGATAATTTGCATATTTCTAGACTTAGGCTTAAAAACATGGCGTTAGTGGGTGGGAACTCGAAATAGCCCCCGAACGTCCCCGTGGGTGGCACCAACACCTCCTAGGGGACCAATGTAACTCGTAGGTACTGTCCCCGCAGTCGCGGGACTCCCGGTTTGAGAATACAATGATAATTTGCATATTTCTAGACTTAGGTTTAAAAACATGGCGTTAGAGGGTGAAAACTCGAAACAGCCCCCAAACGGCCCCGTGGGTGGCACCAACGCCTCCCACGGGATCAATGTAACTCGTAGGAACTGACCCCGCAGTCGCGGGACTCCCGGTTTGAGAATACGATGATCATTTGAAAATTTCTAGACTTAGGCTTAAAAACATGGCGTTAGAGGGTGAGAACTCGAAACATCCCCCGAACGTCCCCGTGGGTGGCACCAACACCTCCTACGGGACCAGTGTAACTCGTAGGAACTGACCCCGCAGTCACGGGACTCCCAGTTTCAGAATAGGACGATAATTTGCAAATTTCTAGACTTAGGCTTAAAAACATGGCGTTTGAGGGTGAGAACTAGAAACAGCCATCGAAGGTCCCAGTGGGTGGCACCAACACCTCCCACGGGACCAATGTTACTCGTAGGAACTAACCCCGCAGCCGCGGGACTCCCGGTTTGAGTATAAGACGGTAATTTGCATATTTCAAGACTTGGGCTTAAAAACATGGCGTTTGAGGTTGAAAACTCGAAACAGCCCCCAAACGTCCCCGTGGGTGGCACCAACACCTCTAACGGGACCAATGTAACTCGTAGGAACTGACCACGCTGCCGCAGGACTCCCGGTTTGAGAATACAATGATAATTTGCATATTTCTAGAGTTAGGCTTAAAAATATGGCGTAAGGGGTGAAAACCCGAAACAGCGCCCGAACGGCTTCGGGGGTGGCACCAACACCTGCCATGGAACCAATGTAACTCGTAGGAACTGACCCCGCAGCCGCGGGACTCCCGATCTGAGAATACGACGTAATTTGCATATTCATAGACTTAGGCTTAAAAACATGGCGTTAGAGGGTGTGAACTCAAAATAGCCCCCGAACAGCCTCGTGGGTGGCACCAACACCTCCCACGGGAACAATGTAACTCGTAGGAACTTACCCCGCAGTCGCGGGACTCCCGATTTGAGAATACAACGAGAATTTGCATATTTCTAGACTTAAGCTTAAAAACATGGCGTTATCGGGTGAAAACTCAAAACAGCCCCGAACTGCCCCTTGGGTGGCACCAACACCTCCCACAGGACCAATGTAACTCGTAGGAACTGACCCCGCAGTCGTGGGACTCCCGGTGTTAGAATACGATGATAATTTGCATTTTTCTAGACTTAGGCTTAAAAACATGGCGTTAGTCGGTGGGAACTCGAAATAGCCCCCGAACGTCCCCTTGGGTGGCACCGACACCTCCTACGGGACCAATGTAACTCGTAGGAACTGACCCCGCAGTCGCGGAACACCCGATTTGAGTATACGACCATAATTTGCATATTTCTAGACTTAGGCTTAAAAACATGGCGTTCGAGGGTGAGAACTCGAAACAACCCTCGAACGTCCCCGTGGGTGGGACCAACACTCCCACGGGACCAATGTAACTCGTAGGAACTGACCCCACAGCCGCGGGACTCCCGGTTTGAGAATACGATGGTAATTTGCATATTTCTACACTTAGGCTTAAAAACATGGCGTTAGAGGGTGAAAACCCGAAACAGCCCCCGAACGTCCCCGTGGGTGGCACCAACACCTCCAACGGGACCAATGTAACTCGTAGGAACCGACCCCGCAGCCACGGGACTCCCGATTTTAGAATACGACGGTAATTTGCATATTTCTAGACTTAGGCTTAAAAACATGCCGTTAGAGGGTGAAAACTCGAAATAGCCCCCGAACGGCCCCGTGAGTGGCACCAACACCTCCCACGGGACCAATGTAACTCGTAGGAGTTGACCCCACAGTCGCGGGACCCTCGGTTTTAGAATACGACGATAATTTGCATATTTCTAGACTTAGGCTTAAAAACATGGCGTTAGTCGGTGGGAACTCAAAATAACTCCCAAACGTCCCCCTGGGTGGCACCAACACCTCCCACGGGACCAATGTAACTCGTAGGAACTGACCCCGCAGTCGCGGGTCTCCCGATTTTAGAAAATGACGATAATTTCCATATTTCTAGACTTAGGCTTAAAAACATGGCGTTAGAGGGTGAAAAATCGAAACAGCTCCCGAACGGCCCCGTGGGTGGCACCAACACCTCCCACGGGACCAATGTAACTCGTATGAACTGACCCCGCAGCCGTAGGACTCCCGGTTTGAAATACGATGATAATTTGCATATTTGTTGACTTAGGCTTAAAAACATGGCGTTAGAGGCTGAGAACTCGAAACAGCCCCCGAACGGCCCCGTGGGTGGCACCAACGCCTCCCACGGGACCAATATAACTCTTAGGAACTGACTCCGCAGCAGCGGGTCTCCCGATTTGAGAATACGATGGTAATTTTCATATTTATAGACTTAGGCTTAAAAACATGGTGTTAGAGGGTGAGATCTAGAAACTGCCCCCGAACGTCCCCGTGGGTGGCACCAACCCCTCCCACGGGACCAATGTAACTCGTACGAACTGACCCCGCAGCCGCGGGACTCCCGATTTGAGAATACGACGGTAATTTGCATATTTATAGATTTAGGGTTAAAAACATGGCGTTAGAGGGTGAGAACTCGAAACAGCCCCCGAACGGCCCCGTGGGTGGGACCAACACCTCCCACGGGACCAATGTAACTCGTAGGAACTGTCCCCGCAACCACGAGACTCCCTTTTTTAGAATACGACAGTAATTTGCATATTTCTAGACTTAGGCTTTAAAACATGACGTTAGAGGGTGGGAACTCGAAACTTCCCCCGAACGGCCCCGTGGGTGGCACCAACACCTCCCACGGGACCAATGTAACTCGTAGGAACGGACCCCGCAGTCGCGGGACTCCCGGTTTTAGAATACCACGATAATTTGCATATTTCTAGACTTAGGCTTAAAAACATGGCGTTAGTGGGTGGGAACTCGAAATATCCCCCGAACGTCCCCGTGGGTGGCACCAACACCTCCTACGGGACCAATGTAACTCATAGGAACTGACCCCGCAGTCGCGAGACTCACGGTTTGCGAATACGACGATAATTTGAATATGTCTAGACTTAGGCTTAAAAACATGGCGTTAGTCGGTTGGAACTCGAAATAGCCCCCGAACGTCCCCGTGGGTGGCACCAACACCTCCTACGGGACCAATGTAACTCGTAGGAACTGACCCCGCAGTCGCGGGACTTCCGATTTGAGAATACGATGAAAATTTGCATATTTCTAGACTATGGCTTAAAAACATGGCGTTCGAGGGTGAGAACTCGAAACTGCCCTCGAACGTCCCCGTGGGTGGCACCAACACCTCCCACGGGACCAATGTAACTCGTAGGAACTGACCCCGCAGCCACGGGACTCCCGGTTTTAGAATACGACGGTAATTTGCATATTTCTAGACTTGGGCTTAAAAACATGGCGTTAGAGGGTGAAAAGCCGAAACAGCCCCCGAACGTCCCCGTGGGTGGCACCAACACCTCCAACGGGACCAATGTAACTCGTAGGAACCGACCCCGCAGCCACGGGACTCCCGGTTTGAGAGTACGACGGTAATTTACATATTTCTAGACTTAAGCAAAACATGGCGTTAGAGGGTCAGATCTCGAAACTGCCCCCAAACGTCCCTGTGGGTGGCACCAACACCTCCCACGTGACCAATGTAACTCGTAGGAACTGACCTCACAGCCGCGGGACTACTGGTTTGCGAATACGATGGTAATTTGCATATTTATAGACTTAGGCTTAAAAACATGGCGTTAGAGGGTGAGAACTCGAAACAGCCCCCGAACGACCCCGTGGGTGGCACCAACACCTCCCACGGGATCAATGTAACTCGTAGGAACTGACCCCGCAGCCGCGGGACTCCCGATTTTAGAGTACGACGATAATTTGCATATTTCTAGACTTAGGCTTAAAAACATGGCGTTAGAGGATAAAAACTCGAAACAGCCCCCGAACGTCCCCGTGGGTGGCACCAACACCTCCCACGGGACCAATGTAACTCGTAGGAATTTACTCCGCAGCCGCGGGACTCCCGGTTTGAGAATACGACTGTAATTTGCATATTTCTACTTGGTTACTGATAATTTTAACTCATATATGCAATTTTTCTGCTTGATTAAATTTTTTGTAAAACTACTTGGTTACTGATATTTTTTTTATGTATCCCGTCATTTGTAGGATTTTTCCACGTGTAACAAACGAAGGTGGCAATGGTCTATAGCATGAAGATTGTTTATAGGTTGTGGACATTCAGGATTTTGATTTTTGTGTTACAGCCGTGCGGGCTTTTATTGTTTAGTTTTATGGCCGTGCGGGCTTTTATAATTTGATTGTTGAATTTTATAGCCGTGCGGGCTTTATAATAAGTAGGTTTTACATTTGCAGGTTTTGGAATGTCTAGGAAATAGAGGAAACTCTGTCCAATTTTTTTTGGTCTGTGAATTATTAAGACGTGTAATTCTTATAAGTTTGTATATATATTTGTTTATTAACAACGTTCTCGATTCGCAATTTGTGTTTTTTTTATTGTTTTGCCAATAATAAATATGTGTAACACCTCGTACGCGTCAAACGTTACACGTAGCAACTGATGGTGCACATACATTTTTTTAAAATTGTAGTTAAATATGGTCATGGACTTTGTCCATGACCATTTTTATTTTTTCGTCACACATAAAAATGGTCACAGCCAAAGTCCGCGACCATTTTTTTCGTCACGATTATGGGTCATGGATTAGGGCCGCGACCAATTTTTTTTTTATTTTTTTGTCACGGTCGTGGGTCGTGGACTTTGGCCGCGACCAATTTGTCACTGTTGTGGGTCACGGATCAGGGCCGCCGCCAATTTTTTTTTTATTTTTTTGTCACGGTCGTGTGTCGTGGACTTTGGTCGTGACCAATTTGTCACGGTTGTGAATCACGGATCAGGGCCATGACCAATTTTTTTTAATTTTTTTGTCACGGTCGTGGGTTGCGGACTTTGGCCGCGACCAATTTATCACGGTTGTGAGTCACGGATGAGGGACGCGACCCGTCACGACATGGGTCATGGCCTAAGTCCACGACCATCTGCCGTGACCCCTCTTGGCCATGACCATTTTTTGGTCACGGACTTAGGCCGCGACCCACGAAAATGGTCACGCCCGAAATGGTCACGGCCTAAGTCCGCAACCCACACCTTTGATAAAGGATTTTGGCCGTGACCAATTGCCAGTTTTGGTGTAGTGCTAATACATTGAAGTGTCATGTAAAGAGTGACCAATCTACTACGTTAATTGAAAGCTGGAAGGGTATGAAGTGAATTACACTGCATTGGAAAAGGCATGTGTCGCCTTGGTCCGGGTCACTGAGAAACTCTAACACTATATGCTTTCGTTCCCCATAAAACTAGTATTCTGAATGGATCCCATGAAGCATCTTCTAGAGAAACCCGCTTTGTTAAGATGCATGGTCTAATGGTTGCTTCTACTAGGAAAGTTTGGGGTTTTCTAAATCAAGCAAAAGGCCATCAAAGGAAGGGATATTTCTACCACTTAGCGAATCACCGCATAAAAGAGGATGACATATGGAGCTAAGAATTCAAAAATGAAGAGAATCTCTACACTTTCCATTAGGAACACCGATGGTAGATGTTTTTTGATGGATATGCCTATACAAAAGGATACGCGTAGTCCTATCACCATCAAGCTAGATTTCCCCTACACCAAGAATATGATAGATTACGGGGCCTGTATTGTAGGCCTCAAAGTTTCCCGCAAAAAGGTAATCCAATACCTCATTACCTACGGATATTTGACCCTTTTTATTGGACATGATCTCGTATGCTCTATGGGGATACCATATTTCCATCAAACCACCCACTAGGGTTACCCCATATTCCCTAGTTTATGGAATACAAGTTCTTATATATATAGAGCTCAAGATATTTTCCCTATGAGTTATGCTTGAGATCAAAGTGGGAGAAGTTGATTGACATAAAACCACTATGATGAGTTTTCATTCCTGGATGAAAAGAGACTAAAGACTTTATATCACATACAAGGTGCTATTGTTTAAAAATGGTTCTAGTAGTGAAAACCATGACATCATAGTTATACTCAATAGTTAAAAGTATAAAGGAGGGAAAAATAGAGATAAGTACGAGACTTAGAGTGGTTCGGCAATGGAAATAAGCCTACATCCACTTTGGAGCCTTATTCTCTTTCGAACTATCTTTTATTTACAATATTTGGGCTTTATAGTCATTCAAGATGAAAATATGCGGATAAGTACATAAATATGCATGTATTGTGAAGTTGAGGTCATGGCCTTTTAGTGTA
Source organism: Sambucus nigra (assembly GCA_949130495.1). Taxonomy (NCBI): domain Eukaryota; kingdom Viridiplantae; phylum Streptophyta; class Magnoliopsida; order Dipsacales; family Adoxaceae; genus Sambucus; species Sambucus nigra. Next base: position 187,760,011 of record OX422224.1, on the reverse strand, counting down.
ATCCTCTATAAGTATGCATCCATGTTAGATTGGCATCGCTGAAGTAGGTGATTGAAGTGAGGACTTAGGTTTAGAAACTGGTTGAAGAGAACTAGAATGAGCTTCGCTACTCAGTTGTTTCTTATTAATAGAGAGGTGGGAACCTCTATTTATAGGGGTCGAATAGGAACCTCATGTAAACCATTCACTTGAATTATGGATTAGTGAGGATGAAAGGTAATACTTATAGAAGGTGGATAACAGGTAATCACTGGGCTGAAGTAAAGTTTGTGGGTTATGGTAACAATCACAAGCCTTGTTGATGTCGAGGCATTATTGCTAGGAAAAGGCCTTATTGATACTGAGGGCATTTTAACAAGCCGAGGCAGTATTACCAAGCCATGTAATTTTTCTGTAACTTGGTAACATCAATGTATAATTATGTATACGTATTTGCTACGTGACATCCAGGTAACATAGGGCATATTTTGGGTACAACACAAGGGTATCATTGTCACATTGCACGATCGCTCAGTAATAAAGTTAAAGACTGTGGCATGCGATAAGATGACCTCCCTCTCAAAGAAATTATGGAACCTATTCGGGACACTAGATGGAAATTCAAGCCTAATTTGAGTGCATCATGACTTGTTAACTTTCGAGGAGGTGACTCCGTAATAACTGGTCTTAATAGAGAAGAAATGGCATGCCAAGTCAACCTCAATTTCCTTATAAAGTTGTAATCTTCATCATAATTTAATCACACTTTGCAATTCTCACGTTTCTTATATTATAAAAAAACTCTTGTTATCTCCCTCTATTAGAGCTATGTAGTACCTGATCCTCTCAAAATATTTTAAACCACCATAAGCTTTTTATCCACGCAGAGGAAACCCATAAATTGACTTTGGGTGTGGTCCATTCCATTTCACAAACTTCTCTTATCTTCCCTCATCAAGAGGCATGAGTCTCTCTTGTAATTTAAATAAATAAAAGGATTATGTATGACTTAAGAATTTCTATAGACAATTCAAAATAAAATACTTTTCCATAAAGGCGCAACAAGATATATACAAAATTAAAATTTATTTTATAAAATAACATTTTATTCAAATACATGCATAAGAATATAAGCAATACCTTTCGTTTCCAACTAAACACAGACTCTTAGATACACCAACTCTTACATACAAAGACCCATATCAAACCTACACTAGACCAATAACCCAATAATCAATTACAAACTAAAACTTACACCAACATACCTAAACAAATGCCAAAAACATGGCTTCATAAAAGTAACCATCAACTGCCAAAAGAAATAACTTCATCATCATTTCCATCATTGTAACGTTCTGAAGGTACCTAGTAATAACCATTATGGATTTGTATCCGCTTGAACTCAATGCAATGTTACATCCTTAAACTCTTAAGAGGGACACTGCATCCCATCCCAATATATTTGTTGTAACGAGCTACCCTTTACTAGACTCCTTTGTGCACACCTTTAAGACTATGTTCCTCTATAGTCACTTTGAATAATCTCCAAAAACCACTAAAGCCTCCCCCGAAGAAAGGGTTAAACATTAAGAAGGAATATGACATCACACACTCTCGAGAGGCATCCTTAATGCTCAATCAGGTCCTTCGCAAGAAACAAATTAACTGTACGAGGAGGGATGATCTTCTCCTAACCCACTTACAAGAAGAACATCTAGGAGGGATAGAGATAAGTTCGATGCAGGCCTACAAAATAAATGTATACAGTAATCATCTAACTACAGTAGGGGTATTAATTCACCCCACCATGACACAGACCAGCGTAAAGGACTGGATCCATATCCATGATCCATTCAAAATAATCATTCACAGAAGCACCAAAGTCCATATAATTTCGAAGGAAAAGGTTTTTTGTAGTGCATGAAGGAAATGGATGTGGATCACCCAAACGGAACCTCATTATCAACCACATGTATAACATTATTGAGCTTCCCCGTAAAAAAGGTAGAAATGTATTTTTCAGTCATCCAGGGAATTCGTAATCTCCATAGAATAGTGGAAGTATGATATAAATGATAGCACATCCACGATATAAACCACTTAGGTGTCCAAACTCATATTTCTAGTCACCAAAAGAAATTTACTTATCATGACTACTACTACAACCCCAACATATCCTGTGGATTGCACAACTTCACATCATACCGCTTGAAGCACCAGGTAGGATAATCTATCTCACATGCACTAGTGTTCGATCATTTGAAAGAGAAATGATCAATAGTTCACCCAACGCATCCCTTGGAGAATGGAAAACTCAGGCAAGTGGAAAGAACATGGCGATACATACCCAATGTGGAAGACAACTCTTCGTAGCTTAGACACACGTCATCCAACTAAAAATGCATAACATGATCCTCATGTTACAAAAATTGATAAAATGATTGTGCCATAATGTAACCAGGCACGAGTTGAGTGCCTCACAATCAACTTCATAATGGTATGAATCCTCTAAACCATCATTCTATATAGAATATTCATCAATCTTGGAATTTCATTTTGAATAAGTGGCTCTAAAGGTAAATAGATAAGAAGTGGATAAAATTGGTTATCCTAAAAACCACATTAAGCCTTATTGTATATCCAAAGTCCTCCATAAAACAACAAGGCATATAAGTTACCAATGTTAATGAAATAATCGTTGTACCAAAGCTACAACAAGAGAGTACTTAAGGCTGTTAATGAAATAACCATGTTACGGAAGTTGCAACAAGAGAGTACTTAAGGCTAAAATGCCATGTACTTCACACTGACATACGAAAAAGGGGGACAAGGGCTCTGTTGATCGGCAACCTCCATTTTAGGGAAGCCCCTTTTTCCTTCTATGTTCCCCTTTTGTCCGGATAAGTCCTTAATAAGTAATTCTACACTTAAAGGTTTCCCGTCCATTTCTTTATAAAATATTTATTCAAAAATAATTTTTAAATACATTATATACTTTATTATTTCATAAAGACATGCAGTGAAAAATTAAAAGTCCATGTAGAGTAAGTCACTTAATCAAGATAATCAAAATTAAAAAAATACATTATATATATGTATATATATCGATTTTTGACTTTTTCAAATACAAAGAAAAAGAATAAAAAAAGAGAAAAAAATTATTAAGGTGTAGTCCAAACTTTTTCCCTCTATCCAATAAGATATATCAAAGATCACGAGGAGGGCTCTTATCATAATGGTGAGAGGCCAAGTCCCCACTCCCAGAGTTGGAAGAAGGAACATAGCCCTCAAAGACCATTGGAGTAGTGCAATCATGGGTCATTACCTGAATATGTTTGGTCATTGAACCCATTTAATCTAAGATATTGTAGACACCCAATTCTACAGCCTATATAACCTCCACAGGGTCCAAATAGAGTCCCTTCGAACCCTGGACCCTCAGTCCATATTCAAAAGCCTAACTAGAGAACAATCAAATGGTTACCGAGCTCCGTTTGTCTTTAGTAAACTCTCGAACATGAGAGTATCTTAATTAACTTTCATAGGTCTCCTAATCCCCTTTCCAATGGACCCAACTATGTGTTAATTAGACTTACAGTTAAATTTTAGTAATCACTTTATTCAGAAACCCTAAATAGAGATCACTGAACGCTTTTGAGACACTTTTGACTTTGGTCAACTCTCAGATCTAGAAGTATCTTAACATATTTTCATATAGTTCTAGATCCTCTTTCAAAGGTCCTAACCCCATAAAAAATAGACTTGCGATTTTCATTTTACGATATTTTCTCGAAAATCCATTTTTAGCATGCCTCTAGGCACACCTTTCCCCTTCCTGCAGGCAAGGAAGACTTTACTTAGACTCCAAGTATAGTAGGCCTATCAATATGAAATCTAAGGTCCATGTCGTCCAGCACCCCCCCCCCCAAGGGTACCTTGATCATTTTGAACTTTTAGGTTTCTATATATAAACAAACCTGAACTTTTCCATTTAGGACTTTCAATCTTGTAATTTGTGTGATAACCCCAATACATCACTCCTAAAAACATGTCTTTACATTCCCTTACATCACTCCCTCACTACACCACATTCCACCACTCTACCACTATCCAAAAATCCGAATTCAAATCATGTAAAAGGTTTAAACCCTATTCATCCTACTTTATTAATAGTGTTATGTCACATATTTCATTACTTTTAGCACATCTTTTTGTTAATTCTTGGTTCTTACCACTAATCACACTTTTTTAATTCTATGTACTCTCAAACTTATTTTCACAAATTAAAAAAACCCCCAAAACATGGTTTATTCTATAAACCCCAAATTAGAAATTCTTCCCACTTTTCTTATGTTTTCACTACTTGCGCCTGCTTTTTCACATACTAAAAGATAAACTCTAGTTTAATAATTATTGGTGAGACTCCACTCTACTTTTCATTTCATCTACATGGACATTGATGTCGATTTTGGATAGATAGGCATTCTGAAGATTACATTAGGATTCAAGTTGTCATTTTTCTTGTTTCACACTACTATTACTAGTATTCTACTTATATATTAGCTTATATATTTTTACTTACTTTTTGGTGATCCCATTGACATGCTACTCACTTGTTCATAATGAGTCACAATCTCGCGCATTGCTCATAGTATATATATATATATATATATATATATATATATATATATATATATATATATATATATATATATATATATATACACGTGTAACCTCGACCTAAACAAGACTCAACCCATCCCCATGACCTCTGCCTAATGCCCATCAGAATCATCAGCACAGGGACCCACATCTACCAATCTCGGCCTCTGAAACCTCATTATTATAAAAGTTAAAATTACACACGGAGGTTCACTCTACGGTCCAAACTACCGCTATGTCTAAACTTTGCCATGTGTCGTCCTCGCACCACATTAACAACCCGAGACCACCATGAGTTTTCTAAGATGATCACTACAATCTCGAATTTGTCTACTTGGAGGACCACCTCCATAGTCTCGGCTTTGTCGAGACCACAAAGCTAACTTCAGTATTTTTTAAGGAACACTCAACTTCTGCGTCATCAGGCCACGTAGACCATACCGTTACATGAGATTTTCTACCCACGTGGTGAAATATTTCTTCATCATGACATTCTTGTGTAGAGGACTGGTGGCACTTTTCTAGTGGGTGGCACATCTCATGCACATTAGGTTCATGCTTGGAGAGGCACACTGCGCACGCGTAAGACTATATATACACACTTCTCTTTCCTTATTTGGAGGAAAATTATTCATTACCAAGAAAAAACTCTGCCCATTTGTAATCCTAGAGATAAAAAGCTAGAGTGATTGTGAAACATGGCCTTCGGGGACCATTAGTAATAAAACACTTTAATACTCTTGCACAGTGGAGTAGGCTCAGGCCGAACCACTTGTATCTCTGTGTTTTCCATATTTCTGATCCCCTTCCTTACGTACCCATATGTCTATGGTTATCTCCATTATTAACTTAGCTATACCTTGAGTTGCTTAAACACTTGAGGTGGTGATTATTAACATGATCATTTTTCGCGCCGTCAGTGGGAAGATATTTATTCTTCCTATTCATTTTCTTATATTAGACCTCACTATTTTGCCTCTGGTGGTGATCCATATCCATAATTTCTGGACCTATATCACCATTGAAAGAGCTTAGGTGGGTGTTCTTAAAGCTTCCTTTTTCTCACATATCATTCCTTGCCTTTGTTACTTTCACTCTGTCTCTACTTGGTAGTCATCCCACTGGAGATGGCATCTAATTTTCCCTCCAACTCAGGCCAAAGATCCATCCAACCACCACCTCAGTCATAAATGGATGATGTGGCAATGGCATTACGATCAATGGTGGCCATCTAACATGAGATCAAGTAGTGGTTTAAGGCATTTAATTAAAGTGTTTTGAGAAAAGCTCTCAGTGATAGGGGACCACACCTAGCCCCACTGAAGGAATTTTAATGCCACTAACGATGGATATATATTGTTTATCCTAGGTGTCTTCATCTGGGAAAATAAGTCTAGGATGACCTAGATAACCTATTATGTGATGAAGAGGAGTATTGGGAGGCATATGAGGTTTTTGGTGACATAATTCATCTTGACTTGACCTACAAAGGAAAAAGTACTCGATCAACCCTAAAAGGCCTACTAAGGGTCTTAGCTTTTGGCAGACTGTATAAGGGGCAGACTTTAATCGTATCAGACCTAGAGGAGTTGAGCGAGACTGATACTCTCTCTATCACATCATTGCTGCAATAATAGGAAATGCTAGACATTGCGGCAATTAGTCGAGGGAAAGCTGAGATAGGGAAGAGTAGAGAGAAGTTAACAGTCTACAGAGGACCGTCGACCAAGAGCCATCATTAATTGTAGTTTCGGTGGAAGGAGGTGATGATAATGTTGTCACTTAACACAAGCCTTGGAATAACTACATTTAAAGGATGGAAGATAAGATTGGAACTCTACTCAAGAGCCGAGACCATAATCGTTGAAGCTACATGGAGGGGTCTCCATTAATTGCGAGGATCATAAGTTACCCTACTCTAGAAAAATTTAAGCATCCTACTTTGAGTCCTAAGTATTATGGGAGTTTAAACCTAGTACATCACATATAGATGTATTAGTCAGCATCTAATATCTACTCCACCTCTGATGAGACGAGGTGCGTGGTGTTTTCTATCACTCTCACAGGTGTTTCTCATATATGGTATATAGACTTGCCCAAAAACTCCATTGAAAACTTTAGGAAGTTAGACGAGATGTTTATACATCATTTCTTATAAGGCATCAAGCCACTAAAGAAGTTAAATCACCTCTTAAATGTGAATCAAGGAAAGAATGAAGCTCTCAGGGACTACAATTCTCTATTATATAAAGAAACACTAGAGGTAGAAGATTATCAGAGGTGTATCGTTATGACAACCCTAATCAGTGGGTTATAGCCAGGAAAACTCCTTTGGAAAGATATTGAAGATCCTCCAAAAATAATGACTCAACTCCTGGCCTGAGCTGGGAGGATCATGAATGCAAAAAAGTACATATCAGCCAAGAGGGGAGTCACAAAGCAGTCCATTGGAAACAAGTCCAACCAGTTAAAGGATAAGGATGAAAAGAAAAGGTCAGGGGAAGATAATTTTGTCAAGTACATGCCTCTAATAGTGAGACCTAACTTGATTCCCAATGATATCAAAGAGGGTAGGTAACTTCGATGGCCAAAAAATCACAAGAGGTATAAGAGAAAGTTATACGATTTTCAAAAGGACCATGGGCATATGACCAATAAATTCTTTGCCCTGAAGGATGAGATAGAAAAATTGAAATAGGGTAAATTTAGAAAGTATATAGAAAGGATTGGTGACAATGATGATTATAGAAAAAAGTGAAAGGGAAGGAATGATGAAAAACTGAGATAATAATCCAACCTAATGATGATTTTGACTATAACGGGGGAGCCGACCTCAATCTCCCAGCAATTATCCCTGATGCAAAGGGTCATTTGCATATGATATCATTTGATGTGAAAATGATTCGTGGTGTCTTAGAAAGTGGTGGAATAAAACCTTTTGACCCAAAAGAACATGTAGTGGAAGCCAAAACAATGCCAAAATGGATGAATGTGAATTCAGTCGAGGTTGAACCAAAACTAGGGAAACTAAAGAAGGTAGATATGGACACTCTGGTTGTCATCCTCTCGTGACTTGACTTTAAGGGAATCTTGGCTACGTATGATGAGCCTTTAGTCAATAGTACGAGGGTACATGGGTATGTTATTTCTCGAATCCTTATTAATGGTGGGAGTTCAGCATACATGATGTCATGGAATTATTTCAAAGGATTGATGTTGAGCAAGAAAATACTCGTCCCTATCATCGGCTGTTAATCGAATTTAGCGGAGAGAAAATTCACCTCTTGATGCTACTTTGCCTCGAGCGATGAAAGGGAGGCCCATAAGAAAGCATCCACTACATACAATATTGGCATTTTCAACTCGAGAGACGAGACAAAGAAAAAAATAGTGAACCGAATGATGTGGTAGAATCCATCATCCTCAATGAGGAAGAGAAAAAAAAACCATCCAAGTTGATTCATTCCTAAAGTTGAGATCAATGAGGAGTTAGTAAAGCTACTAAGAAGAAGGTAGGGTATTTTCCTCTCGAGCCATGAAGATGTGCGAAGGATGGACTCCGATATTATCTGCCATTGGCTGAATATTGAAAAAAAAGTGCAAACCATAAAGAAATGAAGAAGAACTTATGCAAAGGATCGATATGAGTTCATTCAAGATGAAGCCAAAAAGCTCTAAGAAGTTGATTTAATTTGAGAAGTTTTATATCTAGACTAGTTTTCTAATGTTGTTATAGTTCCAAAGGCCAATAGAAAGTGGAGGATGTGTGTTGAATTCATAAACTTGAATAAATATTTTCCTAAAGATATTTTTCCATTCCCCCAAATCCACCAAATGATTTATGTATGGCTGAGCATGAACTAATGAGTTTTATGGATATGTATTCGGGTTATAACCATATCTTTATGCATGAGACTGACGTTGAGAAAACTTACGATATCACTAATAAAGAAACTTACTGGGACAAAGTCATGCCATTCGACCTAAAATATGCCAAGGTGACCTATCAGAGTTTAGTTAATAAAATGTTAGAAGATCAGATAAGGAAAACGATGGAAGTTCATGTGGACGATATGATCATGAAGAATAAATAGGTTGAGGATCATATAGCCAATATCAAACTCACTTTCAAAACAACGGATAAATATAATATAAAGTTAAATCCTGCCAAGTGCGTGTTCGATGTCGGTGTTGGAAAGTTCCTCGAGTTCATTGTAAATCAAAGGGCATAGAGGCCAACCCCACAAAAAACAAAGATCTTATTGACATGCAGACACAAAAAACCACGAAAGATATTTAGACACTAATGCGATTGGTCACGACCCTCAACCATTTCATATTCTCATAAAATCCTTTGTCTGTGATGAAGAATTTGAGAGATCTTTTCAAGAACTGAAAACCTATGTTTTCTATGTTGCTGTCTTTTCCCATTGAGAGGGTGATCTTACTTTATATCTAAAAGTTCCATAATTGGCTATCAGTACGACAATCATCTGGGATGATAAAGGGGTTTAGAAATCAATATACTTTAATAAAAAATCCCAGTAGGGAGTTGAGCTCAAATATCAAATGATGGAAAAATTAACATATGTGCTGATACATGCTTCTAGAGAGATGAAGTTATACTTTCAATCTCTTACGATGGTGGTGCTTACCGACACTCATTCGAGGTCATCCATCCATAAAGTTAAGAAATCAGGTCGATTAATAGCTTAGTTAATTGAGCTAAGTGAGTTTGACATCATCTACTAACCTAGGAATGCAATCAAATGGAAACCTTTAACAACTTTATGGCAGAGTTTACATGGGCTCAAGCCAAAAATGAAGTTATTGAAGAAGCAGAGACACCATAAGTAATGTCAAAGAAGGTTGTGATAGACCCTACACCAGCCGATGTTGTGAAAGTCGATGCTGGAGAAAAATATTTCTTATTCAGAGATGTAATTTTTTTATAATGGTCCTTTATTGGGAGAAGTCCCATCTTAGAGTCTGTTTATAGATGGATCATCTTATGAAAATGCCACTAACATGGGGTGATATTATTAGCCCCGAATGGAACAAATATTGAGTATGCCTTGAGATTAAACTTAAAGTCATTGAATAATGAGTTTGAGTATAAGACCCCGCTGGAAGGTCTTTCTCTTGCCAAAGCATTGAACGTCAGCCAGATGATTACTTGTAGTGATTCATAATATGTCATCAACCAGATATTTGGCATTTATACGGCTAGGGACAGGAATATGGACAAGTAATTATCTAGAGTAAAAACAATGATGGTAAAATTCAAAGAATTTAAGATTAGGAGGGTTTGTATGCTTATAATAGTCGAGATGAAACTCTGACTAGACTAGCATTAACTATAAGAAATGAAATCAAATAATCCATTCATGTTGAGATCCTACACAGGACGAGCTTTAAAGAAGATGATATTGGACTTATGTTTTGCTTAAATATGAATTTAAGGGAATCATGGACGGATCCATTGATCAAATACATTTGAGATGGTGAGCTACCAAACTTTAAGGTCAGGAGGAAGAAACTCCGACATTGAGCTGTAAAGTTCACTATCATTAGAAGATTTTTTCTTCCATTAGTCAGCTGTGTTCATCCTACCGAGGTATATAACATACTATGAGATGTCCACTAAGGTTTATGTGCAAGTCATATCGGTGGGAGAATTCATTATAAAAGTATCATTACCTAGGGTTAATGGTAGTCGACATTCGCCAAAGATGCAATCAATCATATGAAAAAGTGTGATAAGTGTTAGGGAGTAGCCTCATCAACCTCTCTCATCTATCACTTCATCGTAGCCGTTTGTAGTTTGGGGCATTGACTTGGTGGGTCCTCTTTATAAGGAAACATGCAACTACCAATATCTGATAATAGATATCGACTATTTCTTAAAATGGGTAGAAGATAAAACAATATTTTCCATAACCAAAGTTAAAACATTGTAGTTCATTTAAAGTAATATCATCTGTCGACAAAACTTTCCCCATACTTTGATATCATATAATGGTAAGAAATTCAAGAACTAGTCACTGAAAGCCCAGTGTAGGAGGCTCAGTGTAAAATAGTTTTTCTCGACATCGAGCCGACCATAGACTGAGGTCACTAACCGAATAATACTTAACGTTATAAAAAAAGTTGAAAGATGTTAAGGGCCTATGGATAGAAGAGTTTCATGGGGTTGTGTGGTCTTAAAGGATGACTTAAAGTACACCAACACGTGAAACACCATCCATGCTATCATATGAGTCCAAGGTAGTTATCCCTGGACATATGCTCCAGAGGCCAACATTAAAGACAAAAGGCTTGTTCTATACATAATTTAATAAACATTATAGGATGCAACAGTCCGACAATCAGCCTATCAGCGGAGAACTACCAGATTTTGTAATAAGAGGGTCAAGGAAAGGCCAATAGTAGAGGGTAATCTGGTTTTAAAGAAGGTCTGTAAAAGTTCGAACAAACTCCATCCTAATTGGTACCGGCCATATAGGGTGACTAAAGAGGTTGTGCCCAATACTTTTAGGTTGAAAAACTTAGAGGGCGAGCCCTTCTCCAACACCTCGAATGCCGACAATTTGAAAAGAAATTATCAATAGCTGTTTTTGTACGAAGTGTAGCCTCTCGAATAATTGTATTTCAATCATAATTTCATTTGTACAACAATATGATAATTAATCAAATTATTGGCTCATATCTACCCTTCTTATTGTGGTTAATTTCTATGAGATTTGAATTATATTAAACTAAGGAACATCATTTTTATGGTGAATTAGTTTACAATGCACTCTTAGTGATAAGTCCGTGACAATGACCGTGACAAGTCCGTGACAATCTAATAAAGTTATCACGGTAAAGGACCGTGACCTATCCGTGATAATGTTCATAGTAAAAAAAAATCCCTCCTTTTTTCCCACCATTTTGGTTTCCCTCCCTCTTTCTCTCTCTAAGAGACTGCTCCCTCTCTCTCTCTCTCTCTCTCTCTCTCTCTCTTTCTCTCTACGATTTTGATACATTTTCTCTCTCTATTTCTCTTCCATTTGTATAAATGTGTGTATATATGTGTGTGTAAATGTGTGCATGTGTGTGTGTGGTGTGGGGAGGCAGCATGGCTGGGGGTGGGGAGGGGGTGTATATGCGTGTGTGTATATGTATGTGTGTGTGGTGGGCAGTGGCAGTGGGGGTAAAGGGGCAGGGGTGGGGTGGGTAGGGGGTGGGGATGCATGTGTGTTTGTGTGTGTGTGTGTTTGGTGGGGGAGGTGGGTGGGGGTGGGGGTGGGGCACGAGGATATGGGGCAGGGGGGGGCTTGTTAATTTTTTTATATTCAATTTTGATTGGTTTCTTAGATATTTCCCCTCATATGCAATTAGTGCCCCTTATAAAGGAGTTGATTTATTAAATATTGATTCATTATTAATTTTTTTTAGTAAATTAATAATTAGTACCCCTTTCATATGCAAGTAGGATTGACCCTCCTTGTAAATTAGTAAATTAATAATTGTATACTTTAATTATTAGTTTAATCGATGAAATGAAAGATGAATTAGAAGGAGTATGGGATACATATTTGTTGTTGCCATTGTGGTTGGATTATAGTGGATCAATGTTCGGTTGGTTAATTTTAGAAGTGGCATGACCACTAGATTATCGTCCATATGGGGGTAAGATTTTTCAACTTTTTTTAAATTACTTTTTATCACGAACAATACATATATAGTATGATAATTAAATGAAACATACTTGAAATTACATATAGTGCACATAGATACTAGCCTTCTAGTTCTTATGCGTGCGCATTCAATAGCCCTTAGACTCGTTCGAGAGTTATTACCCCGGTAATGAGATCTCTCTAATTGTCCAATTTGGACAGTTTGGGACTGCATAATTTATGTATAATAATATTCTTAATGGCTTAAAGTTGTTACTTTTGGAGGAAGTTCTGGAGTCGTATCCTAATATTCTCTGGGTACATACTAGATTGACAAGTGTGAGTGTTATTTCAATTGATCACTCGCACTTGCCAATCTACGTCGTGTGCTTGGAGAACTATGGGGACATCCTGGAGAATTTTTCTTAAATCGTAACAATGTGCATGAGCTATTATGTATATTACAGAAATATGCGGTCTTGAGTGGGATATGATCACTCACCCTTTACAGGAGATGGAGGAAATAGAAATTTCTATTATAAATTGAATTTGAGTTTGAAATTTAAAAATCGAATATAAACAAGACATAATTAAATGAAACATACTATAAATCTAAGTTTTGTTTATACTAATCTAGGAATATACGCTTCTTACCTTTAATAGGTGATAAGTTGTATTAGCTGTGATGGGATATCCTAAATACAAAGAGTGGATGGGTGACACAAATAGAATGGGGGATGTGTTTCACAAAGGTGCATAAGAAGATCCCAATTGGGAATGAAATTGAGACAAGAAAGGCATGGTCTAGGAGGTTAATTTTATTTAACTTGCCTTATTGAAAGAATAACATGGTGCACCATGTATTGGATGGGATACATGCCGAGAAGAACCTAGTTGAAGATATTGTGGGCACTTGCCTTGGGGGGAGTCATTCGAAGGATGTAGAAAATTCACAAAAAGACCTTAAATCGTTGAAACTTAAGCCACAACTATGGTTGAAAGAAGATAGTAGGGGAAGGACAATAATTCCCCTTGGTGCGTTTACTTTGACGAGTGGGGAACAGAAGGTGCTTTTAGACACAATATATAATTTGAAGGGTCCATCTAATTTTTCGTCCAACTTGCAAAGTATTGTGAATTATGCTACTCATGATTTACATAAGTGTAAGTACCACTATTAGCATGTGATCATGCAATTGGTTCCTCTATTGTTTAAGCACTGTTTCTCCAAGCACAAGGATTTGCGGAGGGCTATTATGCAAATTAGTATTTTCTTCTCACTTTTGTATGAGAAGGTAGTCAATCAAGGGCACATATTTACCGCAAAATTGGCAGTGACCAAAGCGATTTGTGTGTTCGAGAAGTACTTTCCCCTAGCATTCTTTGACATAAGTGTTCACTTGTTGGTACACCTATGCCATGAGGTACTTCTTTACGGTCCAGTTAGATATCGATGGATATATCCATTTGCACACCTATTCCAATTTGTACTTTATCAATCCATTTTTAATGCTTTTAATTGATTTGAACTTTATCATTTTCACACTTTTTAAACTTACTCTTATAAGTTAGATGTTGTTGTTTTGGAATTTAGAATTGAGGTATTAACGGTAATAATTCATTTGGATTTGTAGTAATTGTACATATCTGCATGTATTTTTCTAATTCATTTGGATTTATACTAATAAAAACATTTGTTTTTACGAAAAATGTCTCCTTTAGGTATTAAGGTGAGGATGATGATGCTGATTATGATGATGTCGTATGGGCTCGGTGGTAGTGGAGGTGACGAGGGCTCCTCGGCCCCTAAGATCCCCAAATGGGGCAAATTGGGGATGGCTCTTGAGAACAAGATGGGGATATTAGCGAGATCCCTCAAGATGGTAAAGACGATCATTGGCCCGAGGTACACTAGTTGGAGGGAGGTGCCAAATGAGCTCAAGTTAACTATTTGGGCGACACTACATGTAATGTATTTATATTTATATTTATATGAATACTTTAATTTCAATTTATTCATAACTAACATTGTATTTGTTGGACAAGAACAATTCAGCCTTGCCCCAGAACTACGCGATTCTGTCTTGGAGTAGTTGAGGGAGAAACACAAGACATGAAAGAAAAAATTATGGGGGGCCGGTACTTTGGGAAGACCTGAGAATCCATTATCAGAATTAGTGAGTCCATCCCCCCAAATGAGCCGATCTCATTGGCACAATGGCAAAAGTTCATTGACAATGAGATTGGGGAGCGACAATTTGCATCTCGCCAATCGGGGAGGGCAAATCGGGCGAAAAAAAGGGACATGCACTACTCTGGCCGGACGTCTTACGCCGAGGTGGAGCATAGTATGATAGTAAGTTTTAATTTTTCTATAATTATAGAAATATATTATTTTGGATTATATTACTTTGCGGGCCCCATACTAATTTTGCATTATTTTATTTCAGGGTAGGGGAGTGGCCCTGGAGGTAGGTCACATAGGCTCGATGCTTATGTGGCTATTCGGATGAAGAAATGGAAGGATAAGGAGGTGTCCCCGATTGTCACATCCACGATTGTAACTAATTCGACAATTTAATTTTTGTTAATTATGTAATAATGTTTTTATTTACTTATTTAACTAATCGTGTGATTTTTGTCATTTCAGGTAAAGCTTAAGGACGTGCATGAGTCGTAGTTTAATGCCAAAAAGGCATATTTGTCCAAGGACACACTCAGATAAGTTCTTAGGGCTGATCCCAAGGGAAGGACAAGGGGGTGAGCTCACGGGTGGCCAAATCTAGGATCATTAAATTGGAGATGAGTAACACCGGGTTGGCTCGAACGGTGGACTCTCATGACGCGAAGCTATCCCGTTTGGAGGCGAAGATACAAGATATGTTCTCATTTATGAAGCATTCGTTGGGTGGAAAGGGTAAGGGAAAAGGGAAGGAGAAGTTGGTGAATGAGGACGAGTACGTGGATGTCACTACTTCATCGTTGACACGTGTGGACTCCGATGATCCAGTCCCTTATTTGGATCCCTTTGACCGACCTATGACGATACTTGGTTGGCCGAGATTGTTTATACATGACATATTTGATGACAAGCAGATAGGGAGGGGGTTGAGGGACATGGATACCGTCCAGGGTATGATAGTTCATGGACGTGTGCTTCAAGAAATCGAGGCCAAGGTGCTCGTCACGCAAGTGATAACTGGGAAGGAGAACACCCCATTATGGTTGTGCGAACAATGCGGCATGATGCATATTTAAGGATGTATCAATTCGTATATCGTGTGGCCTATCCACCTCCTAAAACCTACCCTAGACATGTAGTGACATTATTTGAATTATTTTGGATGGTTTTAAGTTGTTAGATTTGAATTATATTTTGATTATATCATGATGCATATTATTTTGAATGTATATTTTCATTATCTCTATTTTATTTGGATATATGATGTTTGGACAGGTAGAACGTTGCTATAACAGGTACAAATATATTGTTGGGCAGTGGTAGTGGCAGTGGCCATACTGCCCAACCGATTTGTTTTCAATTCTGCCCAGAATTTTAATGGTCAATGATCGGGATAAGTCCGTTACAAGTTTTATTTGTCACGGACTAGTCACGGCCAATGACCGTGACAATTTTTTTTAAAAGGTCACTGATTTGTCACGGTTATTGACTATGACAATGCTTGTTACGGTTATTGATCGTGACATGACCTGACAAGTCTAATGAACTTCTCACGGTCATTAATCGTGACAAGTCCGTGACAATAAAGTTATCACTCCCAGACTTATCACAGTCATTGACCTTGACAAGTTGGACTTATGACGGTCAATGGCCATAACAATCTGGAAGATTTGGTGTAGTGAGTGTCGTCCTGAATTGTGGTCCTGACCACAATGGTCTCATTAGTATGACCTTCGACCTCCACTTCACCAAGTGCAACTTTAGCTGTTGGGTAGGAAAAATAAAATACCTTCAAATCCTTAGCTAGATGGGGCTCGGCCTTACCGAGGTAAGGGTATTTATTAAAAGCCTAACAATAAGGATTTTTGGCTCCCCTCTCTAGATACCAAGATTCGTGTCAAGAAAATTAATCAGATGCTTTGAAGTCTTTCATAGACTTCCTTACTACTTCATCAATCTAGACCTTATGCTTGATTTGAAGATCTTTAATTTGGGCATCATGTCCCTTTTTCTAAACTTCTATCTCATCTACTTATTCTTCTCTAGCTTTTCAACTTACTGCTTATGGCTCACCTCGACATCTCTCAGATCTTTCTTCAGCATCTTAGTATCCTTGATGTCCTCGATTGCCTACTTAACTATAGGAATGTTCTCCATGATCAATTGGTGCATCTTATTAAGGAAGAGGATAGACTGCAAAGAAAAAACCGAAGTAAAATCGAGGTCAAAGGGTTACTTGAGTGGAGAGGAAGACGTTGAACAGTAGAAAAACTTTTAAAAAATGCTTGAAATGGAGATATTGGAAGAGAGAGAAAATAGGGGCCTAAATAGGGGATTAAGTTCTTGTAGAAAATTCGAGCGGGAGAAGTTTTTGGTAAGAATGAGAGAAAATTTTAAATTTTTGGTATTTAAATGGCATAATGATCACACACAATTTTTTAGGCAGCCATCATTAGGGCATAAATCTTCAGGTAAGATTTCAACTGACACATGCTCATCCATAGCTATCCAATCAAGAATATTCGAAAGGATGTATCTGCATGACCGTTTTACGTCTCCAAATAAACTTCTAACACTAGGGAGTTCCATCCTCATAGGGGGTTGGGCAATTATACCCCTCAGCCTTTCGTTCACATTGAAGACTAAGGTCTAGGGTGATTATATGCACAAGTGTAACCTCGTCCTAGATGAGACTCAACCCAACACCATGACCTCTACCCAGTGTCCGTCAGACTCATTAGCACATAGTCCCACATCTTCTGATCTATTCTCATAATATATAAAATTACATGCGGAGGCTCACTCTGCTGTAAAAGTTGCCTATATGTCTCGACTTTGACATGTGTCGGCCTCATACCACATTGACAGGTTCAGACCATCAAGAGTTTCCCAAGACGATCACTATAGTCTCGGACTTGTCTTCTTAGAAATCGCCTCCATAGTCTTGGCTTGTCCTTGACAACTAAATCCGACTTCAGTATTTCATATGGAACACGCGACTTTTGCATCATCAGTCATGTGGACCATACCATTACAATAGATTTCCTACCCACATGGGGGAATATTTCATCATCATGACATACTTATGTAGAGAACATGTGTCTTTTTTCTAGTGGGTGGCTCATCTCATGCACACTAGGTTCATGCTTGGGGGGGGGGGGGGGGGGGCACACTGTGCACACCCAAGCCTATATATACACACTTTTTCTTCCTCATTAAGAGGAGGATTATTGTTTACCTAACAAAAACTATCGTCATTTGTAATCCTAGAGAGAGAAAGCTTTAGTAACTATAAAACTTGGCCTTTAGTGCCATATAGTCATGCAACACTTTCAACCAGTGGAGTAGGCTCTGAGAATCACTTATATCTCTTTGTTTTCTATCTCTCTCATCACCTCCCTTACATAAACACATATGTATATGATTATCTCCATTGTTAACTTAGTTAGACCTTGAGCTTCATATACGATTGAGTTGGTGATTATTAACATCATCATATATATATTTGTAACTATTTTCTTACGTTTTAGCTTCCCTATTGACATGCGTAATCATTTGCTTAGAGTGAGTCATGATCAAACGCATTGCTCATAGATTCGCTATTTTTTTATGATCCATCTTTTTGGGCTATCCCATTAACAGCCATACTCACTCTTTCATAGTGAGTTATGATTCGACACGTCGTTCATATTCTGGATGTCTTTGTATTGTTCGTTTTATTTTAGTTTTGCTCATTAGAATGATTTATTCCCATATTTTCCATGACGTGGACATGATCATTTATCTCCTCTTGCACTGTTTACGTATGTGTACATTTTTCACCTCATAAACACTATACACATGTTTACACATCTTAGGATAAGGGAAACATTTCATAGCCCATGAGAGATCAAAAGGTTGGAATGGGTGCCTAAAAACATCCCATTTTGTCACAGACTCCGAGCCCGTGATTTTCCTTGTTTCACATGCATTAGTTTTACCCTTTTATGTTGTCTCTTCGGAGACGATTACATTTTTATCTAGTTTGAGTAAAATAAACTGGGGACTATAATCTCTACACATTAAGACACCTTTATGCCATTGATTTGATCCACTGAATTTCCTTTTTAGCCCGTAAAAACGTCATGCGAGAGAAGAGAGGGGACCTTGCCTCCCCTAGATCCTCCGGAGCACGCATTCAGGATGGCCAAAGTGGAGACTCCATTAGAGATTATTTTTATAGGACTAAATCCATTTACATGGGATTTGTTTACTTTTCCTCCTTTTTTGCATTATTATTCATGTTTATATATTCATCCACTTGTATATTCTTCTTTTTACTCTCATAATCACATGTTATATATTCCATGTTCATGTTACACTATCCATGTATATTATTTTCATATCTATCGTACTATCACATGTGTATACCCTCTTCTCTATCACATGCTTCATCTCACTTGTATATATCAATGCTTTATTCACTTGTATATACCTTATGTTTTTCATTCACTAACATATATTCTCAATTTTTCACTTATCCACATTTTCATATATTTCATGTCACATGTATGTATATATGCCCATTCCCACTTGTACATCGTCACATGCTTCATATGTCACATATTTCATGTCACTTGTATCTATCACATGCTCCATATATATATATATATATATATACATATATATATATCACTTCATTTTCACATATCTCCATATTTTCCTTACACATATTACTATATTACTCTCACTTTGTATATATATCCTTCTCACTTGCATATATCCACATGTTTCACACCTTGTACGCATCATTTTTCTCTATCCACTTGTACATGCTCCATGTTACTTATAAATATTTTATATACTTTATCCCACTTGTATATTTAGCTCTTTTATCACATACCACTCATATATATTCCAATGTTTTATTCCGTTCTCAATATTTGTACTTATCCTTCTTAGCATACATAAAACTTTTCATAAAGATACAAATTAAGATTCGTGCATTTTTCACACTACATCACGTGAGCATTACGTATTGACCCTACATGTGTCCCACACTGGGGAGTTACTATGTCACGGATTACAAGTTCTACGGGTCACGGTTAACAAAAGAGATATGACCCCCCCTTCAATTAACCAATTACCTTTGAAATATATTAAATGATTCCCGGTATCATACTGCTTGATCGAACTCATAACGGAAGATATATAGTAGGTAATAGGCTAATTATATCGAAATCTTTCACACAGTGATTGTCACCGTGAGTTATATCGTGAGAAAATTCACGTTCACAAAGGAATGTAAAATGCTTTTTCCACATGTACCGATGGATGATTGTCCTTATAAGTAAGAGGTATATCATGGAAGTCAGGAAAAAAGGGGGAATCCTTATAGTAACCTCCCATGCATAAACATCATATAGGTGCTTTTCGTGAGGCACTCATATCTAGATTATCAGTTCCAATGCAAAAATCTATGGAAATGTCGAGTCATCTAACTGCCTAAATTTCAGGATATTTTACCCGATTTTAAAACATGCTCATGTCCGTAGTCTTGAAATAAGTAAAACCGTATCTGGAATTGGGTACAACATGCTTAACCCATACTGGAGTCATGTCGGGTATTTCACTTGCACCTTAGGCGAAACATAATAACAAATGAAGAATAATAATAACAACTAAACTAGGGACTTTTCCCCCTTTTTTTTCAAAAGTACCAAAAATATATTTTTTTTAAAAGTCCCTCTTAGGTGAGACCGCATTTCCATAGCTTGGCATGGCTCCATATTGGCTAAGATCCACTATCAATGAACCTCACCTCTAAACCATACTCAACTACTTTAGTAGAAACCAAATGGTCCTACATAAGATTACTTATGGAAAACCCTTCTCAGAATGCTAATGTCCACAAAATCTGATGGCCGCACTTAATCAACTCACTATAAAGATTGTTAGTATACAAGAAAATGTTTTTTAAATATAAAGAAACAAGTTTGAAATGCAGATGTTTCTTTTCTCCATGTTGTCGGACCATAAATATCGGAACTGATATGGGATCTAGAAGAGTATCAACGAACTCTACATCGTTTGCATGTTCCACTCATCAATGAGACACTTATTGCACACCTACCAATGTCGTATCATGATCAATAAAGGGCCCTAAAGATAGGGAATTAAATCGAGTGAAAAAGGATCTCGAATTGTGCTCCAAGAAATTCGACCAAGTGAAGATCTAAGGGAATTATGTGGATTACACAAACATGCACCCTACCCGAAGGTCAGGATACCTCGGAAGTTTAAAATGCTTGACATTGAAAAGTTTAGAGAAAGTGGAACTCCCATTGTGCATCTACAGAACTACCACCACTCCATGATCCTACTTGGTGCAACAGAGGAGATAATGCCATAGATTTTTTACCAAACACTTAAAGAGAGTGCCCTTTATGGTTCAGGTCATTGAAAGAATCTTATATCCACAACTCGAAATATGTCGCAAGGTATTTCATCGACTAGTATAGATATAATAAATAATTAAAAGTTACTCATCGAGATCTGGAATTGCTTAAGCAAAGACTCGGAGAATTTGTTAATAATTTAATCAAAATGTAATGAGAAAAATTTACCACCACGACTAAACTTTTATTTGAGGAAGATAAAGTCACCATTATAAAGAAGAACTTTCTCCCCCACATTCGGATTTCCATAGGTAGCCAATATCATCCACTTTTAGAGCCCTTCGAGAGGTTGGGGTTAAAAATCAAGAAAATTTTAATATCAAGAAAGTCGAATACGATTGAAAGAATCCAGTTGGGAATTATAGTCCCTGCATGTATGATAAGCCTAGGGTTTTAGCCATTAACACCATTTCCTTTTAGCCTTCTACCTCATGGGTGTCAGATTCCTACCATGTCGCGATGTTTCAATTATCGACACCCCTCAGTTCACCTTTTTGGCTGTTCCAATTTTGTACAAACCTCATAATGTAGATTTGGATGATCTTTATTGGACGAGTTTCCTAATCCTAAGAGATTTATACTATGGATCATCACCTTTTTCATACCCTTCTTCTCAATCTTATGGGGAGATATACTTACTTGCTCTCGTCTTTACAATAATTTGGGTTTCACCAAACATTCATATCCCAATGAGGAGCCATGCCAATCTTGATTAGTTTCCTACAGCCTCACAGGTTTTAAAGGTGAACATCTTTCTTGGTATATCTAAAAATCATAGGGTTAGAAGTATATTTTACATGGTTCGAATTACAGGTGTCACCCCAATTTTTTAGAATTGGTGGACTATGTACATAAAGGTCTATTTGAAGCCTTTTCCACTCGAAAAATGACCTTCAAAGACTTCATCTGTAGGTAAGACTTCGATTATTTCTTTTGATTCTTGTTATTCATTGATTTGACCTAACTCGGCCATTTTAACTCTTGCTGAATATCCTCTTATCTAGGGTTATCAATCTTCCAAGAATATGAAACTCACTCCTAAAATTAGGGAAACTTTGAAGGAGGAAATCTCAAGGTGTAGAAGGTTTTCTACCTAAAAAAATATAAATACTATTTTTGGTAATATCGAGAGGACCCCACCTAGGTCACTGCAAAAGTCCAAGTTGAGAAGAGCCACTGGAGAAATGACATTCGAGAAGTGCCCCATAAGGGCCACTGCATAAATGACATTTGAGAAGTGCCCCGCAAGGGCCACTGCAGAAGTCCAAGTTGAGAAGGGCCATCGTAAGGGTCACTACAGAAATGACATTTGAAGAAGTACCCCGCAAGGGCCACTGCAGAAGTCCAAGATTGAGAAGGGCAACTGCAGAAATGACATTCGAGAAGTGCCCCGCAAGGGCCACTGTAGAAGTCCAAGTTGAGAAGGGACATCACAAAGGTCACAGCGGAAATGATATTTGAAGAAGTTCCCCGCAAGGGCCCCTGCAGAAGTCCAAGATTGAGAAGGACCACTGCAGAAATGATATTCGAGAAGTGCCCGCAAGGGCCACTACAGAAATGACATTTGAGAAGTTTCACGTAAGGGCCATTACAGAAGTCTAAGTTGAGAAGGGCCACCGCAAGGGTCACTGCGAAAATGACATTTTAAGAAGTTCCTCGCAAGGGCTACTGCAGAAGTCCAAGTTGAGAAGGCCCACTACAAGGGTCACTGCAGAAATGACATTTGAAGAAGTGCCCCCAAGGGCCATTGCGAAAGTCCAAATTGAGAAGGACCACCATAAGTAACCACTCATCATGAAAAAGAACAGAATTACTAACACTTATTTTCTTGTACATGTTGCCTAGTTTAGCAAGCAGGGCTTAAGTAGGCTAGTTGGGATCCACTAGGAGTTTTTTCTTAGCGGTTGAGGGATAAGGTAGGATGAGAAAGATCAACCACTTAGCACTATAGGATTGAGATAATACTAGTTAGAAGACCCATAAGTCACTCAAGACTACACACACTTCACACTTGGTCATAAGAGAAGTGAGCAACCAAAGAGTTGGCTGCTCACAAGGAATAAACTCTTTACAAAAAATGACTTTTTCATAAGAGGGGGTCCTCGAGGTCCCTCTCAAGGAAAATAATGATTTAGAAGAGAGGGGTCCTTAAGGCCTCCTCTCTCAAGATTTGCAAAGATTTCACCACAAGTTACCGTTTCAAAAGATATTTACCAAATAAGATGTCTTGTCTTCATTGGGAGATATATGTGCTTTTTGACTTTGGTTGGCGCCAGGTGTAGCCTATAGGAGGGGACAGGCATGGATGCCTGCAGGTAGGGGAAAATGGTACACTTCAGACATTGTCCTCGACCAACCCTCTTAATTTTGGCCCCCAAAAGTGCCAACTCAACCCTAACGCCCAAGTATAAATAGACCTTCGGGCAAGGTCAATAGACATAATTGAAATTTCAGTTTTATTCTATCAAAATCACACCAGACCTACCTAGTACTCTCCCTTCTCCTTCTTTAAGTGCTGAGTGCCTTGTTCTTTCACTCCCCACTCACAACCATCTTTCTAAGGTGTTTCCCTATAGAAAATTATTATTTTTGCTGTGAAAGTTCATCTTCTTACAAGAAGTGAGTTGAATCTTGAGTTCCATTATTACCAGAAGGAGAAGGTTTCTTGAGAAGTGGCACCAGAAGACCTTGAAGACCTTGCAGGCAGTGTCCATTGGAGTGGGTCCACCTCACCCTCTCCAGATATTGATAGACCCCAGTCTCACTACCCTCCTACACAAGGTAAGTTAGAGAGGTGGAGGTAGAAGATCATCTCCCCTCTTATTATATCAAAGAAAGAAAAATCCACCTCAAAGAATCTAACGAGTACTTCTACAAGCACGAATGATCCTCCTATTGTTGTTGCATTTCTTATTCCAAGAGGAAAATGAATGAAAAGAATACCAAGGAGGGTTGTTCCTCCAGCATAGTTGGTAGGTAATCTAATGTTCACTCCTATATTATTTTTGAAGTCATTTGGTATTAATTATACCAATAATCTTGACTTAAAATTGCATTTTCTTTCATTATAGGTCATGTTCATGACTTGGCATAGGAGTGTGAGCCAATACATCCTAGAGATCCTAGGAGACCATCACCATCATCCCCAATTGATGAACACATGGTTGATCATATTGATGTTCTTATCTCACCACCTAGGCTTTCTTTTAACCCAATTGTGGGAGAAGAAATATATCATAAGGCAGTGGATACCATCATGTCCTTTTTTTAACTCAATGTGAGGAGGTTAAGACATCAATACCAAAGGATACAGAACCTTTAGAGATCTCCATTCAACTGACAATGATCCAACACCTCATGTTGAATCTTTTCTTCATGACATTGCTATTATCTAAAAAACTTCTCATTTAAAGGAAGCATCCCCTACAGTAGAGAAGAATCTCATAACTCCCAAGATTCATGACTTGATAACTTCGTATGAAATGCATGCCTTTGTGGGAAATTAAAAAACATTATATTTGAGACCCGATTCAAACTTTGGAGATTGTTGTTAGTAGTTCAATAATTAACAGTCTCTAAAGCCGATAGCCTTGATTTAATAACTAACTCTAGTCCATCGAGAAATCGGCTGCACATATCTTCCTCATCCTGTATAAACCTCGAAGCAAAACTAGATAAGGTTGTATGTTTAGCTTCATATTCTCTAACTGTCATACTCCCCTGATTCAACGTGAAATATTCCTTATTTTTTTATTTTCGATACATTGGGGGAAAATATTTGTCAAACAAGACTTTAACAAAAGCATCCAATGAGATCACATTCCCGCCTCCTGGAGTAATCAATAAATGTTTTGTGGCATCCCACCAGTACTTAGCTTCTCCTTTCAGCAAATACGCCGCCAATGTCACCTGTTGATTTTCAAGCATCCTCATTACCCCAGAGATAAGTTCAATCTCTTTAACCCAGACTTCTGCCTCCACTGAATCAATTGCTCC
This sequence comes from Sambucus nigra, assembly GCA_949130495.1. Lineage (NCBI taxonomy): Eukaryota > Viridiplantae > Streptophyta > Magnoliopsida > Dipsacales > Adoxaceae > Sambucus > Sambucus nigra. The sequence continues at coordinate 187,735,094 of OX422224.1, read as the reverse complement.
TTCAAACGATGGTGGGTTCATCTTAATAAATTTCTCATGTGAAGTACTCCTTTCTTCCCAGTGTATCACCTCCTCATCCCTAGCCAATGCATGTGCCTCCAATTGCCTGGCCTGTTGTTTTTCCATCTGAGCCGTAAATCTAGCTTGCTGCTCTACCAGTAGAGTCATAGCACATGCCATTTTTTTCATATCTGTCAGTTATTCTGGTTCGGGTTCCACATTTATCTGAATAGGTTTCTCAACCTCCGCTTCAGCTAGAATATTTGAAGCCTCATCTTCGGTTCTCAGATTTACATTCCCTCATTCCATTATCTTATATCTGAAATGAATCAAAGATATAACAATATGCAGATATACATATTGTTCCTAACATAATCGTTAGTATCAAATAAAATATCTTTCCAACATTCACTACCAAATCTAGACTCTTCTCACTCCAAAACCTCTAAAACCTAGGCTCTGATATAAAAAGCTGACACACCCCAACCCAGTTACTTATAATTATGTTTGAAATTCAAAGTGAGTCAAACAATAATTCATTTAACCAAACCATAAAAACTGATTTTAATTTCAGAGTCATCGGCGTAATTCCATATAATTAAAAACTTTTCATAACAGTACACTAGTCTTACTTATACAAACTTTCTTGAAGGATAATTTAACTTAATTGCATCATTTACATTAAAAATAAATCTTTGTTTCTCCCGTTCCTTGCTAACCCAACCCGACTTCCTAGATTTGGGAGTGACATCGCGTTACCTGAAAAAATGTGAACATAGGAACTGTGAGCAAAATAGCCCAGTGAATTCATCATTACTATACTACTGTAAGAATTTAAATGAAATAAATCATGTCCATATAATTATGTAATAACTTATCCGGCTCATTCATAATGAATGACCAACTTTTCTGAATAATGATTCACATATCCTGTCTAAATAGACAATTCTCTCCCATTCATGGCCGAGGAGTAACCCCTTATCATTAATAGACAAATCTCTCCCATTCTGGGTCGAGGAGTAACCTCCCATTTCGGTAAACTGAAATGAATAATTTTATATTCATAAAATTATGATCAAATTCGTAACAGTATACAAATACATCATTCCAGTGAGTACACTCGCCTTGGGTTGTCAACTATGTATTTATGTTTCCTTCGTGCGGAGCTGAACTGGGTTGATTAGACCATACACATGTCCATCCAACTAAATCAGTACTGAATCTCAATCATAAGTATTATTCTAACATAATTATGTAACTTTCCATGACTATACAACCACAATATAATTCCACTTCAGTCACATTCCATGAAACACGAGTAAAGACAAAACAATGGTACACATGTTGATAAAGTTATGAACATTGAACTATAGGAAATACCTCACAAGGAATTTATAACCAATGCCAAGTAAACATTAAATTATAATTCTCAATGTATATACTCATGAAACATGTACTCAAAATACTCTTTGAAAAGAGGAGATAACAATATTCTTTCATGGGGTATCTAGTACGGCCTCAAATTACAATCCTACATACTTAACCATCCTATATAAATAAATTTCACAACTAAAGGTATCCAAGATTGTCAATATGAAATCCTATCTGAATATACTTTCCATTACAAGTGACGGTGTAATTTTTCAAGCTTTTTAGAGAAAGTTATGACCATTTCTTTACCACGTAAGAAATCTGCCATACAAGTTCCTCTATTGGTCCTTCAACTTCCAAGAATTTTCATAATTTTTATACACCATAAATTTCTTTTATTTTCAACCCCTTGTCAGTAATAATAACTAATATTGAAGAATTAAAGTTTTAGAATTTTTGGACTTCATTTGCTATCTCAAAAGATTGACCAAACTCGGGGCATACCGAAATGAAATATACAAACAGCAACTATATACCAACTTGCAATAATCACCAAGGCCTAACCAAAAGGAGTTAAATTACAATTGTCGGATATAATATGAATATATGAGTCTAATTTCATATTCAATTGGAATTTATCAATTCCAGTAATCACATAAAGATATATGTAGATTTGAATACAAAGGGTTTCAATACAAAGCAATATGACATATAAACACCACTTATCTCACATATGAACCAATACATGTTATCACAAAGGATGACAGGGTATTACTAAATAATTCACGATTTACATACTTTTAAATAAGTATAATACAATATTAAAACAATATTAACACATAATTTTACCGTGGAAACACCTTAAGGAGTTTGTTGGAATTTTTCCTAGCTTTTAATGCAACCCTTTCTTCCTTAACTTCTGCTTTCTCTTTCCTCAAGCATAAAAAGACCTCAAACTGAAACTAGGGTTTAATTTTCTTAAGATATAAGTTATGGTGAGAGTTTTAAGTCGTCCAATTCTTACTCCCATTCCACCCAATCAAATCAAACCATTTGGTTTACTACTTAAAGGAAATGGACAGATTTGCCCCTTGTTCGTAAATTCGGTATAACTCCTTACTCGGGGATCCGTTTGATGGACCATTTATTGTGTTCAAACCCTAACTCACATGTATACAACTATCTAGTTTTTACCTCAAGTAAATTGTAATGTCATAAGCGTCAAAACTAGTCTCTAACAGGAACATTTCTACCGAAAATAACAATTATTTTGTGTTTGTAAATAATTCGACATTTCATGATTTATGAAAGTAGGATTAGACTAAACATAATCACTTAACATTAGATATACTAATAACACATTCTTCATATCATATAATATAAGCATGATTTAATTATAATTTATCATAATTATATCCAGGTTGTCACAACTTCACCCCCCTAGAAAATTTCGTCCCCGAAATTTAATATAAAGGTCACTTACCAAACAAATGGGGATACTATTTCTTCATGCTATCCTCCATTTACCAAGTTTCTTCTTTAACTCCATTGCTCATCCACATAACTTTAACTAAGGAAATAACTTTATTTCTCAATACTTGCTCCTTACGATCAATAATATCCATTGGTTCCTCGATGTACGACAGGTCTTCCTTCAGTTCAATTGGTTGAGTTGTCAACTGATGAGATGGATCCGCAAAATACTTATGAAGCATCGATACGTGAAATACATCATGTAAACAGGATAAATATGGAGGTAAATCTAATCTATATGCCAGGGGCCCAATTCTTTCCAACACCTTATACGGACCAATGTATCTTGGACTTAGTTTTCCCTTTTTCTCAAACCTCACGATGCCTTTCCATGGGGAAATACGTAGGAAAGCAAAATCCCCCTTTTGAAATTCCAATGGATGCTTCCTCTTATTTGCATAATTTTTCTGCCTACTTTGCACTATCTTTATCCGTTCCCGAACCATTTTGAACTTTTTCAGTTGTCATATCTATCAATTTCGGACCCAAAATTTTCCTTTCACCCACTTCATCCGAACACAAAGGCGTTCTACATCTCCTCCCATATAAAGCTTCATAAGGTGCCATACCAATAGTCGACTGATAACTATTATTATATAAAAATTCCATCAATGGCAAATGATCATCCCAACTACCTTTGAAGTCAAATACACAAGCTCGTAACATGTGTTATAATATTTGAATTGTCCTTTCTGATTGCCCATCAGTTTGTGGATGAAACACAGTGCTGAACTTTAAACTTGTGCCAATGGCATTCTGTAAATGAGGCCAAAACTTATAAGTGAATGTTGGATCTCTATCTGATACAATTGACACTGGTGCCCCATGTAAACGGATAATCTCATCAACGTACATACATGCATACTTGTCAACAGTGTAGGTGGTCTTAACTGGAAGAAAATGAGCTGACTTCGTCAATCGGTCTACAATCACCCAAACAGAATCATGCCCCTTTGGTGATTGGGGTAATCCTGTAAGAAAGTCCATCGTTATATGCTCCCACTTCCATTCCAAAATAGGTATCGACTGTAATAATCCTGTCGGCTTCTGATGCTCCGCCTTTACTTGCTGGCATACTAAATATTTAGCTACGAACTCTGCAATCTCATGTTTAATATTGTTCCACCAGTAATACTCTTTCAAATATCTGTACATTTTGGTACCTCCCGGATGCATAGAGTAAATAGAATTATGTGCCTCTTCTAATATATCTTTCTTTAAGGGTGGATCATTCGGTACACAAATCCTATTTTTATAACACAATGATTCATCATTCTTAATTTTAAAGTCACTCTCTTTACCATCCATGACATCTTATTTCTTATTCTCATGGAATGGATCACTGGTCTGCAGATTTTGTATGCATTCGGCTAATAAAGGTCTCACTGTGACATGTGCTAATAATCCTCTGCTTTTTGAAAACTTCAATTCAATCCCCATCGATGCCAAGTCAGGAATATTTCCAACATGGGCACACCGTATGCAACCAAGAATCCTTGATGATTTTTGACTCAAGGCATCTGCTACTACATTGGCCTTCCCAAGATGATGATGAATGGTATAGTCATAGTCTTTAATCAGCTCTATCCAATGCCTCTGTCACAAATTCAGTTCTTTTTGTGTAAACATGTATTTCAAACTTTGATGATCCGTAAATATCTCACAAATTTCTCCATACGAGTAATGTCACCACAACTTTAAAGAAAAAACAATGGCTGCTAGCTCCAAATCATGTGTAGGGTAATTTCGTTCATGCGTCTTTAATTATCTGGAAGCATATGCTATTACCTTCCCATTCTACATAAGAACACATCCTAACCCCTGAAATGAAGCGTCTGTATAGATCACAAAAGACTCATTCCCACATGGAATAGTAAGTACAGGGGCTGAAACCAACCGATTCTTTAATTCTTTAAAACTCCTCTCACATTCTTCATCCCGTACAAACTTCACTTCTTTACGAGTAAACTTTATCAATGGTAATGCTATTGCTGAAAATCCCTTAATGAAGCTACGATAGTAACCTACCAATCCTAGGAAACTCCTAATTTCTGTCACATTCTTAGGACTTTCCCATTCAACGATTGCTTCCACCTTCTTTGGATCAACATATATCCCATTTCCCGAGACAACATGCCCTAAAACACAATTTCATTCAACCAAAACTCACACTTGCTAAATTTAGCAAATAATTTCTTCTCTCTCAAAATCTACAATACAAGTCTCAAATGTTTCTCATGTTCTTCCATGCTACATGAGTAAATCAACACATCATCTATGAATACAATCACAAATGAATCAATGAAAGGGTGGAATACCCGGTTCATCAAATCCATAAAAAATGCTAGAGAATTAGTTAATCCATATGGCATCACTAAAACTCACAGTACCCATATCATGCCCAAAAAGCTATTTTGGAAATATCACTATCCTTTACTTTCAATTGGTGGTAACCCGATCTCAAATCAATTTTTTAAAATACTGTGGCCCCCTGTAATTAGTCAAACAAATCATTGATATGAGGTAGAGGGTACTTTTTCTAATGGTCACCTTATTCAATTGTTTATAATCAATACATAATCGCATTGCCCCATCTTTCTTTTTCACAAATAACACTGGGGCTCCCCTTGGCGAAACACCAGACCGAATGAAACCTCTACTTATCAGATCTTGTAATTGCACTTTCAATTCTTTCAACTCTGTTGGTTCCATTTTATAAGGAGCAAGGAAATTAATTCAATGGAAAACCCTACTTCCCTATCGGGTGGAAATCCTGGCAATTCCTCTAGGAAGACATCAGAAAATTCTCTAACTACTGGTATATCTTCAACTTTAAGTTCTTCGTTACTAACATCAACAACATAAGCTAAATACCCCGTACAACCTTTAATCAATAACTTTCTACTCTTAATCACTGAGATAAGACAATTAGGGACAACATTCCTTTCTCCTATAAACTAGAACTCAGGTTCACCAGGAAGATGAAACGTAACTTCTTTTCGAAAACAATCAATGGAAGCATGATACGAAGATAACCAATCCATCCCCAATATAATATCAAAATCCCGAATGGCTAAAGGTGTCAAGTCAACATAGAAATCTCGTTCACCCATTAATAAGACACAATCTTTATAAACATGCTCCACCAGAATTACACTTTCCATTGGGGTAGAAATATATAAGGCACAATTCAGAAATGAACATGGTCTACCAAAATATGAAACAATATGTAATGCCAAAAATGAATGTGTAGATCCAGGATCAATGAGTGCATATAAATCTTTGTTTGCAATAGAAAGTTTACCTGTAACCACTTCAGGTGTATAATGGGCATCTTGTAATGTCATCGCAAACACTCTTCCTCCTGCCTTCGATCCACTTGCTTATCCTGTATCCCTTCCCCTGGTTGCATTCCCTGGAGATGATCCTTTATGAGGCCCCACACTACTATCTGAAATTGCTATAGATAGCATAGGACAATTCTTTCTCAGATGGCCCTTTTGATGACAGTTAAAACATTCTATGTTCTGTAACTTTGGGAAATTTCTTTTTATATGGCCCGATGTACCATAAAAGAAACAAACATTCGAATCTCCTTGCGCTGGAGCTCCTGAACCTCTTCCACTACTAGCCTCACCCCTCTGCGAACCACCTCCCATACCTCTACCATGCTGATATTTCTGCCCTCCAAGTCTCGAATATTCCGTATAACTAACTTTTTGATAACTTGGATTGAATCTTCTTTTCTTTACACCTCATTATCGATTCCCTCTTGCTTCATTCATGTCATTTTCTACCAATAGGGCTTTGTTCACCAAGGATGAATAATTAACAGTCTCTAAAGCCGATAGCCTTGATTTAATAACTAACTTTATTCCATCGAGAAATCGGCTGCACATATCTTCCTCATTCCGTATAAACCTCGAAGCAAAACGAGATAAGGCTGTAAGTTTAACTTCTAATTCTCTAACTGTCATACTCCCCTGATTCAACATGAAATATTCCTTCTCTTTTTGTTTTCGATACATTGGGGGAAATTATTTGTCATAATAGGATTTAACAAAAGGATCCCATGAGATCACATTCCCGCCTCCTGGAGTAATCAATAAATGTTTTGTGGCATCCCACTAGTACTTAGCTTCTCCTTTCAGCATATACGCCGCCAAGGTCACCTATTGATTTTCAGGCATCCTCATTACCTCAAAAATATGTTCAATCTATTTAACCCAGACTTCTGCCTCTGCTGGATCAATTTCTGCTTCAAACGATGGTGGGTTCATCTTAATAAAGTTCTCATGTGAAGTACTCCTTTCTTCCCGGTGTATCACCTCCTCAGCCCTCGCCAATGCATGTGCCTCCAATTGCCTGGCCTATTGTTCTTCCATTTGAACCATAAATCTAGCTTGTTGCTCTGCCATTAGAGTCATAGCACGTGCCATTTTTTGCATATCTGTCAGTTGTTATGGCTCGGCTTCCACATTTATCTTAATAGGTTGCTCAACATCTGCTTCTGCTGGAATATTTGAAGCCTCATCTTGGATTCTCACATTTACATTCCCTCATTCCATTCTCTTATATCGGAAATGAATCAAAGATATAACAACATGCAGATATACATATCTTTCCTAACATAATCGTTAGTATCAAATAAAATATCTTTCTAACATTCACTGCCAAATCTAGACTCTTCTCACTCCAAAACCTCTAAAACCTAGGCTCTGATACCAAAAGCTGACACACCCCATCCCAGTTATAATAAAGTTTGAAAGTCAAAGTGAGTCAAACCATAATTCATTTAACCAAACCATAAAAACTGATTTTAATATCAGAGTCATCAATGCAATTCCATATAACTAAAAACTTTTCACAACAGTACACTAGTCTTACTTATACAAACTTTCTTGAAGGATAATTTAACTTAATTACATCATTTACATTAAAACAAAATCTTTGTTTCTCTCGTTCCTTTCTAACCTAACCCGACTTCCTAGATTTGGCAGTGACATCGCGTTACCTGAAAAAATGTGAACATAGGAACCGTGAGCAAAATAGCCCAGTGAATGCATCACTACTATACTACTGTATGAATTTAAAAGAAATAAATCATGTCCATATAATTATGTATTAACTTACCCGGCTCATTCGTAATGAATGACCAACTTTTCTGAATCATGATTCACATATCCTGTCTAAATAGACAATTCCCCCCCATTCCTGGTCGAGGAGTAAACCCTTGTCATTAATAGACAAATCTCTCCCATTCCGGGTCGAGGAGTAACCTCCCATTTTGGTAAACCGAAATGAATAATTTTATACTCATAAAATTATTCATTTCATAACAGTATACAAATACATCATTCCAGTGAGTACACTCACCTTGGGTTGTCAACTATGTATTTATGTTTCCTTTGTGTGGAGCTGAACTGGGTTGATTAGACCTTACACTTGTCCATCCAACTAAATCAGTAATGAATCTCAATCATAATAATTATTCTAACATAATTATTTAACTTTCCATGACTATACAACCACAATATAATTCCACTTCAGTCACATTCCATGAAACACGAGTAAAGACAAAACAATGGTACACATGTTGATAAAGTTATGAACATTGAACTATAGGAAATACCTCACAAGGAATTTATAACCAATGCCAAGTAAACATTAAATTATAATTCTCAATGTATATACTCATGAAACATGTACTCAAAATACTCTTTGAAAAGAGGAGATAACAATATTCTTTCATGGGGTATCTAGTACGGCCTCAAATTACAATCCTACATACTTAACCATCCTATATAAATAAATTTCACAACTAAAGGTATCCAAGATTGTCAATATGAAATCCTATCTGAATATAATTTCCATTACAAGTGACGGTGTAATTTTTCAAGCTTTTTAGAGCAAGTTATGACCATTTTTTTACCATGTAAGATATCTGCCCTACAAGTGCCACTACTGTTCCTTCAACTTCCAAGAATTTTCATAATTTTTATACATCATAAATTTCCTTGATTTTTAACCCCTTTTAAGTAAACATAACTAATAATAAATAATTAAAGTTGCAGAATTTTTGGACTTCATTTTTTATCTCAAAAGATTGACCAAACTCGGGGCATACCGAAATGAAATATACAAACAGCAACTATATACCAACTTGCAATCATCACCAAGGCCTAAACAAAAGGATTTAAATTCTAATTTTAGGATATTATATGAATATATGAGTATAATTTCATATCCAATTGGAATTTATCAATTCCAATAATCACACAAAGATATATGCAGATTTGAATACAAGGAGTTTCAATACAATGCAATATGACATATAAACACCACTTATCTCACATACGAACCAATACATGTTATCACAAAGGATGATGGGGTTTTAATAAATAATTCACCATTTATATACTTTTAAATAAGTATAATACAAGATTAAAACAATATTAACATATAATTTTACCTTTGAAACACCTTAAGGATTTTGTTGGAATTTTCCTAGGTTTTAATGCAACCCTTTCTTCCATAACTTCTACTTTCTCTTTCCTCAAGCATAAAAACACCTCAAACTGAAACTAGGGTTTAATTTGATGAAGATATAAGTTATGGGGAGAGTTTTATGTCGGACAAGTCTGCCTCCCATGCCACCCAATCAAATTAAACCATTTGGTTTACTACTTAAATGAAATGGACAGATTTGCCCCTTGTTCGTAAATTCGGTTTAACTCCTTACTCAGGGATCCGTTTGATGGACCTTTTGTTGTGTTAAAACCCTAACTCACATGTATAGAACTATATAGTTTTTACCTCAACTCAATTGTAATGTGATAAGGGTCAAAACTAGTCTCTAACAGGAACATTTCTACCGAAAATAACAATTATTTTGTGTTTGTAAATAATTCAACATTTCATGATTTATGAAAGTAGGATTAGACTAAACATAATCACTTAACATTAGATATACTAATAGAACATTCTTCATATCATATAAGATAAGAATGATTTAATTATAATTTATCATAATTATATCCAGGTTGTCACAATTATGGCTGATTATAAGGTAAGGAAGATGAAAAAGGGAGGCCAAAAATGAAATCCAAATAGGGAAAAATGTGAGGATTGAGAAGCATCAGTGTAAATTGTTTTAGATCTTCTTTTTGAGTACATTCGGATGTGACTTGAGAAAAACTCAAAACACATATCTGAGTCAGTTTTTCATGTAAAATTCAAATAGAAAGTCAGATTGGAGATTCAGATAATGTTTGGATCTGATTTTTCTATGATTTTAAAACATGCCTACAATTGTGGATTTTGACTCGCTTGAGGTAGTTTCATTCTTCCATTGTTAATTTAGTGTGATATACATATTCAACCTTGATGGTATAGTTATATTCATGCTATGTATTGCATTTGTATGTATTATTTTCTCGTATACTCTATTCGTTATTGCACCCATTTTGTATGTTTTATTTTTATGTCGTGTAGTTTGGGTAAGGATACTAGTTAATTTTATGAGCATGTTCGGTGATAGAAATTGGATAGAATAAATGTACACTTGATTTATGGGAATTGAACTTAAAATTTATTTGAATTGAGAGAATGATATCATTATGATTATTATTGGTGAATGCATAGTCATTCCTTTGTCAAACAACCTGCTACACGGGGTGTGCTGTCGAGTAGGATTTTGTTTATTATCCCAAGACTAGGTCGTGGATCCCGGTTGGAGAGTATGTCAAGTTTTATTATGGTGGTGATGCCAATATTTTATAGAGGTGATGCCAATTTATGATTGTAAGGATGTCATTTTATTGTCCTGTTTACATTATTGTATGTCGTATACCACTACAACTGTCGAAGACTTATTCAAGTTCAATCTTGTGTTAAGATGGATCCGAATATCAACATTCTTCAACAAAGACGCCTCCACGAGGTTAATTTTGGTAAGGTTGTGTTTAAGTACCGTAATGGTTCATTATAAGTGTTGGGATATTTTTTCTAAAATATTTTCTAAGTGTTGAGGTAGAGTTTTTGTCAAATAATTTTTTTCTAAGTGTTGAGGTGGAGTTTTTAACGAAATATTTTTTTATCATTTTTATAAGGTCGTTAGAGCGACACCTGTATGTCTTTCAAGAGACATTGCCTTGTCGCGCGAAGCTATCATTCAAGAGACATTCAGTTTCATTCGAGCGACTTTGCCACGTCGTTCGAGCGACGCGCCAACTCAATTTTTCAATATAAAGCGTGTCACTCTACTTTTGTTAATAATACCTAACATTTTTCATTGAACACAAAGTTCAAACCAGCAGAATACTTTGTCTTCTTCATTTAATGGTGTAATCTTTTTTATTTTCAATTCACAATACATCCCAATCTTTTAGTGAATAATTTTGGAACCCAAGATTCCACTTTGGTGAAGTTATTACTTTGTGGAGTGTTATCTCTATGACTGACTATGACTGAGTGTCGATTGGGAGTGCTCGTGGGTGTTCCTGCTTGAATTGGACTGCGTGTTCTTATGGGATGCTATGGTTGTTCCATTATTGACTCAAGGTTGCATGTATATGTGAGTATCTGCGCGATATTCATTGCGGATTTCATTGTGTATGTAAGTTGCGATTTACTATTCATAGTGAAATAAATGGTTTTACCCGATAGGTTTTTTTTATTCTGAAATCTGTGTGTTAGCAATTGTATTTGTGTTGGTTTGATTTCACCCGTGTAGATGCATGTTTTATGGCTCAATTAATTCAGTTGAAAAATTGGCTCTAATTAAATAAGTCTAAATTGGAAACTTGTGCATTTGATTAAATCAATATCACACATACATTTTGAAATTGTTATTAGAGCATGTTTCTCTAATTTATCGAGTGATCCTTTTTTTTCGCAAAATTTGTGTAATATTGATTTTTTGAAAAATCTGTTTTAAGAAAAATTGCAATTTCTCGATGGAGCACTTATGTAATTGGATGCCCCCCTTTGATGACACGAGTCATAATTGTGATGATTTAAATAGTTTGAATTTAATGTTTGCTAAAAAAATTAAAGTTTTGAAAAAAGAAAATAGTTGTTTTAAATCCGTTATGGATCTTCTGAAAACAGTTCAGAATCAAAGAGAATTTTATCGTGAGAATTTTTTTTCTTTGGACCATGATTTTAATTCTTTAAAATTGTCCAAAAGGGAAAGTGATGATAGAGCCCTATTGTTAGAAAAAGAATTGGAGGACCTTAAAAATTCTAGTGTTTGTGTTTATGCCAAAGAGGATAAAAATATTTTAATCGCTAAGTTTGTGTCACGTGAGGAGACTCTTAGGAATAAGTGTGAGTAATTTTAGCGAGAATGTGATGACCTTCTAGGAGTAATTGAAAATTTAGAGAAGGAGTTCCTAAAATTTAAAGATTCTAAGTCTTTGCTTGAGTGAAAAATGTTGGAGTTGAAAAATAATTTAAATAACTCAAGTAGTTTGTGTAGTGATGGCTCGTCATCTTCTAATGCTTCTGTCGTCAAAGTAGAGACCGTTATTTGTTTTAGAGGGTCAACAAATCCCAAGGATGTTAGAAAAGGTCAACCCATAGGTGTCGTTCCACCCATTTACCCATGTTCACATTGTGGTAGTAAAGGTCACCTTTGGCATTTTTATTTTGATCTTAGAAGAAGTCTTAGGAAGTTGAAGTCTAGAGTTCCATTGGTTCTCAAAACCACCCCTATTCGACGCTTCACGTCTATTTGGGTTAGGAAATGAGTTTTAAAGGAGCTAGATGGTAAACTAGTTTATTCTCACATGCTTGCACATGATGCGTCACTTGCTATTTCTTATGGATAGTTGCTTCCATGATTTGTTTGTCATACACTAGTTGTGCTTCATGATATATGTTTGCTAGTCTGATGAAACATGCACTTTTTGTATTAGATTTTTGTTTTTGATAAAACTTTTGAAAAATACAAAAAGATTTCATAATAATTTTTGGAAAAAGACAAAATGATTTTTTTATTTTTCTTTTGACCATTTATGAATCAACATTTAGGATGATCAAGTCAAAATTTCATTCCATATACATGTGACTATTTGATAGTTTTTTTATATGCGTCATCATCTCATTTAAGTTCTTTACAATGTTTGGGGTCATTGAGATGTGATTAGTTGTTACTACCTACATGTTTGCCTCACGATTTACTTTATTGCACACTTGCACGGATTTGTTTGACTATCGGTCTTGTCTATCACATGTTGGTCGATGTGTTTTCATCCCATTTCTGTCTTTAAAACGAACTAAATGCGCTAAAACTGGACAATTAAAGTAGTGCATGTAAAAAATGTTGTCGTGAGTTTGTGTGATTTATTGGAAAAATGGGTGTAGACACCCCATTCTAATACCCCATAGTCTCTCCTTAGGTCCCTAACACCTCCCTTCATCATTGCAAGCCCAAGTCATACCCCGGGTACTGATCTAGAGGTCATCGGACACTCCCAGGCTTCGTTTGACCAAAATGTCAAACTCTTTATCTCGACTAAGACTGAATGAATCTTCGAAGGGCACTGAATCCCCTTTCCAACGATCCATCCCATGCACGATTCTGACTTACCATGAGGACGAACGACCCCTTTTCCCCCGAAACCCAATTAGGAGGCCACTGGGCGATCCCGAGCTCCGTTTGACCACAGTAAACTCTTCATCTCGACCGAGACTGAATGAATATTCAAAGGTCGCTAAAATGCCTTTCCAACGGTCCACCCCGTGTGTGATTCTGACTTACGGTACGGATAAACGATCCGTTTTACTCTGAAGGGTCATTGAATCCTTCCAGGTCCTGATTGACCTAATTCAACTCCCCAAACTGGGTCAAACTCTTTGAAATGCTGAAGTTTTATGGTACGTCTCCTAACCTTTCCAACGGTCCTCCTCGTGCACGATTCTGACATACCATACAGATGAAGTTTCCTCGTCCAAAGGACCGATGAGCGCTTTCGAGCCACATTTAACCTAAAGTCACCTCCGGAACCTGGGAGTAGACCAAAGGACTTTCGAAGGTATCATAATTACCTTTCCAATGGTTCACCCCATGCACGATTCAGATCAAAGGTTTGTGCTTAGCGGCCAATTTTTCGAAGGAGCCTGAAAGAGACTGCGAAACGGCAAGTCCCAGACCCCACCTATCGGGAGTGTGCCTAAGCGCACTTGCCGATTGGCAGGACCAAGGCTATGACGATCGAGAATGAACTTGGACTATAAAAAGTAGGGCTTGACCTCATTGCAAAGGGATCCCAGATCTAAAATACATCACTCTCAGCGAATCCAGAAAATCTATCTCGAAGTCAGTGTGATTTCCACATCCAAATCCCTTTCCAACCTTCACTTTTCATCATCATTTTCATTAAACCTGGTGAATTAACTACCCTCCATCATAATCATCCAAGTGCAAGGTATGCTCTCCAACATTCAAAATCAAGCTCAAGATCTTCAAGAAGGTCTAATTTTCTCAATTCTCTCATTAAATCCTCATAAATTCTCATTAAATTGTTTTATTACTTAGCATTTTTTTCTCGCATCTCACATATCCTAATATACTTTTTATTTAGTATTATTGCACATCTCTTATTTTCATATAAATAAAAATTCAAAAAAATAAGAAAAAGAGGATTTTCTCATAAATTCCAAACGGGAATGCTCCTAGCCAAGTTCGACATCGTGTATGTCACGTAAAAAGCCATGAAGGAAGATCCATCTCTGACTACCTTGCTGATTACCCCATAGATGAAGCTGATGTCTGGATCTTCGAATTCCCAGATGAAAATATCCTTTGCACTCCTCCGGATAATATCCGGTGGAAAATGTTCTTTGACGGTGCTGCCAACAAAAAGAGATATGGCATTGGGATACTTTTGATTTCCCCGGATGACTCCCATACTCCCATCGCCATCAAGTTGGATTTCCCTTGCACCAAAAACATGACTGAATACGAGGCATGCACGGTAGGCCTAAAAGTTGATTTTAAGAAAGGAATTCAAAACCTAGATGTCTACGGGGATTTTTCCCTTATCATCGGTCAAGTGCTCAAGAAGTAGAAAGTCAAGGATGAGAAGCTCCAACCCTTCCATGCCTAA
Source organism: Sambucus nigra (assembly GCA_949130495.1). Taxonomy (NCBI): domain Eukaryota; kingdom Viridiplantae; phylum Streptophyta; class Magnoliopsida; order Dipsacales; family Adoxaceae; genus Sambucus; species Sambucus nigra. Next base: position 187,720,077 of record OX422224.1, on the reverse strand, counting down.
TTAGAAGAACTAGACTCATAATTCCAAGACATCACCTTCCATTACCTACCTCGAGCAAAGAATAACCTAGCCGATTCCCTTGCTACCTTGTCCTCCATGATCGACATGACCGAAGGAATAACAATGGACCCCTTCCTGATCCAAAAGTAAGACAAACCAACCCACTGCTACCACATTGAGCTCGTTATCGCAGAAGATGTTGAGCTAGTCAATTGCTGGTACTATGATATCTGGCACCTCCTCAAACATGGTAGGTATCCTGAGGGTTCCAATAAGAAATATCGAGAAAACCTCTGAGGACTGGAAGCCCAGTACATCATCTGTCATAAAGAACTATTCTAGAGAAACTTTGATGGAATCCATCTACACTGCATCGCAGTTGAAGAGGTAATATAGAAAATCCTCAGAAAGAAATGCGGACCCCACATGAACGGTCACATGCTTGCCAAAACGATCATCCGAATAGGCTACTAATGGACCATCATGACTCAGGATTGCACCGCCTATGTTCAGAGATGCCTTAAATGCCAACAGTTCTCTAACCTTCAGCATCTGCCACCGCATGAATTATATAACATGACTTCTCCCTGGCCATTCTCCACCTGGGGTATCGACATGATAGGTAAAGTTACACCTAAGGCCTCTAATGGTCATGAGTTCATCCTGGTTTCCATTGATTACTTCACTAAATGGATCTTAGATGAGTCATACGTAGTGTTGGATGCCAAGAAACTAGCCAAATTCATCAAGAAAAACATCATCTATCGATATAGGGTCTTGCACGAGATAGTATTAGATAATGGGTTGCATTTCTATGCAAAGGTCACAGAAGTGGTCAAGGAGTATGGGATCCAGAGACACAAATATTCTCCCTACCGACCTCAAACCAATGGTTCAGTCAAATCCGCCCACAAGAAACTCAAATCCATCATCAGTAATATGACCAAAAGCTATCGAGATTGGGCCGAACGAATCCCATATGCCCTTTGGGTCTACCGAACCTCAATTCGGACCTCTAGTAGGGATACCCCTTACTCCCTAGTCTAAGGCATGGAAGCAGTCCTACCCGTGGAGCTGGACATACCCTCGTTACACATCATGCTTGAAAGCAAGGTCAGTGAGGAGGACTGACATCAAAGCCGCCTCGACGAGCTGCCACTCTTGGATGAAAAGAGACTAAAGGTGTTGTATCACATACAAGGGTACCATCGACGAATAACGCATTCATTTAATAAGAGAGTCAATGCCCGCGGTGTCTGAGAGGGGGATTTATCCCTCAAAGAAATAATAAAACCCATCTGGGACCCCAGAGGGAAATTCAAGCCTAATTCGAGCGGCCCATACATTGTCAAGAAGATCTTGTCCGGCGGTGCCGCCATGCTCAGCGACTAAGATGGAGAAGAGATGGCTCATCCAGTCAACCTAGACCGTCTGAAGAAATTCTACCCCTAGTCCAAAATCTCGGCACGCTACGACTCTTCTCAACTCCCTTATATTATAAAAATAAACAAATAAAAAATAAAATCTCTTCATTTCCCTCTACCCAGAACTACGTGGGCCTGATCCTCTGCAAAAACCATTTTTCATGCAAATTAAAAAAAATTCAAAACCTTAGAGGTACGTAGGCGGCTCACACATGTTACCTGAGCACGGGCCTTTCTTTTTCACAAAAAAAAACTATTCTTTTCTTATCTCCGAGAATGACATTTCATTCTAACATATACTTGAACAAAAGGATTATGTATGCTTTAGCGATTAGAATAGATAATTCAAAAAATACAAAACTCATCAAAAAGGCACAGCTGGATGATAAAAAACTTGTTTATTTCACTAATAAGAAATTACGGTACAATTACATAAGAAAAGGAACTAATAATTCCCTCCCCTACCTTCAAAGCCAAAAAAACTTCCAAATTTATTCCTTATTACAAAATAAACTCTCCAAGAGTCCAATCCACATTTACCAGAGGTGCTCGCTTCATCATCGTCATCTACATCATGGGGTCCCCAAGCTTCCCCTACCTGAATGGAGTGTCGCAGATGCTCCATGTATCGATATGCTCGAACCAGCTTCGAAAAAACTACCACACCTCCCTCCATGGTATCACATAAGGCAAGACACCTCTGTCTAGTCTCCACTTCCAGCATCTTGCTGGACCAGTCTCCTCCATAACACCTTCATATAATCCCCAATGATGTGCCAAACTCTCCCTGGAGACTGAGAGGGACGGGTCGATGGACGCTGACTCTCCCACAAAGAGCCAAGTCGCATGCGCAGATGCTCAATTAAATATTCTACCGAAAAGAAGTCTAGTGTTCGAGGTGGCACGATCTGCTCCCAACCAAACTGGCGTAGAAGCTACCAAGGGAAATAGAAAGAGGCCTGTCTGAGACCAACCAGCCGAACATACGGGTATTCTCATAGCTCCAGAATAAGCAGCAGCAGTCCCCACCAAGGCACTGTCCAATACAAATTTAGAGCCCCATGCCCCATGAACTAGTTATCCCATCTCTCAATATGCAAGCTAACACTGATGAAATGATGAAAGAAGAAGTTGGGTAAAACCGACAAAGGATACTCGGGAGGAGTCACCAGACGAAATCTTTCAGGCAACCACATGAACAGCATCATAGGGCTACCCCTCAAAAATTCAGAAAGACCTTCTCGATAGGCATCCATGCTGTTTAAAGTCTCCGCCAGTATCACCGCTGCAGGATTATGACGGTATGACATCCATGAAGTAACAACTGCAAGTTGTGGGTCTATGAGCAGTTCCTCGATCGCCACTAATAATTTTGAAACCAAGCCTAGAACGAAAGCTCTGGTATATCCAACATCACCAACCTCCTGCAAATGTACAGACCACAACACCTCCGGAAAAGAGATCATACCTTCAGCCACAACTGATTTGGCTGTCGAGCGCAAAATACAAAGAAGCCCAACCAACAACTCCGGGGGAGAACGGGAAAACTCAAGAAAAGCTGCAGAAACGCAGAGATTTATCCCCAATATGGTAGAAAATTCCTCATAAGTTGGACATAATGGTTCCAACCCAAAGCGGAATACATGGTCTTCGGGGTACCAAAATTGTACCGCCGCCATCAGCATGTTCCACTCAATGGGCCGATTGCTCCACAAAGAGACTCGATGCATGTTAAAAGCATCATGGTCAATATTATAAGAGCACATTATTTCCAGGGCTTCGAGGTAGTTAGCAAACTCAATGCTACTAGGGAGAGACATCTTGAGAAATAGTAAGCAAGTGAGAATGTGGGAACGTAAAAGTGTGAAGGTGTGATGAAAATACTCCACCCTTACCCCTTGTTTATACTTAGAAACACTCAAAAAAACATAACCCCTGCAAAGATCGGAGGGAATCCTACCCCACAAAGTACAAAAGTCTAAAGGGGATGCCCATCAAAACTTTGAATTGATGGGATTGGACTTGATTGCCGATAGGTAGGACAAGGAGCTTGCCGATCGGCAACCCCCTATTTTGGGAAATTTTGCTTTTCCCACTTTTGTCAAAATTAGAAACTCATTTAAAATAAATTGATATTCTCAACAGAATTTAAAAAATACCTTGTATAATTTCTCACCTTAAAAATCCCAAAAATATCTCTTTTTATGGTCTCAGTAGCAAAGTAAAAAAGCGCATGTGCATGCATTCATTCATCATTAACATAAGATAATAAAAAAAAACCATTGCATTGCATATATATGTTTTTCTGTGTTACATCATTTTTTGCGGGAAAATAAAGAAAAGAAAAAAACAAATGGTACATAGCTCGAACCCACATCCTCTCTCTCTCTTTCCCTCTAACCTAAACTTCACCCTTGCGATGCACTCTCTTTCCCCTGCGACGAGATGACGCACCACCACTACCCGAGCCAGACTCCTCCTTGGATGAAGCAGACGACACCAAGCAAGAAGGAATCAGGACTGCATCCTGAATATGGGAAGTCACTGAAGATATCCAGTCTCTGATATCCGTCAGTCAAGTGGTCGACACCCGAATTTACTACAAGAAAGGACGGAATCAGTATTAAAGCATAAAAGAAATTAAAAAGAAAGGAAAGAGAGGAACATAAAGGCATACCGTAGGAGGAAGGACCTCCTCTATCAATCCCAACTCCTCCCGATCCATCACATAAGGATGGTGCAACATAGGCACCATCCCTCCATCAGCCCGTCGGAAGTTGTATGAAGGAGTATGCAACCGCACAAAGGGAACCTCCAAAGTCGCCGCCACCACAAACGTTGACGGACCACCACCACTGTGAGAGGACCCCACTGGTCGACTCGTACCCACATGAGGGAAAGGCAAGGCATCATATATGTTGGGCGCCATCAGCCAACTCGTCATACAGTCCATGTAATCATATGGCGCAGCTATATCGGTGTACAACAGGTAGGACTCACTGATCATCGTCGTGATACTCGCATCCTTTAGGAGCAGTCGCCCCTGCCTCATATACATAGGAGGCCACGCAGGTGGCACCAGCTCCTCCTCCTCATCGATCTGTCGAACCACCCTCTCCCTAAGATACCAAGAGTGGCCAAAATCATGTGCCAATAAGCGCCGCAAAAGTGCGCTCACCCCAGTCAACCCCGTATCCTGAATAGAAATCCCCCAAGGGTAAAAAGTAACTTGAAAAATCCCTAGCAGACAGAAGCCAATATGGAATCAGAGCACACAAAAGTTTTGGACTAAAGAAGGAAAAGTCTTACCCTGCCACTAGTCACGTCATTCAAGACATGACGTATCGCCTACAGAGAAAGAGATCCCCTCGACTGCCAATTGTCCTTGTGCCATCGATACAACCGGCATAAGTCCCTAACAATATCATCCTTCAGAGAGATCATTTGGGTATTACACCCAATCACCTCATAGAACCACGTCTCCTAAGGTCACGAACTTGCAATAAAAAATGAGACGCATAAGGAACGTGTGAATGCATGAAAGGTAAATGCACAAATTAAATAATACCTCAAGGAGATACATGGATCTAGTAAAAGTCTATCGGCAGCACCGACTGAATGCATCCAGAGAAAAATAGAGGTTCGCCAATGTCAGGCTTCCCTAATCACAGAAAGGGATGTTAAAAACAAAATCAAGTACGACAAGAACCATAAGTGGACGATGTCGCCGCTCGATGCCACCATAAAACCCCCCAACACTAACAAGATAAATAACCGGGCCATGTGCCTCACCTGCAGCCCGTCTTCCACATCAACCACCCTACCCAACAAAACATCCTTCAACAGGGATAGCCAAATGGAATCCCCAGATAATATCCTCCCCATCTATCGATCAGCACTGAACCCTTACCTTCCCAAGGCAGTCCAAAAGACCGTGCCACTGCCGAATGGTACCCTCCACACCATTTCGACCTCCCCCCCTTAAAATTTTGTACAAAAATTCCCCAAAAATATCATAGAATCCTGAAAAATCCTCAGAAAAATCCTAAAAACCCCAGGAAAGATTTAGAACATCTTCACCAAGGAAATTTCACACTCCCTCAAGTGAAACCCCTATTTCCTCAGCGAAACTCTCAAAATCCAAGAGAATCTTCTCCTTGGATCGCCTCCTATACCCTAAAGGTCTCAAACCTCCCCAAGTAATACATCCAAACCCTGGACCGCGTAAGCACTTCCCCAGCATCAGATTGGTTGTTCCCCATATACAGTCTCCAAAAAACACAAGGATTTCCCCAGTAATCAGCTTCCCATCTCAAATCAAAATCATGAGGTATTTTCCCCGACGGAATTCCAGAGAATCATTCTACCCATCAATGTCTCCAAAGGACGCTCTAAATTTTCCCAACTCATTCTCTATTCCCCAGCGGAACCCAAAATCCAATCTTTATCCCCAGCAAAATCCCAGATTTTCTCGAAGGAAATGTACACCTCTCTTAAGTCAATATTAACCTCGGTCCTCGGTCGTCACCTCTCTTAGGTTAGAATTGACCTCGATCTTGGATCGTCACCTTAGTTAGGTCAGAATTGACCTCGGTCCTCGATCGTCACCTCTCTTAGGTCAGAATTGACCTCAATCTTGGATCGTCACCATAAGCACGCAGAATTGGCTTCGACCTACATAATTGGTCACCTCAACCTAAGCCCGCAGAATTGGCTTCGACTGCAGAATTGGTCATCTCACCTAAAGCCCACAGAATTGGCTTCAACCCACGAAATTGGCCATCTAACCTTAAGCCCATAGAATTCGCTTTGACCCACATAATTGGTCATCTCACCTTAGACCTGCATAATTGGTTCGACCTCTGAACTGGTCATCTTACCTAAAGCCCGTAGAATTAGCTTCGACCCGCAAAATTGGTCATCTCACCATAAGCCCACAAAATTAGCTTCGACCCGCAAAATTGGTCACCCCCATTGATTTGGTCATCACTTTCTTTAAGACCATACTCAGCATGTTCCTTCAAGCCTACAGAATTGGCTTTAACCCATAGAATAATTGTCTTTAGCCAACATAATCGATCATAATCATCCTTAGGTCCTTGAAATCGACCTCGACCCTCAGTCATCCTCTTTTATAGGCATCATGTGGTGTCTATTCGACAACTATCATTTGTTCCAAACTCACCCATCGAGGGTCTCGATAGACACCCCGTTCTAATACCCCCTAACCTCTCTTTAGGTCCCTAGAACCTCCCTTCATCATTACAAACCCAAGTCATACCCCGGGTACTGACCTAGAGGTCATCGAACAATCCTAAGCTCTGTTTGACCAAAAAGTCACACTCTTCAGCTCGATCAAGACTAAATGAATCTTCAAAGGGCATTGAATCCACTTTCCAATGGTCCATCTCGTGCGAGATTCTGACTTACCTTGCGAACGAACGATCCGTTTTCCCCCGAAACCTAATCAGGAGGCCACTGGGCGCTCTCGAGCTCCATTTGACCCAAGTCAACTCTTCATCTTGACCGAGACTAAATAAATCTTCAAAGGGCACTGAAACCCCTTTCCATCGGTCCATCCTGTGCTCGATTCTGACTTACGGGACGGATGAATGATCTATTTTACTATGAGAGGTCATTGAATGCTTCCAGGGCCCGGTTGAGCTAATTCAAAACACTAAACTGGGTCAAACTCTTTGGAATGTTGAAGTACATCACCTAAACTTTCTAACATTCCACCCCATGCATGATTCTGACTTACCATATGCACAAATGATATGTTTGAGTTCGAAGTTTCCTCATCCAAAGGATCGACAAACGCTTCCGAGACACATTTGACCCAAAGTGAACTCTCGAACTTGGGAGCAAGAAGTCCCAAGTACTTTAGAAGGTCTCTGAATTACCTTTCCAATGGTTCACCCCATGGGCGATTCGGATCAACGGTTTGCGTTCAACGACTGATTTTCCGAAGGAGCCTGAAAGAGACTGCCAAACGAAAGGTCCCAGACCTCGACTATTGGCAGTGTGCCTAAACGCACCTGCCGATTGGTAGGACCAGGGATATGCCAATCGGGAATGCCCCAGGATTATAAAAAGAAGGGCTTGACCTCATTGCAAAGGGAGCCCAGATCTGAAATACATCACTCTCAGCCAATCCAGAAAACCTCTCTCGAAGTTAGCATGATTTCCACATCCAAATCCCTTTCCAACCTTCACTTTTCATCATCTTTTTCATCAAACTTGGTGAATTAAATACCCTCCATCATCATCCAAGTGCAAGGGCTTCTCTCTAACATTCAAGATTAAGCTCAAGATCTTCAATAAGGTCCAATTTTCTCAATTCTCTCCTTAAATCCTCATAAATTCGCATTAACTTGTTTTATTACTTAGAACTTTTTTCTCTCATCTCACATATCCTTATATACTTTTTATTTATTATTATTGCACATCTCTTATTTTCATATAAATAAAAACTCAAAAAAACAAGAAAAATAGGATTTTCTCATAAATTCCAAATGGGAATTCTCACACTTTTCTCACAACTAAAACACTTTTTTACACACACACACAGACATAAAAGAGAAGTCCCCAATTGGATTTATGGGATAAATCCCACCCCTCATTTTGCATACAAGCTAGGTGGACTTTGATGCCTCTATAGGCTACGTAGGCATCTCGAGGTAAAACTCGAGAGTCGAGTCATTTTTCTACTCTTTTCCCATTTTTCTATATTCTTTAGACTTAATTCCCTCAAATTCTATGTATTTACACACACACACACACACACACACACATATATATATATATATATATATATATATATATATATATATATATATATATATATATATATAACGGCGTATTATTCCACACGTGTTATCATTCTCTTATAATGATCGACGCTAGGATAATCGCATAAATCTTATTTTTTAAAATTACTTTTAGGAACATTCCTATGGATGACTCGCTTTATCTCTTTCATGATACAAGTTGATGATTCATATATCCACTACGTATACATATGCACACATATCACGGGGAAATAAAGGAAGTGACAACAACCCATGAGAGATCCTAAAGGCGGAATGGGTGCCTAACACCTTCCCATTTCGTAACTTAGCCTTCGGACCCTTTTCGAATCATTTTGGTTTCGTATGTATCAGCATGTATTTGGATGCTGTCCTTCGGGATGGCTCCCTTTTCTTTTGTCCGTTTTGAGTAAACTAGACCGGCGACTCTATCTCTCTATATTTTTCACCTCATTCACCGACACCGGCCAAAGCGCTCCCGCGAGGGACGCGCAAGACCTAGTGGGATCCCCTCCTGCCACGCTGCGAGGGGGTATATCTGGGAATGGACACAATGGGAAAGGGATACAAAATTTACTCATTTATCCTTTATGATTAAGCCACCATTTAAATCGGACCTAGAAAATGCATGGTAGAAAAACAGAAGTCAAGGTCCAAAAAGGTTGAAAAAAGCCCCAAAAAATTAAAGGTAATAAAAAGAAAAATATGCCAAAAATGGGGGCCAATAGAATTTAGTTTCATCACCTCAAAATAAAAATAAACATCATTATTATTATTATTAGTTATGAGGGAGTTTGGCTGGAATATGAAATGGGTTTGCACGTCCTTGAAAAATCATGAAAAAGTGTTTCATAGTTTTAGACGTTACTGGTGTGAAAATCATTTCTAACTTTGATTTGTCGATTTGATTCAAACGATGTCATCTAAATTCACAGTTTCGATACCTAAGGATGATTTTAATGACCATTTGTTAGGAGTACACATATTCATCGTGCGCATTTGTCATGTTTTATTGCATTGATTTTCCTACCGAATATGTTCGCACCCATTCATTTCATTTCCATGATTTGTTATCTTCGTATAAATTCATGGTGTGCGATTGTTTTAAAATTATTTTTTCTTGAAAAAATTGAAAATTTGAAAAATCAAAAAAAGTTTGTGGATGCGTTTGGGGATTCCTTGGATCAGCGAAGTTTGATTCATGTTTGCTATGCATATTTGTCGTGACACTCCACGTTTATTTTATTTATTTTTTTCCTTGTCTATTTCGGACAAATAAAAAGGTGATAACTAATTATGATTTTATGGGGGAGTTTGCATTATGGGGGAGATTTGATTATTGATGATTGATTTATTCTTATATCAGTTCAAACTGGATGCGTCATGAAGGTATTTTCTTTATCTCATGTGTGTAGGTACAAAATTGAAGATCGTTATTTTGCACACCCTGATGAGAAAAGCTTAAAGATTTGAAGAATTTATGTTGAAAATTTTTAAAGAAAACTTTTTCTTGCATTTTTTATACCTTTTCAGGTTTAGGTTCATGGGAGGGTATTAGATTTATAGGAATTTTTATTTAATAACTCAGATGTTTTTATTTTGTACCGACATAGACATAAGGGGTGATTTGTAAAGACATTATTTTATTGTCCTGTTTACATTATTGTATGTCGTATACCGCTAAAACCTAGCCATTTGATTGAGCATGGTATGGGGATCTTGTTAAGGTTATACATATCCTTGGCGTGCATTCCAACACCATGTTTTATTCGCATGTAGTTGTATCATCTGAGGTTAATGTTTTTGGAAGCCCAAACCAATATAAGATATCATGCAAGAAGTATATTAATTCATTTTGGGTAACTAATTTCAAAACCTTAGCTATCCACTTACCGAAACAATCAATTGCGACCCAAATAAAACTATGCATCTTCGTAAATGGGGGCTAAATTTTCCAAATTACATCAATTTCCCATTATCTATATGGACAAGTCTTAATCCCATAATGCATGTCAATGAAGGGCATACATTTTAAAGGAGCATGTTGTGGACACTTTTGACGTCCTTTTAAAAATTCTATAGAGGGGTACACACTCAGTTACTCAAACAATTGGGCGAGCAGACCCAATTGGTAAGGAGGGACTCACCACGAGAAACTCCCCAAAGAGTTGCCCTGGCCAAGACAAAAGTAAAGTTGGATGAGGAGCCCCACCTAGAAGGGTTCCTCGTTCACAAAAATAGAACTTGGGCGAGGAGGTCCACCGGGAAGGTCTCCTCATCCCAATCTATCAAACACTGAAAAAAATGAACTTAGGCAAGGAGGAACACAAGGAAGGTCTCCTCATCTCAAGTTACCCAAAGTTCACAAAAATTGAACTTGGGTGAGGAGGACCCCCATGAAGGGCACCTCAACCCAAAATGCCAAGAATTCACAGCTTTGAAGTTGAGCGAGGAAGCCCACCAGGAAGGGCTCCTCATCCTAAACAATTCAAAAAACACAGTAATAAAGATTGGGTGAGGAGGCCCACCACATGTGTATCCTTGCCCCCAAATTTTCAAAAGTTATAGGAACAAAGGTTGGATGAGGAATACCACAATGAGGATCCTCTTTTCCTCAGAAGTTCAAATTCCTTACTGAAAAGAGCTAGTTGGTGAGGAGATCCACGTAGGGTGACCTCCTCCTTAAGATTTGTTACTCAAATATATGCTAAAGTACTAATATGTTACTTTCTTGTATAGGTAGCCTGGTAGAGAAAGTAGGGCTTAAAAAGGCAAGTTGGGATATCTTGGGCATTTTGAATTGCTGGATGAGGAACAAGGTTTGTTGAGTAAGGTCAACTAATTAGCACTTTAAGATTGAGAGAACACAAGGATACAGACCCTAGAGGTCACCCAACCCTTGCATAGTAACACCCAGTCATAAACAAAGTGAGCAACCAAGAGGTTTCTCACAAGAAATGAACAGTTTATAAAATGATTTTAGAGGAGGTGGTATTTGAGACCTCTCCTCAATTTTACAAATAATTTTAGAGCAGGTGGTCGTTGAGACCTCTCCTCAAGTTTAAAAATGATTTTAGAGTACTACAAATGATTTTAGACGAGGTCGTCCTTAATGCCTTTCCTCAAGTTTATAAAAGATTTTAGAGAAGGTGATTCTTGAGATCCTCCTCAAGATTATAAAGTTTGTACAACAAGTTACCGTTTTAAAAGATATTTACCAAATCAGATATTTTTTCTTCAAGCGCAAACGTATTGACTTTTTGACTTTGGTTTACACCAGGTGGAACCTGTTAAAGGGGACAGGCGGTTGCACGCGTATAAGGACAAATGGCACATTACATACCTTGACCCTCACCAACCTCCTCAGTTTTGGCGCCCAAAATGTGCCAACTCAGCCCTAGTGCCCAAGTATAAATAGAACCCCTGGGAAAGGTCAAGTTAGAATCATAACTCAAGTCACACTGTTAGTTTGTAAAAATCACCCCAAATACCTAGTGTTCTCTACTTCCTCTCTCTCTAAGTGCTATGTACCTTATTCCCACACTAATAACCATCATTCTCAAGAGTTCCTCTTGAGAAAAGTAGCAATTATTGATGTGAAGTTCATCTTCTTGTAGGGAGTAGTTCTTCATTTGGTTCCATTTTTACCAAAAGTAGAAGGTTTTAATAGGTGTTGCTTTATAATTTCTTAAAATACCTTGATGGCAGAGTCCATTGCAGTAGTTTACGCCTCACCCTTTTTAATTATTCATAGACCCCAGTACAACTACCCTCCTACATTTGGCGACTCCACTGGGGAGGTATCCTCAATTCTAATGACAAAGAAGATTTCAATATTTCTAAGCGGCTAATTTTTGAAGACATTCCGCCTAGGAATGGAACCCAAAGTGACCAGACCACTTAAAAAGATGTGGTGGTGACCTGAGCAAAGATACCTACTCCTCGAGGAGGGAAGACCAACTCACCGACAGTATCTCTGATGACATGTGTGAGTTTTATGAGCATGATTTTTGAGTTCTTAGAGAAAAAAAATGTAGACCTATCAATTTTGGGTCAAGGTTGCATGGCACCAACAGCTGCCCCCTCTGGAGGGGCAACCACTCCTGCAACAATTTCGTCAGAGATGATTTCACCATGAAAGGTGGTGCCAGAGAATGTTGTGTCACCATCAATCTCACCAGTAGCAAAGGGCATGAGTTTTGAGGAATCTCCCTCCAAATCATTTACCAGGTAGGAGGTGAGGAAGCTTCTCTCCTCCTCTTAAAGAGAATAAACTCATTTGTATAAAGAGATACAAGACCCTTGCCCTCAGACTATGAATGAGAAGCCATATCTAGAAGGGTATATTCCACCAAAGTTCATTAAGTTTAATGGGAAATGTGCAATCCCAATAGATCACATGAAGAGGTTCGTTGAGTACCTAGGATTGCAGGGAAATGACAAGAACTTGAGGTTGAGGGAGTTCTGCAAGACCCTTACAGGAAAAGCCTACACGTGGTATTCCCACTTGGCACCAAATAGCATCCCCTCGTGGGAAGAAATGCATAGACAATTCCTCCAAAAGTTTTTTGTGATTGAAGATGAGTTCACGCTAAGACACCTGACATAAGAAATGCAAAGTCCGAGGGAGGATTTAATGTAATATATCAAGCGCTTTCGCGAGAGAGCACTTCATGTTCACAAGGAGGTAGTAGATGAAATGTTGCTTCAAATTTGTGTATAAGGGATCTTGGATGAATAAAAGATCTATCTGATTAATTAGATTAGAGATGGAACATTTAGAGAGTACACCAGGGCTACCAGCAATATAGCCATGATAATCAAGACAAGGAGCTCGAGTTGGAGGAGACAAGTGCTACTAACTTCTAGAAGGTTTCAAGTCTCGAGGAGATAAGTAGTCAACTATGTGCATGGAAATACCAAAGGTAAGAAGGGAGGTTCTGGATCCAAGAACAAAAACCTAAGTAACAAGAGAAAGTTGGTCTAATATGCCCCACCACCACTACATTGTAGGGTAGTGGAAGCTAGGGATTGCTATCATACATTAGTACGAGAGGGGGTAGCAGGCCCCCTCATCGAAATAGGGAAAACTCAACAATAACTGGAAAATACAACCCTAAGTATTACGAGTTACACCAGTAGGTGAAACACTCCACCAAGGTCTGTTACTATTTGAGGAGGATCATTAGCGAGCAAGTGGTCAATGGTACTTTATAAATACCTTCCGTAGATGTTAATGAAAACCCACTCCCAACACATCATTATGCCATTTCCAATATGGTAGTAGATTATGATGAAGATGCCATCAAAAATCTAAAGTAGTGGGAGAGTGGTGATCAAATATGTGAAGGGGTGAAAAGGCTATCATTGAGTAGAAAAAAGAGAATTGAGTTATAAAGGAATCGAGAGGAGTGGTTCTTCACTCCAGACCAAGAAAAGGATGGAAGTGAATAAATCGATCAAGTAAACCTCCCAGAAGGAAAATTCGATGTAATCCTTGCTCTAGATAGGGGGTGTCTGAGGTAGAATACATTTATAATGACCAGATATATGAGGTAGACCTAGATTCTGAATGTAAACAATAGCGAGGAGCCCCATGTTCAAGTGGTTCTTTGGACAAATAGGAGTAAATTATGAGATTAGGGTAGTCATAACAAGAAACTTTTTGGAGGCATTACAGCAAAGATGAGATCCGTCATTGAATTTATAGGGGCCGATTGGTGGGATGATCAAGAGGTATACTTATAAAGTGGTATTTTTTTAGGCAGACAGGCAGGTGCCTTATTTCCACAATCGCCCGTTATATGTCACAATTACGATCGGTGGAGTTTCATTCCCCAGAGCATTAAGGGATGGAAGAGCATCCAATAACATTATGCCAATTAGTACGTTATACGAGACAGGGATCGATCAAGAGAAGATAGTGCATGTGCCGCTAGTTATGTCAGGATTTGACAGCACTGAGATGCAATCCCTCAGAGATGTGAATATAGGAAATAAGTTGGGGAATATCACTTCCCACATCAAATTCCATGTCATCAATGCTAATACAAGCTACCAGCTGCTTATTGGGAGGGTATGGATGCATACCAAGGGAGTAGTACCCTCCACCTACCATCTGTGTGTGAAGGCCAAGATCCGAGGAATAGAGATCATATTCATGGCCACAAAGAAGACCTTTTCTATTAAGGAGGACCATCTGGTGGATGAGATATTCTATACAGAACTGGATGAGGAAAGAAGAATTCTGCGAGAAATCTAGAAGAGATGCAAGTTATTGGTGGAAGTGACCAGCCATTGAAATATGTACATGATTGTTTGGGGGGGGGGGTGATCCCCCACATAGAAAATGGCAAGATAAAGGTGGAGGAGGTGGTTAAACCTCCTAGATCTTGTAAAAAATGGTTATACTCGATGGAAAAGTTATTTACCATGTGTAACAATCTGCACGGGCAATATTTTGGGTTGAGAGCAGTGAACTGACACTAGAATGTTTTGTTGTGGATAAATCCCACATTATTGACCACATTGAAGAATCATAAGAGGCTCCAGAGTGCGTGGAGGATGCGGCTAGAGAGTAACTACAAGAGTTAGAAGAGATCAACCTGGTGGTAGAAAGGGGTGAAAGTCAACCCATCATAATATCCAAGAGTCTGAACCCAAAATAGAAGGAAAAGATCATTGGCCTGCTCAAAGAGTTCACCGATGTGTTTTCCTGGAAATACACAAAGATGCTAGAGATAGATCAAAAGGTGAGCTCTCAGAGATTTAATGTTCCTACCAATGCTCTTCCAGTTAATCAAGGAACACGCATGTACAAAACTGACCTCAACACGATAATAAAAGCAGAGGTAGAGAATCTTTTGCAAGTGTTCTTCATCAAGATTATGCATCATCCTCTGTGGCTCTCCATCATAGTGCCGATGGAAAAGAAGAACAAGAGCCAAATTTAAATTTGTGTGGTTTTTTGCAATTTGAATCGGGCATGTCCCAAGGACAAATTTCCTCTTTTGAGCATAGACAACTTATTTGATGCTACCGTAGGCCATGAGATCTATAATTCCATGGATGGGTACGTAGGCTACAATCAGACTAAGATGGACCCAAAAGACACATAGAAAACTACCTTTTGCATGAAATTGGGAAACTTTCACTACACAATTATGCCATTCGGATTGAAGAATGCCGAGGCCACGTACCAAAGTACCGTGATGGAAACTTTTCATGATCTACTTCATGATATACTAGAATTTTATATAGGCGATCTAGTGGTGAAATCCAGGAAAGAAATCAAGCACATACAGGACCTCCAGAGAGTGTTCGGGAGGTGTCCCATCTTTAATATGTGGATGAACCCCTCAAAGTCTGCCTTTGGAATTACTGTGGGAATGTTTGGGGGATTTTTTTTTGAATAGGCAGGGGGTTTAAGTAGATGCATAGAAAAAGAAAGCCATCATGATGATGCCATCTGTAAAGAGTCAAAGGAAGCTCAAAATCTTCTTAAGTATGGTATTCTACCTAAGAAGGTTCATATCTGCTCTAGCGGAGGTGACCCATCCATTCACACCCATGTTAAAAGACAAAGACAAGTGGACTTAGGGATATGAGCAGAAAAAGGCCCTTGAAAAGATAAAAGAAATTTTAGCCTTTCTATCTACGACAATTCCACCAAAAGCTGGGGCGCCGCTGCGGCTCTACCTTACATCAACAGAAAAAGGTCCATAGGAGCACTACTGGCTCAAGAGAAGCAAGGAGTAGAAAATCCAGTATACTGCTTGTCAAGAGTAATCTCGAGTACAAAATCTAGATATACTAGCTTAAAGAGGCACTGACTTACCCTATTCTTTAAGGATCAAAATTTGAGACATTATTTGCTAGCTTTTACAGCTCATATAGTCACTAAGGGTGAACCTATCAAGTACTTCCTCACACAGACGGTACTTGTAGGATGAGCAGAAAGATGGTTTTTGATTTTGTCAGAATATAATTTATAATTCATAGTGACCTAAGCCATCAAAAGTCAAGCGGTAACAGATCTGCTGGCCCATTTCCCAAGTGGGAATTTTGAGCCCCCCAGTGAAGAGTTACCTGGGGAGAATTTCCAAGAATGCATGGTGGAGGAAATGGAAAAGTGGGCGATGGAGTTTGATGACTCTAGTACTAAGGGAATAGGAGGTGCATGCCTTATATTGTCTAACAGTAGGAAGAACATGACCCTCTCCTTCAAGTTAGATTTCGAGTGCTCAAATAATGAGGATGAATATGAGTCCCTCATTTTGGGATTATTGGACGCACTTGGAAGAGGCATCAGTTTGTTGTGTATATAATGGGACTCCAACCTGGTAGTGCAACAGGTTAATGGGGAGTCCTCCCTCAAACATGCTAACTTGGCACCCTGCAGATACATCATCCAAAGGTTGTTGGGACAGTTCTTGGAAGTAACGATTGAGAGGCATGCAAGGACAATGAATAAGAACTCTGATGCTTTAGCTACAATAGCACATGAGTTAAATATGGATGAGCTAGAAGCAACAATCGCAGTACGATAAAGAACAGTGTCTACTACAGTGAAGTCTTCATTCCCAAGTGACGAGCCGGAAGATTGGAGGCACCTAGTTATGAAGAAACTAGAGACAGGAGAGGAGACAACAAAGATGTTAGAGATAGATAACTACCACCTGCTGTGGGGAACACTTTACTTCAAGACCCGTGGAGGTTTCTTAGTAAGGTGTGTTGGAGAACAAGAAGGTAAAGAAAGGTTCATAAAAATGCACGAAAAGAATTACGGGAACACTGATATCCCCTTTTATCGTCGATTGTAGAAGGGGATACTATTAGCCCACCATGAGAATAGAGGGTACTCGTCTGCAGCAAGGTTGTTTAAAGTTCCAATCCTAATTTAACCTGCCAACAAAAGTTAACCTTGTGGAGGCCTTCGAGGATTAGAGGCAACCATAAGTAGCATATTTGAAATATGGTGAGTTGCCCACACAGAGAGCGAATGAAATTTATCTTCGAAAGAGGATAGCCCATTTTTACTTGGTGGAAGGGGAAGTCTAAAGGAATGTTTTAAATGAGAAGGCACTGAAGTTCATAGCTAAGGAAGACACATGGAGAGTGCTAAAGTAAGCTCATGAGCCCTCCCACATTGGAGGTGCCAAACTCTATGATCCACTATTGACATTGGGGTACTACCGGCCAACCATGGAGGTTAAATCCATTGGTTATGTGAAGAAATGCAAGACTTATCATGTATATGGTAGCATGGTACATTCCCCTTCAATCGCTTATAAAGCCTAGCAGCTCCCTACCCTTTCAACACATGGGCATTTGTCCTAGTTGGAAAAATCAGCCAGCTTCTCATGGAAAAGATTTTATCATTGTGGCTACATAATTGTACACCAAATGGGCAGAAGTCATCCCTCTAAGGAGATTAACTACCCAAGTGGTAACCCAATTTATCAAAGAGTATATCATATGGAGGTTTAGTATAGCCAAGGTGATTTGAAAAGATAATGGGAAACATTTCGTATGCAAGGAGATGTCCCTCCTCACAGACAAGTACACTATTGTGCATAACAGCACAACCATCTCCTACCCTAAGGGTAATGGCCAAGAAGAGTCCACCAATAAGACCCTGGTCAATATCTTGAAGAAGATACTTTAGGACATGTCTGGGGGATGGGATGAGAAGCTGCCCATGGTACTATAGGCTTATCGTACTTCAAAGAGAAAATCAATCGGGGTCACCCCATTCTCACTGCTATATGGAACCGAAGTTGTCTTATATGTGGAGTTAGCAATACCCTCAGCTAGAGTTTTTCTAAGTAACAGACTCATACCTGACCCAATACATGTAGAGATGGAGGCATTGCACGAGCATACAGACAAGGTGAAAGAGATCTTTAAAGTCTACACCCAGTAACTGTCCAAAGGCTACAAAAATTGGGTCAACCCTAGGGAGTTCTAGGTGGGAGTCTTAGTCATGCGAGCATCCATTCACCATCTTCGTAGCATGTCAGGTTATTGTCAGATTTCCGATATAGATAGTGACTACCTCCAGTCCATCAATTGTAATTGGCTGAAGAGGTATTATGCCTATTTTTTGTTGAAAATTAATTTCTATCAAATAATTTGAGCGGCTTGCTCTAACACCAGAAAAGTTCTTTTTTTTTTGTAAAAATGATAGAGAAATAAAACTTTGTAAATGGTGCAGAAAAATGAAAAGAAATGAATAACAACTCTTTTTTAGCATTGCGTGATGATTTTTATTTTGTTTGTTTACCTACTGCATGAGGTTGATCAATCATAATATATTTTTAATACTTTAACTAGTCTAGAAGAGAATCCGGGATACATATAACTTTGCTCACTACAAAGGGGGTACATACATCCTTAGAGAAGTATATTGAGCAAAGTCTCTCCAGGCATGTTAGACAAATGATTTTAAACTTCTCACCACATCAGGAGGAGGACATCCTCCAAGCCATAATAGAAAAAAATATAAATAATAAATATTTATTTTACAACAAAATTTCCTAGAGAACAAGTTTTAACTTCTGTTCTCTAATATAAGACTTGACCACTCCATAGAAAAGGAAGAGAAAAAGGAACTTACACCCCTTGCTCTAATTTCTAAAGAAAAAAAAAGGACACGACAGACCAGGGGCAATGTTTCTATAGAAAATAATCGTTTTCTTAAAAGTTTGAGGGGAGGAGAAGAGATAACCTTTATCTCCCAGTTATTCCCTACGAAATGATAACCATAATAAAATACCCCATAGTTAGAGTGGCAAATCTAAAAATGATAAATTATTCAGAAAATATGCAAGTACCCTGCAGCTAGAATAGCCAGTTCTAAAAAATGATAACTTGCATAGAAAATATGCAAGTACCCCACAGTTAGAGGAGACAGATCTAAAAATGTAACTTGCTCAATTAATATGCAAGTACCCCATAGTTAGAGGGGCAGTTATAAAAATGATAAGTGACTCATATAATGTGAAAGTACCCCACAGTTAGAGGATACAAATCTAAAAATCATGACGTGCTCAGATAATGTGCAAGTACACCACAGTTAGAGGGAACGGATCTAAAAATGTAACTTGCTCAAAAAATATGCAAGTATCCCACAACTAGATGGGACAAATGTAAAAAATGTTATCTTTCTCAGAAAATATGCAAGTACCCCGTAGTTAGAGGGGGTAGATGTGAAAATGTTAACTTTCTCACAAAATATGCAAGTTTCCCATAGTTAGATGGGGGAAGTTCAAATAGATGAAGTGGCCACCGAAAATTAAAGCAGGCCATACTAAGCAAATATCAAAATCCAAATAGAAGAAGATGAGCAACATGCTAGAAACCAACAAAATACTTTTTCACTATTAATGACAAATTTCTTTACATATGAAAAAGGTACAAAAGGAAGTCTACATAATAATACTATCTACCCACTAAACATCAAGAAAAATAAATCCTGTCGGGAGCGCATGTCTATGTAAGAAGGGCCAACCTCCTCAACAAGATGCTCCTCTAATCTAGCCATCTGAGCCTCATCCTTAGCAATGCAAGCCTCTAGCTTGGCCATCTTGGCCTAAAGGGACTAAATGTGAGTGTGAATCCAAGCCGCCTCAGCCTGACACTGAGGTTCCCTAGTTTGCCTGGAAGTATAAAGCTTCAGCATCTTTCTAAAGGTGACACTAAGAAAATGATGAACTAAAGCTTCAAGCCAATCCAGCTGGAAATGATAGAAGTGCTGAAGATCATGACGAGCCTGGAGAAGCAGTGAAACCCTCTGAGTAGTAATGTCAGCAAGAGGGGTAAATAAGAAGTCATGAATATGGATAGCTACGGCCTTTAAGTGGAAGACAGTAGGGATATCAATGTTGAGGATGCTCTGGGAAATAAAAGTCTCCGGGTTCTACTCCAAAAGCATCTCCAACACCTCTTGCTAATGTGTGCAAAATATGGAAGGAAACTCGGAACGCCACAGCGCACTCATGAAAGCCCCAGGAGCCTCCACCTCTATATCATCATAGACTGTGTTATGAGTCTCCATATATGAAAGAGTGATAGAAGAATCCTCACTAGATCTAGTATCATCATTGGCCTCAGAACTCTAATCGACCTCTTTAGTGGCCTCAGTAGGATCATCAACCGGATCCTACATAATAAAAAGTAAAAGGAGATAAGTCATAAAGAGAAGAAGTTTCATGATATAGGTTACACATACTTAAATTAAAACAAAGATCATGGAAATATTACCCCAAAGTCCAAAGCAGTCAATATTCAGTCACCAAAGCAAGGGGGCACAAAATGACCTTGAGCACCAACCTAACAGAAAATAGGCAAGAGTTAGTATTTTATTTTTCTAAGGAAAAAGAGAAATGTTCTAACTTTAGCAGATAGACAAAACTTATGTATGACAGTTTAATACTTAGGGAGTCACAGTATAGCACTCACAATAGGTCCTACAGTACTAGGAACGACCGCTTCACCAACCAAAAAATAAGGAAACATGAATGTGAAAGTGAGACCACTTTCATATTAAAAAGAGAAAGGGGAAAAAAGAAAAGAGTAAGGTATGACAATATAATACTTGACTCGTAGTAGCTCCCCCTGATTGTTCCACAGTCAAAGGAACAATCATCGCGCTAACCTGAAAATAGGGAAATAGGAAAATGCCAAAAAGTATTTACACAGAAAACGTAGCCTCAAAGATCCAAGTAGATTAAGTATTTACCCGAGAGTTCCCCACTGAGATTCCTACCAAGAACTCCTAAGCAACCTGAGCAAGAGTGGTACTAACTCGAGGGGTAACCAATGTTTTTTCAAGCACAAAAACTGGTGGACTACTCACATGAGGGTCCAAATATAGGTCCCATAAGTAAAGGGACCAGATCTATAGATATGTTAGGAGAAACTACAAAATACACAAATATTTAAATAATCTAGCAAGTAAATGTGCAAAGACTAAACATACCCCTGAATCTTGTCCTACGGAGCTAGGAACAAGCCCCTCAGACATGGAGACTTTAGTTAGGATGGCTGAAGTAGCTTCCCCTATAAACGATAAGGGGAGACTCAAAAGTTCTACCTCAAGAACTGTTTCTGAGACCCTCATCACTGGCATCACAGATGAGGAGGTCTTATTAACACTACACTGCAATCGAAGAAAGATGTGAAAATCTAGGAGTTTTTGTTGTAATAAAGAAAAAAATTCATAAAAGATAAGTAAAGAAAAGTTAGTTTAACTTTCGAAAGTGGTGCTATAATAATGCCTCCCACCTAGACAAGGGTTGATTAAGCTCCCCTAGAAGTAGCAGGGTCTACTGAAGGGGGAACCGAAGAAACAAGTGATGAAGTGGTATCAACTGGCATATAAACAAATAAAAACAGATCACGAGAATGAAATCCCAATGGCAAAGAAAAATGAGTCAAAAGACGAAAGATTCAAAATGAGTGTACCTAAAGCCCAATAAAGAAAAATGAGGGAAGATGACCGGGGGGATGATCACACGAGATGTAGTGGCCTAATCATATCAAGATTATCAAATAATCAAACATAGATAAAGAAAGAAATACATCCTAATAGGAATACATAATACTTGGGAAGTGGAGCTAACCTATGTAACAGGCTCACTAGATTCAATAGTTAAATTTGGCCTATAAGATATAAGTTGAATGTGAGGCCTATTATCCATCGGCACAAAGCCCTGGGAGATGGGAATCCTCCCTGAAAGTGATAGACCTCGGGAAGTGCCTCCCACGAGTGGTGTTATTCCTCTAGTGGAGGATGGGCCACTGGAATAAGGTCCCTACAATAAAAAATAAATACAATATAGTTATGTATGTAGAAAGTATAACATAATTTGTAAAGACAATAAAGGAGACTGGCTCAAAGTACCTCAGAGACTTCGATAGTAGAACCTCTTACTACGGAGGAGGGGGAGGTGAAGAAAGGCGATAATGATAAATAGTCACCTATGTGTACAAAATAAAAGACTTCAAAAGATATGCCTAAAAATGTGACAAGTAAAAGTAAGAGATTCAAGAGAGATAATGTTTACCTGGACTAAAGTGGAGGACACAAAAGAAGTCCTCGCTATTGTCGGGAATACAGTAGATAACTGCAAAAAAAGTGACAAGGGTAGAGAATGTACTAGTAAAACGGAAACGAAAAGTGATAAATGGCCAAGTATAATGCCAAACCTCCCTAAATAGGCCCAAATATGAGACTAACATATAACTCTTAGCCCTAGGAAAAGGCCCCCAGGCAGGAGGCGTAGGTGACGGATCCTTCACCATAATAGAGACACCTTATAAATGTCACAAAGATAAAGGAAATTCATATTTGAATTATGTATATGTAAATAGATAGTAAAACAATACTAAAGAAGTTAAGAGAGAAGACTTGCAGCAGTAGAGTGGGAAGTATTCCCATTTGGTAGATGTCCGGTAGTGGGACTGCTAGAGGATGGAGAACCTATCATGGAACCTTCGCTAGAAGACTCCCCCAAAACTTATAACAAAGAAGAGGTATCAGTGTGTTAATAATATTAAGGATCAGTGGCACTCATTTCATTCGAAGAAGAACCGTCATCATCATAGGATGGAGTGCTTCTACAATATACTAGTTCCTCTTCAAATGATAGAGAAGAGGAACCAAAATGTGAAACCTCATAAAAGTCAATTTCACTAAGAAAAAGGGAATGAGGTGTAGTACCTTCATTGATGGGAATGTAAATAATAGTAGGCTCTTCAGCGAATAACCCAAGGGCTTTATAGCCCTGCTCTTGCACATTCTTATATGTATCCTCCACCATAAGTCATTAGTGTCAGACCCCTTATCTGGTGCAGAAGAGGGAGCATTAGCCCAAGTTCTGGTCTTCTTCTTCCTGCTCTCCCTAGTTCTTACTGGAGAGGGGGAGTGGGGGAAAAAGTAGTAGCAGTGGGAATAACAACGGTAGTAGGGGTAGTGGTAGCTAGTATGAAGTTAGAAAAATCCACATCACGATGCTTCCTCTTTGAAGCTGTAGAAGCTCTTGACTTTCCTTTTGATTTGGGCCAAGAAGGTTGAGTCTCTGGTTTCTTAGAATAATTGGACTTGTCGAGCAGAGGCCTCACCAAGATTGGAGTGAGCTGCTCTAGAGGAGGCTTGGGTATGTTACTTATGTGCCACAGTGACTTTTGGGTCCTCTTACCCAAGTACCTGTCATTATTGGGAATTTTTGTGTAAATAGTTGTCACACCCTGCCTAATTCTGGCGTCGGCCCCCACCAAAACTAAGCCAGGCGTGAGTAAATAAAATACCATTCTTAGCATGAGACAGATATGAGACATAAATAAACCAGTCCATAAGATACATAATTGAATCAAAATCAAATGATCATAAACAACTAAGCGATAAAAGATCCATCACATGCTAACTCTAATAATTCATTCTCCAATAATGATTAAATAAAATCTGAAATAATCCCAAAATAAATCCTCTAAACAACTTTGGAACCGAATGGCCCAATAAAACTCAAATAAAGTCTCATAATTAAATACGACTGGAACGGAAAGTCTCACTAAACTAAGCCATAAAATGAATAACTCCAGATGCACCTCCAAATGATAACTCCGATAAACTTATGCAGCTTCTCCAATTCTAATCCTGAAAAAGATTAGTCAATGCATGGGTCAGATCCAAAGCCCCGAGCAAGAACACACACTACTCCCTCAAATAGGATTCCTGAATCCAGACAGTAGCATTATACGAAATAAATATCACACTAGAATATTTTAAATTAAACCGGATAATTAAACGCGATAACTATAAATTACTAACTATCCACAAAAATCCCATTTATAAAGGCACACCAATATAATTTTAAATTCCCAAGTCCCACGATGTTAATTTAATTAAATTAACCAGCTTTTATTATAGTTCTCACTTTTTATTAAACTGTCACACTTCCACTTGTCAATCACCCTCTGACCCGTTTAAACTGTCGGCCCCGACACATGACAAGGTTCCACACACGACACGACATAAATCGCCCTCTGGCCTGTTTAAACTGTCGGCCCCGACACATTATTTCACTACAAATTTTAATACCCGTTTTTATCTTAGGCATTAATTCTCAATTTCTCAATTTATAATCACCCCACCCTTTTAATCGATGTGAGATCCTCAAAATACCCCTTAGTCCCATACCTAAGGGTCCCCAAGTTATCAATACGTCCTAAACTATGTATAGGAGGATTTCCTAACATAAATCTTAACTTAGTCTTCTACTTAGACTACCGTAACGACGATAAAGTAATAAAAATCTGCCCACCATCAACTTGATAAAAACGCAATAATCTACTCTCACTACTCCCATACCCAGATGGTGTAAATCATAAAAGGTCTACCCGCTAGTCCCATACCTAGAAGGCATCCTAAAGTATAGGGAGAGAAAAATTACCGAACAACCTGTCGTCACAAAGGCAATATAATAATACCAAAAATTCACACAAATAAGCATAATTAATCAACGTATAAAACTACGCATGATAGTCCAATTTAATTAAACCTTTAGTTAAATTATCACAACGTCAATAATACCCAAATAATCTCATTTAATTATTTGAAATTAAATATACCCAGTTTTCATCATATATACATCAAAACCCAAATTTCGTTATCTCTACATGTATTACATGAGTTATACGCACCCAAAATTTATTTATTTTAAAACTAGGGTTTTTCTACATGCAACCTACACCAATAAAACCCCAAATCACTCATGAATCCTACGTACCCAAAGGGTTATGAATATTATTCATATTAAAAGATTTTATAAAACATCCCCATAATTAGTGTCCACTTTTTCTAATTAAGTTACTAATTTTTTTTAGGAAAACATGTAATTAAGTGTTTAGGCGACACTCAAAACGCATAATACTAAAGGAAAAGAATAGAGTCTTCATGCCTGTAAACATCGCGTTGAAAATCTGATTAGAAATCTGGATTCCTTGCGAAAATTTAGCAAAAGTGTGTTCTTGAACCAACTTGATTAAACCCTAATTAAGCCTCCCAAAACTTGTGACAAAAAGCTTGATAATGAAGAAGGTTGATGATTATGGGTGAGAGGAAAAATATTTGGAAGTGTTCTCTGGTGAAAAACTGGAGAAAAAGTGATTATGAGAAGTCCCCCCACGGATTAACACGGTTATATAGTGATTAGGAGTCCTAATCCTACACAAATTCTTAAAAACAGCCTGCTGCTCACGTTTTCTGAGAGGGTCGATCGATGTACCCCCAGTCATCGATCGATCGATCATGCCTAAAATCTAACAGTTCGCCCAAAAAAATTTATAAGGGACAAAAATTGTAAAATCAATATAAAATCCATTTTAACTCCGATTTTAATTCCGCTTGAAGTTCTATTCTTCTAAAATCATAACCAACATATTTAGCCAATAAAAATTATTAAATTCAAAATTTTATTTTTCTCGAAAATTCCAATTAATTAATAAAAATAGTTAATAAAAATACGGGGTGATACAATAGTCTCATGGGGGACATCCCTCACAAAGTTCTAAATCAAGAGGATCTACGTCTGCCAAAGGGTACACCACAAGCGAGTAAAAGAGGGTAGGTAATCGTGATTGCGTACAAACAGGTTGCCCGGATGACCAACTCTATCAACCATCCCCTCAAATGTGAAATTGACAAAAGCCTCAAGGTATAGCTCGGAGGGGGAGGTGCTCAGAGGATAAATAGGAGTATAAACCCCCTGATCATAACCAAACTGCCTCCTCACTCTATAAGAGTGGTAAAACTCAACACCTTGACCCAAGTCAGTCATAGAAGTAAAGGTGTAGGGAAGAAGCATAACAATCACAAAAATATGAGGGCAAGTAGGAACAGACTCAGTATTAGAAAGGAAGTAGAAAGTTCCCCTAGTAGCAGAGAACGAATGCCAATAAAAAATACCTCTAATAGTCCTTCAGTAAGGCCTGAAAGAAAAATCGTTGATGTTGTCTATCAAATACCCTAATGGAGTCTTAGGAGTCTTCTTATGCCATCTTGCAGCACCAGCGACCCTGCTATGTCAAGGCCTAGCCTCTGGGGAAAAATTGGAAAACGTCTCTAATAAGAAATACATGATGATGAAAGTGTTGGCAAAGTTGATCGCATCATAACAACCAAAAGAGATCTCAACATCCAAATGAGCCCTATCTATTCAAGTGTACAAAGACCCCAAGGTAGAGCTGTGAGGGGGACTGCCCTCCCTCGAGCAAGTCTTACAGAAAGCTTGAATAAAAAACCACGAGGAGAATCATATGGACTCCCGGGAAGAAAAAACATGCTCATTAAAGTGACAAAGAATTCTACCAAGTGTGAGGGGGAGTTAATTTTTGGTCCCTCCTGACTCTTCAAAGCCATGTTTAAACTTTCACCCTTGGTCAGCTGCTCAAAATCCTTAAACTAGTATCTCTACCACTTGGTGAAGGAATGTTTGGTAGTCTTATTCAAATTTATAGCTACATATTTCGAGCACTCATCCAAATTATAGTGGAGATCCCCCACCATTTATTCGTTGACCTCATCCTCAAAACCATTAGTAAGAATATGGTTCCCAAAGTAGGGAAGAGCGAGAACCTCACAGATGTCCTCCAAGGTGACGGTAAATTTCTCCCAAATAGTAATAAAAGTATAAGAATCCCTACTCTAATGACATGTCAACAAAGTGAAAGCACATTCCTGTTTGGCAATAGAGCATGCCTTGAGACTCCAAATCGTGGTTAAAAGGCCTAGTCCCTAAATAACAGCTATGTGCAAGGGGGTGGATAAGACATGATCCACCCAGAGACCCCATTCCTCCGTGCCACATTGATATGCCTTGACTTCAATGTTGGAATGAGTAAAGTCACCCATGTTTGCTCGTACCCTAAGTATTGAATCAGGAAAGATGATGGGAAAATCATAAGACTCACATAGACCCACTTCGGGTCGCTCATTTATCTTTGCCATGAACTCCTGCTCAAAATTTACAAACAAGGTCATGAAAGTATCCTCCTTGCCAAAGTAGGGCGCTAGATGATAAAGACCAAAATCCCTTTATTGGGGAGAAGCTAAGTAGTCCCTTTGAGATTTTGAGTAGACCATAGATGAGGAGAACCCTGTGGAAAGAATACCAACAGATGAGGAGGCTCCTGTCGCAAGCATCCCTATAGATGAGGAAGATCCTGTAACGAGCATCCTAATGGACGAGGAGGTTCCTGTGACGATCATTGCAATAAATGAGGACCTGCCTCTCACATACAACCCGACAGGCAAGAGAGCCCCCCTTGTGGGCATCCAAATAGTTGAACCCTCAAACCCCCCAGAAATTACCTCTAAAATCACAGACGTGATAGTGGTGGCTCCTGTGGCCAAGACAGTCGATATAGTGATGGAGATAGGTACCACACCCACTAACACCTTGCTAGTGGAAGTGATGATGTTGGAAGAAGGGTTTTTGGAGGAGGAAAAGACCACATGGAACAAAGAAAATAAAGGAAAAATATAATTGTGGCTATGGAATTTTTGGGCTTCTATTCTCTCTCTCTCTCTCTTTCTCTCTCTCTCTCTCTCTCGCTCCCTCTAAAAAAACATTACAATTTGAACTCAAATCCTAAGGTGAAAAAGAATGAAAGTTTAAACAAGGGTTTTTATACACTTTTAAGCCACACGCAGACTGCCAATCAAAAAGAGAGCATAACATTTCTCCAATGATGAGATTTGTGTTCCCCATCTGACACGTATCACCTCGAGACCATAAAAGTAAGATGAAGTGACAGACCTAATAAACATGACAGTATCATCATGATATTAAGTAGACCATTCATATTCCAATAAATAATGAATCATTACGTGCAAAAACCTTTGGTACACTGAACACACATATTTTTGTACAAGGGGGCTAATATAGAGTGGTACACACTCAATTATTCAAACAATTGGGTGAACAACCCCAATTAGAGAGGGGGCCTCACCACAAGCAATTCCCCATAAAAATGACATGGCCAAGACAAAAGTAAAGTTGGATGAGGAGGCCCACTATGAAGGGATCCTCGTCACAAGAAATCCAAAATTTACAAAAATATAACTTGAGTGAGGGCCACCATGAAGGGCTCCTCATCCCAATCTATCCAAAGCTAAAAAAATTAAACTTGGGAGAGGAAGCCCACCAGGAAGGGATCCTCATCCCAAAATGCCGAGAAATCACATCTTTGAACTTGGGTGATGAGGCCCACTAGGAAGGGCTCCTCATCCCAAAAACAGAGTAATAAAGATTGGGCGAGGAGGCCCACCACAAGTGGCTCCTCACCCCCAAATTCTCAAAAGTTATAAGAACAAAGTTTGGATGAGGAATACCACCATGAGGATCCCCTTATCCCCAGAAGTTCAAATTCCTTACTCAAATATATGTTAAAGTACTAATATGTTACTTTCTTATACAGGTAGCCTAGTTGAGCGACCATGGCTTAAAAAGGAAAGTTGGAATCTCTTAGGAGTTTTGCCTTGGTGGCAGAGGAACAAGGTTTGTTGAGCAAGCTCAACTACTTATCACTTTAAGATTGAGAGAACACTAGTAGACCTTAGGTGTAATACCTCGCCTTATAAAATAGGTATTTAACGTTATTTTAAGTATTTTTTTCCAAATAAAAATTCAAAAAAATAATAATTCAAGTGTAACATGTCAAGTGATACGTAAGGTGGCGTATTACGTAAATGGTTTAAACGAGAAAACTCCCATGATGCATGTGTCGCCTGAATGCGTATTTAATATTTGATAATATTATCTAGGATGTCCTTTACGTTTGAGCAAAAAAAATCAAGGATCGGATGTGACAAGGACAAGGTTAATACGACACAACATTTAAATAGTACGAAAAGTAAAGTATCGTAATATGGATTAAACAAGAAAGTTTTATGCTGCATGGTTCGCACAAGTATTATTTTGATAGTATATAATTATTTTAAGTACTTTGGTTAAGTTTCACGCAATTCAGACAAGCAACGAGCACTACACAAGCCCGAGTACAAATTGTCTGATGGTGAGCGACACTTCAAAAGTCCATTTTTGGGCAATTTTTTTAGGACAATTGGTAAGTCAAAAAAATATTTCGATCATATATTTAGACTCATACAAATATAAGGAATATTACCATCTGAAGAGAAATAAAAAAATTATGTTTTGGGCGGAGGTCTCGATTCTTGCGCGACTTGTATAGGATAATCCCGAAGGCCAAATGACTAGTGTTAATATGATTTTTGAGCCAAAAAATGCAAGGAACATGAATCTCAAGTAAAAATTTAAAAAAATAGGAGAGAGAAAATGACAAAAATGACAACCCTTTAGGGTCATTTAATGGGTGGTTGTGTTGGATCTTTGTCCAACTCAGATTTTTAGACTTTAGGGAGAGTTTTACATGTTTTGGACCACATCAGTATCTGAATTATTGTCAAGGTTGGAATGGTACCCCTTATAGTGTATAAGAGAGAGTGGAGAGAGACATGAATGTCCAAAAACTTAGAGCTTTTTCTCAGATTTTTCCTTCTCACTTTTGTATCCTAGGAAGCAAAATTTCATCCCAAATTCGTAGATCTTCATTCTCACACATATATCACCACCCAAACAACAATAAAGTAGATTGAAACCTCCATTAGAGGGTTGGACATCTTGTAAGAGAAATTTTAGTGGGTTTTTGAGAGCTAGAAGAAGGTTTTTGTGATCTTGGAAGGAGTCTTGCTTGGGCCATCCATGGAGTCTAGATTTGAACTTGGAAAGTGGGATATTATGACTCCCTTTGGGACACCTTTGGAGGTGGGGAAGTAATCCACATTCTCTACCATCAATCAAGACATGAGATGGGATTTTCTATCCTTTTTTTGTTTAAAAAGTTGTATGATTTCAGCTTTCTATTTTACATGTTTTAGGCTTAAAATGTGTAGAATGAGTGTTATATTGCATCCTTATACTATTTGATGTTCATATTATCACCTTATGTTAGGATGGGTATAAAAAGGATGATTTCAAATGGGTTATTAATGTGGATAAATTTCATAATATTATTTACCAAATATTAGGTGTAGAAAGTATAGAAAAATGGTTATGGCTCACTAATGGGTTATTAATGGCACTCTTAATATCTCGAATAAAAAGGGGAATTTAGAATAAGGTTTTAAATTGATTTTTAAATGTGTAAAAATTTTCATAACACTATTCATAGGCATTTTATGAAATAAAATATGTTAGAATGATGCCTTAAAGATAAATCATGTGATTTTGTTCAAAGAAATGCATTACACTTGTTTTAGCCATTTTATGAGATAAAAATATGATATCCTACTTTAATAATGAAGATAAATGTAAATAGGGAATCTTTCACTTTAAATGGGTAGTTTGAAGTGTGTAAACTCATAATAAGAAAATATTATGAGTAATTGTATAAATATTGGTAAATGGGTGTAAGATGTAAAAGCTCAAAAATAAAGAGTGTTTATAAAAAAAAATGTGGAAAGTGAGGTTTTAATATATAAAATGTATGAATTTATATATTAAAGGTGTGTTAAGTGTAAAATGTTAAAATTGAGAAAAATATTCTAATAAACAAGTGTTTTTAATGGTTAAATATGTTTAAGTGTTGAATTGGAAACTTAAACTACCTTTATGGAAAATGACACATGTTAAAGGAATATATTGCAAGTTTTGATATAAAAGTTTAAATTGATAAAATTACTTAGACTAGAACATTTTTATAAATTTAAAATGTTGATGAATGTTTTTGGACTAATGTGGGAGAAAACGAATTAAGTCCTAAAGCGTGAATGATTGATTGTATAAAATCAACGCGTGGGTGAATAAAGGACTTAAAGGATAAAGTAATAATTTTCCAAGTGTTAATGAAAAAACAAAGGAGTGTTATGTCTGAGAGTTTGGTTTCGACCCGTAAATGTTGTGTAGACACCACATTTTAGGACCCCCAAAGTCTCTCCTTAGACCCTTAGGACTCCCCCTTTCGTCCACAAACCCAGGTTGCACTCTGAGTACTGATCTAAAGGCCATCGAGGGCCCCCGGACCCCATTTGACTCCAGTCAACTCTTTCTTCAGAGTGAAAGCTCTTTCAGGCTTTGAATGTCTCTAAATAACCTTTCCAATGGTCTACCTCGTGCACAAATCGGCATAACAGTTTAGACGAACGAACCATTTCACCACCGCAAACTAATTCAGAGACCCTCGGGTCTCGAGTTGACCCCAATCACCTTCATCATCAGAGCGAAAGCTCTTTGAATCTTCGAAGGGAACTGAAACCCCTTTTCAATGGTCGACCCCGTGCCTGAAATAGCATAACCGTTTGGATGAACGATCAGTTTTTCCCCAAAAATCAATTCGGAGGACACTGGGCAACATTTGACCCAAAGTCAACTCCCGGACCCAAGAGTGGTCCACAATACTCTCGAAGGACATTGAAATAAATTTCTAACGGTATCCTCGAGCATGATTTGGATCAATGGTTTGTGCTCTACGATTATTTTTCTAGAAAAGTCCGCATGAGACTGCTAATTGGCAGGCCCTGAACCCTGCCTATCGGCACAGTGTCAAGGGTGACCTGTCGATAGGCACCCCCTGGGGTAGGCCGATCGACACCCCCCTTTACCCTATAAATAAGGTCCATGATCTCACTCCCAAAGGATAGAAAAAAGGCATCAGCATTAGTGATCTCATCAACATTCTCTCGTAATCAGCGAAGTTCCATTTAAGAAGTTCCATTGAAGCCTAAATACCCATCCTTTTCATACCCAATTTGTAAAATATCCTTCTCGGTCATCAACATCCATCAACATTCAAAGGAGTTAATCTAAGCTCCAATCTCAAGCTCCAAGAAAGGTCCAATTCCTTCTCCTTCTCTTTTAAATCTCTTGTTTTTGCATAAGTTACTTTAGATTCATAATCTAGTTTCATTTTAATTCATACATATTAACATCTATGCTTTTATTAGCATATTGCACATACTTTATTTTTCATAAAAAAATAAAAAAATAAAAGAGGGTTATACCCGTAAATTCCGAACGAAATTATCCATCACACTTTTTCCAAAACCAAAAAACACATTTTCTACATGTATACATATAATAAATTTCCATTCGAATCTATGGGATAAACCCCACCCCTATTCTACATTCGAACTACGTGGACATTGATGCCTCTTTAAGCTACAAAGGCGTCTTAGATGAACATTCGAGACTCGAGTCCATCTTTTTAATTCCCAATTTCCCTTATTTTCCAAATTTCCCAAAATCCCTCACTTTTATCATTCGTATACATATAATATGCTTGTTTGTGTTTCATCCCACATATATTTTCATTTCTCGATAACGATCAATATTGTGAGAATGATCATACTATATCTTCTATATTTATTATTATTTTAGGATTATTCCAGTAGGTGACCTCGATCTATCTTTTCCATTGTATGGGTCGAACGATTCCAATCTCCATTATATAAACACATACACACACTTCACGGGGATGGAGGAAAATATTAACATTTTCCCATGAGTGTCCGAAAGGGAGAGATAGGTTCCTAACACCTTCCCATTCCGTAACTTAGCCCTCAGACCTTCGATCTATTAGTTTCGTAGGCGTCAGTTCTTCTTGATGTTGCTCTCTCGAAGTGGTAACATGTTCTTTTGCCTGGTTTGAGCAAAATAGGCTGGAAACTCCATCTCTTTACATTCACCCCACACCGACGATGTCCGAATCATCTTTTGAAAAGAAGGGTACAAGACTGCGGCATAGTTTTTCATGAGGGATCCTTCTCCTTCCCCCCGGAACGAACGTCGCACCCCACCCGGGATGGCCAAAGTGGCGACTCTACTGGGCACTACTTTTAAGAGGTCTAGACTCTGTTTACATGGGTGTTTTATTTTCTTGTATATTCCCCCCATTTTCATGTTCCCCTTTATTATTCATATGTACCTCATGCTTATGCTACTATTCACACACTTGTAGAAGATTCTCCATGTACACTTCACATCACATGCACCTAGGATCACGTATATCTATATATTTCACACCTCACTTAGAAATCCATGCTTAGGTGTCACCAACACACACCTCCACTTGTATATATCCATGCTCACTTATCACACAGTCACTTGTAGATAGTTACACATCACTCAAACATCACTTATCCATGCTTAGTATAGCTTTACTATTGGTACTTGTACTTTGGCATGATTAAGAAAATGATACTCTCTCCATAAGACACCAATAAATGAATCATGCATTATTCACACGACATCACCAACGAGCATATTTATTTGCCAAATTTTGTCCCGTAACTGGGGAGTCACTTTGAAAAAGTGGTGATCACTTAAATAAGCTCTGATACCAATTTGAAAAGGTGGTGATCGCTTAAATAAGCTCTGATACCAATTTGAGTGAGTGCGATTGTGTGATAATTGATTAAATTCGCAAATTTCTAATTTGGCTCACTAATTTAATTGGAGTCTATTAATTCAGCCCCTAACACATGCATCTATCGTGCGTGTGTCAAATCATAAACAAATAACGCATGCGACACAATAAATATGCTGAGACACAGATTTCAGAAAAAAACCTCTTTCGGGTAAAACCTTTATTTCACTATGAATCTATAAATCGCAACTTACAATTACATAGAGAAATCTTAAATGGATCAACGCGCAGCCAACCCACAAAGACTCGCAGTCTTGAACTCAGCAAGAGAATAGCTGCAGCACCCTCCAAGGACTCGCAGTCCTATCTTCAGCAAAGAATCTTCACGCAGCAAGATCCTCAATGACACGCAGCAATATGGTGTAGAGACGCACTCCACAAAAGATGAACAAAGGCAAAGATTTGTTCTTGAACACCAACACAATTCACTAAAGCAAGATGGGAGTTTTGTGAATTGTAAAACAAAAAAAGGGATTAAACCCCTAAAGGAAGAAGCCTAGAAATTACTGCTTTGGCAGTGTTTCTGTTCTGGAAAACGTATGAACTTCTTAATGAAAACGTTACCATTTAATGAGTATTTATACAAAAATGCACCGCCTTGAAATACGAGCTTGTTCGAACGAGAAGCTATGTCGCTCGAACGAAGTATGCATGTCGTTCAAACGACATCGCGCGACTTCCAATCTCATTCGAACGAGATGCTGATCTCGCGCGAACGACCTGGGTGTCAAAATCGAGGTCCGCTTCAAAACTTAGAGAAAAATGCTCATTCTTAATATTTGATGAAAAACTCCGCTCCAACACTTAGAAAATATTTTGTAAAATTCTCCCAAAAGCTCTAAGTGAAAAGTAAAGGTATTTAAAACATAACCTTACCAAAGTAAACTTCGCGGAGCCTTGAATGATGAAGAACTTGAATAATTCAGATCTGTCTTTGATGTAGATTGCTCTTGAATGCTCTTTGATGGTGTATCGGTATATGACATAAAAAATTGATAATGAACCTATGAAAATATGTCCTTACAAATATCCCCCTATGTCTATGCCGGTACATACATAAAAAATCCGAATTATTAAAAACCAAATTGCCTATACAAATCTACCCTCCCATGAATAAATTTGCAAGACTTCAAAATTGTTCTTCAATCATCTTCGTCAAATCTCAAAGCTTTTCTCATCAGGGTGTGCAACATATCAATCTTCAATTTTGTACCTACACACATGAGATAAAGAAAAACCTTCGTGACGCATCGAGTTTGAAATGATATAACAATAAACCATTAATAATCAAATCTCCCCCATAATGCAAAAACTCCCCCATAACATGATAATTCTTTCTCTCCCTTTTTATGATGTCCCCAAATAGACAGATAAGAAGAAAAAATCAAAACATGGAGTGTCACGATAAAAAGCATAGCAAACAAGGATCAAACTACGCGCATGCAAAGGATTATCTGAAAAAAACTCACAAAGTATTTTTGGATTTTTCAAATTTTCATACAAAAATAAGATACCACTTTTAAAAAAATATGATACAAAAAAATCACACCATGGATTTAAACTCAAACAACCAAGTCATGGAAACGAAATGAATTGGTGTGAACACATTCGATAGGTAAATAAACTCAATCAATCATATGTGCACCGCATACGTGTACTCCTAACGAATGAACATCAAAAGTATCCTTAGGTGTAAAAAATATTTGTTGAATTTAAATGACATCGTCTTATAAAAATCAACAAATTAAAGTCAAATGATTTCCACACCAATAACGTCCAAAACTATATAGTGCCGTTTCGAGAACTTTTCAAAGGATGTGCAAACCCATTGATATATCCATCCAAAACTCCCTCATATATAATAATGAAATTTTTTATATCTAAAGAGGTACTAAATTCTCAACTTAAAGAAAACCTATTGGCCCAATTTTTTGGCATATTTCATCTTTTTATTGCCTTAATTTTATTTGTGTGGGCTCTTTTCAAACGGTGGCTTTCACGACGTGATTATTATTAACTCGTAGCCCTTTCCCGTGTTCACTCATCATTTTTTTCAAACTAAATAATTTACTCCTCACGGGCAATGGTTTTTACATGCACTACTTTTATTACTCTCGTATTATTGCACTTGGTTCGTTTTAAGGACAGGATTGAGATGAAAACGCCCAATCAACATGTGACAAGTCAAGAACAATAATCAAACAAATCCGTGCATGTGTGCAATAAAGGAAACATGAGTCAAACATGTAGGAAGTAACACTTAATTACATATTAATGACTCCAAACATTATAAAGCACAAGGATGAATTGACCTATTGTCTCAAAACACTATCAAATAGTCACATGTAAAATGGAATGATGTTGAGACTCGGTCATTGATAAGAAGCTTTTTGGGTATATATCGTTGTTGTGCAAAAGCCACTCTCAAAATTCCCTTGAGTACCTACAAAACTTGTCTAAAAATAACTCGTATTGCGGTAAGTACGGGTATCAATCCAACTTTCAAGGTGAAACAATTAATGTGAAAACGTGCAATTCCAATTTTTTTTATTAAAATATTTTTTTATTTTTTTATTTTTTTAAAAAAAAACAATTTCAAGGGAAAGATTTACTAACAAATGCTAAAAATTATAAAAGGACTAAAGAATGAATAAAAATGTGCAACCGAGTGTGAAATATTGTGAGAAGGTCAAGAGATGGGATTACACTGCATTTTCAATTATTTTAATTTCTCAATTTATTAATTTTGAAATATTTCGAGATAATATTAAATCGATAATCAAACTCTCATTAAAATTATAAATTTAATAATATATTTTTCAGAAAATTAATTTAAAATTGTCACACGATGAAAAATTAGGACTACATTATTTTCAGAAAATTACCCGCTAGGATCAATTTAACGAAAATAATTTCAACCCTTAAATTTCAACACCCAATTAATGTTCAAATATAGGAAAAACCTATCTCTAGTTCGATTCCTAAATTCAAATATTAATTTGTTCAATTAATTTACTAACTCTCGTTACATAAATTAATTGGTGACTATTAAAGATTAATTTACCTAGAAATATAAAATTAATGAATCAACTAATTAAAGTAACATCATTCGCAGTGCACCCCACCCCTTGAACGGGGTGTTTAGCCAAACATTCTCATGTGTGCATAAACAACATTCAATAACATATCAAAAGATGACATAAATGAATAGGGAAATAGAATACAATACGCAAGTCTCCTTGTCGAATCGCGTCCATAAAGTGCGTCTCAATCTTCACACTAATCCAGCACTTGATTACACCAAAAACAATAAAAAAACAAACCTAAAAATTATTCTAACACTAAACTAATTTTTTTTTTGGAATTTTTTGGAATTTTTTTATCAACCCAAACTGTACATAATATACAGTGTTTTTTTTTTCTCTCTACGTTCTTTTTTTTTGTTGCCTATTAAGAGTCTCTTTTTTTTAAATGAGATGCCTTTTTTTCTTCTTAAAAGCCACGATCTTCTGTTTGGAGAGATATTTGGGATTTTCTTGACTTGGATTTTGACCGATTTTTATGGGATTTTTGTTGAAGGGATAAGGGTCAAGATGGCTGGAACTGTGCAAGGGCTGGCCGTATATGGAGGTTCCGACTTTTAAGGGATATGCATTTTGGTCTGTTGGTCGCGGGTTGGAGTCGGGTTAAGGTTGATTCGCGGGTATGGTCTAAGCTGGAGATGGCAATGGTCCGGGTTTGGGTTTGCTCCAGCTGGTGGTTCGGGGCTCGGTTTTTTTTTTGGTTGAAGTGGGTCACGGGTGAGCTGGAGGGGCGCGCGATCGGAGCTTCATCGCCGGCAGGGGCGGCGTCGGTGTTGGGTCGGAGTTCCGACCTTGGGGCTGAAGTTGGAGGGGACGGTTTTGTGAGGTGGGTATGACAGGTGAGGCAGGTCGGCGGAGGTCCGGGGAAGCTCCGGCCGGAGTTCGATCGCGGTTTTGGGTCTGAGAAGGGGGCTCGCGAGGGTTCGGGTTGGTTTTCTTTTCTGGGTTTGTGGCCATGGTTGGTTTCGGGTAGTAGTTGGGTTGGAGGGTGTGCGATGTAGCGGATCTATGGATTGGTATAGGGCTGAGAATGGGTTTCTATGGTGGTGGTTTTTGTTGGGTTTGTTTGGGAATCGGGTATGGTAAGAGAGAGAGGTGTTGAAGATGATGAATAGTGTAGGGGTGTGTTTGGGTGTGTTTAATTCGTACCCCTAAAAATTTATACCACTAAAAAAAATATATAACTAAAACTAAATAAAATTAAAAATTTAAATCTAATAAAATTAAAAACTAACATCTCCAACTAATAAAAAAATGAAAATAAAAAGAAATAAAATAAAAATCTATTACAACTAAAAAAATATAATCCTAATAAAACTAAAATAAAAGAAATTAAAATCTAATAAACCTAGAAAATAAATTCCTAAAAATTAATCCTAATGAAAATAAAATTAAATAAAGATTACAAATTAAAAACTAATAAAAATCAAAATCAAAATAAAGCAATAGAAAAATAGAAAATAAATCCTAGAAAAATTCTAAATAAATCTAAATAAATCTTAAAAAATAAAATGACTAAAACTAAAAATCTAGAAAAATAATAAAGGTACAAACTCAACACACACCTGACTCGGGGTATGGACTGGGCTCGGTTTGGGCTAGGTTAATGTTACGGGACTGTTTCGGAGCATTGGATCACATCGGGGCAAGCTCAGATTGGACTCAGACTTCGCGGTCTCTTTAGATTTCTTTGATGTACGCTTTTGACCGCTTCTGCATCGCAATTGTACTGATTTAGCATTATATGTACCGCAACTGCATATTGACCTGAGAAATAAATAAAATACAAACATAAGGCCAATTTTAATTAAAATGAGAGACTAAAATGAATCCATTCAGGGTATAAAATAGACACTTTTGGGTGCTTATCAGTCATCCTAAGTCTTCATCCATAAACGGTGCAAACAAAATAAAAAAATCTTTTTAGATTTTTCAAAAATTTTGTCAAAATAAAATCTTTTTGTATATTTTTTTTCAAAAATTTTTAAAACAAAAATATACAAAAATGATACATACTAGCAATAGGCAAACAATGTCATCATGAAAATCACCCTATGCTAGTAAACAAGTCAAACCTCAATCATTGGGTGCGGAGGGGTTTTCTAAAGGTGGTGACAACTTATGAAAAACCTCCATCAATTCTTGTGAAGTTTTGACTAAAAATTTAACTTGCTCACCTAAATGTGAAAACTCTCTCATGTAGTTTCTATGAGCATGTAAAGTATCATGAGTGGGTGCATGTGTGCCAAAAACACGTGTAGAAGTAAAACGTGACACATACCCCAACTTAAAGCAAAATTCCCTAAGGTGTCCTCTCCTTTTGCAATGTGAGCAAACATAAATAGGCCTCTGAACAGCTCTCTCAAAAACACTGGGACGCACTTTCCTAATAGGAATTTGATGCCTAGGTGGGTGAGGGTGAGACTCACGTGAATCAAACACTAAAGTGGGAACCGACTCGAGTGCTAATTGGGAAATAGAAGCACCGTCATGACTTATTCCTAACTTCTCACCTTTACCGTGATGAACCACCTTTTCAACCTTCTTTGGTGCGTTCACAAAATTTACT
The DNA here is from genome assembly GCA_949130495.1 of Sambucus nigra. Lineage (NCBI taxonomy): Eukaryota > Viridiplantae > Streptophyta > Magnoliopsida > Dipsacales > Adoxaceae > Sambucus > Sambucus nigra. The sequence goes on along the minus strand of OX422224.1, from coordinate 187,680,686 downwards.
TTGACCTCCCTGGCACACTCGAGATCACTCTCGAGTTGGGATACACGTGTCGTCAGACTAGACAACGTGTCAATCAAATCACACTTATCGTTTCTCAAAACCTCCTTCTCTCTCTCCAAATCCAAAACCCGATGACCTAAATCACGATTATACTTTTTTGTTTTCAAGGTCTCGGTGTACAAATCCCTAAAAGCTTTTTGGAGCTCACTTTCATCTCCACTTTCTTCCTCGCTCTCATCCTCACTCGAAGAACACAAATAATTATCATCGCTCTCGTGTGCACTCTTGTGAGACAAAGTGGGTGTGCTCACACGACTAGAAAGAGCGACAACCATCCCATGTGCTAAACCTTTATTGGACTCATCTCCTTCATCACCCTCACTATCACTAAGTGTGACAGACATGGCTACTTTCTTCCCTTTCTTTCTAAGCCATGTTGGACACTCAAACGACTTATGTCCCTTACCCCCACATTCAAAACAAGTCACGTTCTCAAGATCTTCCTCACACTCCTCATCTGAGTCATTCTCTTTTTCTCTCTCACCGCTTTCTTTGGCCTTTCTTTTCTTTTTATTTTTCTCAAAAAATTTCTTTTTGTTAGAAGAATTATTTTTGTTCATGTTGAGAAATTTTTTAAAATTTTTCTCAAAGAAGGCCATATTATTAAAATCAAAGTCTCCCTCAGAGTCGGACTCACAAAATTTTTCTTTCTTTTTCTTACAATGAGTATTTAAAGCAATGGCATTATCCTTATCCTTAATGGTTTTGGGAAACATGTCAATCTCATAGGTTTGAAGATCTCCTACAAGTTCTTCCAACTTAAGTGATTTCAAATTTCCCAAAGAGTTCAGAACGGTGACTTTAGGAATAAAGCATTTAGGGAGAGATCTCAAAATCTTTTTAACTACACGCGTGTTATCAATCACCTCACCCAAATTAAAACTGGTGTTAATAATGTCCGACAAACGGGCACAAAAATCATCAAAGCATTCAGATTCAGACATGGTGATAGTCTCAAATTGGGTTGCCAAATTTTGTAACTTAGATTCTTTAACCGCGTTCGTACCCTCATGTGTCAATTTCAAAACATCCCATGCCTCCTTAGACGTGGTGCACGTCATAATTCGGCGAAACTCATCAGGAGTGATAGCTCCAGAAATAGCACTCAAACCACGTGAATTATATTTAGACATTTTATGATCATCTTTAGTCCACTCTGACGCGGGTTTTAAAGAGGAGATATTATCAACGATGATAGTGGGAGGAGTCCACTCATTTTTGCAAAGGTACCAAACACGTTCGTCAATGGCTTTTAAACCAGATTTCATGCGAGCTTTCCAATAGGCATAATTAGACCCGTCAAAAATAGGCATCTTATTATAGAAGTGCTCCATAAAAAAATTGCGATTTTTCACAGAACTGATTTTGCAAAAAGAATCAATATCACACGATTTTGCAAAAAATAGGAATACGTGATAAATTAGCGCAACCTGCTCTGATACCAATTTGAAAAAGTGGTGATCGTTTAAATAAGCTCTGATACCAATTTGAGAGAGTGCGACTGTGTGATAATTGATTAAATTCACAAATTTCTAATTTGGCTCACTAATTTAATTAGAGTCTATTAATTCATCCCTAACACATGCATCTATGGTGCGTGTGTCAAATCATAAACAAATAACGCATGCGACACAACAAATATGCTGAGACACAGATTTCAGGAAAAAAAACCTTTCGGGTAAAACCTTTATTTCACTATGAATCTATAAATCACAACTTACAATTACATAGAGAAATCTTCAATGGATCAATTACATGAAAAACTTGAATAATTCAGATCCGTCTTTGATGTAGATTGCTCTTGAATGCTCTTTGACAATGTATCGATATATGACATAACAAATTGATAACGGACCTATGAAAATATGTCCTTACACACTTCGTGATGGGCGCTGGTCCGGCAGGTCGCAGTTAGACTAAGTGATATGACTCTCACCATACATTGGCCAAGTACCTTCGACGTATATCAAATAGTTCCCCCACATCGTACCGCTTGACCGAAGTCATGATGGGAGGTATATCGCAGGGAACCATCCACATACATCGAGTATATCAAATTTTCCCTCATACATACCGTCCCCATGAGGTATATAGTGAGGCAATTCACGTACACTCAGGTATATCAAATGGCTTGTCCACACGTACCAATTTCCCTCAAAAGAAAGATCTATATCGTGGAAGTCACGCCAATGGGGGAAGCCTTTCCAATTAACCCAACCAACTACATACTCGCATATAGGTGTCAAGCCTAGGACACGCATGTTAGATTGTCAGTTTTGACCCGAAACTCTTCCCAAATTCAGGATTGGTCTGTCGCCCAAATTTTTGCACAATTTTTAAAATGGGACCCTGCCCGTGATCCTGGTGACAAGTCCAATCGTAACTTTACATATGTTGCAAACCCAATTTTTCTAGTCTCGGGTCCCGTCTGAAATTTCATTTTGCATTTAGGTGAACTTAACATAAGTGATAACCTAATAAATATAATAATCATGATGAAATCTATCTCTAGTCTTTTCCTCTATCTTTTTCCCAAAAAATGTCCAAAAACATTTATCCCTCTTTTGTCAAAAATACCAAAAATATTCTTCCTTATTTTCCCTCAAAATAAAAAAAGAAAACATTTTCGTCCTCATCTTTTCCAAAAATATCAAAAATACTTTCCTTCTTTTCCAAAAATTAACAAATTTCCCTTTTTCTTTTTCCAAAATAAATTCAAAATTTTCTCATTCTCAGGTCAATCACCTACCCTTTGCTTGGATCCCTATTGGCTTCGGTCTTCAGTCGAACCGCCCCGAAGTTCTATCAGTCCCCTTACTTCCTCCGAGTTCGAGACTCACTCACCTTCTATGGAGAACACGGATCAAGTGCCTAATATACAGTCGAATTTTTTAATGGTTTTGGCTCAGCTCACTGCAAAAATTGACAACCTTCAAATAGAGGTTCATGAGATGCATAGAAACCAGGTTCCTATACCCGAAAATCCTGAGGTCATTTTCCCTCGCTCCATGGGTCCGCCTACACCCTAGCCTATTTGGGTTCCTGAAGAATATCATCATGCTCCACATGCTCCTAGTTCTAATGGGTTGGTACCAACCCAACTTTCCATGTCAAACATTTCTTAGACAGGGCTAATTTACCCATAACTATTGATCTAAAAGAGGAAGAACTGAATAAGGACAAGGAACACCTGAAGATGATAGCCATAAATTTTGACCAGGTCAAAATCTGTAGGAACTATATGGATTACACCCACGTGTAACCCTATCCTAAGCCAGATTACCGAAAAAAATTAAGATGCCCAATATCAAGAAGTTTGGAGGCAGTGGACCCCTAATCATTCATCTCCGTAGCTATCACCGATCCATGACTTTTCTAGGGGCTTTTATAGAAATAATGTCCCAGATGTTCCAGTAGACCTTGAAAGATAGCGCCCTTCATTGGTTCCTATCCCTGGAAGAATCCAGAATCTGCAGTTAGGAAAGCGTGATAGTGCTTTATGCCATTCACTTCTATATTGCATTTGTATATGTTCCCACTGAGAGTTTTTCTCACATCCCTCCTTTTGTTATGGTAGGTTATACGTTGTTCCATACTATGAGAGCGTTATACAGGTATGTAATTATTTACATTTACGATTAGTGGCTCTATTAACTTGGCCTTGGGGGCACTTCCCTTGGGACCTAACACCTAGTTGATTAAATTGGAATTTACATGCTTACAAGGGTAACGTTAAATGATAATAAAACTATATTAGAAACATTTTTAGTTTGTTCCATTGCACTTCATAATTAACGTATGAACCGGATTGGGTTGATCTTTTATTGACCCTTAAATTTGGTCGGGGTGTTAAAAATTGGTATCAGAGCTTTCGGTACAATATTCCTTTCAGGTGTGATGTGGTGAGGTTGGTAGTGGATCTATCGGCGTCATTGTTAGTTGGATCCAATCATGCTTTCCAGGTAACAGTTTTGATTTGTACCTTCATGGTAAAGCCGAGGTCTTGAGCACGTTGTGCCCTACTATTTGAGTTGGTGATCGATTAAGTTAGTAACCATTCTTATTTCGCTGCATTTGTTCTGGTAGTGTTAGCTATCAAGTATCGAGTTTTGGTGTAGGTCGTTAGGTGGTGGCACCTTAGGCTTGTGTGAGATGTATCATGTGGAAATTTGATGATCATAAAGTCTTAATGATTTTAGTTGTATCTTATCTGGTATGCTCGCGATTTCATCTATAGGATTAGGTGACTAAGTAGCATGTCTTGTGAATAAATAATTCTATGGAAATTAGAAGGCCTAAGTTACTTGATTATGATTTGGATTTGGATAATCATATTGATTCAGGGTAATCTCAGAATGAATGTGTATAGTCCTTGGGACTTAGTGTTAGAAATGGTGGTATTGAATTATGGTTTTAGAAAATTAAGTGGTATTGGGTAATAACATATCTTATGGCGTCAAAAGTATTAGCTTAACATTTTATAGGTAGTGCCCGATGCCCCGTATCCTACCAAAAGTTTTATAGTGGTGATAGCTTGTGATCTATAAAATGAGTGTGATGGATATGTAGTGAGACAAGTTAGTTGTCATAGATGAGTGTTCAATGAGCTTAAGTTATATGCTATGATGAGTTTGATATCGGGTTATAGTTATGGACAGGCATGTGAATTCGTACTAAAAATTCCTTCACGATATGTGTTATAGATTAGCTAATGAGTTATTAGTACAAGTGATCGACATTCACTAGTAATGGTGAACTTTAGAATGTGCTTTGTGTATTACGATAACAAGGATGTCTCTCTTTGAACTTCGGGGATTTCTTTTGATGTAAAGAACATAGAGTTACAGTTGGTGTAACACGTAGTAATTGGGTTAGTGTTTGGCCCTCAAAAAAATAAATAAATTAATGGCCAGGATCGGTTCTTATAGTTGGTAGGATTTTATTGTGATCACTTCTACCCTAAAATGTGGATAAATTATTGGGAAATTTATTATGTGGATGCATAGTTTGTTGATGTTTGTAGTCCTATTTAGTCGTGTTGTTTTGTGTCAATACGTAGGAGTTAGTGATATGGCTTGTTGATAAGATTGTGTTAAGAAATTACCCATGCGGATAATATCGAAAACAGGCTGATAAGTGCTAGGTTTTACACTTAGGAGACTTAGGACACGATGATGTTCATCATGGTTTTAGCGATAGCACTCAGAATTGAGTGTTAGGCTTTATTATAGCACCTACGCATGCTAACCGTATGGCTTAGTATGACTCTAGTGAGGAGAATCATTAGGTATTAAGCGTGGATAATGCTTGAAAAATAAAGGTGTCATTGTAACTAGTTCGATAGTTATGATTTAGGATCACATAGGATGTTGCTAAGGATTGTAGACATGGATCGTAGGATAAAATTACGTGAGTGCTGTGTTTCTTTAAATGAGAAAGATCTCGAGGTTTAAAAGTTAGAAATCACATGTCGAGATTGTGGAGACTTGAGTATGTTAGATCAATGACCAACAAAAAGTAGTGAGAAATGTAACTTCTCTTTGATATGTAGGATAAAAATTAACCTCAGTCTTAAGGAGGGAAGCCTAGCATTTTAGCTTCCGAAGTGAATCGGTTCCCAAGTCATTGTCTTTGAAAAAGGGTAGTCGTGATTAGTGATTCAAACCAAGGCATGTACCTAGGATAATACCTTAGCATACGTATAGATCAGTGAAAATCTTAAACTTCAAGTGTACATTATGGTTCTTACTTTGCGTGGCATGGTTAGCTTCCCAAATTCAGTTGTTTTATTTTGGCATGATAATCGCCTGATTTGTTTCATCTTCTTGTGTCTTCTTTGATCCCGAAAATGGGAAGTTATTATTTTAGTTATGGGTCTGTATTCAGGTGTAGCATTGCATAAGCTCAGCAGTAATGTGGGATAGGCCGAGTTGACGCTGACACGCTATGGTACATGAGCACGCTCTTCTTTGAAAGAAGCTTTGTTTTACACTGGTTGGTACGTATGTATGGTCTTACGATTTGTTTCATGTAGTTTTCATGTATACTGGATAGCTTTAGGTTAACACACTTGGTAGTTAACAAATATAGTTGGTTCTGATGTATATCGTTCTTTTGAGGTCACGACTCTAATATATTAATATTAGAACTGTATAGAACATTGAATGCTAGTATTGCACTTCGTATGGAATTTGAATATTGAGAATGTAGCCTCCAATGTGTATTTGGGTTGTCATACCTAGGATGACACTAGCTTAATGCATAGTTTAGTAGGAGGTATCGGTCAGATGGACAATTGGCATTAAATGGATGTATCGAAATAATTGATGTGAATGGTTATTGATGTTGAGGATGTATCTTCCTAGTCTAGGCAAGATCCAAATCATTTGGCGAAACATAGGCTTGTAAATCCTGATGTTTGGAATAATTCATGTTAAAGAGTTCTTTGGGATGTTAGGATGATGTTTACTGACTATCAACTACTTTGAGGTATTGTTTAGATGGACATGTTATGCATTCTTAGGATTTAGCAATAATACATTAGGATCCACCGTGGTTGTATCGAGTTAATGGTATGATATTTTTTTGGGCCAGACTATAGTGTTAAAGGCATCCAGGTTGGAGTTAAATTGTTTGATGGATGATTTGTTATCTTGATGATCATAAATTTTGAGGACGAAATTTCCTAAGGAGTGAAGAATGTAATACCCCTACCTATAAAATGGGTATTTAATGTTATTTTAAGTTTTTTGCCCAAGTGGAAATTCGAAAAAAATAAAAATAAAAAATAATCCAAGTGTAACACATTAAGTGATACGTAAGGTGGTGTATTACGTAAATGGTTTAAACAGGAACAATACCACAATTCATGTGTCTTTTGAATGCATACCTTATCTCTAATAATATTATCTAGGATGTCTGTTAAGTTCGAAGAAAAAATATCAAGGAACGGATGTGACATGGACAAGGTTAATACGACATGACATTTAAAGGGTACGAAAGAAAAGTATCGTCATATGGATTAAACAAGAAAGTTTTACGTTACATGGTTCACACGAGTTTTATTTTGATATTATTTAATTATTTTAAGTACTTCAGTTAAGTTTCACGCGATTTGGACAAGAAACGAGAGTAATGGGAGCCTGGGTAAAAATTGTCTTACGGTGGGTGATACTACGAAAGTCCAGTTTTACAAGAATTGTTTAGGACAATTGGTAAGTCAAAAAAATATTTCAACCATATATTTAGACTCATAAAAATATAACTAATATTACAATGCGAATAAAAAAAATACGTTTTGCGCGGAGGTCCTGATTCCACCGCACCTTATATAGGACAATCCGGGAGACCAAACGACTAGTGTAAATATGATTTTTTAGGCAAAAAAAATGCAAGGAGTATGAATATCAAGTTAAACAAAATGACTAAAATGAGAACCCTTGTGGGTCATTTAATGGGCGGTTGTGTTGGGCCATTGTCCAACTCAAATTTTCAAACTTTGGGGAGACTTTTACACGTTTTGGAACACATTAATATCTGAATTTGGGGCAAGGTTGGAAGTGTACCCCTTAAAGTGTATAAGAGAGAAAGGAGGGATCCATGAATGTCCAAAAACTTGGAAGTTTTTCTCAGATTTTTCCATCTCACTCTTGTATCCTAGCAAGCTAAACTTCATCCCAAATTCGTAGATCTTCATTCTCACCCATATATCACCACCCAAACAACATTAAAGTATCTTAAAATCTCCATTAGAGACCAATTAAAGGTTCGATATTATGTAAGAGCAATTATAGTGGGGTTTTTAGATATGGAAGAAGGGTTTGTGAGCTTGGAAGGAGTCTTGTTTAGGCCATCCATGGAGTCTAGATTGGAACTTGGAAAGTGGGCTATGGTGACTCCCTTAAGGACACCTTCACCCACCTTTTCTATCATCATTCAAGACTTGAGGTGGGATTTTCTAGCCTTATTTTTGTTTAAAAAGTGGTATGGCTTCAGCTTGCTATTTTACTTGTTTTACCCTTAAAATGTGCAGAATACGTGTTATATTGCATACATATACTGGTTATTGTTCATACTATCATCTTATGTTAAGATGGGTATAAAAAGGATGACTTCAAATGGGTCATTAATGTGCCTTAATTTTAGAATATTACTTCCCAAATATTGGGTGTAGAAAGTGTAGAAAATTGTTTATGGTTCACTAATGGGTTATTAATGACACTCTCAATGTTTTGAATAAAAAGGGAAATTTAAAAGAAGGTTATAAATGGGTTTTTAAAAGTGTTAAAATTTTCAGAACACTATTCATAGGCATTTTATGAAATAAAATGTGTTAGAATGATACTTTAAAGATAAATAATGTGATTTTATGCAAAGAAATGCATTATCCTTGTTTGATCCATTTTATGAGATAAAAATGTAATTTCCTACTTAAATAATGAAGATAAATATAAAAAGGGAATCTTTCACTTTAAATAGGTATTTTAAAGTGTGTCAACTCGTAATAAGAAAATAATTTGAGTTACTGTATAAAAATATTGGTAAATGGGTGTAAGATGTAAAAGCTCAAAAATAAAGTGTGCTTATGAAAAATGTGGAAATTGAGGTTTTAATATATAAAATGTATGAAGTTATATATTAAAGGTGTGTGATGTGTAAAAAGTTAAATTTGTGTAAAGTATTCTAATAAACAAGTGTTTTTAATGGTTAAATGTGTTTAAATGTTGAATTGGAAACTTAAATTACCTTTATGGAAAATGACACTTGTTAAAGGACTAAATTCAAAGTTTTGACGATAAAAGGGTAAATTGATAAATTTACATAAAGTAGAACATATTTATGAATTATAAATGTTGATGAATGTTTTTACACTAGTGTGGGTGAAAACAAATTAAGTCCTAAAGCATGAATGATTTTTTCTATAAAATCAACGTGTGGGTGAATAAAGGACTTAAAGGAGAAAGTAATAATTTTCCAAATGTTAATAAAAAAAAACGAACGGTTAAGTTCGGGTGTTTGGCTTTGGCCCGTCAATGCTGAATAATGTTAACATTGGAATAATGTTCACCAGAATGAAAAGATAATGATATTGGATGATGTCGGGTTAAATAATCAAACAGGGCTACGTTATCCCTAGTGATGAAAGATCGCAAACCAACTACAGTTTACTTGGCACTCGGTGACGGATGGTGAAATTCGATGAAAATATGGGTGTGCGTGTGTTGTGACCGGTGTGCCTGTTGGTAGAATCCCTAAAGAAAATGCTAAGTAATGAATTTAATATTCAGGAAAGTGGCATAAATGAATGGTATTAATCAATTGATTTATTAATGCAAAAATAACGCATTCATTTTTAATGTTCATGTGGTAACATGGGATGGTTAAATAAGTACTTAATGGCATTAAACTACCTACTGAGGTTTGAAATATAATAAACACAAGCGTGCATTTTATGATAATTTCAAAGGAAAATTAGTATTTTTTAAACACGGTGTGTGCATGCATTGAATGAAAGTACTATGATATGGTTAAGTAAATCTAGCATGAGTTAATAAACATGGAGTTAATGAAGGTTTGAAAGTGAATGAAATGTTTTTTCCAACAATTGCAAATTTTTTAATAGGGTGAGTTGACGGAAAGAATATATTAATTTTAAGCATAAAATATAAAATGATTATTTTGTAAAGACAAGGAGGACAAACGACATCAAATAACCTTTTCGAAATAAAATGATTTCATACATCAGGACATGTATTTCCAAAAGTATATATGTAGATATATACGTATTTTCACATGCATGTGCTTGTAGCGTGTGAGTGCTCTTTATATCATTCACTTCGATATTGCATTTGTATATGCTCCCACTGAATATGCTGCTCACATCCCCCCTTTTATTATGGCATGTTGTATGTTGTTCTGTACTTTGAGAGCGTTATATAGGTAAGTAATTATTTAGATTTACGATTAGTGGCTCTTTTTACTTGGCATTGGGGGAACTTACCTTGGGTCCTAACACGTAGTTGATGAAAATTGGAATTTACATGTTAACAAGGGTAACATTAAATGATAATAAAACTAGATTAGAAACATTTTTAGGTTGTTCCATTTCACTTCATAATTAACGCATGAACATGATAAGGTTGATCCTTTATTAACCCTTAAATTCGGTTCGGGGCATTACACTAAGGGTCACCCACCCCTTGCATAGTCACACCCATTCATAAGTAAAGTGAGCAACCAAGAGGTTTCTCACAATAAATTATCAGTTTATCAAATGATTTTAAATGAGGTGGTCCTTGAGACCTCTCCTCAAGTTTACAAATGATTTTAGAGGAGGTGGAGCTTGCGGCATTTCCTCAAGTTTATAAAATATTTTATAGGAGGTGGTCCTTGAGACCCTTTTCAAGAGTACAAATTTTGTACAACAAGTTACCATTTTAAAAGATATTTACCAAATCAAATATGTCTTCAAGCGCAGACGTATTTTATTTTTGACTTTGGTTTACACCAGGTGTCACCTGTCAGAGGAGACAGGAGTCTGTACATAGATAAGGGCAAAAGGTACATAGCAGACATTGTCCTTCACCAATCCCCTCAGTTTTAGTGACCAAAAGGTTCCAACTCAACCTTAGTTCCCAGGTATAAATAGGACCCCTGGGCAAGGTCAAGTCAAAATCATAACTCAAGTCATACTATTACTCTGTCAAAATCATTCTAGATACCTAGTGTTCTTTCCCTGCTCTCTCTCTCTAAGTGCTAAGTGCCTTATTCCTTCACTCCTCACTGACATCCATCAATTTCATGAGTTCCTCTTGAGAAAAGTAACTATTATTGTTGTGAAGTTCATCTTCTTGCAGGGAGTAGTTCTTACTTTGGTTCCATTTTTACCAAATGGAAAAGGTTTTACCAGGTTCTTCTCTAGAAGTTCTTGAAGGACCTTGAAGGCAGATTCCATTGGAGTGAATCACGCCTCACCCTTTCTAGTTATTCTTAGACACAAGTACAACTACCCTCCTACAAATTCAATACAATCTTTTATGTCCAGCTTTATGGACCCCACAAAGGTCTTCATGGACTTGGGCTATAATTATTAAACTTTTATTTCTGTTTAGGCATTTTAGGATTATTTCTTCAGCACCTCCTTTAATTAACGTGTTAGCATACATAACATAATTGGTTTCTCTCAACCTAACAATCCTTTCATTCTTGATATTTTGATCACTTAGATATTCAATTATTAATTTTCTCGAGTCTTCTTGAACATCAATATTTCTACTATATATTATTTTCCATCTTTAATGTTGAAGAGGTAAGAAACTATCAGTAAGACTAATTCTTATCTTGGATTAGAAGTTATTATTAAGTTTAAAACATGATGATTTTTGACCTATTTCATTTTCATCTTCATTTAAAAACCTAGGATTATAATTTAAAGTAACTTCATCAAATTTGGATAGAAAATTTAATGTTTATTCGTTATATAGGGTCAAACCTCATGAACACCTTTGTATTCACTATTTAACTATCTTGTAACTAGTTAGAAATCAACAAAGACTTCTATTACTGAGGTATTCCATCTTCAAAGAATTTTTAAGCCCATTATTATAACATTATATTCTAGTTTGTCATTAAAACATGTATTTTCTTCCAACATGTAAACATGTTTTGTCTTAGTGTGTTTAGGGGATTCAATAATCACCCATACAACTAACAATATTTTAGTTTTCGAACCATTAAATCAAAATTTTCAATGACTTGAGATGCATAACATATTTAATATTCCTCATCTAGTTCATCTTCATATGGATGATATGCTAAAAACTTAGCCAAAACTTAGCCATTTACTTCTTTTTGAGTTAGATAGTAGTGGAAAGATTCAAACAAAGCTAGTAAACATTTTCTAATCCTATATCTTATAATGGGTCTTATTATAATACATTTAATCAAATCAAACTTTGAAATGACATCAACCTCTCTAGGAAGTAAATAATACCTTAATTCCCTAGCAACAATGTACAAAGTCGAATATAGTTTTTCCATTATAGAATACCTATATTCACAATCATTACTGAGGTAGTAAATAGACTATAAAACTTGTATCTTTCACCATTTTGAGCCAATAAAAATCCAAGGGATTCATCATAGACTATACAACTTCAATGGATTATTTCTATGGGTGGAGCCAAAATAGATAAGTTGATCAGGTATCTCTTGAGTGCTTTGAAAGATTGATCACGATCTTCTTTCCAATTAAGCTCCACTTGGTCTTTTATCTTCAACAAAAGACAAAACACATTAGTCTTTCCTACAGCATTCGAGATAAATCATCAAAGAAAATTAACTTGCCCCCCAAACCCTTTGTAATTCTATCTTATTTTTGGGGGATTTTCTCTCGATAATAACCCTAACATTTTTGTGATCAACCTTAACTCTTTTTTTATGCACTAAATATCCATGGACATTTCCGAAACTAACTCCAAAGTCACATTTTAAAGTCTTCATTCTAAGTTAATACAGCCTCATTCTTTCGAAAGATTTATTAAGTACTGTTATATGATTAATTATTGATTTTGATTTCATGATTATATCATCAACATAACTCTCCGGAATGGTTTCAATCATATCATGAAAAATGGTGTTTATTCCCCTTTGGTATATACCCTTACATTAATTAATCCAAATGTCATTTCAATCCATTTTAAGGTCCCAAAATTACCAGGACGCCTGAATACAGTCTTATGCACATCCTCATCAGGTATGCATATATGATTATAGCCAAAATTACCATCCATAATTAACATGATATCATGACCAGATGATATGTCAATTAATAGAACCACTCCTGGCATTAGATATTAATCCTTAGGAGTGGTTGCATTAAGATTCCTAAAATTAATGCAGACCTTTAATTTACCATTATTCTTAACCACTGACACTATATTAGAGAGCCATTCAACATACATGGTAGCTGGAATGAATCCATCTTTTAGTATCCTTTCAATATCTTCTTTTATTTTGGCTGGTACTTTTAGAGTCATTTGCCTTGGTAGTTGCTTAATAGGTTTGTATCCCTCTTTGATTGGTTTTCTGTGCTCAACAAATTCTCTATCAAAGTTAGGTAATTCATCATACGTCCAAGAAAGTAGTCCTCATATTGGTGTATAAGTTCTATAACCAATTGTTGGTCTTCTTTACTGAGATTTAAACTGATACAAGTGACTCTTTTAATTTGTTATGTGCCGAAATTTATTTCCATCAGGGGACCAGACTAATTCACCCTCATCTCTTCATATTATATTGGAGAACTTGTTAATTCACCAATGTCTTGGATACTTTCTATTTCTACATCTTCTTCGAAGATATAGTTAGCCCAATTTATGGTGTTTTTTCACCAATACTAGTTCTAAATTCCAAATATCTAAATTTATACAAAATCATAGCCAATATTTCTTTGGCCTTCTGGATGTTAATGGGTGTATTAACCATTAAACAACTATTTTATTATTTCCAATTGGCCTCATAAGGCCAAAAACTATATCATTCAACCTTTCTTAAGAGACTAAATATTCAGATGCCTCCAGTAGCAAATCCTCTACCTTTATTGGCCAAACATTTTGCTAGTAGTGCTTTTATTTAACACCGTTGGAATAGCATGAAAAGGTAGTGGATAAGTTTCTACTTCTTCCACAAGAACATCCTCCTTTATCAAAAGTAATTTCTGATGAATAGAATAAGGAATGTATTTGTTAAATTGGATCCAATCTCTACCTAATAATTCATTAAAGCTTGGTCCACCTTCACTAATAAAGAAAGAAGTTTTAGACTTTCTACTTCTTACTTAAATATTAACTTGTAGTACTTTTTAGTAGATAATATTTAGCAAAACAAGAGAAAATAGTTTTAGTCTGAACCGATTTAATAATATGTTTATTTGTTTTATATAACATATAAAGTGGAATTAATTTGACAATTGCACCATTATCTACCAATATATTATTGAAAAGGACTCAATAATCTAAGATTTTAGGAGAAGAAAAAAAATCTTTATGTGGTTAATCATATGTTTAGTAGGTTCTTCGAACCCATATATAATGTCAATCGCAAAGATAAATAAATCAAAATCATCTACCTTTGATTCTCTTTCTTCATCCACTTCTGTGGCAGGTTCCTCTTGACCTTATTGGGTTCAAACCTCTCTAGGAGGATTATATCCATCTTGATTGTCACTTGCTGAGGTAGATAACCGAGCGCGATGAATTTTTTATGTTTCTCTTGAATAGGTGTTATGGCATCAACTATCATCATTTCTCCATTTTCTTCTTCATTCAAAAAAAATTCCTTCGATGAACTTGCTTCATATATCCTCATTGCCTTATCCAATTCCTTTATCCTTTTTGCTAGAAAGTCCAAATAGTTATGACCCCCCCCCCCCCCCCCCCGGGCTTGTTATGCAACCTTGGGTTTAGTTTCGAAGATAAAGAAGCAAAACCTTCTGATCCACGAATTCGTACAATCTCAAAAGGCCTCTTACTAGGACTTGTCCTTCATTTGGATCCTTCTTTATTGAGTTCAAGAGATCACCACTTTAGGTTCTCTTCTCTTTTTCCTAGGCTAATGCACCACAAGCCTCATGATAGGAGGCACCTAGTTAGGTCTAACTGCCTTTGGTTTCTTTAGCCTATTATTGAATTATTACGCGATCTTTTTATCTTGGACCACTAACTAATTAGGTACATCGTTAACCATTGGAACTGACTTTGGAACCTTTGTTGGCCCTATATTTTCCTCGTGCTAGTGAGATTTTGCCTCTTTCGAGCCATGTTTGATGTACTGGTTACTCCTTGGCATCTTTGAATTCCCTTGGGAATGAAAAGGTCCACATAATGGTCCTACTTTCCAAAAAGTCTTGCTTTGAATCGCTTCTTACTATGGCCTATTGGGGTTTTGGATGGAATGACATGATTCCTAATTTTGTAGTTTTTTTGCTGATTTTTTCCTTCAAAGCTATCAAATAGC
This sequence comes from Sambucus nigra, assembly GCA_949130495.1. Taxonomy (NCBI): domain Eukaryota; kingdom Viridiplantae; phylum Streptophyta; class Magnoliopsida; order Dipsacales; family Adoxaceae; genus Sambucus; species Sambucus nigra. The sequence goes on along the minus strand of OX422224.1, from coordinate 187,665,611 downwards.
ACATTTTAGCAAAGTATTCCCCACATATGATACATACGTGTTTCATCACCTTTTGATTAGGATCTTCAGTGATTTTAGGCTTCCAATCTTTGGGTTCAGCCTTAGTCTTCATTATAAACTCTACATTACCTATATTTATAGGGAATTAAATTGATTGCACATTGACCCCTAATTCCTTAACTTTGGGTAAAGTCACTTCATATAACCTTATTAGGATCTCATCTTTTACATGGAATTTAACTTTCCCCAACTTTATCAACTCTTGAGTCCTATCAAGATACACAGAGCATGCAACAGTTAAGTGAGAAAACATATTATGCCATTATAATAATTTTTCCTTTAATTTCATGTGGCTTTTTTGCATCATCCTATTTTTTAACATCTAGGACTTTAAGAGAAATTCAAAAATCACATTAGCCTTATTAATGTCAAAAAGAAGTTTATTATCATTTCATTTGAATTTGGTGCAAAGTATTCTATCGTTGTATCCTTTAGAACTAATAGTTTAATAATTATAGTATCAGTTTCTATAATTTTAGTAGCATCAATTCAAAATTACTATACTTATAGGTTTTGAAAGAAGAAGTATTTCTCTCATGATCCTCTTCTAGAAAAGCTTCATTTTTGGATATCTCAGCACTTAATTCTACAAAATATCTAAATTTAGTGGCATCAAAATTCTTTTGAAGCCTAAACTCTACGGAATTTTATGCCAGTTTTACAAACTTTGACCCAGGAAGGACAATTTTGGACATATTCCTAGCCCTTTTGAAAATGTTAATGAATGCAGTAGCCTATTCATCAGGCTTTTGAGTTAACATAAACACATCATGCATGGAAACCTCTTGTTCCATTTGGAAAAATTATGAATGGAAAATGTCTTCCATTTGTCGCCAAGTATGAAAAAAGTTCAGTGTCAACCTTATGAACCACATAAAGGATGCATCTATCAGGGAAATAAAAAAAAGTTAACCTTAAGTAATAATTTGTCCCGGGTTCAACACATTTAGTAGTGAACCTAGCAATGTGTTCCATAATGGATTGACTCCCATCCCCTGACAAGAAGATAAAGTTTCAAAATTTGAACCCTTTAGGAAGTTCTCAATCCTATTTATCCATTAGTGATATGGCATTCTATAGACAGGGGTTTGGACTTCGAGATATTGGTGCACATATTTCATATTGAATTCCATAATCTTATTCCTCCCAACTCCCCCAGAAAGTTGCCTATTTTTGGAGCGGTTATATGGTTTACGAACGGAGTTGGTTGCACTAAGGGAGATGTAATTTGTGGAGGCATGGTTTATTTTTCTTAACAAGGCATTGGTTATGATACTTTAGGAATTTGGGGATCCATCCTCATAGGGTTTCCAACAACTCGAGTTCTTATTAGAATAATGTATTATTGATAATCTCATAGTTTGAAGTTCCTGGGAAGCCTAAGTGTATATCATTTTGATGTGGTGTAGTTCTTCCTACCTCTGAGAGAGAAGTTCTCCCCCTGGGTTGTTTTAACTCATTTGCTGATAAGTGTTTAGTAGTCTTGAACCCTATATTGTGTTACTAACAGCTAGACAATTGGTATTAGGGTATTATGTCATCTTAATGATATTTCCAAATTTTATTTCATATTTGTTAGGTGTATAACAAACAGGATGGTATAGTTAGATTGTGTTTCTGTATTGGAACCAACTTGTGGGGTGTATGCTCGACCACTAGTCGTCGCACCATTATGTAAATTAAATATGCTAGCCATCATGGTAATCACAATGTTAATGCTTTGTGTTATGTTTCCAAATGCCAAAAATTGGGTTCATTTTACTGATCAATTAGTCATGCATGTACGTTTGTAGACTAACTATTGGCTTGTTTGGGACATTATTGTCCCTTGGAGCCATTAGAATGTTCAACTATTGATTGAGAGCAATGGGTCTCGATTGTTGGTTTCTTTCAACCATTGTCTCCAATTATCTGTTAATATGTTAGCTGGTTGAGACAAGTTCACCAATATGTTTCAATCTATTTTAACTTGAACGTGTTCTACCCATTTGTAACCATAAAACATGACCGGTGTCCCATTGGGTGTGCAAAGAATATGTTTGGATTAATTTTTTCACTTTTACTTGGTGATCAATTAGAGTAGCGAGTGTTCCAGGTAAGATTTGTGGTCTTACTAACCAGAAGTCATAGCCTAGTCATAATATTAGGCAATTGTGTTGCATTAGATGTCTCAATTAAGAGTACTTATGTTACCCTTATGGAAGACTTTGATTTGATTCTTAAGTTGGGCTAAATGACTAGAATAAAAATAGAAAATTACATGAATTGAAATAAAAGTAAAGCTTTATAATAAAATAAAAGAAAATGCGATTAAAGTAAAGTATTTTAAGGAAGTAAAGTAGGGGTAAAATAAAGAAAAATACTAAGGAAATGTAAAGAAAGAAAGTAAATGACAAGAAATATGAAGGCAAGATAATTGTAAAATAAACTTTGAAAGAAAAGGTTACAAACTAACTTACAATCTACTACAGAAGGAAATAAATGTTATAAAGAAAAGAAAGAAAAGGAAAGAAAAGGAAAAGGAGGATAAAAGTAATGTAAATGCGTTTTTGGTGAGGGAATCTTCTCTTCCTTGTTGGGTTCATTTCTAATTTATAGTGTTTCTTGGCATGGATTGTACTTGCTATTTAGAAATTAATGGGTGGTTACTCACACATTTGAGATTTTCTTGCTTTTGTGCACTAATTCCCCAATTTGAATTGTAGTAATTCATAATTTGGAATAACACAATTTACGACATATGTCACACGTGTATGTTTCCCTCTATTTTTTATTTTATGTGGAAACATCTCATTAGTACATATAAAGACGATGTAAACACGAATAGAAGAAAAGAAAGGACCATACCGAGTGGTCCCTTAAAGTGAAATATGATGTTGTCAAGTTATTGAATGCAGGGTTCATCTGTGTAGTCGAGTATCTAACTTGGCTCGCTGATATTGTTCATGTGCTGAAATTAAGAGGAAGAATTCGTACGTGCATCGACTACAAGGATTCTAACAAAGCTTCTCCAAAAGATGATTGTCCCTTCCATCTATCGACATGATAATCAACGAGACCGTCAATAATTCCCTTAAATCATTCATCGACATCTTCGGATCAAGATGCATCCCAATCACAAAGAGGAGACAACTTTCACTACTTCTGGGTTACCTTTTGCCATATTATTATTCCTTTTGATATAAAAAAAATATGGGTTTACATATCAAATAGCATCTACAACCATTATGTGTGATCCCATGCACAAAGAAATCAAAGTCTATATTAACAATATGATCATGAAGTCCAAAACTGAAAATCTTCATGTCCCTGCCTTAAGGAAATTCTCCAAATGGTTACGACAGTACCAAATGCACCTCAATCCAAAAAAAAATCATTTTTGATGTCACAAAGATTAAACTTCTTAGCTTCATGGTCAGTAAAATAGGAATAGAAGAATAGCCTACCAAACTCTAGGCAATTCTCAAAATGCTAGTGCCTTGGACTGAGAAATAATTTCACAATTTCTTAGGCAAACTCCAATACTTTAGAAAATTCATCATCCATCTCACTTCCATCTATGACCCCGTCTTCATTTTCCTCCGAAGGGATTCAACCAAAGTCTAGAATGAAGCATGTCAAGGATCCTTTGATAAAATCAAGAGATATCTTACTCGACCACTAGTCCTTATGCAACCATAATTAGGCATGCCCCTTCTCCTGTACTTAATTGTCACTAACACTAAGGCTAGGGCCATGTTATCCCCGTACATCAAATATTCACACAAAAAAGAGTGATCTACTATGCCTCTCTAGAATTGGAAGGGTATGAGGTGAACTATACAATGTTGGATAAGGCATGTGTCACCTTAATTTGGATAACACATTGATTTCAACAGTACATGCTTGCATTTCGCATCAATTTAGTGTCTCAAATAGAGACCATGAAGTACATACTAAAAACCCTACCTTTTCAAGTCGCATGGCCCGTTGGCTATTGTTGCTATCAGAGTTCCACATCACCTATGTCACGTAGATAACCATAAAAAAATATCCATCTCAGATTACCTAGCCACCAGCCTATGGGAAAACTGTTGTATGAATTTCTAAATTCCTGGATGAGGATATCCTCAGTACTTCTTGCGAAAAATTCTAGTAGTATATGATCTTTAACGGAGCTACCAATAAGAATGGATATAGAATTGGGATACTCTTAAGCGTTCCTAATGACTCTCACTCTCCCATATCCATCAAGCTATACTTACTTTGCACTAATAACATAACAAAATATGAGGCATTCATTATGGGCCTCAAGCAAGCCCTCGCGAAAGGAATTAAATACATCATTGCCTATAAATACTTTACCCTTATCATTGGAAAAGACCTCTAAAAGTGGAAATTTAAAGATTATCCTTTTACACTCACCTTAAAGAACTCTCTTCCCAATTTAAGGATGTCACTTTCTACTACCTCTCTCATTCAATAAATAGTTTCATCAATGCATTGGCAAATTTATCCTCGATGGTCGACTTACCAAAGAGAATAATAATTTCCCCCTTATAAGTTAATAAAGAGACCATGCTAACTCAATGTTCCCATATCGAGCTTGCTATGGAAGAATATCCAGGAAAAGTTAGGTGATGGTATTATGATATCTGGTGCCTCCTTAATCATGATCATTATTCACAAGGGGATGATAAGAAATATCTCATGCCCCTTTGCAAACTTGCATCTCAGTACATCATCTGCGATAAGACATTATTAAAAAGAAGTGCAACACCCCATATTTTAAATGATTTTTCTATTGGGATTAATTAAATTAAAATGAGAAATTATTTTGAATTAAAATAAATATTAATTAGCGAGACAAGGGCTAATATTTATTTGTATGAATTACATTGAGTATTACTTTTTGAACGAGTAATAAATTAGTAAGAATGCATTATGATTATCGTGAGTGAGAAATACGGCAGATATGATAATTTAGTCGGGATGTGCGTGTCAGTTGTATCGGGACTTAAATTTATTAAATAGAATGTGATTTATTTATGGGTCATCCCAATGGTAATTTTTAGTGTGCCAGTGTGTTGAAATAGTAAGAAAAGTGTACTCGAGGATTTTAATTGGGCCTCATGGAATTTTTAGCTCAAATCGGCACCCCAAAAGGTAGTTTGGTCTTTTGACTTTTTAGAGTTAAGGGACCAACGAAATTCCTAAGGTTATATCAACAGGTGTGTTAAGGGTGTTAGGGTTAGCATTTACAAAAAAACAAATAAAGGCCATTATAGGAGGAAGGTGGAGGATTCCAAGGCTCCCCACACCATTTTTTGCACCACCACCACCACGGGAGTTAAGGTCGAAAGGAGGGAAAGAAAACTCTACCACTGTTCTACACAAATCAGACCTGCAACACTTTGAGTGCATATACTATCCATGTTAGTGTAGGATTGAATATTTCATGAATAAATGGTTATTGGTCGGGAGTTTGAAGAAGTTTCATAGAGTGTTGAATTTCATAAGGAAATAAAGACCTGTACAGTTTCAAATCGATTCGGCTCATTGGCCAAATTGATTTGGCTAGCGAATCGATTCTGACCAAGCTAAATCGATTCATATTTCCCAGAAATTGGAAATTTCCCCTATTTAATCCTAGAACTTGTGAATAAATTACAGGAAGACTTTTGGGATATTATTAAACTTCAATGAGGGATTTGGTGTAACAAACCGCGTAATTTTGGGCTATTTTATTTAATTTTTAGAAAATGGAGGAAAATAAAGTCTTTGATAAAATTATTTTTATTACTCAAATATGTTGAATATTATTTTTAAAGGCGAGAATTTCAACCGGTTTCGAAAACGGAGTTAAAACGAATTTTAAAATGATTTTCAAATGTTTTTAACTCTTGGAATTCTAAGTCGGCGAACATTAAGTAATTTTCAAGAGTTGTTATGACTTCCAACTCTTCATTTCTTTGCCTTATTTAAAGTATTCTTTTGGATTCCAACTCTTCATTTCTTTGAATTATAAAAGGGAGTCGTGGGCAACCTTTTTAACCTACTTTTGGCACAAATTTTGGCAGCAAATATATTTTATATTCCTCTTCTTTTTATATACACATTGGCCCTTGAGATTTGTGAGTTCCAACCTTTGATTAGAGGTGTTCTTGGGGCTATTTTGTTGGAGGTTCTTAGAGGAGCTTTTGTAGATCTTTTGTGTTGATCTTGAGGATGTGATCATTGGTTTCTCGTAATGGTTTAAGGTATGGGGTTTTACACAATATGATTCTAAATCTCGCGAGTGTCTATTCCGTTGAATTCTTGTTAATTGAACTCATGTTTGAATTGATAAATTCTTGGAAATATAGAAAAATAATTTTTGAAATTATTTTGATTCATGTGGAATTATTCATGTTGTAATTGATCACGTTGTCATGAGATTTTAATATGGCACGGAGGTTGGGCACCCGCCAAAATTCCTGCTTCCCGGGCTATGTCTTAATAAAGCATATGCAGATGGGGTGAGGCCTGATGACCTGGTTAATGTGTTGTTGAGAAATTATATTGATAAAATTCTATTGAGATTTGCATTTGATTTGAATATTCGTACTCTTGTTGTTACGCTTTATTCATCGCTAACATATATTTGTTGAGCAGCTTTCCTATCGTATTGTGTACTTCTCCATATTTTCTTTTAGAGGCAGGTTAGCGTGGATTTGGGCGCTATGGATTATTGGAGATTGATTTTATCTTGGATATTTTGGGAAGAATTTTTAATACATTTGGGAAGATTTGTATTATTTATTTTGTTGTATAGAGCATTGAAGATTTGTATTTTATTTTTCGAGTTAGATGTTGTATTTATTCGAGAGATTTGTCGTATTTATTTGAAGAGATTTGAGATTAGTGGTTTCCTCTCTTGTTGTTGTGGGATTTAGATGCTCTATACCTTGTGATTGTGGATTAGTTTAATTTTATCGATGAGTATCGCTCCTTTCGCTCTCCCCGGGCGGGCGGGGTGTTACATTTGGTAATTTCAATAAGCATATAATTAGCTTAAGGTTCCCCCAACTGAGGAGAATTGAGGCTAGGAATTATTGGGCATATTTTAATATTTAATGAATTCACAAGAATTAGCACGGGTCATGAAAAGCATGAGTGAACCTAGGTCCAAACCATTAGTGGAGAGATGTTAGGACTACTGCAATAATTTAAATGATAATTGGGACCCTTTGAGTAGGGGAAACACTCCTAAGTATATGATGAGAAGCATAAAGGTAAATTATTAATACGTAGGATATTTAAGGATATGTACTACGTACAGTATATATTATAGGTTGCACGTATACCTATACTGATGATATATATATAGGTTGTGTGAATACCTATTATGTGACTTCTTATATGTCAAAACATACCTACGTTACCTGCTATCATGGGAGGTTCCGCGTCATGGACAGTCTTATCCTGATGAGCCCATTGGGGGATTTTAAACTTGTGTCTCCGAACATAGAACTTAGGGTCCAACACTACTCTTGAGTATGATAGTGTGGCCAGTTATTTAGGTGCGTTAGGTGTGCGCGTATCCTAAAGGCTTATAACTATGTTCGCCTCTAAATTGTGTGAATTATGAATGTATGGTTCGGGAGTGATTCTGAACCAAAAGTCCTTCACTTAGTGTGTGATGTAATAGGACTCGATAGCAGCATCGACACGCATCACGGGTCTCCACCCATAGATGCCATATTCATATATATTACAAGTATGGTGTATGTATATATATGTGTGATTCATCCTCCTGTGTGTGCCTTAGTAGATAAGATAGATAGTGATATCTATAGTAATCTAAGTATTTGGAAGCTTAATACTTAATTGGTGATTTTTAATGGCTAAAGGGGTGTGAAAATTTGGTACCGTATTGTATGGGCAATACATGTGGGCACAATGTGTTATTATGCAGGGAGAGATTTAGTTCAAATAGGTTAGGCGGGGTAGCGTCACTAGGTTAGTTTAAAAGAATACGTTAGGCGTGCACAATAGTTGAGAAGTGAGGATCTCAAGTTAGGGCACGTGAAGTTAGCATGTATATATTAACTTCTTTTACTGCATTTTAAATACTTTTAAAATGTTTTAAAATTGTTTTCATGGGCTTTGTCCCATTTCAAATCCATTTTTGTAGAAACCTTTTAGGTGCCCATCCAAAGGGATGTCAAGCTTAGGAGTTCATTCGTATTTGACGTGATGCAGTTGTTGTGGACGTTGCAAGACCTCAGTAGTAGACACTTACACTTTTATCAGCTCCTTTTAATCATTCAATTGTCTCAGTCAAGCATGTCTCCCATCTTTAGTTAGTGAATATTTAAGAGTTACTGCATTTCCATCTTTAATTCTTGTTGTTGGATTTGGTTTTATCTATGGACTATTGTATGTGGAGTTTAGTCTAGAGTTCTTATTCCTGACACATTTATTTATTCAGTTTCTTTATCATTTATTATCTTGTTGACTAGAATGGTGAATGTGGTTTAATATTTAAAATTATTGCATATTGATAAAAGAATTAAAATTTTGACATTGGGACATTAGGGTATTAGTAACATAATTATGTTTCGACAGTGATGATAAGAATGAAGCCATTAATGATTACTGTTCAATTTAATAATGGACCAATCGCCCAGGATTAGAATAGGCAGGGTGTCACAAGAAAATTCAATGGAATCCACTTGAAATGCATAGCATGGATTGGCATTGGAGAAGTAATGCAAAAAATTCAAAGTGAGGAATGAGGACCTCATATGAATTGTCATATGCTTGCAAAGAAATTTGTCTGACATGGGTATTATTGGACTAACATGGTCCAAGATTACGCTGCCTATGTGACAAGATGCCTTAAATTCTAACAATTTACTAATCTCTAGGACTTACCCCCTCGTGAGTTGTATTACCCTGGCCTTTCTTGACTTGGGGTATCTATATCACTAAGAAATTCACTACTAAAGCATCAAATGGGCATGAATTCATTATAGTCCCCATCGATTATTTAACTGTTTGGGTTTAAGTTGAATGATATACGGTATTATGTGAAAATAAATTAGCCATGTTCATTTGAAAAAACATCATTGATCACAACGGGGTCCCTCACGAGATGGTATCAGATAACGGGTTCCATTTAAAGCAAAAGTCACAAAATTGGTCGAAGAATATGGAATTCAAAGACACAAGTCTTCTCTCTATATACCGTATACCAATGGGCCTATTGAAGCTTTTAATAAAAGCCTCATACCCATAATCAACTAGATGACTGAGAGTTATAGGGATAAGGATGATCGAATACCTTGTGCCCTCTAGGGTTACCGCATATTTGTCAGAACACCCACTTGGGCTACCACCTATTCCCTAGTCTTCGACGTGAAAGCAGTCCTGCCTGTTGGGCCTGAGATCCCTAGTGATCTTGCTCAAAATTTAAGTCAAAGAAATCAATTGGCAATAAAGCAGTTATGATGAGCTCTCACTCTTAAATGAAAAGAGACTGAAACCTTTATACCACATATAAGGGTATCACCGTTGCATTGAATGATCATTAAATAAAACTGTCAAAGACTACGGTGTGCAATAACTCAAAGAAATCGTAGAGCCCATCTTGGACCCAAGAGGTAAATTGAAGCCCAATTAAAGTGGGAGATATCTTGTGAAGAAAATTTTGTCAGGTGGCATCGTTATGATCAAGAATCTCGATGGAGAAGAGATGTCACGTCTAGTAAACTTGGGCTGGATCAAGAAATCTTACACTTGATCTGAGTCTCGTTGCACTACACAATTCTACTATTTTTTATTCCAAAAAAGTCTTATTTTCTCCATTAGCAAGACGTACAAAGCACATTATCCTCTTACATATCTTTCAAAATAATACCAAGCAATATATAACCCTATAAAGGTTTGTAGGGAACCCATAAAATCACTTTGGGCGTGATCTTTTCCTTTTTCAAAAAATTCAATAATTTTCTCTCATCAAGAGACATTGATTTTTTCCATCATTTAATTGAGTCGAAGGATTATGTATGTCTTAGCGATTGGTATAGATAGTTCAAACATAAGACAATCTTCATAAGGGAATAACAAAATACATCAAAATCCTCATTTATTTCAAATATATTTATAAAATATATGTTACACGATGCTTAAGTAATACTATGTCCCAAACACTTGCATAAACCCTTACCTACCATACACCTAACAACCTGCTAAACCCATACCTACCAGAAAGTAACACAACCTACTAAACCCATGCGTAGACACAAACAAATACACCCATCGAATACTAAAAGTTAAACCTACACTAATGATGTTTCCTGAAAGATTCATAAAAACTCAACTCAATTGCTAAAAGGTCCCATACCACCACCATCATAGTTGTTGTCATTCTCCGGAGCCGCTAAGTAGTTTCCATTTTGATTATGTATCCCCATATGTTTAATATGGCGTAAAAACTTAAAAATCATTAATGGGACCAGAACACCCTCTTCCACAACCTCTGCTAACATAAGCCACCTTTGCCTCATCATAAACCTTTATGACAAAGTCCTTCCAGAACCACCTATGATAATCCTATGACACTATCATAGCTTCCCCCATAGATTGTGTCGAACGGGTAGACGTCTTGTGAAGCTTGTACAATGCCCTCAAAATCATTATCAGTGATTGAGTCAGGTCCTCCACGGGATGAAAATTGGTTATACATGGAGGAAAAATCTTCTCCCAGCCCACTTGATATAAAAGTGACCTGAGAACATAGAAATGATGTCTTGAGGAGACCCACTAATTAAAAATGGGCTCTAATTCACCCCACCATGGCATTGACCAATGAAGGTAGCTAGCCCCATTTTCCAAGATCCAGTTGATCATTCATCCATAGAGGGACCAAAATCAATGCGAGACCGAAAAAAATGTGGAATTTTAGTCGGAGAGTATTCAGGGGTGCAACCAGACGAAGCCTCTTTGCTAATTACATGTAAAACATCACGGGTCTACATCAAATTAAGTTATAATGGTTCCCTTTCCAATCATCGTAACCATTACATGTGTCCATGAGTAAAGTGGTAGCAGGGTTACAAGGTTATTTCATCCACATCACTATGGCATCTGCTTGGCTATCTGCACTTTGACCGCTTGTGACAATGAGCATCCTCCTAGTCAATCCCAGTTCCATCGGACCTTAAAAGTTATTGTGCCTAAAATACCTTTGACGCACAGAATCCAGCACCGGGGTAAGGTTAATAGATCCCTCATGCACCAGTATTCGGGTATCGGAAGAAGAAATATGCAGTAATTTAGCCAAGATCATCCTAGGAGAACGGGAAAAGTCGGGCATTATGGCGCAAGAAATTGAGTGTCGACATCCAACAAAGCAGAGAATTCTTCATAAGCTAGGCACACCTTGTCCAACCTAAAATGGAAATAACGTCCTCTAGGTACTAAAATTGCGGAAACGACTCCAATAGGGTCCAATTAACTGAGTTATTGAACTATAAAGTGGTAGGGTGAAAGTTGAAAGCCTCATAATTGACATTGTATAAGAACATAACTTCTAGGCCTTTGAGGTAGGCAAGAAACATATTTCTCATGGGAATAGACATTTGAAAAGAATGAGAACTCTATGAAAAAGGAATAGGAAGAGTTGAGGTTATGGTATTTGGGGCCTCGAGCGGTGATGTGCCCATGAGGAGATCTTGTGTTGATGGTGGAAGCCCAATAATTCTTGTCTCCCAATTCATCGTGTCCACCGAAGGTTAGGTTATTGGTTCTATGTGGGTCTAATGACTATTCCCCTAGAAGTTTTTTGAATACATATCTAAGTTTTAGTGCACGCCCTTGGTTTTTAAGCCTATGCCTGTGTGTATTTCTCTTCATAAAATTGGATTTATCGATTGTTCAAATATGGTAATTTGCTTTATATTTAAAAAAAAATAAAAATGTTAGGGTTAGACATTTCGAGCTAATCATAAGTCATGTTTAAGTCTACAATTGGTCAAAATATTCTTGTTGTGTGGGATTAGAAACCGGGTTATGAGTGAAGAAGGTATTAGGCACCCCGCTTGCTCTTTATGCTTCCTAAATTATATTCTTATTATCCCTATTTACATTATTTTATTACTTTTTTGTTATTTTTAAAATTTTCTTAGAGACCTTAGGTTGATAATCCCTTAAACGTAGATAGATGCTTAGGTTGGAAAGTGTTATTTAGATGTCTAGGAGCATCACTTAATCGATACAGGTACACCATAGTGTTAATGTATGACAATGTCCTGTATAACGGGTGTCTGTTAATACATATGAATGTATGAGACAAAGCTCGACTTAGATAATGGATGACCATTAAATCATGTGCGACTGTATGCATGAGAATTCACGAGTTAATATAGTTTTCTATCTCGTTATATGATTGAGTAGAGATATATATGTATGTGAGAGATGGGTGCATCTATAATATATGAAGATATATATCATATAGGATCGTTCTCATGAGAAGGATTTGGTATTGCGCCTATGTACCCAAGAAGACTTGGGATCAAATCCTACATAGTTTGGTTACGTTTAGTGTATACATGTTTGAACATTTATATTGAGGTGTTAAAGAGATCGTGGATTTAAGATAGTTTGATATCTCGCCCGGGTTAGAAAATGATGACAATATATCAAGAGACATATTTTCTAGTCTTATGATTACGATAAGAACTAAGTATTATGCCTACGTACTCGTGTAGCCATGAGATCAAACCCTACATAGTTTGGTTTTTCGCGTGTTCCAACTTGATGTGTGTGTAAGTGTATTGGATTGGGATGGAGATAAGATATTTGTGCGAAATAGGGTAGCTTCAGTTGAGGTCCAGAATGGAACTCGACCTAAAGCTACCGATAAAGACATCCATCACCTGTTTGGCGATCATTGACTTGAATGTGCTATTGAAACTTCAAACCAATTTGGAGGTGTTACACTAAGGTTTTCATATTTGAGAATCTATAGCTATGGATTGGAGAGGAGGCTTGGGCAGGGAATGGATGAATTCCTAAAAAATAATACGTCGATATATGTATTATGTGTCTTGGGCTTCAAGGGTTTTGTTTGGTATAGCGCCTACATACCTAAGGAGACTTAGGATCAAACACAACGCAGTTCCAATGTAAGGGACATATTTATATGTGTATGCGATGGGATACTGGGTATAAAAAATACAATATTATGGTATTTATGGAGATTATTCCTTAGTATAGCATTTTTGTTATGTTTGATTGATATATTTATATATTAAAAAATAGTTAAGAAAAAATTGACATTTGACACGTATTTGATGTGAAAATGCATATTCGGAGTGTGACCACGAGGACGGGCTATGTTCGTTTGGAAAAACGGTGGGAGTAGTCTGATTTTAGACTTTGTCTTGTACAAAGTTTCAGATTGACTTGGTTGACTAACGCTTTCCTAATATCGATTTTGAAAGGCATGTTTTCATGTTTGTATATAGTCGTTGGAGCATTTAATTATCATTTATTTAACATACGAGCATGTCAATTCAATTAATAGAGGTGTTGGGTTAAAAACCATGCTTTAAAGTAGAAACATCATAAAGTCCATACATTTTCCCCTAAATAGGAGTTGGAGTAAAAGAGATAAACCCCATATATATATATATATATATATATATATATATATATATATATATATATATATATAGGGTATGGCTCCGAGATTCATGCAAATTTTATTTACCCTTGTAGCATGAATCGAATTTTTTTGGGGGTGGTGTCCTAACTTGAGGTGCATGGGGTGGGTATACCCCATTTAGTAGGGTAAAGCTTCATTTACAAATGTCGACTTTCGCGGAATGTGATCAGAGGTTTGACTCTATTTTTTCAGAGGTGAATTTTCAGAAGTACAAACCTCTTTCTGGACTAAATAAAATTTTCTGAAGTACAAACTTTTTGGGGTACTTTTTAGAACGAGCTCGAGTATCTCTGGTGCTCAGGATTAAGAAAGTTATAAAACCAAATCAACGTTAATTTTTTGGGTTCTTTTTAAGGTTAGTGGGGTCCTCTATTTATAGGGTCTGATCTAAAGCCTTTTACCGTTCGGTCAAAGGCCTTGGATGGTTGATCTGGGGGTGGGGTGCATGTGGACATGTGGGAAGCGATTTAGTTGTATTTGGTAATCATTACTATAGGCGACTTTAACCGAATGATAAAAGGTCTCTTCTAACAAACAACTGAAGAACTTAGGGACTTTAACCAAACGGTTAAAAGTCCCATGAATAGTTTTTTAAGGTTTTTTACAATTTGTTGTTCTTACAAATAGGTAATTGAATGTTTTATTTGTGGGATTTTGTTCCTTTTTCCTTCCCTATAGGGTAGCCTACCTTTAAAATTTTAGGGGGCCTGAGTTTAGGTTAATTTATCGTACGAGATAAAACGACATGTACCCTGACTACAGATCATCATGTCCAATGTGGTTTTCGACTAAGAGTGTACGCGAGCCGATACACTTCATCAAATGGAGAGGACTTAAAAATGGGTTTTCCTATTTAGGGAGGTATGAGGGCATGGGTGTGATAGGTAGGAAACCACGGGGGTTGAAATGGGATTTTTTAAAAAGGGTGTGAGGCTTAACCGAATGATTTACCATTTGGTTAGGTTAGTTCATAGGTTTAATTGTCCAGTTAATAACCCAGTATTCAAAACCTATAAAATTGGGGTTGTCCTAATCGATTTCCCTCTTCTCCCAACTCCTCTTTTTTTCTCATTTTTCTCTCTTTGTAAAACACTTATGACTTCACTTTTGAGTCTACTTCTTTTCTTTTTATGAATACTTTGGATCCTATCATGGCTGTGAATCAGAAGATTCAAGCACTGGGATCGAATCAGGTCGAGGGGGTCGTGGAGGACGATGAATCCCCGATGGTCAAGAACAATCTAGTAGAAGTAGAGCCTTGACTAGAGGTATTCGTTTTAGGGCCTATAGGGTACCATAGTGTGGTATCTCATGATGACAACTGGGTAGGATAAGTGTGATATGGGTGTAGGTTTCACACAATGGTCCCCTAATAGTGGAAAAGAAGGGCATATAGGTCCTTTTATGGGAGTGTGAGATCCATCGGGTTCTGTGGGAGCATCCTTTGAATCATCAATGCGTAAGTTATCTTACTTTTATATTTTGTTGCATATTCTTTATATTTAGTTAATTTTTAGTTTTATCATTTTCACATATGCTTGACTCAATGATGTTATTTAACATGTGTGGAAGTTAAAATGAATTATACTATATTTCTCACAGTGGCTGCAACAGCAGTAGCAACGATGGCAGCACCACCACTAGCAGGAGAAGTAGTAGTAGTAGTAGTAGTAGTAGTAGTAGTAGTAGTAGTAGTAGTAGTAGTAGTAGTAGTAGTAAAGAGTTAGAGGAGGTGACCATCCAATGGGAGAGGTAGGGAGGTGTTTCTCAGGGAGAGGCTCCCCTCACGAGGGTGTACGTCCAAGTTTTTCTACTTCAGGGGGATTTTTGGGAACGTGGGCCTTTAACTACGTATCCTATTTCTTCTTCAGATGGTCATTTGGATTGGATGCATCCTGGACTCAAGGAAACTTTGGCAGTGGACAGTATTGTAGCCATCCCGGGCATGGCATTTGGGGAGGGAAGAAGGAGGATCCCTCGAGAAAGAACTGAGTCGTGGTCTCACATCTCTCTTCGAACGTGCTTCGACCATCGTCGGTGTGGAGTGAATGTAAAGAGATGGAGTCGCTAACCTATTTTTCACAAAACAGGCAAAAAGAACATGTTACACTTTGATAGAACGACATTAAGGAAGAAACTGATGCATACAAAACCAATAGATAGAAGGTCAGGGGGCTATGTTACGGAATGGGAAGGTGTTAGACACCCATCCCACCCTTTCGGTCTCTCATGGGAGAATGTTGATATTTTCCTTTATCCCCGTGAAGTGTGTGTATGTGTTTACGTAATGGAGATTGGAATCGTTCGACCTATACCAAGGAAAATGTGGGGTGAGGTCATCGAGAGGAGTATTTCCAAAATAATAATAAATGTAGAAGATAAAATATGAGCATTCTCGCGATATTAATCGTTATTGGGAAATGATAATAAGTGTTGGATGAAACGCGAACAAGAATATTATATATATATATATATATATATATATGATAATTATGAAAATGAGGGATTTTGAAAAATTTGGAAAATAAAAGAAGATGGAAAATTGGACTCGAGTCTTGGATTTTAATCTGGGATGCCTACGTAGCCTATAAAGGCATCAAAATCCATGTAGTTTGAATGTTGAATAGGGGTGGGGTTTATCCCATAGATTCGAATGAAATTTTATTATTTGTGTAAGTGTAGAAAATGTGTTTTCGTTTTGGAAAAAGTGTGATGGATAATTCCATTGGGAATTTACGAGCATAACCCTCTTTTATTTGTTTTGGGGCTTTTTATGGAAAATAAAGTATATGAAATATAATAATAAAAGAACATATGTTAACATGTATGAACTAAAGTGAAACTAGATTATGAACCTAATGTAACTTATGCAAAAAATAAGATATTAAAAGAGAGGGATAGGTAATCGGACCTTCCTTGGATCTTGATCTTGGATCTTGGATGAAATCCTTTTAATGTTTATGAATGTTGATCAAAGAGAAGGATATTTGCCAACTTGGGTGTGAAAAGGATGGGTATTTAGGCTTGAATGGAACTTCTCATATGAACTTCACTGATTGCGAGAGAATGTTACTGAGATCATTGATGTTGATGCTTTCTTCCTCTTCTTTTTGGGAGTGAGGACATGGCCTAAACTTATAGGGCCAAGGGGGGTTCTGATCATCCTACCCAAGGGTGTGCCTATCGGTAGGTAACCTTAAACACTTTGTCGATAGGCAGGGTTCAGGACCTGCCAAATGGTAGTCTCGTGGAGACTTTTTTAGAAAAATGACTGTAGCGCACAAAC
This sequence comes from Sambucus nigra, assembly GCA_949130495.1. Taxonomy (NCBI): domain Eukaryota; kingdom Viridiplantae; phylum Streptophyta; class Magnoliopsida; order Dipsacales; family Adoxaceae; genus Sambucus; species Sambucus nigra. Next base: position 187,648,572 of record OX422224.1, on the reverse strand, counting down.
TGTTGATTTGAATTGTGCACATGACACATAGTTATAATGGTACTTAAACGACCTTTGAGTGTCCTTTTGATTGCTCCCGGGGCCATGAGTTTACTTTGGGTCAAATGTGGCTCGAAAGTGCACGTCAGTCTTATGGACGGGAGATCTTCGGATGATAACGGATCATTCATCCGCATGGTAAGTCAGAATCGCGCATGAGGTGGACCATTGGAAAGTTTAGGAGGTTTACTTTGACATACCAAAGAGTTTCACTGGTCCAAAAAGTTGACCTTGATCAACTGGGGCCCAAAAGTATTTGGTGACCTCTCGGAGTAAAACGAATCGTTCATTCGTACCATAGGTCAGAATCGCGCATGGGGCATATCGTTGGAAAGGGTATTAAATGACCTTCATATATTCATTTATTATAATTTTAGATGAAGAGTTATATTTGTAAAATGAAGGTCAGGAGTGCCTGGTGGCCTTCGGATCGATTTTTTGGGGAAAACTAATCGATCGTCTAAATAGTTATGTTGTTTCATGCATGGGGTAGACCATTAGAAAGGTGTTTCGGTGCCTTTAGAAGATTCAAAGAGCTTTAACTCTGATCGAGAAGTTGATTGGGGTTAACTTGGTGCCCGGGGCCCCCCAATGTCCTTTGAATCAAATTTCAGTAGTGAAATGGTATGTTCTTCTGAACCGTTATGCCGATTCGAGCATAGGGTAGACCGTTGGAAAGGGTATTAGGAGCCCTTCAAAGTTTCAAAGAGATTTTGCTCTGAATGTATAGTTTATCAGAGGCAAATAGGGCATGGGGGTGCTCGACAGCCTCTAGATCGGTACTCGGGGTGCGACCTAGGTTTGCGGTGGAAAGAGGAAGTGCTAGGAGTCTAATGAGAGGCTAAAGGGGTACTAGAATGTGATGTTTATAGAGTCCCTTGACGGGTAAGCTTAGAACAAGTGATGGTCATCGAATAGACACCACATGACAGAGGGAGGTCAGTTCTATGAACCTAAAGGATGCGGATGATCGATTCAGAGGGTTAGGGTCAATTGCGACCTAACAGAGGTAACGATCGAGGACCAAGGTCAATTCTAACCTAACTGAGGTGACGAACCAGGACCGAGGTCAATTCTAACCAAAATGAGGTGACAATCGACGATCGAGGACAATTCTAACCTAACTAAGGTGACGATGCAAGATTGAGGTTGGTTTTGAACTAAAAGAGGTGACGACCTAGGATTGAGGTCAATTCTGACCTAATTGAGGTGACAATCCAAGACTGAGGCCAATTTTGACCTAAAAGAGGTGACGAACGAGGACCGAGGTCAATTCTAACCTAACTGAGGTGATAATCTAATGTCGAGGTCAGTTTTGACCTAAAAGAGGTGAAGATAGAGGACCAAGGTCAATTCTGACCTAACTGACGTAATGATCCAAGACTAAGGTCAATTTTGACCTAAAAGAGGTGACGATCAAGGACTGAGGTCAATTATGACCTAACTGGCAAAATGATCAAGATCGATGTCAATTCTGACATAAGAGAGGTGACGATCTAAGACCTAGGTCAATTGTGACCTAAAAGAGGTGACAACTAAGGATTGACGTCAGTTCTTACCTAACTAAGGCGATGATCCAAGACTACGATCAATTCTGACCTAAAAGAGGTGATGACCGAGGATCGAGGTCAATTATGACCTAACTGAGGTGTCGATCCAAGACCGAGGTCAATTCTGACCTAAAAGAGGGGATGATCAAAGACCGAGGTTAATTTTAACCTAAAAGAGGTGACGATCAAGGACCGAGGTCAATTGTGACCTAACTAAGGTGATATTCTATGACCAAGGTCAATTCTGACCTAATATAGGTGACGACCGAGGACCGAGAACCAAGGTCAATTCAGACCTAATTAAGGTTAGGACTGAGGTCAATTTAGAACTAATGTCCAAAATGGCTAACTTCTCAAGCAGTGCAACCCATATGGCATGGCTTAATGCCGACGACTGGGCAGGGTTAAAGTGGATGTTTAGGGTTCCCCTCACATTGGGTAGCAAGAACTCTTTTGACTTGTTTGAGCCAGTGGCGAATGATCAGACTCTTCTGCGTGAGCCTTTGCGTCATCTCCCTTCAAGGGTGATGAACCCAAGTGGCTATGTAAGTATTGCATGACTCTTGGTATTCCTTTCTTCTTTTCTTGACTGCATCGCTTCATTTCTTGAATCTGACAAGGTTTTTCCTTATTTCTTGACAGTCTGACGTCTATATGTCGACTATTCGTGCCCGTGGTATGATAGGGCTTAAGGACGTTGGGAGCACCTTCCTGTTGTGGTGCGCTAAATCATGTCCCCTACGGGTTTTGGGAGGCTAGCATCGATTTTAGATGAGATGCCCCACTTCACTTCGGTTCTATGTGTTTTGGGAGAGAGGTGGTGGGACACTACCCACACCTTCCATTTTGGCTCCGGGGAGATGACGGTGACTCCCATTGATGTTCAATAGCTGCTGGGGCTAGACTGTGAGGGTGCCTAGATGGAGGTGGACAGGACACTAAGGGTGATGCCGGAGGCAGTGACGACGGCTCTAGGTGATGCGGAGAGGATGGTTTCTGGAGACTCTCTCTACTTGTCTCTTTTGAGGGACCTTTGGTTGAGGATGAGGGTCAATGAGAACGATGGGCAATAGATGTGTCACATGGATCGATTGTTTATTTTGTTGGTGTTGGGAGGTTTTCTGGTGGTGACGAGTGGCAACGTCATCCACTTGTTGTTTTTGCCATTTCTGTGGGTGTTTTTGAACATCCGCTTATATGATTGGGGGGAGGGGGGCTGACATTGGTAACCCTTTATTATTCTTTGGATCCATTCATCATGCGATACCAGCCAACTTTTATTGGGACCACGTATCTTTCGTAGGTAGTCTTTATTTTGCGCATTTTCCTTTATGCATTCGCATTTTCCATTTATGCACTTCTTTTTTATTTCTTGAATGTTGATCCTTGTCCTTTGCAGAATGGATTCTATGAGGTGATTGGGTTGAACACGCACTGATTTCTTTGAAGGATGACTCTATGGGGGACTTCTGTCGGATGTTTTGGCGGCGGAAGTCTAATCGACAATCGAAGAAGAACCTTTCTTTGGAGACCGTGCGTCAGCTCCTGAATGGCCTGACGAGAGAGAGGGTAAGCATTCTTTTGTCTTTGAGACTGTTATTTTATTTTGATGATCTTTTATTAATAGTAGTCCTTCTCCTTTGCTAGGATTTATATGTGACCTTTTATTATTGGGGGATGGCCATTCGGCACACCGGGGTGACTGGGGGATATGAGCAAATGCGACACCGACTGGCGCATGAGTTTGGCTACTCTTCGTATCTTGGGAAGAGGGTAGTCCGGAAGATAATGGAGGACAAGGTTTTAATGCCACCGACGAAGACCCCTATGTTCATGAGGCACATGTGGGAGATGTTTGATGATGCCGGAGTGGTTGCGATGATGGGAGAGCCATACTCTCTATACACAGACATAGCAGTGATGTAAGACTATCTATACTTCATCTAGAGCTGGATAATGCCCCCTAGTATATATGATCTAATTCATCTCTCTAGGGAAGGCTCGAGTTGGCAGGTGGGGTCCTATCATAGCGCAAGTGGTGCGGCTACGTCAACGGCGGCAGCGACGATGCCAGGGCCTTCTTTTGTACGATTGCATTCCCTTAGTTACAACCTTCGATGAACTGATGGGGGGTCGGTGCGTTTATAACATCATCCTCATGTGATGGACCTGGAGGAGTTTGGCTTGAAGGAGGAGGTCCTTTGGACTGCGGTAGGTCTTTTTTTATTTCCTTTATTTCTTTCTCTTTCCTCATACTTGACTGATTTAATCTTATCCATTCTTCCTCGCATCATATCAGTGTTTTGAACACTTGGCTGAAGGACATCAGGGACTGGATATCTTTGGTGACTACTCACACTCGTGAGGTAATTTCGGTCCCTTCTTTTTGGGTGTTGTCTTCCTCGTTCGTGGAAGGGTCTGGCTCTAGATGTGGGGCACATCATCTTGCCGTAGGGGGGGAGAGGGAGCACCACAGGGATGGGGGATCATAGAGAGAGATAGAAGAGAGAGGAAAGAGAGAGAGAAAGAGAGAGGGAGAGAGAAATAGTGAAAATTGGGTTCGGACTGAGTCCCGTTGTTTTTCTTCTTTTTCTGAAAAATATCAGTGTAATACAACAAAATATATGCAAGTGAATAATGATTTTTTTGTTAATTTTCTTTGTTTAGTGATTAATGCACATGTTCTTTTTACTTTATTGTTGAGACCGTAAAAAGAATTTGAAAATTTATTTGAGAAGGATTTAATTTAAAATAAAATTACTAGAAACATAAGTATAAAGGAAATTTAGAATTTCCTTAAGATAAAAATTATTTGTGTTGATTTTTTTATTTTGGCAAAAAATGGAAGAAGGGAATTTTTCCAAAATGACCCTTGTCCTGCGTATCGTCATATCAGTCCAGTCCAATCAATCCAAGGCTTTGATTGCACTTTCTTCAATTTCTTGGTACTTGGTGGGGCCAGTGTTACTCCGATGTCTACGGGGTTTCTTATCCTTGATTGAGAGTTTCCAAGTATAAATAGGGGTGTGAATAGGGCTTTCCTACTCACACTTTCATTTTCTTCTTTTTCCACATTCTTACTTGCTTATTATCCTTTTCAAGATGGCTCTCCGTTAGCATTGAGTTCGCTAACTACCTCTAAGCCTTGGAAGCAATGAGTTGTTACTATGTTGATTATGATGCCTTCCACATACGGGGAGGATCTTTGTGGCACAGTCGATCCATTGAGTGGAACATGCTGATGAAGACCGTCGAGTTTTGTTCTCACGAGGATCATGTCTTTCTCTTCGGGCTGGATGAGATTTGTCCTACCTACGAGGAATTTTCTACCATAGTAAGGATAAATCCCATTATTACTGCGGCTCCGCCTGAGTTTTTTTTTCTACCAGGTAATTGTTGTCTAGACATCTTCATATTTCACCTTCGGTAGCCAGGCCATTGATTATGGGGGGAAGGATTTCCCTTCCAGTGGTGTTGCAGTCCATGCATTTACAGGACATGGGTGATGTTGGATATGTTGAGGCCGTCATCCTAGGTCTTGTTTCAAAGATCTTATTAGGGAGACGTTGGTGGACCCCTTACTGGCTGTGATGATACTAGCGGAGACCACGAATGGCCTAGATGCATGGCTGGAGGGTCATTCTGACTTTCTGAGAGGGAGCCCTGTGATGTTGTTTATGTGGTTGTCTGAGAGATTCCGCATGGTGGTGCCACATAAGTATCCCTTACCAGTGGTTCCAAACTTCTTCTCTTGCTATTTCATTAGCATAGGCTTGGACATTGAGAGATGGAATAACTGGTTTGTACAGCAAGGGGCCTTAGGACTGCACTCGTTTGTGCCATGGTGGGGAGAACTATTTCCCATTCTAGATCTTGGCGAGTATCAATTCGTTAGACTGGTTGGCCTCAGGCAGACCTCTTTATACTTTCCTTGGAGGCTTCTACATCAATATGGTTGGGTGAAAACACCTGAAGGAGCGCATGCACATGCGGCTGGGCTCTTTATGGGAGAATCGACATCCGTCGACTCATCCCTCTCAATCTGTTGGGCAAGTTTGGCATGTCTTAAGGGACTATATGAAATGGTTGTGGAGGAGAGTATCGCTAAGATGCTGGTTGTGGAGACTAGTCAAAGGTGGATTTCCTTCTTTGATATTGTAGAGGGAGTTATTATGGCCTTTTCGAGGCTAGTCTGGGCTTATTGCTCAATTGAGCGTCAGCAGCATTCCCTCAAGTCAGGGGAGGTTTGCGAACCCCAACACGTTGGAGATGGAGGCAGTTCTTCTTGCAGCTGTGGGTACACTTTGTGAAGATTTTATATGGTGTTTGGTTTTGTTTGTGGTTTTTTGTAATGTGTGGGTTGTTTAGTAGTAGTTTTTTTTTTAGGAAAGTAGGTGTTAGATGGCAAGGGAAGTCATTTGACCCCTTACGCCGATGCGTACCGACATTTCAAATAATGAAATAAATACATTTTTGATCATCTACTTGTGCCTCTTGATGACTTTTGCATTTTGAACTATCTATACTTATCACTAAGGCATATATAATCCTTTTGTTCATGTACATGTTAGAATGAACTGTCATTCTCGGGGAGAAGAAAAGGATAGTTTTTTGTAAAAAGAAGGGGGGCCGTGCTCATGTGAAGTGATGGAATGCCTACGTACCTTTGAGGTTTTTAAAAAATTTTGAAAATGTTTTTAGAGGATCAGGCCCATGTAGTTCTGGGTAGGGGAAATGTGGAGTTTTTTTAGGGATGGAATAGAAGGGAGATGAGAAGAGTCGTAGCACGTCGAGATTTTGGACTAGGTACATAATTTTTTGAGGTGGTTGAGGTTCACCGGATGTGCCATTTCTTTTTCATCGATGTCGGTAAGCACAGCAGTGTCGCCCGATAGGATCTTCTTCATAATGTAGGGGCCACTCCAATTGGGCTTGAATTTCCCTCTACGGTCCCAGACGGGATCTACTATTTCTTAAGGGCTAAGTCCGCTTCTCGAACACTGCGGTCCTTGAATATCTTATTGAAGGATCCAATTATATGGCTATGATACCGTTGTATGTTATATAGAGCTTTCAGTCTCCTTTCATCCAATAAGGACAGCTCGCCAATACGAATTTGGTGCGAGTCTTCCTCATTAACTTTGCTTTCAAGCATGATGCATAGTGAAGAGATTTCTAGCTCCATGGGTACGACTGCTTCCATGACATAGACTAGATAGGAAGGGGTAGCTCTAGTAAAGGTTCCTACTGAACTACGATAGCCCTAGAGGGCGTAATGGATCCTATCGACCCAATCTTGAGAACTCTCGGTCATCTTGTTGTCATTGATGATAGCTTTGAGATCCTTATTGGCTGCCTCGACTGCCCCATTTGTTTGAGGTCGGTATGGAGAGGATTTGTGTCTTTAAATTCCATACTCGCCGACCACCTATGTAACCTCTGCTTCGAAGTGTATCCCATTTTCTAATACCAACTCGTGAGGGACCCCATATCGATAGATGATGTTTTTCATGGTGAATTTAGCCACTTTCTTGGCATTCAGAACTGCATATGACTCGTCTTTGACCCATTTGGTGAAGTAGTCGATAGTGACTAGGATGAACTCATACCCATTGGATACTTTTGGTGTAACTTTACCTATGGCGTCGATGCACCATGTGGAAAATGACCAGGGAGAGGTCATGTTGTACAATTCTCGCGAAGGCAAGTGTTGTAGGTGGGAGAACTGTTGGCATTTGAGACATCTTCGAATGTAGACTGTGCAGTCTTGAACCATGGTAGTCCAATAGTAACCTTGTTGAAAGATCTTTTTGGCAAGGATATGGCCGGTTATGTGGAGTCTTCATTCCCTATTGTGCATTTTCTGCATCATTTCTTCAATGTCATCCCCTGCGATGCAGTGTAAATGTGTTCCATCAAAGTTTCTCTTAAACAGTGTTTTATCACAGACAATGTACAGGGCGGCCAGTCTATGGAGAGTATCTCGGTCTTTCTTGTCAAAACCTTGGGGATACCTATCGTGTTTGAGGAGGCTCCAAATATTATAGTACCAGTAATTGACTATTTTGGGTTCTTCCTCTGTGCTGTGCTCGATGTGGTAGTCGTGGGTTGGTTTGTCTTATTTATGGATAAGGAAAGATGCCATGTTATTCCTTCGAGCATGTCAATCATGGAGGCTAAGGTGGAAAGGGCATCAGTTAGGTTATTTTTTGCTCGGGCAGGTAGTGGAAGGTGATTTCTTGGAATTAGGAAGCTAATTATTCAAGGTGGGCACGGAAGGGTAAGATTTTCTCATCCTTGAATTTCCATTTCCTGAGTACTTGATCGATGATGAGGGTTGAATCACCATATACATCAAGGTATTCGATTCCTTTTTTTAGGGAAACTTTGAGGCCTACTGTGCATGGCTCGTATTCAGTCATGTTGTTAGTGTAGGGGAAATCAAATTTGATGGCATTGGGAATGTAGGAGTCATCAGGGGAAATTAGGAGGATCCTAATGCCATATATTTTTGTTGGCAGAACCATCAAAGAACATTTTCCATCGAAGATCTTCTTGGGATGCGCAAAGGATATTGTCGTCTAGGAATCTAAAAATCCAAACATCGGCTTCTTCCATCGGGTTGTTATCAAGATAGACAGAGATGGCTCTTCCTTTCATGGCTTTCTATGTGACATAGGTGTTGATACCAAAATTTACCATCCTATGTGGAATAATTACAAGCCAATATGTGTCATCCTATGTGGCACAAGTCCAAGTCAGCATGATAAGAAAGGCCCGACCAATAAGGAATCCCAACCAACATGGTTATCCGACCAACTAGGAAGCCCAACCAATTGTGAAGCTCGAATAGTAATGAAAATCCATTATGTACAGCCAACCAAGCACCAATAGTCTTACATCCTGGATTGCCTATGAGGCGACAGTGTTCATATAATTTATGCTCATTATGTATTGATTTAAATGCCTAACGAATAAAGGCTTCCATCCTTTCACATGACAACTATCAATAACCCCTGCTTGGGCTATAAATACATTGTATCACCCTCATTGTAAGGAATGAAAAAATAATTCAAGGCAGTCAATACATAATAGTGGAAGTAGGCTATTACTTTGAGCTAAAACACTCTAAAAATATCTCGTGTCTTATTTGTTTTACTTAATTTTATCTGTGATAAAATAATTAGGCCTAGTATACTTTTTTGCATCAACAGATTGGCAGCGTCTATGGGAACGTATTACTAAATGTTGTCACTCATTCACCATCCATGGCTGAGATTCCTGAATCAAGCACCAGAAATGAGGGAATTCTGCCTAATCCCTCTGCCCCTCCAAATAATCATGATTTAACAGGGATTTTGGCTAGTTTAGCCAAATTTCAAGAGGCTATGCAGGACACCATGAGATAGTTGGCTCAATCTCTATAAGTTGGAGTTCCTGAACAATTTAATATGCCAGCACCGCCCTCCAAGAGTGTTGGGCAAATTCATTTTCAGAACTTCAAGGGATCCTCCATACTGGCCTAGGGTAACCTCCTACATCAGGATTACTGGATCTTTCGATGGATAGTATCTCGTCCTAGAAAGATTGAGTGCCTTAGAAAGGCTAAGTAGGGCCTCTCCTTTCGATCGTCTAGGACCTAGGGAAAACTGACCTGAGGGTTGTGTCGAGAGATGCTCAACGATCATGGGATTTAAGGGAAGGTTCATCCCAATCCAGATTAAGCACCCAGCGAAATGAAAGATATAATCATAGAGAAGGTTTATAAGAAGAAAGTTCATCAAGATCTATTACTCGGCATGGAAAAACTGCCACCCATAAATTTGGGACTGACAGTGAAGCTTAGAAAGATTCTATCCAACATTTGAAAGATAGGTTAGGCAAAATGTCTAAGGCTAAAAACCCTCTACAAAGAAGTTTTAGCAAGGGATACCCCTTCATGTAAACCATTGTAGATTTCCCTACGCCGACCAAGTTTAAGGCTCCAGTGGTCACTCCGAAATATGATGGAAAAACTAACCCACTTCTTCATATATAGCAATATCAGGCAGCGACTGATATTTATGCTATTCCCGATTAGATGAGGTGTAGGGATTTTTCAGGAATGATCACTAGATCTACCCAAATCTAGTATAATAGTATTCCTTAGTGGTAAATTTCTTGCTTTCAATAGCTAGCCAAGCTATTCATTGGTAATTTTTACTTTGGAGCAAAACCAGTGAAACGAGTAGCTCATCTTATCAGTGTATGATAGAAAGAAGGAGAAAGTACCAGGGATTACATCACTCGTTTCAACAACGAGAAATTAGAGGTCATTGACTATAAGGAAAATACCGTTATCATTTCCCTCATGGGTGGTTTTCTTCCTAGAAATATGTATTATACCTTGGCAAAAGATGCCCCAAATATAATGACAGAATTGATGGCCAAGGTAGCAAAAATTATGAATGCAGAAGAAACTATCGCTACCAAAAATAATTTGAATGCAAATGGGGAGGTAAAAATAAAGGGGAAGTCAGAGAAGAAGGAGCACAAAAATTACAACGAACGCAGAAGTTCAAAGGTAAAGGAAGGCCTAGATTGGCTCAGGAAATTCACTAACTACACTCCCTTAACATTAGAAATAAATTATGTGTTGGAAGAAATCAAGAACAACAATGATTTAAGTTGGCCTGAAAAGTAGAGGTCACATGTTGGCAAAAAGGACAAGTCCAAGTATTGTGAGTTTCACAAGGATCACGGTATCAGAGGAAAGTTGGACGGATATGTTGATTGGAAAAATCGGGGAAGAAGTGGAGGCAGAGGTCGACTGATATCTAAATTACCAATTAAACCTAGGGAACAGAAGAAGAGTAACCACGACGATGATTCGAAGGATGATATTGATCTTCCCAAGAAGCCTAGACAACCGAAATGAGAGGTATTCACACTCAGTTGTGGATCTTTTTATTATCACATGATTACAGGTGGAGACATTAGAAGAGGAGATCATATAGAAAAAAGGAAAGCTTACCTCAATTAGGCTTAAACTTGCTCCTATATTCAGCGAATAAACCTCGTGGAAGAAAAAAAATCGAGAAAGGTTAACAAGGATAAGCTTGTGATTGGCTTTTACAAAAATGATCTATTTGGAGTATTGTATCCTCATGATGATACTTTAGTGATTAGAGTCAGGATGAAAGAAGTACTGGTGGAAAGAACTTTAGTGGATAACGGTAGTTCAGCAGACATCATATTTTATCCTTATTTTGACAGTCTGGGATTAAAACTCAACCAAGTAGAGTTGTATCATAGGCCACTCATAAGTTTTTCTGGCGATAAGGTATTTCATTTGGGGAAAATAAAATTAGACATGTTAATCGGGACATAGTCGATGAGAAGGACAGAGAAGGTAAGATTCTTTGTAATAGACAAAATGTTCATTCTACTTATAATGTGATCATGGGGAAAGTTGGTCTGAAAAAGTTCAAAGCTGTACCCTCCACTGTTCATCAATGCTTGAAGTTCCCGACTAACTTTGTAGTTAGAGTAGTGAAAGGAGACCATAAAGTATCTCGGGAGTGCTACTATTCCTCTACTAAGGAAGAAGATATGTTGGAGGCAAAGAGAAAAACAACCACTTATCAGGCAGATACATCTCAGTCGAACAGAAAGTCTAAGGTTGAAACCTTAGATCCACGAGATGAATCTGAGCTCGTAAAAGGCCAAGTGATGAAGATAACATAAATCATTGTTCTGGATGATGATAAACCAAAACTAACAACTCAAATAGGAGCATCGTTGGAACCAATTCTTAAGCAGGAGTTGATAACTTTCTTGATGCAAAGAAAATAGGTGTTCCCTTGGAGTTATAAAGATATGCCAGGCATAGATCCAAACTTTCTGTGTCATGAACTCAGTGTTAATAAGGAAGTCAAACCTGTGAAGAAGTGGAGAAGCTTCAAAAACCTTCCTTTATTTAGGATGTGAACTACCTGGATTCGTTGGACAATGTGGCTATGGTCAAGAAGAAGAATAATAAGTGAAGGATGTGTGTAGACTTTACTGACTTGCTCGAAGGATCACTTTCCTTTGCAACAAATTGATTAGTTTGTAGATGCTACCTCAGGGCAAGAGTTGCTGAGTCTCATGGATGCATATTTTGGTTATAACCATATTAAGATGAAGCCCGAAGACACATAAAGTAATTCTTTTGTCACTCCCCGAGGAAGGTATTGAAGCTAATCCAGATAAGATTAAAGATTTGATCGAAATGAAGTCTCCAACCTACAAAAAGGACGTCCAAAGGTTAACTGGGCGCGTAGCAGCACTCAACAGGTTTGTGTCCAGAGCAACGGATACTTTTTTTCCATTTTTTAAGGTACTCAGAAAATCTTATAATGGAACAATGAATGTGAAAATTCATTCCTAGAGTTGAAGAAGTACCTGGGAGCACCCCCATTACTTTCTCGACCACAATTAGGAGAAAATTTGTATTTGTATCTGGCAGTATCTAAGTCAGCAGTTAGCTCTGCCTTGATAAGGGAGGAAAATAAAATCCAAACATCAATTTATTATACCAGCAAAGCTTTTCGAGGAGCTGAAGTAAAATATCCCAAACTAGAGAAATAAGCCTTGGCCTTAATTGAGGCTAGCAGACATATAAAGCCATATTTTGAAGCCCATGCCACAGTGGTATACACTGACGTGCCACTAAGACAAGCTTTGCATAAGTCGAAGAAATTAGGAAGATTGATTTTATTACGGAGTTCACTTATCCAGAGGTCCCCGAGCAATAAGGGACTCTAGTCGAGCAACATGCAGGAGACAGTAGACCTGCTGGAAATATGCCTGACCAACTCTAAACAAGGGAAATTATTGAAAAATAGCAACCAGAACTGCCTAGTAGAGTACAGGATATGAAGAAAAAATATGAAGAGGCGAAGGATAAAATCTTCCATCAAGGGAGTCTGATAAACCAAGTGTTTGGCAGCAATACCCCCCTATGGAGTTTGTATATTGACGGGTTATCTTGTGTAATCGGATGTGGATCTAGAATCATTCTCACTACTCTAGATGATCTAGACATAAAGTACGCTCTATATTTCCAATTTTAGGCCTCTAATAATAAAGCAGAGTACGAAGCTGTGATTGTTGGCTTAAATCTAGCCAAATCATTGAACGCCGAGCAAGTTGTGGTGTACAGTGATTCACAGTTAGTTATAAATCAAAAGTTGAGTTTATATGCAGCGAAAGGAGAATTAATGACCAGATATTTGGCTAAAACTTTAGAAGTAATTACCACCTTGCTAGCAGTTCATATGGCCAGGATTCCGATTTTAGAGAACGCCTGAAAAGACAAACTTGCTCGGTTAGTTTCAGCAACCCGAACGGAGATACGAAGAACTATTCCTATTGAGCTACTTACTAATAGGAGCATTGATGAAGATCTGATGGTCAACTTTATTAGAGTTGATACGGGGCCATCTTAGATGGACCCCATAAGGGCATATATTGAAGATGGTATCCTTCCAGCCGAAGTACTTGAAGCTAAGAGACTGAAATATAAAGTCTCAAGATATGTGCTAGATGGTGGTGTGTTATACAGAAGAGGATTAAATATTGGTCTACAACGGTGTGTGCACCCAGCTGAGGTAAAGGATTTGATTGAAGAAGTCCATAAAGGGTCCTGTGGAGCCCATGTAGCAGGAAGAATGTTGTCACAGAGAATACATATGTAAGGGTACTACTGGCCAACCATGCGAGAAGATTATGGAGAGGTTCTCTAGTATACGCAAGGCTCCATAATATCTCTTAACACCAATCACTTTACCCTGGCATTTTTCTATGTGGGGAATTGACTTGGTCGGACCCCTACCAACCACCCTAGGAAGGTTCATGTACTTGGTTGTAGCTGTTGATTACTTTATAAAGTGGGTGGAGGCTGAACCATTGATTGATATGTCGTATGAAAATGTTTAATCAGTTTATTTGGAAAAGTATTATATGTAGGTATGGATTACCTTATGCCTTTATAACTGATCATGATACACAGTTTGATAATGACGAATTCGTTGCTTACTACGCCTAGTCCAATGTCAAAAAAACCCAATCTACTCTTGGCCATCCTCAAAGCAATGGCCAAACAGAGGTCAGTAATAGAACCTTGCTAGATGAAGAAAAGGTTGGAAAATGAAAAAGGAAATTGGATCAATGAGTTGCATTCTTACCAAACAACTTCTAGAACAGGCCCTCTCTCCACCTATAAATAGATGCCTTTCCTCCATCAAAAGTTCATCCAAGAGATCAATGAAAAACACATACCTAAAGGTTTATAGGTAAAGAGAGAGAAGAAAAATTCTCCCTGAAAGGATTTCTAAGGCGATAACACTGGTGAAACTCATCAATAACATTCAATAGCGAGACTGAATCCATGACGTCAAAAGGAGGTAAATAAAGATTACACTTTTCACATGTCTCTTGACGTGATTATCATATTGTTCAAAGATCTTGGGAATCATGTATAAAATATAACTTACAAAAGAATCCAAGAGTTTCGAAGCTACCAAATAGTAGTGAGATGAATTTTTGAGTCCATCCACCTTCCATGGCTGTAATACCCCATATTTTTATGACTTTTAAATTTGGGGATTTATTAAATTTAAATTGAGATATTAATTTAATATTAATTCAAAATTTTATTTTAAATATTTACTAGCGTGATGAGAGTTAGTAATTATATGGAATTTGTTGAACATTACTTAGTGGATAAAGTAATATGTATAATCGAATTTATTAAATTATCATGAGTATATAATTTGATAATTATGGAAATTAAATCGGGATGCGCTTGCGTCGTGTCGGGATTAAATTATTATTATTAAAAGTGAATGAATTATAAGTCGCCCATATGGTCATTTCGAGTGTGCCAATGTGTCCGGAAGGGTCGAGATAGTCAAAATAATATACCCGGGGGTTTAGTTTGAGTCTCGGAGCGTTTTTAGGCATAATTAGCATCCCGAGAGGGTATTATAGACATTTGTCATTTTTGGGTAATTAAACCCACGAATTTCCTAAGAATAAATCAGCCTTTAGGAGTTTCCTTCTAGGGTTAGAAATCAGAAAATCAAAGAATGCCCATTAGAGAAGGGGTTAGAGAGCTTTCCAAGCAACTCAAGGCCAAGGACTCAACCATTTACACCGCCACCACCACAAAAGCATAGATCGTGCGACGAGGAAAGAAAACATACCTCTTTCGTCCTCAAATCAGAAACTCAAATTCTAGGAAACTATCTATCTTGCTTTATTTTTAGTTAATGTCTCAATCATGTTAGTCTAGGGTTGTTTAGAACTTGTTTCATAAAAGAAAGTATAGAGTTGACACTTAAAATCACATGTTGTAGAAGAAGTAATCATATTCTGGACATCTAAATCGCATGTAGAGAATAAACCACGAATTTGTATGGATTTAGAAGTAGGAAATCTAGAAAAGAATTGGAAGAATTGAAAGAAAAAGAAAAATAAGGGTTCTTGAAGTTTAGGTAAATTTTACCCATTAAATTGTTATAATTAATGAATTGGGACATATTTTACGTAAAAAATAATGTGTTTAGTTATATAGTACTTGCAGTAACGTTGGTTGGGAGTTTGGGAATGATATATGGAGATTTGGTTGAGGTTAGAGAGGCAAACCTGTAACTGGGTTAATGCAGTTTTCGTCATAACTGCTTGATCGATCGATCGACCTAAGAACATCGATCGATCGATGATCGAGCGATCGACCCCATTTTCTCGATCGATCGACCCCTCCTGAAAAACACCATATTTCCCTTATGTTGGTTTAATCTGATTAAAATGCGTAGTAATCCTTGATTATTATTGTTAGAGCATAATGGGATATAAATAGGGCCAGTATGATCTAGGTAAACTCCATTGACTGAGAATTTAATGTAAGATGAAATTAAGGGTTAATGGGGAGTTATTCACACAAATGAAATCATGCGTACGCTTAATAAAAGATCGAGACTTGCAAGGAAATTAGACTAAAAGGTAAGTGAGAGTGCCTACTGAAATTATACTTAGGGAGATAGAATACTTCGAGAGTCGAGAAGTAGGTATGGAGTAACTTATATATACTAGAAAAAAGTGACAAATCCGTTATGCAAGATTATCGAGTAAAAATGTGTTAAGAATAGATAATTATAATTATGGGTCGTGGGCGCACCTAATTTAGAAATGTGAATATATATATATATATATATATATATATGACTGTGTGATTGTGCATATTATATATATATATATATATATATATATATATATATATATATATATATATATATATATATATATATGTGTGTGTGTGTGTGTGTGTGTGTGTGTAAATCTTACCCGAGATACTTGCTATCACGGGGGGTTTCCGTCCCGGGACAGTCTTATCTCGTTTGGGCCTTTATGGAGGATAACAACTTGTACCCTAGAACATAGGATTCCTTGGTACAGGCTATCTGATTGATAGTCAGACGTTCCTAAGAGACATGAGGGTATGTGCTGACCTCTTGGTGACTTGGAACTATGCTTCACCTCCATTTTTTTATGTTTTGTGTTAATACATTATCAAGAAATATTACATCCAGTGTGTCTCCACACAAGTATGCGTCAGATAAAGGAAGGAGGCTTGGTGTTACCTTCATGATTTGTTCATGAGAATCTCTTTTATTACCAAGAACTAAAAAGTTGGAATTTAAGCATTAACCTTATGATTTTTTGTATTGAGAGCAGTTAGACGTGGACTATTACTAACACATACAGTATTTGGATCAAAGTCCAAACCATATGGTGGACTTGAATCCATAGAAAAAAGTGTAACCTATTTCTTAAAAAGCGAGGGAGACTTTTAGAGATAAGGAATAGTTTCTCTCTCTAAAAAGCATTTTTAGGGCTTTGAGGGTTGGAGCCTACATTGACAAGAATCAACATTTTCAGAGTGAATGAAGACAATATCTAAAGAAATTGATTCCTCATCAGAATTGACTTTTTCTTCCCCATCATCCACTGCCTCCATTCTGCCCTTGGCTTTTAGAATCAAGTGCTTCATTGTCTATAGGCCCAACTTCTCCAAGAAAGTAATCTATGGACACAAAAGTGATTTGATTAATTTTTTTTATCTTTTTAATTAAAATCTTTTAATCTTTTATGGTTGAATACAAACACACAAGAGTAATTTAGGTTGGTGTGATGTTCAAAATCTTACAAATAAAAGTTGAAGACAAAATGAAATGAGGAGAAGAAAGTTAAATGCAATATTTTTTAACGAGAAATTCGGTATACCGATAATCCCTTGGGTCTTTTAGTTCCAAGACCACGCATACCACAAGTCCACTATAACAACAGTTTAGGTACAAATTACAGTTTACAATGTGGAAATGCACTATTACTCCCAATATATCCAGTATACCAAGGCAATCACTAAACAACCCCACAACTGTTGAATCAAACCAAACTACAAATAGTAAAAACATAACTTCACAAACAAAAATCAAGTTTAAATATGTTTGATTTTCAAAGATGGTTGGGAGATCAATTCCAAAGCCAAGAATAGAAAGAGTCTTGCTAAATGATTTGATATTTCAACATGATGAAAAACAGAAACACTTTGTGTAATAAAAAATTAAGATCGTGGGTTTTACAAAAACCTCAAAAGGATTCACATAAAAAAAACACAATTAAATCACGTTTAGAGTATATATGATATTAGTACAATAGATTAGTTTAAACAGGATCAAATAACATAAAGTGTATGTATATATATACAACCAGGCGCTCTAACATACTTATGAACATACCCATTTTTTTAAAATATTAAAAAAATATATTTTTTAACGAAAATCGATATATTTGATTTATGTAATAAGTAGATCATCTACAAAAAAAATAATCAAAATTGTCTACCCAAAAGTGGATGAGATGATGGCAAAAATTGAAACGGTCGAAAATGCTCATCTATACCCACTTTTCATTTCACCCATTTTCGGTTGAATTTTTTGATGATTATTTTTGTAAATGTCTCCTCACTATGTAAATCATATATACCGAGTTTGGTTAAAAAAATACATTTTTTCCCTATTTTAAAAAAATAGGTATGTTGCTAGGATATATGTTGGAGAGTTTGACTATATATATCTATATAATAAAGTATAAAACTTATGTATGTCACAAGTTTGATTCATGATGTCATCAATATAAAAAAAATTGCACTCCTAATTTTACCCCACAAAATTTTGATTCCCCCCCTCTTTTGACACACTCTACTTTGTTTCCCCTTTTTTTCAAAATTCCAAAATAAGGGCATAATAGTATTTGTACCATTCTCACACTTTCCTACCCTCTTACCCCTTCCCCGTCTTTTTATTTTTCTTCCTCAAATTACTCTCTCCCTTTGTTTCTCTTGGCTACTATGATTAACAAGGAACAATCACAGAGTATATATGGCGGCGACTACCTTCCAATTTTACCCATGACATTCCAACCTAAAACCAACCTGTCGCTAGAAACTCCTACCCATGCCGGCGAGACCGCAAAACCGGTTACTATTCCAACTGTTCAAATCGTTTTTCATCGTTTTGTTCTTTCCTTCTCTAATCATTTTTTTCTTTGTTCTGGAGAAGAGAAACTATTCGGCCTCCCATTAACAATGGTAATCGTTTTTGCTATACGGCTTTTCATTAAACAATGATTTTTTTTTGTTATACATCAATAACAACTTGCGAGATAGATCCGAAATCCTTTTTGTTGTTCCTATTTTTGTTGTACGAAATCTTTTTTTGTGAAATACATCAATAACAACTGTTCTTCCTAATTTTTGTTGTTGTACATCAATAATAGGAAGAAATCAGGTACTCAAGGCTTGCGAAATAGATCCGAAATCTTTGATAATAAGGGTAATTTTTTATCTTAATCCTTTTTCTTAGAATGTTTTGTTTGATTTGTTGATTTGTATTATAAATAATAGTTTAGCTGGGATTTTGATGTGTGTTTCATGGTTTTTATTAATTGCATTTCTCATGCATCTTGAACTTTGTGACTGTGTTGTTTTAGGCATATGAGAAGGGGCTTATCGAAATATCGTGCTTTTGTATATAGTTACTTCGTTTAGTTCAAAAGTTGTAGTTATGTATATTTCCTAAAGGGACAAATGCGTGAATACCTTAATATGTCTGTTCAATTTCTTATTTTAGAACCCCCCAAGCATTAGAGAGGATAAAATAAAAATAACTGAATAATGACACTGAAGCTTTTGTATCCAAATAATGGCACTGAATTTCACTATTATTTGATGTCCCCATTTTCCCTCATTTTTTTCTTCCAATATACTAATTTATTATTTCCATTTTTTCTTCCAATATGCTGATCTGAAGACATGATCACTCACGAACGTAGATACTGAAAAGACAAAGATAATGTGTAGTTGACTCATCATTGGATTAAGCATTTTAGAATTTATTTTACTTCATTACTGCAAGGGGTGTCTGGATTTTGGTCAAACTTGAAGTTACTTGGATGGTGACATATTAATTATTTTATACTCATAGTTCTTTTTAAGTTCTGATTATTGTAGGATATGCAGGTCTAATGGTTGATTGGATGGTTTGTTTTCATATTTTCATATTAATTATTGGAAGGTTGATTGGATGGTTTGTTTAAAGTTACACGGATGGTTTGTTTTCATATTTTCTTAGTTGCATGTGTTATCTATTGATAGGCTTTTTACATGTCAAATTGTTTTTGTTAGGGTTATTTTCTTATAGTTTTGGTCCGCGATGACCTCCTCAACATCAGCGCGAGCATAGTGAAGAACTTGATAGGGGTTGTTCACTTTCATATATTTTATATTCTTATGATGTTCACTTTTGTTTGATTTAGTTTTTTTCTTTCATATCTCTTATATAGTGCACGTTACATGCATTGGGACCGACGTGCGTGGCTGTAATGGCATACAAAAATGCATTTGAACAAGCTCTATTTATGTCAACTATGTAATGAGCAGTTCATGCTCCAGCAAATGAAGACTAGTAAAGGTTCACTCTTGTGCCATGATTCTTTCCTCTTTTTATTTAAATTTTATATTTTGTTGTCTTTTTATGTAGTTCTTTGACAAACTTATGAAGGAGATGACCTCGAGAGTGGTGGCTGTTAAGGAATTTTTTGGGAATTCTCCCCTAACCAGATCATTCTCTACTATTAACAAGGAATTCTTCAATCCAATCTTATCTGACACCTGTAACCAAACTTTAATGCACAACACGACAAATCCAAAATAACGCAACACAAGTACAAAACATCATATTATTGTATGTTAAGATGTTAAGAAGAAAGGCAGAATACTATCTACCTATATAGTATGCGTGTTTCATTTGCAGGTTGGCCTTGAGGCGTGGCGAGTTTGGGGGCTGTGAACCTCTTTTCAGGTAGTCACTTTGATTTTTATCTCTCTCCCTATGCATGTATGTATATCTAATATTTCTCTTATTAATTGATATATTTTCATATAATCAGACAATCGCATTCAAAAATAAAGGCCTCATATCCCTCTCTAGCTCTACATTGAATCACAAAATGTCTCGAGGTTAAGAGGTACTATTCACTTTTGTTATTGGTTTATCTATAAATGATGTATGATTGATTATACTGTTTCATGTGTATTAGAATTTACCTAATGGTGATTCTCTGTCTAATAGGGTGATTTATCTGAGTAAGGCCCTTTTGAACCTTCTTTCATTAATTGATCCGATTAAGGACCTTTAGTGTTTTTAATGATTTTTCATGGGGCAATTCTAATGGCCGAATCGGTTACTTGCTTTAGACTATTGAAATAATATATGTTCGGATTTAACATTTTGTAACCTCATTGTAGGTGTTCAGATAAATGCCTATGTGATTGGACCCAACGTCACTCGAAGACCAATATGAAGGCCAAGATGAAGTTTTGTTATATGAATTTAGACTTTTTAAATATTGTTGAATTGATTGTTATCCCTTTAGCAGGGTGAATAGTCCAATAAACAAAGGAGATTATGTCCAAATATTTTTCTCTAAAAATTTAATACTTTGCCCTGATTATATGTCATTGAGTATATTTGGATTATGCTGCTTATACGAGGTCCAAAATGGGATGTTTGTTTTTTTGGATTATTTTTTTATTTCTTAAACAGGGTGGATAGTCTTATAAATGAAGGGAACTCTGTCCAATTTTTTTAAAATTGTTTACACATTTATATTGTAAAAGAAATTTTATAACTCAAATTAGATGATTAAATATTTTGAAAATCTTCACTTATAATATATAAAACATTTATTATTTATATTATACATGACTTTCTACTTTTAAAAATTTTACGCGTGCCTTTATTGGAAATTTTTGCAATTTCGCAATTACGTACTTTCAAAATTTTTGCCGCTTCGCGATTATATACTTTGGAAATTTTCAGCGTGCCTCCAGGCACGAGCATACCCTAATATATATATATATATATATATATATATATATTATAGCACGTTAATATATCTGTATGGGAAAAACATCTTTTCAAACTGGGTTTTAATAAAAATTAAAACTAGTAAGTCATTCAAAAATCCAAAATCACAGATAAACAAAATATATTGTTTTGCATGTGTATAAAAACTTTTAGAAAATATACCCAACAGAGATATCAGAAGCAAAGAAAAAAGATTCAAATGACGAACTCCAAGTGCCTCAACATATCTAACGAGAAAGTCCAAACTCCTAAATCAATAGCGAAACATTCATACTCATACAAAATATTTATGGTAAAAATATAGGATGAAATCTCGTTTAGAAAAATATTAAAATAGATACAAACATTTGGAAATGTTTAGAGAGAGAAAGTTGCGAAAAATTTTGGCAGAGATTTGACTGGGTTTTGAAAAAAATTGTTGCTTAGAAACATTGATAGAGACGGTGAAATGCCTCTAGTAAAATTATAATTCTTCAAACAATAAGGGTAAACCGACAATTAGCCAAAAGCATCTTTGGGTATAAAAGGAAATGCATACTCGGTGTGAGAATATACGTCATAAGCCAGCACACTGTGAGGGGTAGAATGGTCAGAACACCGTCGACAAACCTGTAGTCGAGCAGACTCAGCATAGAGCTCACGCGTGATGATATTTCATGGGCAACATACAACCTCGATTGGTCCAAACCATAACACACGGATCACAAACAAAAAAATCATTTGAGTTACAAAACAATATAATTTTTATATTTGTTGGTTTTAATTTGAGAAACAAAAATTAATTTTGATTTTTTTTCTTTTAAATGTGTAACAAGCATTAAAAAATTCCATAAAATGATATAAAATATGAAAACTAATTTTTAAATTCTGAAAAATTATAAAACCAAGAAAACTAAAATGTTAAAAATATTTAAGTATAAAATACATATAAGATATATAAATACAAAAATATCAAATATATTACATAAATATTCAAAGTAGAATTTTATAAAATAGAAAATTGATTTTAAAATTTCTTTAAAAAAATTTAGGATTATATTTAGTGTGTGTAAATGAAACGTGGTGTATTTGGTATTGTTATTAACAAATTGATCCAGCACAAAATCAGGGAACAAGATAAGGTACTTTCAATCTTCCCCTTTGACCAATTTTGGGATAAACAAAATTGAGACCCAAAAAAGATAATTCTCACACACATAAATACATATCTCAACTATACACGTGATTCCTGAAAAGATAACTTAACTAACCAAATATGTCCTAAAAGACTCGACACTGAGACTTTCTTAAAAAAATAGGAGTCACATATTTTCTAATACTAAAACTAGGAGTCTCATATTATCCCCCTGTTTGTCACAAAGGGACAAATGGAAGAGCCTACAAAGATGTTAGCAACAAAAGATATTATAATTAAAGAGGTACTAACATACATCACTAACACATTACATAGGGAAATCACAAACACCAATAGACAATCTAAGATTTTTAAAACATTGATTGTCTAATGATTTTGTGAAAATATTTTCTAATTGCTCTGTAGTGTTAAGATATTCAATTTAAATTTCCTTTTTCTCAATTAATTCTGTAATAAAATGTTCTCTCATTTTGATATGTTTTGTTCGAGAATGGAAAGTAGGATTTTTAGAGATACTAATCACACTTTGATTATCACATAAAATTAAAGGAAATATTTCATTTAAACTATAATCACTTAACATTTGTTTCACCCACAGAAGCTAAGTACAAAAATTATCAATAACAATGTATTCAACTTTTGATGATGAAACCGAGATGCAATTTTTCTTTTTATATGACCAATAGACCATATTGCGTCCAATGAAAAAACAACCATCGAAGGTGCTTTTATTATCATCTACACAACCATCCAAGTCAGCGTCTGTATACCCAATTATTTTAGAGTTAATGTCAAAAGTGTACATGATACCATAATTTACAGTTCCACTTATGTATTTAATAATACATTTTACAGCATGTAAGTGGGATTATTTAGGATCACATTCATATCTAGCACACACTTACACACTATGATTTACAATAGGTCTACATACAATTAAGTGTAGAAAGCTACCTATTATACTACAATATAATGTGATATCAATATTTTTCCTAGATGAGTCTTTTGACAGTTTAATAGAAGAACTCATAAGTATTCTAGCAGTATTTAAACCAAAATATTTGTTCAAATCAGTTGCATATTGTGATTGACAAATAAAGATATGATCATTTTCTTGGGCTACTTGAAGACCTAAAAAATGGAGTTCTCCCATCATAGACACTTGAAACTCATAATTTATTATATTAGAAAAAAATTTTGCTTTTGATGCAGAAGTGGACTTGAAAAGGATGTCATCAACGTACACTTGAATAATTAGTAAACAGTTTTTATTACATTTAATGAACATCGTTAAGTCAACTCCCCCATGGTTGAAACCATTTTCCACTAAGAAATTAGTTAATCTCTCATTCCAGGTGTTAGTGCAAGAATTATCACAATGAAAAATCTAGAAAGCAATATTGAGTAGAAAATAAGTAATCACACATACAACACTAAATGTACGTGGTTCGAAACTTGCCTACATCCATGAAAAGGTTACTCTTTTCAATTAGTGTCTCTCAGATAATCGAAGTTACATACTCTTTGTCCCGGGTGAGGGTTTACATTTATAGTTGATATTCTAAATGATTAAATTACACAAGTAGCTCAACCAGCTTGTGGATAGCTCATAGGTGTCCCTGAATATCTCCACGAGATTGTTGGTAACGGATTTGAGTCTATCTCCATGTATTTAAGCACATGTTAAATACACGGGTCTAAATTATTTATCTGAGTTAGGTCGGGAAGTCTCTTTGCATGTTGGGCTAGTCGCCTGTATTAGTGGGCTTTAAGAATAAATAATCCCCCATAATTTACCCTAAAATCTTTGGGCTGAAATGATGGGCCAACATATTTTATGTGAGTTCAAGGCCCAAGGCCCTAACATATTTTTAAACTGGCATGGAATTCTAGTAATAATTGTGAACTTGCTAAGGACACGCTCGTCCGAGTGGAATCATTATGGAAAACTTGTAATATTTCTGAACAAATGAGGGTGTCCTGGTCCGAGAAGATATATGAAGCATCTAAGTCCTCTTTGGAAATTTTCCCTTTATCATTAACATGAAGTTCAATGTGGGTTCAGCTGTATCAACCGTCATTTTCCATCATTTCTTCTTCGTAAACTTGTTATTGAATCTTTATTTTGTCCTTCATATTTTTAGAGATTTCTCCCATCATTTTTCCTTGTAAGTTACTCTAAAAATGCTTCCTTTATTCATCATTTTTGTTTGTCTTCTTTGTTGTTTGAAACATTTTCTTCATGGCTCCTTTCAATGGAAAGAATGTTTCTATGTGTAAGAGAATCATATGGTATTCCTAAGTTGGTAGAAATTGACAGTGTCCTTATGCCTAGGTGTAGACACCACATTATAGGACCCCCTAAGTCTCTCCTTAGGTCCCTATAACCTCCCCGTTTACCGCAAAACCTAGGTCATACTCCGAGTGCCAATCTAAAGGCCATCAGGCACTTCCAAGACCCGTTTGACTGTAGTCAAATTCATCATCGGAGAGAAATCTCAATTAATCTTCGAAGGGCTCTGAATCCCCTTTCTAACGATCTGTCCCGTGCGCGAAACAACATGCCGGTTCAGACGAATAGGCCATTTTACTATCAAAAACTGATTTGGAGGCCATCGGGCTCTCCCGAGCCCCATTTGACTTTAATTAACTTCATCATCAGAGAAAAATATCAATGAATCCTCGAAGGTCTCTAAATCCCCTTTCCAACAGTCCACCCCATGCTCGAAATGGCATAACAATTTGGATGAATGATCCGTTTTCCCCTGAAAACTGATCTGAAGGCCACCAGGCACTCCCGGACTCCGTTTGGACAAAGTCAACTCTTTATCTTGAATACGACTGAATGAATATTCAAAGGGCAGTTAATACCCTTGTCCAACGGTCCCCCCAAGAACGAATCATCCTTACGGTATGCACGAATCACCTATTTTATTACGAAAGGTCATCAGGTGTTTCCGGGACCCATTTGATCAAAATTAACTCTTTCAATCGAGTGAAGCTCTTTGGAAAATTAAAGTTCCTCACATAACCTTTCCAATGGTCCACCCCGTGCACGATTCTTATAAACGATCCATCATCGTCTATTGATCTCTTATCCAAAGGAACGACGGGCTCTTTCGAGCTCCTTTTGACCCAAACTCAACTCCCGGATCCAGGAGCGTCCGCATGAATTCTTAAAGGTATTCGAATAATAATTTAAATGGTATGCCTCATGCACAATTTGGACTTACGAATTGCATTTTATGACCGTTTTCCAAAAAATCTACACGAGACTGCCAATTGACAGGTCCATTTCCCTGCGTATTTGCAGTGTGTCTAGAGTTACCTATCGATGGGCAGGACAAGAACAATGTCGATTGGCTGTCCCTTGACCCTATATAAGTAGAGCATGGGATCACCTCAAAAGGCACCTCAGAAACATCAACTTCATTGATCTCAGCAACATTATTCTAAAGTCAGCGAGGTTTCCATGTTTGAAACCTCTCTCCACCTTTACTTTCCATCACTTTTACACCCAATTTAGCAAAAAAAAAAACTACATTCTTTACCCACTTGCAATGAAGCTCATCAATAATCAAGATCAATCTCCAGTTCTTCAAAGAAGGTCCAAACATTTTTCTCTCTCTTTAAATTTTTTTATTTTCTCATTAGTTATATAAGTTCTTAATTTATCCTTTACTTTATATTATACACATATTAATATTCAATCCTTTATTAGTAATATTGCACATAATATATTTTCTATTAAAAAAACAAGAAAAAGAGGGTTACACTTATAAATTCCAATGGGATTTTCACCACATATTCTCAAAACTAAAAACACATTTTTCTTGCGCACACATATAATAAAATATCCATTTGAACTTATTGGATAAACCCCATACTTGTGTCACATGATAACTATGGGACTTTATGCCTTTATAGGCTACGTAGGCATCTCGGACTAAATCTTGAGATTCGAGTCCTATTTTCCCATTTCCTCTTTTATACATGCATTATTTATATATACGATACATGTAATTCATATTTTTGTCTTATCTAACATATATTATCATTCCATCATAACGATCAATATCTCGATAAGCGCACATGTCATATTTTTAACTACTATTTTGGGAACACTCCTATGGATGACCTCACTCCGTCTTTTCCCATGATGTGAGTCGAGCAATTCCAATCTCCACTTATATATACATGCACACACACTTCACAGAGAATTTAAGGAGAGTAGTAAGATAAGCCCATGAGAGACTGAAAGGGCGGGATGGGTGCCTAACACCTGTCCATTACATAACTTAGCCCCCGAACTGATGGACAAGTTATTTTTGCAAGCATTAGTTTGTATTTTATGTCATTCTCTCGAGGAAGCAACATGTTCTTTTGCCTATTTTGTATAAAATAGGTTGGTGACTATAACTCTTTACATCACCCCACATCGACGATGGTCGAAGCGTTCCTAGGAAGGGCGTAAGATCTTCTATCTCTACACCGCACACAAGAGCACATACCCCGAGAGGAGCAAACTAGAGGGATGGTCATAGTGGCAACTCTGTTGGGGATGCTTAGTTAATCGTGCTACACTCTATTTGCATGGGTGTTATCATTTTCTGCTTGTGTGCGTATGCACCTACCTATATGTTCCATTTTCTCCTCTATTACCTTTTGTATATATCTACCTCATGTTTATATCACATCTGACTCAAATTTCACTTCACACAGTTGTAAATACTCTCCATGGACATCTCACACTATCTAAACTTTTATATAGGGTCACTTATATCCACTTCTTTCACACACCACTTAGTATATCCATTTAGATACTCATAAATCACTCACTTTCCCGTATCCATGCTTAGCGTAATCTTCATGATCCATGCAAGATTTACTTTTTATAATCTTTATACATTCTTCCTTATTAGTATAGTGCTCATCATGCCAATACTCTCTCCATACTATAATAATCAAGAATCATGCATTTTTCAAACTACATCACTAAGAGCATGGCTATTGACCAAAAATTATCCCGTACTGGGGGGTCACTTTGTGATGGGCGCTGGTCCAACACAATTAGCTAAAGGAATATGACTCTCACCTTCCATTGGCCTAGTACCTTCGACGTATATCGAATGGGTCCCCCTTTATCCCATCGCTTGATTGAACTCATTAAGGGGGTATACCAGAGGGAACTCTATCACGTACGTTGAGTATATCGAATTCTCTCTCACATGAACTGTCCCCACTAAGTATATAGTGAGGTAATATATGTATACTTAGGTACATCAAATGGCTTGTCCAAATGTACTGATTGCTCTCAAAAGAAAGACATATATCATGGAATTCATGCTAAAGGGAGGAACCTTTCTACTAACCGAACAACTGTGTACCCTCATAGGCATCAAAGCTAGGGCACTCATATTTAGTTTGTCGGTTACCACACGAAACTCTACCGAAATGACGGGTCGGCATACCGCCCAAATTATCGCGTAATTTCATCTTTTTTTAAATCGTACCCTGTCCATGAGACTGACATCAAGTCAAACCATGTTTTACATATTTTTTAAACCTGATTTTCCCAGGATCGGGTCCCGTCTGACATTTCTTTTTGCATTTAGTTAAACCCAATACAACTGAGAACACAATAATAATACTCATGATAAAATTATTCCCTTTCTGCTTTCTTTCCTCCTTTATCGAAAAATCTAAATGTCGAAAACATTTTCCCTCCTTTTATCATAAATGTCAAAAACATTTCTCACTCCTTTTATCAAAAATGCCAAAAATATTTTTCTTCCTATCATAAATGTCAAAAACATTTTCCCTCCTCTCCAACAAAATAAAAACCATCCTTCTTTCTCTTTTTAAAAATAAATTCAAATCTTTTTCCTTATTAGGTCGATCGTATACCCAACCCTTGGCCTGGCTCCCTATTGAATTCATTCTTCCGTCAAACCTCCCCGAAACTCCGTCAGTTCTCCTGCTACTTCTTTTGAATTCAGCATTTACCTTCACCAACCCTCCATGGAGAATTCATATCAAGTATCGAATTTGCAGCCTGATTTAATGACATTCCTAGTCCAGACCTTCAGTCTAAGGTTCATGAGATAAAGGGAAACCGAGTCCCAGTACCCTAATAACCCAAAGCCCTCTTCCCTCATGCTATGGTTCCATCCTCTCCTGTTCCAGTAGGGTTCCCGAAGAATATCAGCATGCTCCTCGTGCCCCGCCTTCTTATAGGTCGCCAGCAGCTCAACTCCCTATGTGGAATCTTTCCCACCAGTAGCTAACCTGTCAATACCTATCGATCTAAAGGAAGACTAATTAAACAAGGTCAAGGAAGACCTTAAGATTATAACCAAGAAGTTTGATCAGGTCCGAATCTTTGGTAACTACATAGATTACACCTATATGTCTCCCTACCCCAAAGCAAGTTTGTCAAAAAAGTTCAAGATGCCTAACATTGAGAAGTTAAGGGAAAAGGTCCCCCAATTATTCATCTTCGAACCTAACACCGATCCATGAATATCTTAGGTGCCTCCGAGGAAATAATGGCCTAGATGTTCCACCAGCCTTTGAAGGAAAATGCTCTTTATTAGTTTATATCACTCGAAGAATCAAAAATTCGTAGTTAGGAGGATGTTTCACGTTAATTTATATCGTTGTACAAATACAACGAGAAGTTAAAGGTTATACACCATGATCTAGAACTTCTCAAGTAGAACCTCGGAGAAGCTGTCAGTAATTTCGTAGCAAGGTGGACGGAGAAAGCGGCCACTTTGACCAACAGGTCTTATAAAGAGGAGCAAGTTATTATTGTAAAGAAAAACTTCTTACCCCATGTCCGATCGATGATAGGAGGATAGTATTACCCAAATTTCCGAGGCCTCTAGAAATAAGGACTGGAGATTAAAGCAAGTATTGCTAAGACAAAAGTTGAGCTAAAGAATGTATCCATACAGTTCACCCCAAGAAAATATGAGAAGTTTTCTATAGTGTCAACCATCAATAACATCTCTCAGGCCACTATATCTTGGGGTCTAGAAAGACGTGATAGTCTAGTCAGAAAGGAATACACCAAGATCCATGCCCCCCTCTCTAAACTCTACCAAGAATTATTAAGCAAAAATCTCATCAAGCCTTTGGACCCTCACCAGCTACCAAACCCACTTATGAAAATTTTAAAATACGATGCCCATTGTGATTTTCACCAAACTGTTGGCCATACCATTGATCAGTGTTTCTATCTCCAAAATGTAATCCAAGGTTTAATTGATGAGGCTATCTTCGCCCCATCAGCCAATCCTAAGCCTAACACCACTCACAATACACTGTCAAACCATACAAATGCCATCTTCTTAGAGAATGACCCAAAATTCAATCCATATACCCAGATTGTACCTAGTAAAGCACCCATCATACCCATATTTTCACCCAAACCCCTCAAAGTGTGCCCATATTTCTCCTATACCCTACCTATTTTGCCGACTAAGATCTATCACTTCTCACAAGAGCATGTATTGCCTTTCGTACTCTATCCGAAGGGAAAGATATGGAATTGCCAGCAGTACTAAACCAACTTCTAGATTTTGGGCTAAAATTGCCCTTTAAAATGACCATTCACTGCCAGAAGTTTATCATCCTATTCAAGGAATCCCGAAAGTGGTCTCAAGAGTTAGATAATATGGTGGTTCTCATTGGAGTAATCAGTTTAGATGATGCAATACAAATTATGGTTGATATGTTCTGATAGATCAATGAGATTTACAGTATATCTGAGTTACTGGATGTCTTAAATCTACATACAAGGGTGGTTAACCCCTTCACTTCTGTACCTCCCCATTGAGTGGGAGGATCTATATGAAAAATCCATTGAGTCTATGGAATGCATTGAATTCTCATGGCAAGACAACATCTGCTAGGAGAAATTAATAAAGTGGTCGTATAACCCGAAATATATGAAGAAATGGGGTTTTTGTTCTTCCCTTCCTCCGTGAATCATATGACAAGATCTGGGAGACACTACCAGAGTCCGAATCCTCATTCAAAAGAGATAGATAAAGTAAATGGATTTGTTAAGGAACTCCTCATGCCAGAAATAACCATCGAGGAAAGAAAAATCCTCGACCAACTCAAGAAAACTCAAGACAACATCAACTTGTGAGGACTCTTAATGTCGTCCCAGCCACACTAAAAAGTTTTGATAAAATTACTTACCTAGCCTACAGTACCTCCTTCCAAAACTCCAAAAGAAGCAGTGAACCTGGTCGGGTTCTTAACCTCTACTAGGTTTCTTTCCTTCTCTGAATAAGAAATCCCAAATTTTGGTCCTAATCATAAATATGCTCTTAACATCTCCGTTGAGGTTATGAGGAAGATAGTACCGCACTCACTCGTCGATAATGGATCAGCAGTCAATGTTTTCCTATTAAGAACCTTCAACTACTTGGGTTTGAAAGTAAGAGATATTGCTCCAACTTACACCACAGTGCGGGCCTATAACAACACTCGTCGAAAGGTGATAGGATCCATAACACTCACAATAGGGCCTGACCCTATCAATACCATTAGGGAGTTCCACGTTATTGACATACCCTCTTGTTTTAATCTATTGCTTAGTTGACCTTGACATTACAAAATTAAGGGGCTATCTTTCTCTCTCCATTAGAAACTAAAATTCTTCACTAAGGGGTAAGTCATTACCATTTGGGGAGACGATGATAGTACTTAAAATGCAAGCATGAGTAATTCGATACTATAAATACAACATGGAATGAATGATATGTTTCTTTCTAGATATCGAGTCGAACCACTTCCATTCCCTGTAATGGATAATTTTAAACATCAATATCAACGTGATACCAATGTTTAAGAATATGCACTTCATGCCCGGACTGAGGCAGGGACGACGACAATAGGGGATACTGGAAACCATAGACCTGAAGAAGGCCTTTTCTCCATATGGCCTAGGTTATCAACTGTCATCAAAGGAACTCAGAATACTCCGCCAACCCCAGTTGAAGAGAAGTTTAGAAAGTGCCAAGACTTCTTCGAGGGATTCCTTAAACTGAATATTCATCAAAGAAAGTGAGGATTTGACCTTCTGTGGCTTTCCCAACCCATGGTACGATCATATGGATAAGAAGATGAATCTAGGGTTATATATCTTCTTTTAACTGGGAAGAAGACTCCCAGCATCATGTGCAATCAGTCATTGAGAAAGTTATAGTTATTGACAAGATTTTCGAGGGAAGTGACTCTAAGGACTCATTTAATCTACAAACACTAAAGCTGACACACTGCATGATCCACTCAAGGACTATATCGTCGGACCCATACACTCTAATCAAGGTTGTTGATGGACCCCTCCTTAACTAGAATGCTATACCAGTTCCACTTGCAAAAATGCAACCCAACCCAGATGTTTATCATATATTTTCCTCTTTTTTTGTTCCACATTTTTATGATAATAATGTAATCGAGACCTCCTTTAACGAGATTATCAACGCTATTTTACCCAAAATTGAAATAAATGAGGATTTTGAGTATTTTTTTGTACCTTACATTAATTATCTTCATTCTAATCAAACTCTTGATGATGATGATTTTGCAAATTTAACTGATCTTTCTAAGGTTAATAACAAACAACATAACCACATTCAAATTAATGAGGATGAAACTATTGTTATTAATCTCGATTATAGTAAATAAATGGGTAAAATTAGGATAGGGTCCACCCTTGACGAGCATGAACTCGGATAACTCGAAGAAATTTTGAAGGAATTTGTGAACGTCTTCACATGGTCCTATGACGACATGTCCGACATCGATCCGGAGATAGCTACACACGAGATTCTAACGCTTTGAGAATGAAAATCGGTCAAACAAAAATTATAAAAGATTCGTACCGAATGGTCACTCAAGGTTAAAGAAGAGGTAATCAAACAGTTTAATGTAGGCTTCATCTGGGTGATCAATTATCCCACATGGCTAGCCAATATTGTACATGTGCCAAAATCAGGAGTAAAAATACGCATGTGCGTTGACTACCAAAATTTGAACGAAGCATCTCCGAAAGATGATTACTCGCTACCCAACATTGACATGATTATGGGTAACACGTCCAATCATGCTCTCAAGTTATTTGTCGATGGGTTTTCCAAATACAATCAAATGAAGATGCACCCCGATCATCAAGAAAAAAAATTCATTCAACACCCCCTAGGGAACCTTCTGTTACACATTTATGCCATTTGGGCTAAAAAATGCAGGGGTTTTCTACTAAAGGGTCACCATAACCATCTCACATGATCTGATACACAAAGAGGTCAAGGTCTATGTGGATGATATGATAATTATTCTAAGACTCGGGAAGGTCATGTTCCTGACCTCCGAAAGTTCTTTGAATGGCTACAGCAATACCAGATGCGACTTTACCCACAGAAATACATTTTTGTCATCACCAAAGGAAATCTTTGGGGATTCATGGTTAAAAATAAGGGAATTAAAGTAGAACCTACCAAATTGAAAGCCATACTAGAAATTCCACCACCCCAAATGAGGAAGGAAGTTCGGGGATTTTTAAGAAAATTACTGAATATCAATCGGTTCATCAGCCAAATGACTTATCTTTGTGAACCCACCTTCAAACTCCTTTGAAAGGATTCCACTAAAGTCTAGAATGAAGCCTGTAAGGAAGACTCCGATAGAATCAAGCAATATCTTACCCGACCTTCGGCACTCATGCCACCACAACTTGGTCTCCCTCTACTCTTATACTTGACCATAACAGACACCGTAGCTAAGACTTTAATATCCTAATACATTGAAGAATCCCACAAATAAAGGGCCATATACTATGCTAGTCGGTATGAAATCAACTACATGCCTTGGAAAAAGCATTTGTTTCCCTTGTTTGGGTCACTAAAAAATAATGGCACTACATGCTCGCTTTTTCCATCAGACTTGTGTCCGGTATGGATCCTATCAAATACCTACAAAAAAAAACCTTCCATGTCTAGTCGAATGGACTGATGGTTAATACTTCTAGTCAAGTTCGATATTGTATATGTCATGTAGAAGGCCATGAAAGGGAGATCCATCTCCGACAACCTTGCTAACTAACCTACAGAAGAGGTTGATGTGTGTGTCTTTAAATTCCTAGATGAGACATTCTTTATGCCTCTTAGGAAGACCTCTAGTGGAAATGTTCTTTAACAGTGCTTCCAATAAGAAAGGATACGATATTGTGATACTCCTGATCTCCCCTGATGATTCTCACACTCCCATTGCCATCAAGATAGATTTTCCCTGCACCAACAATATGACCAAATACCACTACACCAAAAATTAGAAAAGGGGTCACAACCAAGAGTCGTGATCGACCGGTCATGATCCAAAGCCGTGACTACATGCAAAATGAGCGTGACCAATTCCAAGACCCAGTGTGGTCATGTATTGACTTGTATATGGTTACGGTCTTCAATCGTGACTCGCATGTTTCACGGCTGACAACCGTGACCCAACCGTGACCATTATGGTGCCATGTTTCCTGCCAAGTGTGGTCATGGATAATGGCCATGACCAGCGACCGAAATACACACGAC
Source organism: Sambucus nigra (assembly GCA_949130495.1). NCBI lineage: Eukaryota > Viridiplantae > Streptophyta > Magnoliopsida > Dipsacales > Adoxaceae > Sambucus > Sambucus nigra. The sequence continues at coordinate 187,614,731 of OX422224.1, read as the reverse complement.
TATAGTCACGACTTAGGACCATGACCATCTTGAGGATTGAGTCACGGTTTTTGACCGTAACCATAGTCTTGTTTCCATAGCGACGTGTTAAAAATAAAGGGGTCACATCATGGGGTCACGACCCTAAGTTGTGACCATGGTCTTTATACTAAAAAACCACATAACATATTTTCATTTCCCTCGAAAACTTCTAAACACTTATTTCCCTCCCTCTCTCCGGCGATTTCATTTCCCTCGAGCTCAAGCTATCTCATTCTCTCAGTCTCAAATGTAATCCAAACCCTAGTTATTTCATTGTTATGTATTTCACTATGTGCATGTATTTATGTGTGTATATGTGTGTGTGTGTGTATATGTGTGCATATTTTTATGTGTATACGTGTGTGTATTTCTATGTGTGTGTGTGTATACATGTGCGTATATGTCTGTATATAATCTGAAACCCTAATTAATTATTTCATTGTGTGTGTGATTTCCAAACCCTTATTATTTATTTCATTATGTGTGTATTTTTGTGTGTGTATTTATATGTGTGTATGTATGTGTGTGTGTGTGTGTGTATTCGTGTGTGTATTTATGTGTATGTGCATGTGCATGTGTGTGTATTGTGTACGTAGGAGTGTATAAATTATCATTGTGTATTGTGCCTCTATTCTAGAAAAAATACATATATATGATTAATTTTGGTTTAAGTTTCAAACTAGGGAAATTTTTAATTTAATGGATATTGTTGGTTTAATTTTCAAACTAGGGAAAATTTTAATTTTAGGATATTGTTGGTTTAAGTTTGGTGATGAAATATAAAAAATACCTCTCCATTAAAAAATACCGAACCATTAAAAAAATACCAAATATAAGGGTTAATTTTATTTATTGTTGGGTTAAATGACAAAAGTAGGTATTCAAAACATAATAAATTAACGGTTGATGATTCATTATAGCCATTATTTATAGGGATCATATCCACCCCCTCGTACACAATAACTAGTTAATGATTCATTAGTGCCATAATTTATAGGAATCATATTCACGCCCTCATTCATTATTCTCTAGAAAAATGAGTCACGGTGATAGTCGATGGCAACAAGAGTATGAAAGGTTGCAATTGGTTCTGTAAGGACACAAATTTCCAATTGAGTCCTTTGTAGTTTTGGCTCAATTCTGGACAAAAACGTTTGTGTCATAGGATAGAGTATATTGATCATCTTTCAAGCCTATGACGTACTAGTTGAAAACGTAGCGGCAAAGAGTATAAAGCTTCATCAAAAGCCATGGTGTGTGTGCCTCGTTTGTACGTCATCAACAGTAGTTACATGCTCCCAAGGTATGAATTCATTTATATATATAGGAGCTTGGAACATGTTTATTTGGGTGTTAAGTTTATATAAAACGGTTGTTTTAATTTCAGAAAGATTTTATCAAACTTTAAAATAAAGTATATAAATTTTCTGGGCTAAAATCGAAATTTATGAACTTTCTGGAAGTTCGTTCGATACGTCGTTCGAACGAGTTTTTCGTTCGAACCATATGTCGTTTGAACGAGATTACCAACGAGTTCCCAGTACAGGCCTTTGAAATGTCGTTCGATATGTTGTTCAAACGAACCTTATGTTCGAGCGAGATATCCAACGAGATTTTTAACGAGTTCAATCTGGAACTTCGTTCGAAGTCTCGTTCGAACGAGATTTCGCTCGAACTAAATGTCATTCGAACGAGATATCGGGCGGGAACAGTTTTTACCCATGTTCTTCACTTCTTTCCTCACTATCTTTTCACAGCATAACTACGTGCGGGAATCATTTTTGAAGATTAGTCTTTTCCATATCCTTCTAACCTCTAGAGAGTTTTGAGAGCAGAATCATGAAGAGAAAAAGATCAAGTTTTGAGTGATAATTTTCAAAGACAAATTCATCTACCACTCTAGTTTTCACCCATTTTTTTATTTATTCAAGTTCATATATATACATCTTTCTTGGAGTTTGGCACCGGGTTTATCTCTACACCAAATTGAAGGGATTGTTTGAGTTTTCTTCTAAATCCCTTAAAGAAGAAGAATTGTTTAGCTGCCACTTTCTCACATGGTGAAAGGCACCATGTGTGGTTGACGGTGTACCTATTGTCCGATTGGTGAGTCCGAGATCACGGTGGAGTTCCGTGGTTCTCCGCTCTCAGTCTCCTCGGTGGCATCTGAAATAGATTAAATTGCACAAGTACACAGTTTACACAAAAATATTCACAACAGAAATACGATATCTCACAAGTGGAATATGAATCAACAGTCCTAATAATAGGGCTCTACAACAAACGAGTGCTATGCTAAAATGTAGAAAACCGCACAGATCCTAAGGACACTAGAACCTGATACTCTGATACCATCTGTGACACCCCGCCTAATTAATCCCGGGTGATCAGTCTTAAATCAAGTTAGAAAAGGTTTCTCAGTTCGTCCATTCTTAGCATCACTGTCGTCTTTTTAATTACTAACCACCTAAGTGAGAAAAGTAGACTGGTGCCAATTTTTATCTTTCAAATAATTAAATAAAACTCATGCGGAACATAAAATAATACACAATCACAGTTAACTAAAATAACCATCCCCAAATAAAATACCTAACCGAATAAACCATCGGTCCAAATATCCAATACAAGTAAAGATCAGAAGAAAATCTCAACAAGTCTAATACTGATAAATGAACTGTGAGAGACAAGCTCAGATAACTACTAGAGAGTCTCTACACGAATGAAAGAAGGAGGCGTCTATCTAAAACCCCGTAACATCCACATGTGCTGCAGCAAAGGATACCTGGAATAGAGTTAAGCCTGGCGTCCCTGTGGCTGGACACCTAAAAGGTTTTTAAAATTTTTTATAGCAAGGGTTAGTACCCAAAAACATTTGAAAACATTTAACAAATGATTAACTTGCAGTAATAAATAAATATGCATGCTCTTCATATTTTAGTTAGTGTCGCACTCTCTTGAGGACTTCCTCACCCCTCCTCTAATGTGCACTACTAACGCTTCCATTTAATTTACTAGGTCCTACGCTTCTGACCCAATACTTATTTTAACCCTTGAAATTTACCTACTCTAACTGAGTATGCCTTAATTCATGATTTTTAAGTTAATATAAACATCAAACTTAATTAAATCATTACTCTTTTTAATTTCATATAACATTCACACATGTTATGCACATAATACATTTTTTTTCACTATGTATTAATTATCCCATATATAATTATTTACCTAATTATATATTTAATCCTATTACAGTATTCACAAACATACTGAAATAACATTTAATACAAACTTTTGACCGAATAAAAATATTCACAAAATATAAATTTTTCCAAGTGTTATCCCACTAGGTGTATTCACGTAACCTAGTTATCCATGTTAGATTCGCTCACTAACTTAGTTTAACATACGAATTGGAGGCGGTCATATTCCTTCCCTGAAAGTGAGATGCCCCTCACCCATATAACGGACGCTATGACCTGGAATTATACTCTCCCTACTGCTCAAGCTAGGGGATTCATCCACTACGCGCAACCTCCCCTTATAGCACTAGAGTATATACTAATAATATTTAATCACTGATATTAATGCACACACACTATATATATATACTATCACACTCCGTATATATATATATAAATATAAAATGTCCCGGCTACACCATGTACAAAACCTGTAATATAAGCCTATTTAATTTATTAAGAGTTTATGGTCCAACTCTAATTATTAATTAATTCGCACCTTAATTAATTAAGTCACCTTTGGTGTCGCCCCCACCATAAAATTGGACTTACTCTCGAAGTCCGAATTAACCTCACCCGATTCTAAATTCCCGACTCCCGAATTATTTAGCCTTTACCTAAATAAGATTTATCTCTCGGTATTCCTCAACCGTTATTCCCGGACTTGTTCACTACATTTATATTTAATCCTTTCGAACACCTTCCCAAAAATTCAACCTTAGTGTGCCACACCTAATTTCTCCAAAACCCAACAAATTTAAATTATGATGTCACACTAAGTCGTCTCCAAATTCTAAATTAACTTTATTCACCATTAATTAGATTTAAAAACCCATGTATAAATTTCTCACCAAATTAATTCATGGAAAAAGAATAAATTAAAATTTTCTTCATATAAAAGAAAACTGGGCGAACTGTCAAAATCTGCCGACCATTGATCGATCGACCCCAGACCTTCGATCGATCGATCGATCGAGCAGGTCTTTGTCTTCTTCGCGAAGACAGATTCAGCCATGGACGATTTTTCCCCAAACCCTAGTTTTCTCTACCAGCAACCTTAAGCCCTCTTAACATTAACACATGTTAGAAACATTATTAGTCACCTCCAGAATGTCCACCAACATTATTAATTCGTCCATTAACTACAATTTCTGTATTTGGGGAAAAATCCATCTTTAACCCTTTACCCATTTACAACCTAAGTTCCATCATCAAATCCGTTTCTAATTATCCAGATAACATTATACCAGATATATATTAACATACAAATTTCAGATTTTTACATAAACCCTTACCCAAATTCCGTAAATCAAATTATTATCTTCAAAATCAGATTTTGCCATTAACACCCAAAACGAATTTCCTTAAATACACACATCACATGAATATGAATCGAAATAAATTTTTACATGCTACAGCAAGTTAACACTTGCCTTAAGGTTCGTAGAGTCTGAATTTGGAGATGAGTTCCAAGGTTGAAGATAACCCTTGTTGGCTCTCTTGTGATCCCCAAATCTGCCTTTAACTGCTGTTAGGGTTTCTTAACACACTAACCCTTTTCCTAAACTCAAATCAGCCGTTTTCTTATTTCTTCTAATTCATTAATTTACCTAAATCCCTTTTTTGCCTAATGGGCCAAGCCCAAACGACCCAATTGCCCCCGTGTGGGCCCGACTATGTCTAAAAATGCCCCGTGGCCCGTTTACTACCCTCGAGTACACTTTTCTGACTATCTCGGCCCATCCGGACTCAACCGTACACTCAGAATTGGCATCCGAATTATAAAAATACTTATCCCCCCATCCCTTTAGTCTATACCGACTCCCGGTTGAGATAAGTGCATACCCTGTCATTCATACTCGAAATGACTTAAATAATTGATTAATATTCGCTTAGTAAATAAATTCCCATAAATATTAAACATTCACTCCCCGATTAATATTTAAATAAAATTTCCCTAATTAATCCAATTAAAATTATGTCTCACAAGTAATTTTCAATTCCCGAATTAATTACATATTTAATGTATGAAAAATGCGGGGTGTTACAGAAGGTACAAGTGTCGTAAAAGCTTCGAAACTCAAAAACCTCACCAATCAATTTGAAACTATCAAAATGAATTCAAAAGAAACTTTTGATGAATTTTATGCTAGACTTTTCGATATTGTTAATTCATCTTTTAACTTGGGAGAGAAAATACCCGACGACCGAGTAGTAAAGAAAATTTTAAGGTCCCTACCCGATAGATTTATTCCAAAAGTGACCGTTTTAAATTCTTTACCATCTTTAGCCTCTATGAAATTAGAATAGCTCGTAGGTGACTTACAAACCTATGAACTGGACATGTTTACCTCTAAAATTGAAAAGAAAATAGAAAAGGGCGTTGCTTTAAAAGCCCGAAAAGAGGTCAAACAAGTAGTAGAGAGCGAGAGTGATAGTGACTTGGAAGACATGGCTTTGTTTGCTCGAAAATTTCGAAAATTTCTTAAATTTAACAAAGATAAATTTAAAAACGATTTTAAAAAATTTGAAACTTCTAAGTATGACAAAGCCGAGAAGATCCCTAAACCTATTAATGAACAATTAAATAGGGACGAGTCAAATATGTGTTTTGGTTGTGAGGGTTATGGCCATAGGGTTTCTGAGTGGCCCACTAAACTAAGTAAAGAGGGTAAGCGACCCATTTCATATAATGTGACCCTTAGTGATAGTGACAAGGAAGAGGGACCCGATTACCCCACTAAGCCCAACTTTGTGACTTTTATGGCAAGTAATGTGAGCACCAATAGTTAATCTTCTCATGAAGATATTCAAACACATGACACTTTCGAGGTCAAAGTTTTTGATTCCCTTGTTTTTGATGATAGTGAGAGTGGAGAAGAAAGAGAGAGTGAAAATGAAGAAGAGGTTAATGTGATTGAACTTCAAAATTCTTTTCAAGAACTTTATAAAGAATCTATTAAATTGAAAAGAGCTAATTTGAAGTTAGAAGCTAGTTTAAAAGAGGGTGTCAAGGTCATTGATGATAGTATGTTGGCAGAAGACCTTAGGACACATGAGAGGAATCTTCTAGAGAAGCTGGAATATATAGAAGGCGAGAGAGATATCCTTAGGAGTTTAATGGAATCCTTGAAAAAGGAGCTTCTTGCATTTGAAGAGAGAAATGTTTTATTAGAGTCTAACATTTTAAAATTGCAAAATAAATTAAAAGGCTCTAGTAATGTCAAATTTGGTTTGGAGTGTCGTTCGGAAAAATTAGATAAAATCTTAGGAACGGTCCAAATTAAAAATGACATGTGTGGTTTAGGCTTCAATGCTTGTAATAAATCTACTCATAAAGCCAAAACCAACGTTTTAGGAGAATCAACTAGGAAAGTTTTTAGAGATGATTTCTTAGGTACCAAATTTCGACGTAATTTTACTTGTACACACTGTGGTCGAAAAGGTAATCTTAGAAAAATTTGTTTTGATCTTAAACGAATTCCTAGAAAATACCAACGTAAAGTAACCACAGTAGTTAAAGTTCCTACACCCCAAGATAGTCATTCTTCATTAATTTGGGCTAGGAAATCCGACTTGGTTGTCTTGCAAAATAGGGTTTTTGATTCTCATTTACTTTCACATGCTTCCTCCCTTGCTAAATCTAAAGGATGAATGTGTTAGTGTTTGCATACTTTATCCTTTGTGCTTCATGCTATATTATCATGCTAAATGTATGCTTGTGTAATCATTTTCTAGTCATTACCTTATTTCATATCACATGCTAGAATAATTATTTTTGTTTATCTTTTGTATTTTATTTCTTCATTTTGTTTGCATTAAATGAATAATACAAAAAGATTTTTGTTTATCATTTGGGTTTTTATCTCTTGATAATTTAAACTTAATGAAAAGTTCAAATGATTTTTGTTTGTCTTTTGAGTATATATTTTTTTTGGTTAAAAATTTCAAAAACTCAAAAAGATTTTATTTTGTGTGTATTTTAGTTTGACACACTTTATGTGGCATATAATTGTGTTTGAATCCCATCTTTTTCACTCCTATGTGGCTAGAACTTTTGGTTTAGATTGTCAATCCTTAAAATGTTCTTTACAATATTTTTATGGAGTACTTGGATTTTGTATTGATTAAATGGATTCTATTTTTATATACCTCTATTCACACATGCCCGAGCTCATTTGAAATTTTAATGTCACATGTTATATTTGATCTTTGTGAGATGTTCTCCTACCAATCTAGTCATCTACATACTTATGACCTAGGAGGACTAGTGCATGTCAAAATCGATTGCACGTGAGATTTGTGAGAAATAAAAAATGATATATAAATGTTCACGGGGAAGGGCTCCGAAAGGAATAAAAATCCTTTGTGATTGTAAGCCACCGTTTTAAATGGACCTAAAAGAAATACGTGGTCCAAAGGCCTAAAAACAGAAAAATGGCACTAAAAGAAATATAATTGCCAAGGGCTATGTTTAATTGATATATTCATTCAAAATAAAAAGAATATATTCTTATTGAGGGAGATTGGATGGTATATCAATGGTTTTCACAATGTCTGTTTATCCTAGTGGTCCTTAATGTCATGACTCTATTTGGTTTGTAGAATCATCAATATGCCAGGCTTGTATGCATTGTGTATGCTTGTTCATTGAGTTTAATCTTTATTGTCACATGAGGTTATATTCAAATGTGATGAAGTTTGCAATCAAATGAGAACTCTGTGAACGTAATTTAAGTGTTTGGGTTTAAATTTAATTGTTGCTAGTTCACACCCCTACACTTTCGTCTCCATATGACACATTTTTGCCATACGAGTGTGAAGAACTTGATGTATTTTATGTCATTTGTGAGTTTATATCTATATATATATGCGTACGCATCATTGATATATCTCTAGTATGTGTATAGAAGATATTTTGTTTGTCTTTGCCTTGTTTTGTAGTCCATCTAAGCTTATACATCATTATTGGTATCTATCTTGGTGCATTCGTGTTTGATATCACATGCTTAATACTTTCTGTATCATATTGGTATCGTTTTCTTGCATCTTAGTTGATAGTCATATCTTCATGTGGATTAGTTGATTTTTTTTTTGCTCATATGCTTTCATATTCTTAGCATCTTATGCATTTGTTTTATCTTTTGTCTATTCCTGAACATAAAGGGGGAGAATGATAGGGGGAGAAATGGTATCTAATCCTATTGTAATCTTATCTAAGTTTAGGTGATGTAACTTAAGGGGAGTAGCTAACTTCTTAGGTTGATCATTGTTGATAAGGGAGAATTAATTTAGGGGGAGTATTTATTTTTATTGCTTTAAATACTTTGAAATTCCCTATGCGTTTGATCGTTTGCTTAAGTGTGCAGGAATTTTTCTAAAGCGGCAACCTTCAATTGGCAAAGCGTTTAATTCTAAAGTGGTATTCGAGTCAAGCATTGTACTTTTTATTTTGGGTGGGACTTTTTATTAGTCTAGTAGAGCTTGAAGGCTCTTTAGGATTTTTGTTTAGTTTTTGTCCCAGAATAGCCAAAGGGGGAGATTTGTAAGGACACAAATTTTCAATTGAGTCATTTGTAGTTTTGGCTCAATTCCAAACAAAAATGTTTGAGTCATAGGATAGAGTATATTGATCATCTTTCAAGCCTATGACATGTTAGTTGAAGACGTAGCGGTAAAGAGTATAAAGCTTCACCAAAAGCCATGGTGTATGTGCCTCGTTTGTACGTCATCAACAGTAGTTCCATGCTCCCAAGGTATGAATCCATTTATATATATAGGAGCTTGGAACATGTTTATTTGGGTGTTAGGTTTATATAAAACTATTGTTTTAATTTCAGAAAGATTTTATCAAACTTTAAAATAAAGTATATAAAGTTTCTGGGCTAAAATCGAAATTTATGAACTTTCTGGAAGTTCGTTCGATATGTCGTTCGAACGAGTTTTTCGTTAGAACCAGATGTCGTTCGAACGATATTACCAACGAGTTCCCCGTACAGGCCTTTGAAATGTCTTTCGATATGTCGTTCTAACGAACCTTATGTTCGAACGAGATATTCAACGAGATTTTTAACGAGTTCAATCTGGAACTTCGTTAGAAGTCTCGTTCGAACGAGATTTCGTTCGAACGAAATGTCGTTCGAACGAGATATCAGGTGGAAACAGTTTTTGACAGTTTTTACCCATGTTATCCACTTCTTTCCCCACTATCTTTTCACATCATAACTATGTGCGGGAATCATTTTTGAAGATTAATCTTTTCCATATCCTTCTAACCTCTAGAGAGTGTTTTGGGAGCAGAATCATGAAGAGAAAAAGATCAAGTTTTGAGTGATAATTTTCGAAGACAAATTCATCTACCACTCTAGTTTTCACCCATTGTATTATTTATTCAAGTTCATATATATACATCTTTCTTGGAGTTTGGCACCGGGTTTATCTCTACACCAAATTGAAGGGATTGTTTGGGTTTTCTTCTAAATCCCTTAAAGAAGAAGAATTGTTTAGCTGCGACTTTCTCACATCATGAAAGGCACCATGTGTGGTTGACGGTGTACCTATTGTTTGATCGGTGAGTCCGAGATCACGGTGGATCTCCGTGGTTATCCACTAGGAAGAGGTGGTTACAAGAAGACGCGTCAAGGCTTGAGAGGGTTCGAGTTGAGGAAGTAAGTCATATGTCTTGTAAATGTAAATTCTGTACTTAGTGGATTTCAGGCTAGGGCCGTTCGAGGTTTTTTCCCATTTTGGGTTTTTCCTCGTACATCGCGGCATAGTGTGATTGATTTACTTTTATCTTGCATAATAACTTAGAACGCGTGCTTAGGATAATACAAGATAAAATTGTTTTTAATTATCACACTTATTTTAATTTGGTGCTAAATTAAACTTTGGTAATGTTTATTTAATTCAAGTCATTTGTTAAAATTGGTTTGACCTAACTTGATTAAATTGATAAATATGACTTAGGCAAACTCTAGGACTTGGATTAATGATGTTTAAGTGAAAATGTTTTTAATGGATTAATCTAATTTCACTTGGTTTAATTTTAATTTGAAAAGGAAATTAAAATTTGGTATTTTGTTTAAACCATCATCTAACGCTTCCGCATCTATCTCATGTAAAGGAAATATAATTTTTAAAGAAATTAAAAATTGGGGGCTCTCAGGTTCGCACTCGTACCTATTTTAATAATGATCCACATCAAGTGGGTACTCCGATTTATTGGTATGGGAATAGGAAGATCGAACAATTTAACTACCTTGTAAACTGTGGAGTTCATTTCCAGTAAGAGTACTTGTTCGATCGTATTATGTTTTCCCTGCCATAATGTTAGGATGGAGCTGTACAATATATATATTACGTACATAATACCGATAGAGCACTGACCTTGCTTACGCTGTTAGAGAATGCTGAAAAAAATGCACCCATTATGGATAAAATTACATACAAAGAGCATTGACAAAGACTGTAATGGCTCACGACATATGCAAGTGAAGCTCGATCTTGCCAATATGCTGAAGAGGATAATATTTTGAGTTCATGTCGTCGACATCTATGCATCCATTATAGATACGCTTCCTCCTAATTGGCCACATGAAAAAATTCGTACGTTTTTAAGCACAAATCAAGAATGGGGGGAAATTAGACACATTGAACTTTTGTTAAAGTCTTACCATGAATAGGTAGATTATAATGTATTGTCTATAGATTTTTTTCTTATTTATATTTTCATATTAAACTTTAAAATTATGAATCTATTATCATAGATACACTTTTAACTTTTATTATTATTGCAGATAATGTCGGACGGTAATGGAACCAACACTCCAACCAACAATAACCAATAACCACAAGGGGAATTCTCATCACCAATTGGTGACCAATACTCAACTCCACAAACTCTTCACTCCCCTGCTACACAAACTATTCACTCACCTACTCTGAGTTGTAGTGGGCAAGGTACTCCTCCCACTAATCCTATATACATGCCCAACTCTCATGAAACTATCGGGTCAGTTAAGAAGAAGCCTATTGGGTTCTCTCTTTTGGGAAATAACCCCACGGGTGATAAGAATCACGTTCAATAGTTTAAAGGCATGTGCTTGTCCTTGGCAAAAATGAATGTGGGAGTGAGAGGAGATGAAAATTGGAACCTCATAGATAAAGCTATTAAAGATGACATCTACAAGCAACTCAACAAATAGTTTTCATTTTCCTCCAACTCAAAAAATAAGGTGCTTTCTCAGGTTGTTGAACAACTCCGAACATATCCGAAAAACCTTAGACAGAAGCATTTCCCTAAGGTAGCATCAAGCTCCGACATTTTGACGCTCAAAGATAAAGTCCCTTCAACCGTTGAGATGCCAGTCTCTCAATGGAATGATTTTTTCGAGAATGAGGCGAAGGACTCCAAAATGTTGCAAAGGGGGAAAAACAAGAAGAATAGGGCCAAAAAAATTGATGTCCATCGTCTTGGATCGAAATCTTATGAAGATTTAAAGAACGAGTGGACGATCATTACGAAAGGTATCCCAGATGAAGGAAAGACATCGAATAGGGCCTATTTCTATATGAATGCTAGACGGGACAAAGATAATAAATTCCCTCCTCACTTGTCCAAGACTCTATAATTAATAGAGTCTATTAGTAGTCAGACAGATTCAAGCCTAATAGAGGATATTGACAATGATGCCATTGCACATAACTTTGGGCAGGACTACGGAGGGAGGAAGAGAGGTTTAGGGTTGCATATATCAAAAATAAGATTCAAATACACTGCACCTCTCGTGGACGAGCTTTCTTCTATTCATAAGAGTTTCGCGTCAAGCGATGATCATCAATCTATGACTGAAGGGGATATAGTGGGGTTTTGAAATGAATTAGGTGGTGTGAATGATAAACTTGCACATATTGTGTCCCTTTTAACCGGTTATATGCCCCTCCAGCCCCCAATGCATCCCGATTTCCCTCCATTGATGCCAGGGATTCCTCAAAATTTTCCTTGTTCTCCATTCCCCCCACACATTTCGATTCCTCCTTCAATATTCCCTTTGTCATCACCTCATCATGGCAAAGGTCTTGGATCATCGTCAACAACCCACAGTGACTATCGCGAGAAATACTATATACAAGACCTGAGCAGTAAATTTGTCATTGGGATATGCACACTTATGTCCACTGTCGTAGGAACTTTACTACATAATCGACCTTTACATGAGGGTGAATGTCAGATCATTGTTGATATGTTATATGAGGTTTTTAAAACTGTTCCAACGGGTGTCAATAGTGGAGAAGAGAATTTTTTGAAAAATTATGTAGACACTGTTACCATTTGGCTAGTTTATCGCTTGATGATGATGTAGTAACAATTTTCTTATGTTGTAATAATATCAATAGGAAAATTTATTTAATTTTAGTTTAAGTGGCTTTGTAGTATCATTGATTGTCGTGTTCTTGTATTTAAGTTATTGCATAGTTTGATTGATTGGTGCGTTGTTGACTTTATTAATGCTTTTCTTTGATACTATATTAGTGCTTTACTATGCAATATGACATTTATGCAACATGATATTTATTTTATCATGTTAACACAGGACTACAATTTGAAGATTATTAAATGGATTTTCCACAATACAAATAGTGTATGGGGGCGACTGACCGAATAGTTAATAGTTATGTTAAAGGTGTTCAAGAATTTATTAGATACGTTTTTAAGAACCTTAAAAGTGAGAAGATTCAGTGTCCGTGCACCCACTGTAGAAACGAAAAATATAAATCTTTAGAAGATGTTGAGTTACATTTAATAATGAGGAGAATGTGTCAAGATTACAACAAGTGGACATACCATGGTGAAAAACATATACCTTATGTTCCCAAAGAATTACCGGTAATCGACCATGTAACAGAACACCAACGAGTGGAAGTGGTAAATGATTTCCCAAAACATCGTCCATTGATCAACCTAATTAACAATGCTTACGGAGTCCACCACGACTAAAACCACCAACCTATGGAGACAGATAATGAGCACAATGAATAATTTGACATTGAACTACCAGGAGATCGAGAATATATATGGTTGAAAGTCAATGCGGCTAGACCGTTGTATAGAGAGTGTGATGAAGATCATTCGGTATTATATGCAACGATTGGTTTACATAACTTGAAGAATCAATTTGGCTTGTCTGGTAACAGAGTAACCGAAATTCTTAAGTGGGTTAAAGAAATTCTCCCAAAAGAGAACATGTTACCATACAATTATCCTACCATGAAGAAGACATTGAAGGGTTTGGGATTAAAATACAAATCTATTAATGCATGCAAGAATGATTGCATATTGTATCGCAACGAACAAGGAAAGAAGTATGAATGTCTAGTATGCGGTGAGCCTATATATGCGTTTGTGAGAAGGTAAATGAAACACCTACAAAATATCAAAAAGAGCTTGCAAGTCCCACAAAAGGTTTTGAAGTATTTTACACTTGGGCCACGGTTTAAATGATTTTTTAGTGTACCATGGATAGCAGAGGCCATGACATGGCACGCTTGATACGAGGTGGATGGGAATATGATGCGCCTTCCGGTTGATTCACTCATTTGGCATATTTCAAATGCACGACACCATGAATTTGAAAAATAACCACGCAACGTTCGTCTTGAAATCTCAACTGATGGGCTTAACCCTTTCGGTATTTTAAGTACTAGTCAAATTTATTGGCCAATTCTAATGGGGCCTTTAAGTATCCCTCTGACACTATGCATGACAAAGGAGTTCACATTATTATCTTTATTAATACTAGGGCCGAAGGATTCGGGTGATGATGTTGATATATTCTTATCTCCATTAATCGAAGAGCTTAAAGAGTTGTGGTATAAGGGCGTGACGGTTTTTAACTCTCACGAGGGTGAAGAGTTCACATTTAAAGCAATGGTGATATGGGCGATCCATGACCTTCCTGCTTATGGGACCTTGTCTGGTTGTAATATTCATGGTTATTATGGATGTCCCATATTTGGGGAGGAAAATGAAGGCATTTGGCTACAACATAGTAGTAAGATGAGTTACATGGGTCATCGTAAATTTCTACCGACCAGTCACCCTTTCAGGAATGACAAGTCTAACTTTTATCCTATTAGTCATAAGCATCGGATGTAACCTTCTCAACTTTCTGGTTAGCAGATCGAGGAGAAGGTGGCAACTGTGACTATAGGGAATAGGTACGTAGGCAAACACCCCAAGTTTGTAAACCTGAAGCGTAAAACAAGGGCCCTGCTAAAGCAAAACCATGGTCGAGGCGATCAATATTTTTTATTTTTCGTATTAGAAATATCATTGTGTAAGGCATGTAATTGATGTGATGCACACAGAGAAGAATATTGTAGAACATATGATAGGAACATGTCTGGGTGGATGTAATTCCAAAGATGGAGAGCAGGCCCGTCGAGATCTATAGGATATGAAGCTAAACAAGAAACTCTGGTAAAAAATGATCCTACAACAAGAAGAATTTCTACCCCTCCGACTGCTTTCACTTTGACTACTAGTGAGAAAAAGATCCTCTTAGACATGTTGTTCAAATTAAAGACTCCAACTGGTTATTCCGGTAATTTACATAGGATCGTTAACTACCAAGAAAATGACTTAAAACAGTGCAAGTCTCATGACTTGCATGTAATCGTCCAATTAATCCCTTTGTTATTTTGGCATTGCTTCTCTGAACACAAAGATCTTTGTCGGGAAATTATGAAAATAAATTTGTGTTTTACCCTAGTTTGTGCAAAAATGGTGAACAAAAGGCACATTAGAGATGCAAAATCAACTTTAGCAGAGGCAGTTTGTGTATTAGAGAAATATTTTCCTGCATCGTTCTTCGATATCATCATCCACTTGCTTGTGCATTTATGCGATGAAGCTTTAATATATGGTCATGTTAGGTATAGTTGGATGTATCCTTTTGAGAGCTTGATGAAAACTTTCGAAGATTACGTAAATAATACATGGTATATTGGAGGGTCAATTGCTGAAGAATACATAACTGTGGAATCATCGTTATATGTTGGGGAATATATGCCAGAAAAAGAGGTGAGGAGGTTCAATCCTCGTAGAGGAGGAATGATCGAGGAACCTGACGATTTTGAGGACGAATCACCGTTTGGGAACCCTAAAGAGGTGAAACTCATAAATATACAATACGAGCAAGGAACTCGTTATGTCTTTGAATCGCAAGACGAAGTCGAAGAATGGAGAGAGTGAGTATCTACTGAATTATTCTTCTTTGATTATATGTATTTTATATTTCATGATCTAAACTCTACAATTTACCCGTAGGAAGTACGAAAATGAAATTGCTCAAATTAAAAGGAGGAATTGCACGACAACTGATTTTAGGGCATGGGTATCAAAAGAGGTAAACTTCACATTTTAAGTGTGCGCTTATTTATTCGTGTGTGATAAAAACATGCCTTAATACAAATTCATTAATAAATGCATCTTCTAAAAAGAGGTGATGTCTCTTCCAGGCTTGCACGCCTAGCAAAAGGCCCTAATTTTCATGCGAAAGAGTTTAAGAAATTCCCCACCAATGATTTTGATTTCATTCCATATCCATATGAGGAAAAACTTTTGACGCAAAATAGTGGAATATCAACTTCTTCCTTGACCACCTGTATCGCTAGCAAAAGCGATAAAAATCCAAAGAACACGGTGCTAACCTATTATGGGATAGTCCAACAAATCCTAAAACTTAATTACTTAGATTTCACAAAAATCGTATTCTATTATGATTGGGTAAAGGTGGACGATACTACGAATGCTTGCAAAGTTGACCCTGACTTCAAACTTATTATTGTATATTTATCAAAGCTGAAAAGTAAAAATTTCATAGTTGACATGCCTTTTATTTGTGCCTTTCAGAACATAAATAAGGTATTATACTCCAAGTGCATAAACGATGGCAATTGGTCTATTGTTGTGCATGCACCAAAGGGTATGACTACTGAAGTGGATGCATTGAAGCATCCAAAAGAGTTCCAGTCAGCTCTTGATGACAACCCTAATTTGAAGGATCTTTTATTTGATGTAGAGAAAGATTGAGTATCAAAATATTATGTTAACATTGTCAATTTTATTTGTATCCTATTTTGAAATTGACATTGTATTAGCGCTTTACTTTGATGTATGAATGTTTAGTTACTTTTACGAATGTTTAATATGATTTATGTAAGTTAACTTTCGATAATATGTTATTCTTAGTTGAATAATTATTGGTTTTATTTGGTTTATCCATTGGATAATTATTGGTTGTTGGCTTGTTGTTGGATAGTATGTTAGAAGGAGTACGAGATAATTATTGGTTTTGTTTGGTTTGGCTGTTGGATAATCATTGGTTATTAACTTGTTGTTAGATAGTATGTTAGAAAGAGTATAGGATAATTATTGGTTTTGTTTGGTTTGGTTGTTGGATAGTTATTAGTTGTTGGCTTGTTATTGGATAGTATGCTAGAAGGATTACGGGATAATGCTTTGGGTTTTCACCCTCTAATGGCATGTTTTAAACCTAATTCTAGATATTTTCAAATTATAGACATATTCTCAAATCGGGGGTCCCTTGACCAAGCGGTCAGTTCTTGCGAGTTACGCTAGTCCCGTGCGAGGTGTTTAAACCTCTTTAGGGGTTGTAGGGTGGGCGTTAAGGGGTTTCCCTTTTAACGGCACGTTTTGAATCCTAAGTGTGTATTTTCTCAAATTATCATCATATTCTCAAACTGTGGGTCCCGTTACCACCCGATCGGTTCCTGCGAGTTACATTGGTCCCATGCACGGTGATCGCTCCCCTAAAGGGACCGCTTGGGGGGCGCTAAGGGGTTTCGCCCTCTAACGGCACATTTTTAAGCATAAGTGTGTATTTTCTCAGATTATCGTCATTTTCTGGAATCAGGGATCCCGTGACCACGTGGTCGGTGCCTGCGAGTTAAATGAATCCCATATGAGGTGTTTGCTCCTCTCATAGGGAAGTTTGGGAGGTGCTTTTAGTTTTCTCCCTCAAAAGGCATGTTTGGCAAGAAAATCTGAACTGTCATGGCACGAGAACACTATAACCGTGCTCTGAACGGTCTTTGGAGTTTTTTCTGGACAGTCTTTGGACCAACGAAGCCACGTAGTCTCCCACAAGTGAATCCCTGACTTTTTACAACTATAGCAAGTGTTCCCATTACTGATTTTAGATGGTGGAGTTCGATTTTGTTGAGTAGAGTGAGCGGTAAGGTTTGTAAGGGACTAATTTTAGGGTGCAGGGAACTCAACTTTTTATAACTATATATTATGTATATTCATGTATATATTTTAATGCCATTCCGATTAAATCGTGTCTGTCACTCAAAGCACTAGCCTAATTACTATATGTATACATCCCCGACTCTTAAACCTATTTTAATTCTCATTCATAAATATTTAAAATAGTAGCATCACTTCGCTAAATCCTCGAACTTACCCTACCAACCCGTACATAAAATAAATCACGAATTAACCCACATAATTTGTTAATAAAATTAATCACTAATTAGTTCTCACATTATAATTGATATACCAAGTATAGCCTCATCTACAGACAGGACCCCCTCGGCCAAGGCCGACCAGTATCAAATTGTCAGTCAGAGGAAGTTATGGTTCGGATGTGGGGCCTACAATGATTGCCTTGTCCTTCGCCTCAAATCCCAACGTGAGCGGTGTTTTCTTCATCTCAAGACACACTCAACAATATGAATGCCGACGATATTATGACTCAAGTAGCTTCGGCCTTATCCATCCACTGGAAGACGGGGGCCGATCAAAGACAGCTCAGCACGACAATCATCGTATCATCAGAGAATCATACTTGACAAATCGACCTCATCCTAACCCATTAACCGATAGTTGACAACTGGCAGAGCACATGGATTGGGGAATGCATGCAAGGGCGCACGTGGGTTGTAGATCCCACGTGCACAAAACCATTATAACCAAATCTCCCTCACACGTGAGGGAATATTTCATCATCATGATCTATATGTGACAGAGACATGTGGCTCAAGGTTATTATGTAGAACATTCCACACATGCTATTACATGCTGGGGGGGGGGGGTGCACTAAACCCCCCATACACTATATATACTTGTCTTTTCCAACATTGTAATAGAAACATAATTTGAAACCTTAGCAAAACTCTGTTAATATCTCAATAGAGAGAGGAAGTTGACTGTATTGTAATCAAAGGCCTTGTTGTGCCCATTTTCATAGTGAAACACTTTCACCCTTGTACAGTGGAGTAGGCCTAAAGGCTGAACCACTTAATTTATAATCTCCTTCTCCACTCTTTCTCCAATGCATCACTTCCTTCTTAATTTATATTGTTGTATTCTCACCATTGTTGATCCTTCAAGGTTTTGCTGGTTTGAGCTCTTACTCATTTACTTAGTGGTTTCATACATGGCACCATCAATAATAATTTTTCACTTGAATTACCCACTCAAAACGAGGTAATATAATTCTACCTAAATTACCCAATGAAGTTTTCTCATCTTTACAGGTCAAAATTTCTATTGGAAACCCTTTGAATTAACCCATAAATTAAATAAAAAAACATGGAGTGTCAGGTGGTCCTAACCGGTTCGGCCAGACACCCGAACCGGTTCGCTCAATTAACCCGAAATGGTTCACCCCAAATTTTAAGTGGTTCTCTACCCCTGAAAACGAGGCTTCTTGTACAAATTCGATCCAAAGCTCTTCAATATGTTACCTAACCTCCATTAAAACACATACAACATAATGGGACACAAATACGATGATTCTAACATTTCTAAATCATCCTAACATCATAGATTGAACTAAAATTAAGGAAATAATCAATCAATTGATTTATTTTCCAATCTCCCAACCAAAACACTCAGTTAAATCCACAAATCCAAATTTATATTCAATTAATCTCTACATCTAGCCAAAGTTACTAATGATGCTAGAAATAGCCCCACCCTTCAAGGTGTTTATAATCTCAAATCAATGATAACAATGGAAGCTCAAGTATATACCAAATATAAGAGACTAGGATGAGGAGAAGAGGATGAACACCAATATATAAGTGGTTCAGCCAATTTGGCCTACGTCCACTGTGCAAGTGAGTGAATAAGGTCACCGGAATAAGGCACTAATGGCCATGGATACAATCTCTCAAGCTCTCTCTATCTATACTGTGTAATTGGACAGAGTTTCAGCTAGGGTTGTTGTTTTGAATCTCTCCCAAGGTAGGAGAAGACAAGTATATATAGTGTTTATGGGGTGTAATGTACCCCCCATGCATGCAATGAGCATGTGTGTGTTGATCTAGCTAATATGATGAAGACATCTGTCACTGTCACATGTAGACAATGATGATGAAATATTCCTCCACGTGAGGGGGTTGGTTCGGTTGCAACTAATTTTATCCACGTGTTCTTATCCTTGCATATGCTCATCAATGCTTGGACTTGTCCCTGACTGGTGTAACCTTGGCCTAGGAGAGTACGAGGTTGGTAAAGTCTGACTGTTTTTTTATCCGAGGTTATTCATGATGATATCGGCCAGGTAAGACAGGAGGAGTTGAAACGTCGACCTCGGCCGGAGTTAGGTAAGTATAGTTGGAATGCCGGCCTAGGTCGATGATGAAGATGAAGGGTGGATGAACCCATGAGTCCTTGCTGGCCTCGGCTTATTCCCCGTCGAGGTTGATGTAAGAGGTAGATGTAATGTCGACTGTGGAAGACCTGATGGGTAGCTGACCCCATGAGTTATGAGGACCTCGACTGATGCCTGATGGTGGGGTAACTAGTAACGTCGGTCGCAACCGACCTTATGTTGGACGAGATCGCTGGTCGTCGGTCTTGAGCCCTTACTACCTCGGTCATCCTGTCGTCCGAGGTTGGGGCCTCCAAGCGGTCAGGTACACTTTGGGTATATCAGTTACCTTTCCCGACAGTTATAAGTCATCTAAATTAATGAATTCCTCATTTAAACCAATTGAACATCGTAGGAGATAGATTCAACCCCAAAATCCCCTTTTGTGTGAGAAAACCCACTTCGAAATAATTTTTTACACCTACTATGATATGAACGAATTCCACACATAAAATTCTTAGCAAGATAGCCACTTGTCTTATACAGTTCATAGGGTCTGAAATTCCATTGGAGAAGATGAACTTGCTCCTCGGATTGGCTCCCCAAACTATATTTTTCTTCTTCCCTCTTCAATTTTCCCTCTTTCTTCACTTGGTTAGGGTTTAGAATTGTGTTTAAGCTGACTCCAAATCTTAACCCTAGATTAAATATTATTAATCCCAAAATTAACTTAATGGGTCAAGCCCAAAGGACCTAAATGCCTCCGTGTGAGCCCGGTCTAGCCTAAAAAGCTCCGGAACCCAATTACTACCCCTTGGTACTCAATTTTGCCAATCTAAACCCATTAGGGACCAACCATGAACTCAAAATTACCATCCGAGTTGTCTAACATAAATTTTCTATTTTAACCTTTAAAGTAATCTCTGAGCATTTTCACCCATTACGACGTATTATGATGTATCGTAATTTATTTAATATACAGACTTAGTAAATTTAATACAAAAATATTAATCTTAATCTCTCCAGTTAATATTAGAAAATTTCACAATATTTCTTATTAATTTAAATTACTGCACACATGTAATGTAAAAATGACAAAATTAAATAAATTCTAAATTATTGAAAAATACGGGGTGTTACATACTCCCCCTGTAAAGGAATTTCGTCCCCAAAATTCGGACATACCTGAGTCAAAAATCTCGGGATGTCGTTCTCACATATCATCCTCTCGCTCCCATGTCGACTCGTTTGCATTATGGTGTCCCTACTAAACTCGAACCAAGGGCACCACCTTAGACCGTAGCTTATGCTCACTACGATCAAGAACAACAACCGGTATCTCCTCATATAAGGTATATGGCTACAAATATATCTCTTTGAATGGGATGTGCCAATAGGACCTCTCGCTCCTTAGATATTTCTTCAGCGATGACACATGGAACACATAGTGGATCCACTGAAGATGCTCCCGTAAACCCAACCTATATGCAACTTCTCCCACTCTCTCAATGATTGGGAAAGGCCCAACATACCTCAGCATCATCTTCCCCTTCTTCCTAAATTGCATGACTCCTTTAATAGGAGACACCCGTATCAAGACCTTATCCCCTATCTCCAGCTCGATGTGTCTCATGTTTGCATCCGCATAACTCTTATGCCTATCCTGATCTATTGGTATGCGGCCCCAAATGAGCTTGATCTTTGCAGTAGTATCCTGAATCATCTCTAGTCCCAACAGCTTGTTATCCCCCACCTCTAACCAAAAATAGAAGAACAACAAGGTCGTTCATAAAGTGCCTTAAACGGTTCCATGCCAATGGTAAACTAGTAGGAGGTATTATAAGAGAACTCTACCAATGGAAGGTAAATGCTCCCACCCTCCCCAGAGTCAAGTATGCACATCCAGAGCACGTCCACTAACATTTGGTTAACCCGCTCCGTCTATCCATCCGTCTACAGATGATATGCCAATACTCAATCACAAATCAGTGGCCATAGCCTCCTGAAAGCTCTGCCAAATATGGGACACAAAAATCTTATCCCTGTCAGACATGATATTAACCGACACACCATGTAATCTAGCAATCTCGACAATAAACAATTGCACATGCAGATCCACAATCACCCAGATGGAGTTGTGACCTCTCTGTGATGTCAACAACCTAGTAATAAAGTCCATCGAGATGCTCTCCTACTTCCACATTGGGATCTCAAAAGGCTGCAACATCCCTGTCGGTACCTGGTGGTATATCTTCTCTAACTGGCAAGTAGGACACTTCAAAAAAAACTCTGCTATGTCTCGCTTCATCCCAGACTACCAATACTGCCTGCGCATATCTTAGTACATCTTATTCCTATCGACATATATCGCAAACCTTGACCCATGAGACTCAATCATCATCGCGTGTCTCAAATCCTCATCCTTCGGAACAACAAACCTCCCATTAAAGCATAATCCTCCCTCCAAACTGATTGAGTAGGACTCCGCCCCATCTGCTAACAATTGTCTCACCATGTCCTGATAAAACTGGTCCCCAACCTGTGCTTTCACTAACCATATAACGATCTCGGGTGTGATAGCCAAAACCGACATGCAAGTTTTGGCAATGTCATCGTCATGTCGAAGCTCACCCCACTTCACCTTCTAGATCTCTGCTACTTCTCCAGTAGGTTTTCATCTCAACGCGTCTACCACCACATTATCCTTTTTGGGATGATACTGAATATCAAATAGGTAAATATTCATGAACTCCAATCATCTCCTCTAGCGCATATTCCTATCCTTCTATGTGAATAGGTACTCTAGCGACTTATGATCCATGAATATGGTAAACCTCTCACCCAAAGGATAATTTCTCCAAATCCTTAAGGCAAATACGACCACTACTAGCTCTAGGTTGTGTGTGAGTCAATTCCTATCGTGGGGCTTAAGCTTGTGAGACACATAAGCTATAGCCCTATCCTCCTACTAAAATATACCCTCAAGTCCTTGCAAAGATGCATCTGTGAAAACACGATAATCCCCTCCTCCCCTAGGCAGTGTGAGCACAGGCGCTAAATTGAATTTGTCCTTTAGCTCATCAAAGGCCAATTGACAATAGTCATACCAAACGAACGGTACCCACCTTATGAGTCAAGTTAGTCAACGGACCCGCAATCTTTGAAAAACCCTTTATGAAGCGGCAATAATACCTAGCCAAACCCAAAAAGCTCAAAACCTCCGAGGGTGTCGTGGGTGGTCCCCACTCCCTCACCATCGATACCTTTCCAGGATCCACATAAATCCCTTTATCCAATACAACGTGCACCAAAAAATGCACTTCCCTCAACTAAAATTTGCAATTCTCGAACCTGGCATAGAAGTGGTGCTCCCGTAAGGTATGCATAACCAATCGCAAATGTTATACATGCTCCTCCTCGGTGCGAGAATACACCAGGATGTTGTCGATAAATACAATCATAAATTGGTTAAAAAACTATCCAAAAACCCTATTCATGAGGTCCACGGACACTATCGGCGCATTTGTAAACCCAAAAGGCGTCACCCTGAACTCGTACGTTCCCACATTAGGGATGAGGTCTTAGTAACATTCTCCTCCCTTAAACGCAATTGATGGTACCCTGACTGCAAATCTATCTTCAAGAAGAATGTTTCTCCTCTCAACTGATCGAACATGTCATTGATTCGAGGCAACAAATATTTATTCTGAATCATGACCTTATTCAGGTCCTAATAGTCCACACACAACCGAAGTGACCCATCTATCTTCTTAAAAAATAACACTGGAGCACCCTATGGCAATGTGATCTTCCTGATAAAGCCCTACCCCAAGAGCTACTGAATATGATCCCTCAACTCTTGCATCTCTAACGGGACCATACGGTACGGGCATGTGAAATTGGTCTCGTCTGAGGTGCTATCTCAATCACAAACTAAATTTTTCGGATGGTCGGCAACCCTGGTATCTCTTGGAAAACATCCACAAACTCTCTCACAACTGGCATAGATTCTAAGGGGATAACCACCCCCTGTGAGGTATCTTCCTCAATACAATATAAGTGAGTGGTTGACCCTCCCTTGGGTAGAGGCATCGCCACTAAAAACATCTCCTGCCCTGGAATAGAGAATACGATAGTCCTCTCATATCAATATACCATCGCCCTATACCCGACTAACTAATCCATGCCTATAATGACATCATACCCCTCCATATCCAACACTAGTAGGTCGTATGCAATACATAATATCCCCACATCTATATATACCACCTACATATCTAGTGAATAAGGGACTCACTACCCATAGGTGATTCTACACACATAAGAATACTACCGATTGTCTCTAATAAATCGGATGCTCGTGCAAAACTGGTGGCTATGAATGAATATGTAGCTCATGTATCAAATAATACCCTACCCATATGTCCATGAATAGGAAATGTACCCTCTATTATTGGCGGTGCCTGTGATCCCTGGGGTATTACGACATTCGGAATATTATATACATGTCCATACTATAGTTACCCCTGCTGCTGTGGGGCTGGTAGAGCTATGTTGCCGGTGGTAACTATGCCTGCTGCCCTTATTGGGCACCCTGTTGTAGACCCCTACTTGGTGTGTACAGTTCCTCTTTGGATGACCTGTCTCTCCACACTTACAATAATGACCATTGAAGTATCTCTACCTCTATCCCTGGTGGCCCTATTGAGGCTTTCCTTACCACTGACCCTAATGGCCGTAGCCCTACTGGCCACCCCCATTGTTCCCTTTGCCCTCGCGACACTAGGGAACCTACTGTTATTGTTGTTGCTAAGAACGATGAGGACCTAGATGGCCCCACCTAAACCTACTACCCTATGGTCTCAATACTGCGGATCTAAATTGTTTAGACAGATCTAACTACCGAAAATCTCACTCGGGCTGCCTGCTCACCTGCTGCGGTTATGGCCCACTAACACTGTTCCCACCTATCTTCCCACTCTGGCTGGTCTCTCCCTCTTTCTTTCTTCCCTTCAGGTGGAAGAGATGGTCCTAGAAATGTAGTAGTGCGGCATATATTACCTCAGTATAAGTCCTCAATGCCTAATTACCAAGAAAGTGTTGTCTGATCCTCCATGTGAGTCCATCCATGAACTTCAGCATTTTCTTCTCCTCGCTATTCACCTCATTGGGCAAAAAATTTGACAAGCGGGTAAATTCCTCTTCGTATTCAGTTATGGACCCATCTCCCTATACCACCTCATTAAATTTCCTCCTCGTCTCTGTCTGGATCATTGAAGGAAATTACTTGCGATTGAACTACCCCCAGAACTCAGTGATCATCATATTATTTCTCTCCTCGGAGGTGGTGACCCACTCCCACTGCTGTAAGGGTACACCAACTAGATTAAATGTTTCCAAAATCTTCTACGAAGTGTCACTGCACTCACCAATTTGGAGGTGATGCTAGATGTCCATTTTCACTGACTAGCAATGATTACATCTAAGCCACCCTGAAACTCTGGTAGGTGCCCCTTCTGAAATGAGTCCCTCACTCTTTGTCAATAAGATGGCCCTGGTGGGCCTCAACGACTAGTGCCACTGAGTGATGTGGCAGAGTTTATGGAAAATGTTGTCCTATTGTGATCATCACCGCAATAACTGCCTGGGCTACAATCTCGACCACTTCTATTGGCGTAACATTCCCCGGTGGGGCCTCCTCCCCAGTGCCTACTCTCATCTGATTGTTCATCTTTCGTGGCATCTAAAAAATGATTGAATTTGTATTACCTCATAGTAAAATACAAAATGATTATAAGAAGAAGGTAAATATGTAAATGCATAAATACGAATGCAATAATCCTAAAAATAGGCCTTTATATAAAAGGATTCTATGTTGAAACGCAAAAAGCCTCACAGATCCTATAGGGCACTAGAACAGATGCTTTGATACCATCTGCGACACCCTGCCTATTAAAATAATGGGTGGCCAAGTCGCTACCAAAATAAAATGGTGGTCTCATAAGGATCATTCTTAGCATCATTATCGAAAAGTTAATTAAATTACTAATCATCTAGTAGTTTAACAAGAATCGTCAATTTTAATCTCGTCATAGCATGCAACATAAATTCATCCATACATAAACCATATGAAATAATAATAAATGATAAATCATGTCCAACAAAAGTCTAAATGCATAATAACAACTGGGTGCCGAATAAATCATCGGTCACTATAAATTCAGTACAAATATCTAAAATGAAATAAATAAACTGAACAACACTAATGTTTGAATAAAGGGTAACATGCCCAACTGATAAATGAGATGAGACCTATCCTAGGAAATAACAAATGAAGCGGCTACATTGAAGCTCTGCAAACCTCCACATCCGTTGCAGCTACGCATTCCTGGAATAAATGATCATCCATGTCGTCCTTATGTAGGACATGTAAAAGTTTTTGAAATTTTTTTGACACAGGTCATAGCCTAAAACATTTGAAAATATTTGCAAGTGATTAAAATGCAATAAATAAATATGCAATAATATTTCCATATTTAAGCCAGTGTCACACTCTCATGAGATTACCCCTCACCTCTCAAATATTGTGCACACCCTGGCGCATGTATCCTAACCCACCTAGTTACACTACCCCGTCTAACTAGTCCTATTGTAAACCTCACGGATACACCACTTTAACCTAAGTATTATCAAACATTCTGTACTAAGCTAGTTTGCTTGTTAGCTTATTTAATTATGTCATCATTTATCATTCACATAACTTTACTCCAGTTATTTCTAAACATTCACACTTAACATATTAAATATGTATATAATTTATCACATATAAAAGTCACCACAAGATAACCACTTGTCCTATACAGTTCGTAGGATCTGAAATTCCATTGGAGAATATGAATTTTCTCCTCGAATTGGCTCCCTAAACTCTCTTTTTACTCTTCCTTTTTCAATTTCCCCTCTTCCTTCACTTGGTTAGCATTTAGAATTGTGTTTAGGCTGCCTCAAAATCTTAACCCTATATTAAATATTGGTAATCCCAAAATTAACCTAATGGGCGAAGCCCAAACGATCGAAACGCCACCATGTGATCCCGGTCTAGTCTAAAAATCCCCCATAACCCAATTACTACTCTCAGGTACTCAAATCAGCCCATCTTGACCCATTTGGGACCATCCCTAAACTCGAAATTTCCATCTGAGTTGTCTAACATAAATTTCCTATTTTAACCTTTAAAATAGACTCCCATCATTCCAACCCATTACGACGTATTACGATATACCGTATTTTATTTACTATACACACTTAGTAAATTTAATACAAAATTAATAATCTTAAAACGTCCAATTAATATTATAAAATTTTATAACATTTTTTTAATTTAAATTACTGCACTCGTGTAATGTAAAAATACCATAATCAAATAAATTCTAAATTACTCAAAAATATAGGGTGTTACACTTAACATGGACCATGAGTAAACCATCTAACACACGTTGTATACGAGCTATCTTAATTCATGATTGGTAAACCACTAAGTTTGTAGAATCATTTAAAATTTCCTTCTCTAATGAAATTGGAATGAGTAGCATAAAGTAACTTAAAGTCTTCTAAAGTATGTAAACATTTAAGTGGGAACTGGCATCATAACCAAACTACATACCCACTTATCGGGGCGATAATAATCAATTCCTTAACCTAATTCAAAAAGAGAAGGAACAAAGTAAGGAAAAATTATGCGGGAATTTGATGACCCCCTCAGTGGCCAGGGGAAAAGAAGTTTGCTGAACAATGGAAAAGAAATAGTGGGAAAAGATACCACATCGCCTTCTCACATAAGGATGGAAGTGAAATTCACTAGCATTATGTAAAACACCAAGGAATGAGGTATTGGGTATATTTTTGTTCCATCTTATAATTGGAGAGTCATTGAACATAATGATATCCTATTTTACATTTTTTTATATAAAAGTTTCTTAGTACCCTCAACTACCTTAGGCAAGAACAAAGGTTCCAAGGCTGACCTCTAACCTCAGATAAACTACGTCTTGGTACTTAAGACCTCTGTTGATCTCAGAAAAAGGCCACAGTACTATAACATACCTTATTCATCCTTCTTACCTCCTTTAAGTTTATTCATTATGATTGGTGTCAAGATCACAAGTGACTTTAGACCTACAGGTGACCCATTTTGGACCTTATATGGGTAAGAGGAGAGGAGTGTCAAAGTGTGAGACAGTGATGTAAGGTGGTTCGAACCTCAGATGCAGGTCATATGTCCACTGTTAAAGGTTTTGTACTTGTTTATTAGATTGTAAATGGGTTATTATAGCCTATGAGACCTCTTAAGGTTTGGACAAGAGAGTATGGAGTCTTGCGTCCATTATCAATAATTAAAAGGACCTTAGGAAGTAACTAATTGTCTTCTCTAAGGGTGACTAAGTGTTCATTTAGGGCTCGATCAGATATAAAAGTATTACAAATAATGGAAATGATCTACATTACATATGAACTCACAACAGTGGGTTGTGAGTATGAAACAAAGAGTAAAAAACTTGTAAATGCCTATAACACTTGATTATCCATAAGTTTGATTGCTTGAATGTGTTTTTAATCTCCCGTCAACTTCCTGCTCATACACAAACAACCAAAAAGGTAATGAGTGGACCGACGCAACATGGTTATGGTGTCCTTGAGGTTTATTAGTGTGACCAAAGTGGTGGAGTTGTGGACAAAGTATTTTCAAGCGATGTAAGGTGGTTATTGGTGTCATTAAATATAATTGGTATCCTTTAATACAAGTTGGTGTGCATCATGGTTGTAGGTGAAACAGTGTTGTTCTTTTTATCTACTCACCAGACTGGTGACAGGAGCTTTACTGGAGGTCCAAGAGGTCTAGAACCATGGGACCACTTCTCTGTCTTGAAGGTAATTGTGGAATTTGAGGATCTTCAAAATACCAAGTATGAAATAGGGTATTATCACATTCCAGCAGGTCTCCTGAACCAAGCTCAAAGACCATAGAAACAGGGCTCCACTAGTTATATCTATCTAAAGAGACATTTATCTGAACATGCCTCTATCTAAAAAGAAATCACCTTCCATGGTCTCCTAACCCTCAATACTGAGTTATATCATTTCATAATACCTCAAGGTCAACCTATGGTAATCTTATAGTAGTTCTAGAGATATTAGGCCTCTCGTAGAGCACTTGTAACTAGTCTGGTGGGTAGGTAGAAAGAAGAATACTATTCCACTTACTATCACTACTTAGCTCCACTTATATTGAAGGATCCCATTCGTATGTAATGCACTCAGCAACTAATTTACACCACCTAAAAAACCTTTGGCCAGCAATCCACCACATTGCTGACATCATCAGACCTCAGAGGCACCACAACCATGTTATGGAAGTCCACTTATTCTCTCTCTAAGAGTTTTCATAAAAAAGAAAGGATAGTGAATCGTTAAAGGGAAAGTAATCTCAAACAATATAAGATGTTAACACATTCAAGATATCATATTCTCGTAGAACCAAGAGTTTTGAACATCCGCGAGTGTGACTCTTTGTTCTCGACTTTCTTAACCCACTATTGAGAGCTTATATTTGTAACTTGCATAATTTCCAGTTATTTTATACTTTGTATACATTGTTATACCTAAATCGATACTCGAGAACCCTTAGAGAAGTCCATCAGTTACATCATAAGGTCATGGGAATTGTTGACAAAGGATACAAAACATTAAAATCCCTTGACTAAAGCTCAAGAAATCTCACATAATCTAACAAATCTTTTATAATATGATAAACAGTATAACACCCTTATATAGTAGACGTAGAACCCTTATCTAACATCTGAAAACTTTAAACAATTGTTTAACACCATGATATTTCTCTCTTCTTACATGTTTAAGGTTCAGAGGGGAGCACCTATGGGTCTCAGGTCACATACAATTTTGACACCCATCAGTTTGGCATCTTTTGTGAGAATAACAAGTTTTATTTCTTTCATTAATCAACTTTGTTATTTTCAAGATGACAACCAATGTCGTTTTGGTCCGTTCATTTAAAGAAATGAAAGATCGGCAAAAGGATCTCAATGAGAAACAAGCTACCAATCTCAGTATGCTCCATTTACCCCCAGTGGTAGAGGAACTAGTGGTACCAGAACATAGAGATACTAGGTAGAACCATATTCCCAAGTTAGAGGTGTAAAATAATCTAGAGGATGTTCCTAGGGACCCCTAACGATCAACAACCCGTATTAGTATCAAGGGTAGTCTATCACTCCCGGAGGATTAGTGATGCAAGACTGGTTGGGGAATTTCCTTAACCACTAAAAGATGCAAACTTCAATTATCATAATTTAGCCTTACAAAATACTATCTTGCCAGTCTCAAATGACCTTCAACATTATGTTCATACACAAGGTGGAAGCTGCCAATTATCGAAATATTCGAAGGATCTAAGGATCCCATTAATGATTTGGAAACCAACAGACTGCTCATGCTCCTTCATGACACCCGAGATGAGGTTTTGTGAAGAGTTGTTAGGTATTGGTTTGTGAAGCTCAAACCAGGGACCATAACAAGCTTCATTACATTAAAAAGATATTTTATCAACGATTTCATTAGGGATAGAATATGAGGAAGCCTATCACCTCCCTTCTTCAATTTTGGTAAAAAAATAACGAGTCTCTCAGATATTATGCTAAGAGGTTTAACCAAGATGAACTCTAGGTCGATATTGTAAATGACACCATTTGCATGGCTACTTTCATCTCAGACCTCACTTTTTAAGACTTAGTGAGGTCTTTTAGAAAGAATCCTCCAAATTCCATAACTAAGTTTCTCAAAAGATCTTAGAAGTATATGAATATTGAATATAAGGAATGTCACGGTCTCCCCTAGAAGGGGAAGAGGAAAGATGTCTTCTCTCGCCTTGGGTAGACCTCAAAAGAAGATAAGGTCGGGAAGAAGAATGGAAAAGGCTAAAATAAAGGTCTTATAGAGGCCAAGCATTTCACCTCACTCAAAGTCACCATAGAGGAGGTCTTTAGAGAAATAGAGTCCTAGTATCTCTTGACTCAGTCGAAGCCCATGAAGACTACTAACGAAAAAAGAGACAAGTCCAAGTATTATCGATTCTTTAGAGACCATGTCCACAAAAGTATTAATTCCTTTAGATTGAAAGAAGTCATCAAAATGGGTTTTTTCAAGGAATTTTCAGCCAAAGATGCTGTCAGAGGTTAGTAAAAGATCAATAATAACAAAAATAAGGACGATGTCCCTT
Organism: Sambucus nigra; assembly: GCA_949130495.1. NCBI lineage: Eukaryota > Viridiplantae > Streptophyta > Magnoliopsida > Dipsacales > Adoxaceae > Sambucus > Sambucus nigra. Next base: position 187,583,553 of record OX422224.1, on the reverse strand, counting down.
TGATTGATGTCCAATGCATTTCTAGGTTTTTTTTTAGGTGGAATATTTCATAGTTAGAAAGGCCCACCTCTGGAGAACCCAACATGACGGAGTACAAGTCAACTATGTCTCCCTCCCAAGGCAAGATTCTAGGGGAGTTCCAATTATGATCTTTCCAGAAATAGACCTTATAAGGGATCGTCTGCCTCATGACAACCCCTTTATATTCATAACGATCTTGGGGAATTACAATATACAAAGGATCCTAATTGACATTGGAAGATATGGAAATATCTCACTCTTAGACACTTTTAAGGCTATGGGCCTTAATGCAAAACATTTGCAACGTATCTCCACTGCTCTTATCGGATTCAATAGAGAGAGGACTTATTCCTTGGGATATGTCACACTCCCCCTCACCATGGCTTCCAAATATTTTTTAACAACCATTTGGAACAATTTTATAGTGGTGGATTTACCCTTAACTTACAATGTGATCTTAGGCAGACCATCGCTTAATGACTTAGATGTTGTCATTTCAAACTGAAGATTGGTGAGGAGGTTCCCAACCCTCAAGGGAGTGGGACAAGTGTTTGGGGACCAAAATAAAGAAAATGAGTGCTATATCACTTCCATAAGAGGAAGGAAAAGGTCGTTTGAGACTCCCCAAGACCAGCCTAAGGTCCTTAAAACTGTAAAGAAGATCCCGGAGGTCTTGTCAGAGGTCTTACCACCTCCACCACTAATGCCTGAGCTCCCATGGAAATCCTTGGCATAGAGATGATAAATATGGACACTTGAGATCCTTGAGATAAAGATAAAGAGTAAAAGGGCGAGTTAGCTGAGGCTCTAACCACTATTTGCATTAATACAGAGGATCGGTCAAAAGAAGTTCAGATTGTGGATAACCTGAGCTCCTCCCTCGAAGAAGATCTCATCTAGCTTCTAGGGGAAAATAAAGACATCTTCGCCTGAAGTCACTTAGACATGATCGAGGCGATCTCGAGATTATGGTCCACCATCTTAAAGTGGCCTAAAACCATAAACTAGTCTGCTAGAATAAGAGGTTCCTTGGCCCGAAAGGAAATAATGTTGTAATAGAGGAGGTTAATAAACTCTTAGCAGCTAACTTTATCAGAGAGGTCATGTAACCATAATGGTATTCCAATATGGTGTTTGTGCCCAAAGCTAATAAAAAAGAAGAGAATGTGTATTGAATTTACTGATCTCAACAAGGCGTTACCTAAGGATTGTTATCCTCTACCTCAGATTGACATCTTCGTAGACTCCACAACCAGTCACGATCTCCTCTCATTCATTAATGCATACTTCGAGTACAACTAGATAAAAATAGGACCTGCCAATAAATAAAATTCGTAATTCATTATAGACAAAGGTACCTATTATTACAAAGTCATGCCTTTCAAACTAAATAATGTAAGTGCAACATATCATAGGGTGGTAAACTCTATCTTCAAAGATCTTATTGGCAGGACCATGTAGGAATATGTTGATGAAATTTTGGTAAAGATTTTAGTGGCCTCAGACCATGTGTAGAACCTTAGAGATACTTTAACTACACTCACACGGAACCGAATGAGCCTCAACCCAAAGAAGTGTGATTTAGGGGTCGTTATTCATGGTCACCAAGCGATTCATAAAGGCCAATCCAAAAAACATTAAAGGTCTACTAGATATGAAGTCTCTAATGGTAGTTAAAGAGGTCCAAATCCTTAACAAAAGAGTTGTGGGCATCTACCGTTTTGTGTCAAAGGCCACAAACAAGTGTCTTCCTTTCTTTAAAGTGATTAAGAAAGCCTTCAAATGGACTCTTAGGGTTGAGGGGGTATTTTAAAACCTCAATAAATACCTAGGGTCCACATCTCTTCCTTTCAGAACCATCATGGGGATTATTTTTACATGTATATATCTTACTTGCCAAACATTATCATCACAGCTCTAATTCGAGAAGAGTTTTGGGTCCAATATCGATCTCAAAAGGGGGCTGAAAGAAAGTATTGAAGAATAAAAAAAGCTCACCTTATGCCTCAACATCTCATCCAGATGTTTGAGGCTCTATTTCCAATCTCATATGGTGGTAGTAATGACTAATCAACCCCTCAGATAAATCCTCCACAAGCCCAATACTTCAGGATGACTTATCAAGTGGTTTATAGAGTTAGGTCAATTCGATATCAGGTATCAACCACGAAGTTCCGTCAATGACCATGTCTTAGTTGACTTCATTCTAGAGTTCAGAAACATTGGGAAAATGGAAAAATATACCAAGGGCTCCGCGATAGAGGCCACAATAATAACCAAAGAGCCTAAACAACCATTATTGCAAGGGATAGACACTATCTACCTAAAATGGTTTTTACACATGGATACCACCTCTAATAGCTTAAAAATGGAGTTAGACTTTGTAGGGAAGTCCAGGCTCAAGATTGATTAGATGATCATGTACTTAGTGAATGGATAATAACGTAATAAAGACTTAGGTTATTCGAAATACCTCCCACTGAGATCAAGCCCATTCGAAAGACAATATTTGTAATAAAAATTATGATGTACTTGTACTTAATCTTATGTTTAATTCTAGTTGTAAAGGTTTACTTTGTAATATTTATGAGGACATTCGGCAACCTAGAGAAACTAGGTTTGGCAGGATATGGGAGATCTTACATGCTCTATCGAACAACCTCACCTTGGGAGCCTTGCAGGGATTTGGTTTGGAGGATTGGAAGTAAGGCAACATTGGGAAAGTAATAAGCAACCCTCTTACCACGGGTAAAACCTTGGTTAGTAAGCATAGTTGCTTAAGTTACCATGTATTGGGGGATCCTACTTAAGGGACCCCAATCCAATACAATCATCTAGAGACAACCTCCAAGTCAACACAAGCAGCTCATAAGATGTTCGAGCGACCTCCAGCTAAGAAATTTTGATTCGATGAACCACGTTTTTTATTAACGTGCAACACATCATATGTATTCCACTATTCACCAACTTTATGATGTCATAGCATCTGACAATTAGGAACTCGAAGTAATAGCACTCAAGTGGGTTTATTCCTAGGATAGTAAGTTTATTTAATGAATTCTAGTAGTTTGAGATAAACCTTTGGGATATCATGTCACATTCTAATTATTGCCACCACGCTTCTGATTAGTAGGGTATTTTCATTCCAAAACACCATATTCCATGCATTTTATGCAATATCTTTAGCATTAATGAGATGATACCTTAGAATTTAATGAAGGTCAATCACATCAAATTCCAGCAAGATCACTCAAGTGACCTTGCTCCCATATAAATACCCTAACAACGTAGTTTACAAGGACATCAATGTGAATCTAGAATTTTTATTGGTATTCCTCTATACATGAGTGTTGGTTGTGAGAACATTTATTACTTGAATACTGTCTTTGCTTCCGTTGATAATTTACTATGCCTTAGATTCCTACGTTGCCTTTATTATGATAAGGGTGCTTGCTCTTTATCCCTCCGACCAGGTCGCCTGTTGGTTCCACTCATTTATTCTACTCTCGATGAATTTATGTTGTAAAAGATCCCAATTAATACAAGTTTGAGTATTGAATATTGTTGTCTCTTTGGCTCACATTTACTGTAATTTCATACTAATATTTTACATTAATCACGATCTTGATAAGTGGTTATGCGTCACTTGATACTAATCGTATTCCAAGAACCCACATGTTACATTTAGTGACTCTGCTGGGGAGGTAATATCTTTTGAAAGATGTCTGCGGATAATATCACCAAGATCATTGACTTTGATGATGTGCAGCGTGAAGAAGAGGAAGATCTTACTATCTTGCCTGAAGGGGCAAGGGTGGCACGGGAGGATACTAGCTCGTCTACTACTGGTGTTATGAGAATGGATGGAATGGCAGTCAGAATAGGCCTGACTCAAATGGAGGGTCTAACGAGTTTATTTGTCGAGTTCATTAAAACCCTAGGGCGCCAAGCGATGTTAGAGGTCACGGGAGGATCAAACTCATTCACGATGCCACCAGCAGTACTAGTAGCTCCCAATATTATAGGAGGAGTTTGTTTTGTAACTATTCACAATGTTACTACTACTGCTGCACCGCTCATTATCTCCCCCACTGTTGTGGGAACTACCGTGCAGGCTATTGGCATAGCTGTTGCCACGCTGGTGATGACTGTTAATGTAGGACGGAGTACACCAATTACACTGTCAACGCCTTGCGTGTGGTACCACTACCAATCGGTTCTCGTCCATCTATCATGGAAGAGATGATGAAGGAGCTATTGAAGCTCATAGTTGTGTCCAAAGATAGAGGAGATGGTTTCTTAGTTTATGATGATTTTTGTACTCCATATCCAGAGGAGTACAATAAGTAGCCATATCTTGTGGGGTAAATTTCACCAATTTTTGAAAAATACACGGGAAAAGGGGAAACCCTAGGGAACATATAAAAAGGTACATTAATAGCCTTAGGGCAACTATTGTCACACACCAAACCCAATATCCATACTAATCATTTGTTATTAGAATAATTGGATCATAATCTCGAGCCCATTGAAAATTTAATTCTTTTATCAATATTTTTTTTTTGCATAATGAACATAATATTGTTCTTGTGCCATAACGAAGTCAACATCATAGTCATAATTAGAGATTATACAATACTACGATTAACTATGATCAACTCAATCCATACTAAATCAATATATACAATGTGTGAGTATATCAAAATCTTCAGTGTGACAACGATAAAATCTCCATACTTAAACCCCAGCTCTTCTAACGGTGCAACTCTCAAAGTTACCGGTCATATATTATCCTAGCTGGCAGCATACAAACCTAAAATTGTTAAAATATAAACCATAAGCATTAAGCTTAGTGAGGTACTCCTTCCTTGCAATAGAATAACAATTCTATATCGAATATGTGAATATAAAATCTGAACAATCCTGCCCATTGGCAATAACAAATCATGGATCATAAGATCCAAATAATTCTGCCCATTGGCAATAACAAATCCTGGATCATAAGATCCAAATAATTCTGCCCATTGGCAATAACAAATCCTGGATCATAAGATCCGAATAATTCTGCCCATTGGCAATAACAAATCCTGGATATTTGAATATCCAAACAAATACTGAATACCGAAGTATTCAAACCAATCCCGGATCATGAGACCCAAAAAAATCCTGGATATTTTAATATCCAAACAAATCCTGAATACCGAAGTATTCAAACAAATCCGCTCTTAGAGCTATATTCATATTTATATATGAAACAAATCATAAGTACACTCACCTTAGCAGTTTAACTGGCTTTGCCCTTGCCTTTATCCAGTACTTGTTCAATTAGCTCTTCTTCCCTTCCTATCATTCTTAAAATATTAGTATCATCATAATAATATCAATAAATACAAAGAATGATTTAAACATAATCCAATCCATAAGTATCACATGATTCCATTCAAATCATTTATCACAAGTGAAGTTCCATCCAAATCCATGCTAGTATATTTAACATATCCAAGTCATAGACCAAATATAAATTCATTTATTCCTGGAAATTCAACCCTTGTCATATTAGTATTCCAATACAAAAGACGGTACATCATTTTAGGTCTCTTAGAGCAGGATATGCTCATTTCTTTACCACATGGCAAATCTTCCCTATAGGCCCTCTTATCGTTCATTCAACTTCCACGAATTTCCATAATTTTTCTACATTATAAATTTATGTGATATTTTACCCAACATCATTAAACATATTTAAAAATACAAAATTAAAGTTTCGTAATTTTTAAGGTTCGTTTGCTATGTCAACCAAAACACCGAACACATGGCGGGCATATTTTCACCCTTAGGGCAGATTTCATACCCGAACTTCAAACTCTCACCAAAGACTCATTTCTTGGTATTTTATCATGATTTTAGGATATGTCATACATAAATTAGTCCAGGTTAATCTCCAATTGGAATTAATCAATTCCAGTAAGTACGCGAAAATATATGGAAGTTTGAATAAACAGAGTTTCTAAACAAAGCAATTTTAGGGTTTTGTACATTCAACTTAAACTTAAACTTGCATATATCCATACATATGCACCCAAGCATGAAAGGTCAATAAAAAATCAAGGATTTATATCATATAAATGGTAAATGAAAGAAAAATAGCAAGATTCATGATTGGAATTACCTTAGGGGCTTTTACGTAATTTTCTATGAATTTTTTTGAATGTTTCTCCTCACTTTCTTCTTCCTAACCCTCACAATTGTTTTTCCTCAACTTAAAACTCTCCCAAACTGAGTTTTCTGAAGAAAGGAGGATATCTAAAGGGTTTAAGTCAGCCAAAACAACATCCACCTCCAACCAATCAATTTATAACATGTGGCATCATATAAAACAAAATATCATTTAAGGCTAAATGACTACTTTAGCCCCTGTTCGTAAAAAGACAATATATTCCCACTCGGATGTCCGTTCGATGGACCGTTTATTGTGTTACAACCCTAACTCATATATCTACAAATATATAGTTTACACCTCAAGTCAATTGTTATGTCATAAAGTTCAAAACTTGTCTTAAACTTGAACATTCCTACCGAAAACTTCAAAATTTCACATTTGTAACTAGTTCGATTCTTCATGTTTTATGAAGGTAGGATTAGACTAAACATAATGAATTAACATTATATATACTAATAACATATTATAAATATCACACAAGATAATCATGATTTAAATATAATTTATCATAATTATATTCGGGTTGTCACAATTCTCCCCCAGTTAAGAAATTTCGTCCCCGAAATTGACATACCTTGGTTCTCTGAATCAAACAAATACGGATAACGCATCTTCATGCTATCCTCACTCTCCCATGTAGCTTCTTCCATGGAATGCCTTCTCCACACAACTTTCACAAGTGGGATCACTTTTGATCTCAATATTTGTTCTTTCCTATCGACGATTGCAAGTGGTTCTTCCACATAGCTCAAATCTTCCTTCAACTCAATAGGTTGTTCCACCAATACATGTGAAGGATCTGCTACATACTTTCTTAACATATAAACATGGAAAACATCATGTAATCGAGATATTTCTGTTGGTAACGCTAACTTGTAGGCAACCATCCCGACTTTCTCAAGGATTTCATAAGGTCCAATGTAGCGTGGACTTAATTTCCCTTTCTTTCCAAACCTCATAACTCCTTTCCGTGGAGATATCCGAAGAAACACATAATCCCCTTTCTGGAATTCCAAATCTTTTCGTCGTTTATTCGCATAACTTTTCTGTCTGCTTTGAGCTATTCTCATTCTATCTTGAATAATCTTCACTTTTTCAGTGGTGACTTCAATTAATTATGGACCCTCTATCTTCCTTTAACCAACTTCACCCCAACATATCGGTGTACGACATCGTCTACCATACATGGCTTCATATGGAGCCATACCAATAGTAGACTGAAAACTATTGTTATATGCAAATTCTATCAAAGGCAAATATTCATCCCAATTACCTTTGAAATCAAGCACACAAGCTCTAAGTATATCTTCCAAAATCTGTATTGTCCTTTCAGACTGCCCATCTGTCTGGGGATGAAAATCTGTACTAAACTTCAAGTTAGTACCCATAGCATACTACAAGCTATCCCAAAATCTGAATGTAAAAGTAGGGTCCCTATCTGAAACAATAGATACCGGTGCTCCATGCAATCGAATAATTTCATTAGCATACAATCTAGCATACCTATCAACTGTATACGTAGTCTTGACTGCTAGAAAGTGAGCGGACTTTGTCAATCTATCCACCACTACCCAAATTGAATATGACCCCTTATGAGATCGAGGAAGCCCAACCATAAAATCCATCGTTACATGATCCCATTTCCATTCCGGTATCGGCAATGGCTGAAGAAAACCAGTAGGTTTCTGATGCTCCACTTTCACTTGCTGACATATAAGGCACCTCGCAACAAAATCAGCTATTTCCTTCTTCATATTATTCCACCAATAATGCTCCTTTAAATCCATATACATTTTAGTGCTACCAGGATGCATAGTATAAATGGAATTATGAGCCTCATCTAAAATTTCCTATTTCAATCCACACACATTAGGCACACACAACCGCTGCTTATACAATAAAGTGCCATCATTCACAATACAAAAATCTTCAGACTTACCATCTCTGAGATCTTGTCGTTTCTTCTCAAGAAAAGGATCTTGACTTTGAAAATCACGAATACGGGTAGCTAATAAAGGCCTCACGCTTACATGAGCAAAGAATATATCCCCATCTACTAGCTGCAATTCTACTCCCATCAATCTCAACTCCATAATATGAGCAACTCTAGCACATCGAATACAAGATAACCTGCCTGAATCCTTTCTACTCAAAGCATCTGCAACTACATTTGCCTTTCCTGGGTGGTAGTGAATTATACATTCATAATATTTAATTAACTCCATCCACCGCCTCTGCCTCAAATTCAACTCCTTCTGAGTAAATAAATACTTAAGGCTTTGATGGTCAGTAAAAATTTCACATACCTCACCATATAGATAATGACGCCATAATTTCAAAGCAAGCACAATAGCAGCAAGTTCCAAATCATGTGTAGGATAATTACGTTCATGTGTACGCAAATGCCTAGAAGCATAAGCAATAACTCTACCATACTGCATAAAAATATGACCCAACCCCTGGTGTGAGGCATCAATATAAATAACAAAACCATCTCCACCATGTGGAATAGTAAGAACAGGGGCAGTTACCAACCTCTTTTTCAATTCATCAAAACTATTTTCACAATCAGAATTCCATTCAAACTTAACATCTTTTCCGGGTTAGTTTAGTCATTGGCAAGGCAATTGAACAAAATCCCTTTATAAACCTCCTATAATACCCAGTTAAACCCATAAAACTCCTCACCTCGGTCACGTTATTGGGCCTCTCCCATTTTACAATAGCCTCTAACTTTTTAGGATCAACACATATACCATCTCCCGAAACAACATGGCCTAAAAATGTAACTTGTGATAGCCAAAATTCACACTTGCTAAACTTGGCATACAACTTCTTATCTTTCAACAGATTCAAAATAGTTGTGAGATGCTTTGCATGTTCAACCATATCACGTGAATAAATCAGAATATCATCAATAAAAACTATCACAAATGAATCAATAAAAGGATGAAGTACCCGGTTCATAAGATCCATAAATACAGCTGGAGCATTAGTCACCCCAAAAGGCATCACCATAAATTCAAAATGACCATACCGAGTACGAAAAGAGGTTTTAGAAATATCATTCTCCTTGACCCTCAATTGATGATAACCCGATCGTAAGTCTATTTTTGAAAACACTTTAGCACCCTGTAACTGATCAAACAAATCATCTATACGAGGTAAAGGGTATTTGTTCTTAATTGTAGCTTTATTCAGTTGCCTATAATCAATACACGAACGCATGGTACCATCTTTCTTCTTCACAAATAAAACTGGCGCACCCCATGGAGATACACTAGGCTATATGAACCCCCTATCAAGTAAATCTTGCAACTGAATCATGAGTTCTTTCAACTCAGCAGGTGCCATTCTATACGGTGCCATAGAAATAGGGGTTGTTCCCGGTGCTAATTCGATACTAAACTCAACTTCTCTTTCTAGAGGTAACCCTGGCAACTCACTAGGAAACACTTCAGGAAAATCCCGTATAATAGGAACATCGACTAATTGTAAATCCCCCTTCCTAGTGTCAAGAACATATGCAATAAAACCCTCACAACCCTTACTCAATAATTTCCTCGTCTGAATAACAGAAATGATGCAACTGGGAACAATTTTCCTTTCCCCCACAAACTTAAATTCAGGATCACCAAGCATATTAAAAACAACTTCCTTACAGAAACAATCCATAGATGCATGATATTTAGATAACTAATCCATTCCCAGAATTATATCAAAATCAGAAATATCCAATGGAAGTAGATCTATAACTGTATCTCTAGACCCCATAGTCAAAACACAATCACGAAAAGCATATTCAGCTACAACCATATCCCCCATAGGCATATAAATACCCAACCCCACATCAAAACGAGTACATGGTCTATTCAGGTATATAGCAAAAGCATAAGACACAAAAGAATGTGTGGAACCAGGATCAATCAAAACATAAGCACTTCTATCAGTAACAGAAAGTGTACCTGTCACCACATCTGGAGTAATCTGAGCTTCTTTCATCGTAAAGACTCATCCACCTGGCCTGGAACCACTAGCTTGTCCTCTACCAACACTTTTTACTCCACTACCTGGAGGTAACACTCTGCTTGCTGCTTCACTAGGTGCTGCTGGGGTCTCTGCCAACTGCGGACAAATCTTCTTAACATGCCTCACTTGATGACAATGGTAGCATTCCACTCCTTTAAGTTTAGGACACTCAGATTTATAATGCCCTTCCTCTTTACAAAAGAAACATGTAACAACTCTTGTCAGTGCCTCACCCTTTCCTGACCTCCTAACCAGACTAGAAGATTCTCCACCCCTAATATCTCTGCCAAATCTCCCCAAACCTCTACCACTATCTCTACCACCTCTATGAAATTTATGAGGTTCCATCTTAACACTTCCACCCTCATCTCCCTTAAAGTGAGATGCATCGAATCTACTCTTCTTAAAACTCTCTCTAATCGCCACCCCTTGGTTCATTTGCCTTTCTCCTATCGTGGCTTTGTTTACCAGAGAAGCGTAATCTTCTAACTCATAAGTGGACACTCTATTTTGAATAGGCCAAATCAGTCCATCTTGAAACTTACTACATTTATCTTCTTCCTCCTGCACATACTTAGTAGCAAATCTAGACAAAGCAGTAAATTTAGCATCATACTCCCTCACAGACATGTTCCCTTGGGTTAAATTTATAAACTCCCTCAGCTTCTCCCTCCTATAGACCTTAGGGAAATACTTAACATACAAAGATTTAATAAATTCAGCCCAAGTAATAACATCAGTACCTTCCATCCTGGGCACCAAATGGTTGCTGGCTTCCCACCAATATTTCACCTCTCCTTTCAGCTTAAACACAGCTAGATTTACTTTTTGGTTATCTGGAACCTTCATAACTGCAAATATAGTTTCTAGATCCCTGACCCACATCTCAGCTTCTGTAAGTTCAACTGACCCTAAATATTCTGGAGGATTCAACTTCACAAACTTCTCATGCATGGAATCTTTCATTTCCTTCCTTGCCTCTTTCTCAATCCTGGCCACAGTCTTTGATTCTAGATATCTAGCATGTTGTTCTTCCATTTGTGCCATATTTCTTTCTTATTGCTCTGCCATCCTCATCATTGCCTGCGCCATTATTTTCATCTCTGTAGGCTGCTCTTGATCTCTATCCCTTCCAGCAACACTTTGCTCTACTTCAGTATTCTTCGCACGAGAAGCCACTCCCTCTTCTCTATGTTGTCCTTTCCCAGGTTCCATATGGAATTGTCTGTAATACAAAAAAGTTCTAACAACCAATATAAACATTTTATACTACTAAACTATTGGTTAGTACATAAACAATTCATAAATATCAAATTAACTCAATACTGCCATCTAATCGTCACACACGTCCAGAATTAAAAACCACGCTCTGATACCACTAATTGTCACACACCAAACCCAATATCCATACTAATCCTTTGTTATTAGAATAATTGGATCATAATCTCGAGCCCATTGAAAATTTAATTCCTTTATCAATATTTTTTTTTGCATAATGAACATAATATTGTTGTTGTGCCATAACGAAGTCAACATCATAGTCATAATTAGAGATTATACAATACTACGATTAACTATGATCAACTCAATCCATACTAAATCAATATATACAATGTGTGAGTATATCAAAATCTTCAGTGTCACAACGATAAAATCTCCATACTTAAACCCCAGCTCTTCTAATGGTGCAACTCTCAAAGTTACCAGTCATATATTATCCTATCTGGCAGCGTACAAACCTGAAATTGTTAAAATATAAACCATAAGAATTAAGCTTAGTCAGGTACTCCTTCCCTGCAATAGAATAACAATTCTATATCGAATATGTGAATATAAAATCTGAACAATCCTGCCTATTGGCAATAGCAAATCATGGATCATAAGATCCAAATAATTCTGCCCGTTGGAAATAACAAATCCTGGATCATAAGATCCAAATAATTCTGCCCATTGGCAATAACAAATCCTGGATCATAAGATCCGAATAATTCTGCCCATTGGCAATAACAAATCCTGGATATTTGAATATCAAACAAATCCTGAATAATGAAGTATTCAAACCAATCCTGGATCATGAGACCCAAACAAATCCTGGATATTTTAATATCCAAACAAATGCTGAATACCGAAGTATTCAAACAAATCCGCTCTTAGAGCTATATTCATATTTATATATGAAACAAATCTTAAGTACACTCACCTTGGCAGTTTAACTGGCTTTGCCCTTGCCTTTATCCAGTACTTGTTCAATCAACTCTTCTTCCCTTCCTATCATTCTTAAAATATTAGTATCATCATAATAATATCAATAATCCAAAGAACTATTTAAACATAATTCAATCCATAAGTATCACATGATTCCATTCAAATCATTTATCACAAGTGAAGTTCCATCCAAATCCATGCTAGTATATTTAACATATCCAAATCATAGACCAAATATAAATTCATTTATTCTTGGAAATTCAATCCTTGTCATATTATTATTCCAATACAAAAGACGGTACATCATTTTAGGTCTCGTAGAGCAAGATATGCTCATTTCTTTACCACATGGCAAATCTGCCCTATAGGCCCTCTTATCGTTCATTCAACTTCCATGAATTTCCATAATTTTTCTACATCATAAATTTATGTGATATTTCACCCAACATAAGTAAACATATCTAAAAATACAAAATTAAAGTTTCATAATTTTTAAGGTTCGTTTGCTATGTCAAGCAAAAAATCGAACACATGGCGGGCATATTTTCACCCTTAGGTCAGATTTCATACCCGAACTTCAAACTCTCACCAAAGACTCATTTCTTGGTATTTTATCATGATTTTGGGATATGTCATACATATATGAGTCCAGGTTAATATCCAATTGGAATAAATCAATTCCAGTAAGTACACGAAAATATATGGAAGTTTGAATAAACAGAGTTTCTAAACAAAGCAATTTTAGGGTTTTGTACATTCAACTTAACTTAAACTTGCATATATCCATACATATGCACCCAAGCATGAAAGGTCAATAAAAAATCAAGGATTTATATCATATAAATGGTAAATGAAAGAAAAATAGCACGATTCATGGTTGGAATTACCTTAGGGGCTTTTACGTAATTTTCTATGAATATTTTTGAATGTTTCTCCTCACTTTCTTCTTCCTAACCCTCACAATTGTTTTTACTCAACTTAAAACTCTCCCAAACTGAGTTTGCTGAAGAAAGGAGGATATCTAAAGGGTTTAAGTCAGCCAAAACAACCTCCACCTCCAACCAATCAATTTATAACATGTGGCATCATATAAAACAAAATATCATTTAAGGCTAAATGACTACTTTAGCCCCTGATCATAAAAAGACAATATCTTCCCACTCGGATGTCCGTTCGATTGACCGTTTGTTGTGTTACAACCCTAACTCATATATCTACAAATATTTAGTTTACACCTCAAGTAAATTGTTATGTCATAAAGGTCAAAACTTGTCTTTAACTTGAACATTCCTACCGAAAACTTCAAAATTTCACATTTGTAACTAGTTCGATTCTTCATGTTTTATGAAGGTAGGATTAGACTAAACATAATGAATTAACATTACATATACTAATAACATATTATAAATATCACACAAGCTAATCATGATTTAAATATAATTTATCATAATTATATTCGGGTTGTCACAACTATAATGATAAAAATATAAGATTGAGGGAGTTCTCAAAATCCCTTACAGTGAAGGCTTATATTTGGTACTCCCACCTAGAAGCAAGAAGTGTGTCTTCTTAGGAATATTTGCACGTGTTGTTTGTGCAAAAGTTCTTCTTAGCAGAAGATGAGTTCACACTCATGTAGCTGTCTTGCGAGAAGAAGAAGCTGGGGGAGGATGTTATTTCTTATATTAGAAGGCTCCTCAAGAGCTCTCTAAATGTGAGGGAGGAAATATGAGAGAATAAACTATTGCAAGTTTGTGCCGAACGACTATTTCTCGAATATATATTCCATCTAATTAACGAGATGCATGAAGGCACGTTTGATAAATTTTAGAAAGTGATAAGGAATATTGCCTTAGTGGTGAAACCTTATCCACCCCTTCCTGCCTTGGCAAGTTTATTGCTAAGATCGTCGGCTAGTTCGGGGAGGGGAGTACCTCTGAGAGTAAACTATAGATAATGGAGTGGAGGCCAAGGAAGAAGGAACAGAGGCAAGAAAATACGATTTTAAGGGAAAAATAACCCTCCTGAGCTACCATGCTTGCTCGATCAGGCACTAGATATCTACGACCATATGGTCAGTGATAAGGCCTATAGGCCAGTTAATGGCAGTATGACACAGACATCTCGAGAAGACAGTGCAAAGCCAAATTTCTATATATTACACAACAAAGTGAACCATCCAAGAAGGTAATGCTTCTCATTAAGGAGGTTTATCGACCACCATATCAAGAAAGGAGACATTTAATTACCCCAAGGAAATTTGAATGATAATCCTCTATCATTTCTCGAAGCACAAATGTCAAGTGCCTCCGATGAGGAGGCCTAACAACTATTAAGGGAACACTGGTTCCTCGAGATAGATTGATAGATGCAACTACGGGGCACGAGATGTACAGCATCATGGATGGCTATGTGGGGTATAATCAAATTAAGATGGATCGAGTTGACATCGAGAAGACTGCTTTTCGAACACCCTGATGCAACTTCATGTATAAAGTCATGCCTTTCGGTTTAAAAAATGCAGGTGCTACCTACCAGAGGACTATGATGGACATATTCCATAATCTCTTTCATAAGATTATGGAATTTTATGTTAATGATCTGGTGATAAAATCTAGGAAGGAGGCTACTCACTTGACAGGCTTGAGGAAGGTGTTCATGCGATACAGGAAGTAAAAGTTAAAAATGAACCATCTTAAGTGTGCATTAGGGGTGACAAGTGGGAAGTTCCTAGGCTTTGTGGTGAAGCGGAAGGGTGTTCATATGGACCTCGATAAGTAGGATGCCATTCTCAACATGCCAAGACCAAAGTCTGCAAAAGAGTTGAAAAGCTTCTTAGGGAAAGTCTCCTACCTGAGGCGGTTTCTTCTCGGACTTACTGATGTGACTCATCCAGTGATGGAGCTACTATGAAAAGGGTTCAAATTTTTAATGGAACAGATGCATTAAGAATTCACGAACAAGTTAACAAAGCTCCTCACATCTTCCCAAATAATTATTCCTCCAAAGGCAAGTATTCCTTTGCATCTATATCTTACATCTACTTAACGATCAATTGGAGCACTATTAGCTCAAGCGGTGGATGATATAGAAAAACCTATCTATTATTTAAGTCGAATTATACATGGGCCAGAGGCTAAATATACTAGTATTGAGTGGCATTGTTTATTCCTTATATTTTTTGCACAAAAACTTAGGCATTAAATGCTGTCTTTCACAATTCACATTGTAACTAGATGTGATCCCATAAAGTTTTTTCTTTCTATAACTGTACAAATTGGCAAGGCATCTAGATGTTTTCTAATACTTTCTGAGTATGACCTCAAGTGTATGGCCCCTCGATCCATCAAGAGTCAAGCTTATGCAGATCTATTGGTCATTTTCCCTTCTGGGAGCCACCTATTGAAGAGATCACATGAGATGACCTTCAGGCCAATTTCTTGGAAGCTAGCTTAGATGAATGGATCATGGAGTTTGATGGTTCATCGATCGCAGAGAAGGGAGGAGTGAGCATAAATCTGAGAAGAAACGAAGAATAAATCCATATGTCCTTCAAGTTAGATTTCAGTTGTTCAAATTACAAAGTTGAATATGAGTCACTGGTGTTGGGAATGCTAGAAGCTCTTCGAAGGGGCATCCAGGTGCTTATAATAAAAGGAGACTCAAACTCAATGGTTAAACAGGTGAATAAAGAGTATGCTCTAAATCACATGAGCTTGGCACCTTAACCGACGATCATACAAAGGCTTATAGTCTAGTTCCACAAAGTAAAGATCAAAAGACACCCTAGAATAATGAACAGACATGTTGATGCCTATGATATAATTTCCCAAAAAATTACTTTTAACATGGATTCAGAAGTGGTTCAAATTACTAAGAGAACAACTCCCTCGACTATACTTGAAATTCTACCCATTGGTGATAGCAATGACTAGGGAGGCAATCTAAGGAAGTAACTAGATACAGGGGAAGGATCGCTAAGTTTGGTTGATGTCACACAGTACTTTCTTATAAGGGGAAATTTATACTATAAGAATTAAGGGGGTTGGTTATCAATATGTTTGGAACCCAAGGAGGCTAAAAGAATATTGAAAGATGTTTATGAAGATAGCTGCAAGTCCACAGAAATTCCTTTGTATCGAAGGGTCCAGCGAGTAGGTCACTTTTAGCCTTCGATGAGGTAAGATGCTAGAATGCTACAGAGAGACTGTCGAAAATGTTAGTAGTTCTATCAAGCTACTGAGTGAAACTTCATCTATTAACCACATGACTAGAGGCAGTAGTATATTTACATGTTAGTAGATGGGATGATGCCAGTTGATAAAGATGATTCTATAATACTAAATCGGTGAATATCCATGAGATTATCATGATAAACCTATGAGGTGCATCAGTTTGGAAGAAGCGAAAGAAGTTCTAAAGAAGACCCATGAGCCAAGTCATATTAGGACAGACAAGCTTTATGATCAACTTATGACTCTTGGGTATTTTTGGCCTATGATGGAAAAAGAAACTACGAAGTTTTTTAAAAAATGCAAGGCGTGCTAGCTCCATGGGAATATCATTCATGATCCTTCGGTGGGCTTACATTCTCTTTCTACTCCCTTTCTATTCCACACATGGGCGTTTGATTTAGTAGGAGCAATAAATCCTTCCTCGAGAGGTAAGATCTGGATAATTATCATTACATAATGTTTTTGTAAGTGGGAAGAAGCTATAACATTGAAGAAAGACATGGTCGATGTGGTTGCTCGGTTTATGAAGGAGTACACTATCTGTCGTTTTGGCATTCCAAATGTATTTCTCTCAAGTAATGGCACTCCCTCTGTAAATAGTGATGTAAGGTTACTCATAGACAAATACTCGATTATCCACCATAAATCGACTGTTGCATACCCAAAATGCAATGGGTAGGCAGAAGATACTAACAAGAAATTGGTAAATATCCTAACAAAAATATTAGAAAACTTTCCAAGAACTTGGGATGACAATATACCTGAAGTTTTGTCGGCCTATAGAATGACTAAGAGGAAAGCTATAAGATACACTCCCTTTTCCTTAGTTTTTAGTACTGAAGAAATTCTTCTAGTAGAGCTACGGGTACCTTCTTCTAGGTATAACTTAGGTAACACAATTCCCCACAATCGGCACGTACAACTCGAGGCACTTGAAGAAAATAGAGATAATGCAGCGCCGCACTTCGATATGTATCGAATGCAGTTATCCAGAACTTATGATCAGCCAGTAAATCCGAGAAAATTTAAAGATGGAGACTTAGTTTTGAAAGCTTGCACAAGGCATATTCTAGGACTCTCATTACCCAAGTTTGAGAAAAATTAGGAAGGCCCTTATGTCATTCGAAAAACACATGACTCGAGCCACTATGAGATCTTGAAGCTCGAGTATGACGTTAATTTCAAGCTAAATAATAAATGTCTCAAAATTTATCATGTTTAGTAGCATTTTCTAGTCTACCTTCAATGTTTTACTTTGTTTTGCTAGTATTTGTACATTTTCTGGTGTGAATTGTAAAGTTGCATGAGAGAATGTTCCTCACAATCAATAGTGGAACTTCATAGTGTAATACAAAGACATTATTTGAAGATATAACCCATTTTGTTATATATATCACAATATAATAGAAATTGTAAAAATTTTCCATTTCATTCAATTTAAGAAAAAAAAGGCAAAGATATTCGAGTACATAAGAGGTTGGGCAAATAAATGCAATCTCTGAGTTACATTGAGAGAATCCAAACAACAAAAGAGAGGGGGAACAATGAAAACAACTACTAGTTAGCGGGGCTATCCATGATGAACCACAAATTAGATGAATCGAGCAGGCATTGGTGATGTTGAGATAGTATTTTCTCCAAGTGGTTTTGATAATTGGCCAAATCATCCAAATCGTTCTCATGGCATTCTCTCCTTTGTTGCAAGTGATCTAAGTTGGCCTCTGCCTTGGCTAGATCCTCGCGAGCCATTACCACTTCATCTTCAGACTTGAAATTTCTAACTCCAAACTTACTAACTCTTCGTCAATAATAGTTTGCAAGCGGTTAAAATTATGAAGATGAGCGTGGTACACAAGCAGGTCAGCCTTCTTAAAGGCTCGAAAAAGCTCAGCAAACCAAGATTGAGAAAACCCATCACTGATAAGAAGGTTGATCTTCCCCATTAACCCCTTGATGGTTGAGGTACTTAGAAATTATAAAGGGGTGTTAAGAACTTCACCTATAAAATAGTAGACAACTTGAGTAATCTGCACACCATTAGTACAAGAAAAGGTTGGATGTTGCAAGCACTAAAGGTAGAGGGGAATCATTCCAAAAGTTTTCGATTACTCCGTGTGGGGTAGTGGTCAGAATATGAGAAAAATCATTTAGAATTTGCCTCATAAACATTGGGGGAGATGGCTTAGGGGGATGCACACTGAAAACACTATTACTAACGAAGGGGCTCTTGGTGTTCAAAGTGTTATCACACTCTTGAAGTCTAGACACAGCAGCTCGAGAGATCTCCCCAATGATAGGGGAAACATGCAAAGTCCCCAAACCCATTGCATCAGTAAGGGCCACTGACTCAACGACAGTCTCCCCTCGAGCAACTTCTTTTTCATCTATCTCATGAGCAACTACTTATTCAACCTCAACCTTAAAGAATGATACAAATCAGAAGAGCATAAAATATGACCCTTATAAGTGAGATTAAATTCTTATATCACTACACACGCCAGAGACTCATTTATGGTAGATTATAGTCCTATATTACGAGGCATGCCTAACCCTCATTTATAAGAGATTAAAGTCCTATATTACTAAGCACACCTGACCCTCGTTTATGGGATATTAAAATCATATATTACTAAGAATGGCCCTTTTAAGGGAGATGAAAGTACTATATTACTAAACACGCCTAAGCCTTATTTATGGGAGATTTAAAGTCCTATATTACTAGGCAATTCTAATAACACTTATGCAGGAACTTTCATCCGCATAAGAACTAAGCAAGAAAAGAAAGGAAGAAAAAAATTTAAAACGTTGGTGAAATCATACCTCTTTAATAACAAGAAAGTCTGGCACATAAAGAGGTATAGATGGAACCACTCCCACTATTATGTGTTAGGGTACCTCAAAAAACTTCCTCGTTTCCATCTGCATAACATCTTCCTCTTCATTGTGGGTCTGTTGCACAATAGGGGGAGAATTTTTCTCAACTACAGGTTGTTGCTTTTCCACGGTGATAGGGGCATCCTTATCAATAGTAGATTCCCCTTGAACTACCTCAACATAGGTTCCAGCAACATTCACTAACTAGTGCAAAATCACTTGAGGCTCTACATGCATAGTTGCAGCAGTGGGCTCACCTCCCTATGTATTAAGGATGGATGGTTCAAACAAGGTGAAAAAATATTGGTCATTAGTTGGCGAGGGACCAAAACAGGAATGGATTATGGTCGAGATACCTCAACAGCCTGCTTGGGCAAAACGACCTATGATGACAAATAGAACATACAAAGGTTATCACAAGGAGTACATAAAAGTTAGAAGATAATAATAAAAGTTACATAATGAGTGTATATATCGTTGTAGATGGAACACCAATGTGGGGCTTTATAATGCCTGAATCAATAATCTTTTCCTCATTTTCTTCCATGAGGACAGCTTGATGGTTACGTAAGAAGGAAGAGTAAGACTAATATCCATTACTGGATTCAATATCATAAAGTTAATAATTGCCTCTATGGGGAAATTCACGATTACCTTGGATGTTATAGGGGCATTTCGATCCTATATGGGAATGTTATGAGACTCAGTTAAGGCCTCTATCATCTCTAGGTCCACCAAAGGAGTCTCCATATCAACAACATCCTCAGTATCTTTGGGAGAACCAACATGGGCATAAACTTATGTTCAAGGAGGCAAAGTGTTAGTATTTAAAGGAGGAATTTACATAACTTACAAGTAAAGAGAATACTTATATATACATATTCTTCAGTAAGAATATCCTCTAACATAGTGTAGTCACGAGGGGGTGAAGAGGGCTTTGAAGTAAATACCATCTTCCTCCTCTTCCTCTTCCTATGATTCTTATTTTATTGTCTCTCTAACTCCTCTTCAATAACCTCCTCCTTAGATTCCTCAAAAACATCCTTGACTGGAATAGAAAACCTTGTAGAAGATCTACCACATTTCCTATTGCCTTCAGGTAGCATGGGTGTATAAGAGAAACCTCGAGCATCCATGTACCCTGACATAAAAGCCCTATCTTTTAGCTGAGAAATTATCCAAGGTTTGGTGTAAGTGCTCAAATATTTGGTCAACCATTTTAGCTAACATAAGGTCAGGAGTCTCCATAGTGACAACCTCTTGATTTCCCTTCGACTTCTTTAAGGGAAGATTCCTAGTTTCCCTCATAGACACCCCAACATAAGAAGCTTAGGGAGTATCCTCATCTTCGAATTTCCTTGATGTACTAGGGGAAATAATAGCTTCCTCTCCCAGATGAAAAGTCTGAGCACCCTTCTTGTTTTTAGCCACCACCTCGTCTAAGGGAGCCAAGGGGCAATCTCATTCGAAATAGAATCACTGGTAGTTCTCTAAGGGAATTAAGAGTTGGTAATGGAGCACGTTCTCAAACCCAACTCAGTGGGTGAAAATCTCTCAACATCAAGATAAAGAGGTTACCGAAGAATATTGCTATGGAATCTGCCAAGTTGGTTGGGCCAAAACACAGAGATGTAATATGACAATCTTCCTCCCTAGCATCTTTATAAGGGATCACTGGTTTGGTAGTGTAATTGACAAAAAAATTCATAATAGTAGAAGTTATGAAATTTCTGTAGGCAAAAGAAAAGTTTGAGGGCTTCTTTTGGGTGAAGTGGCTGCCCACGGGGGTACCTTAATCATACCTAAATTGCATAGCCACCTGATTAGGATAGTAGACTGAGGAGAAGGATGAACACTATGTATAAGATGGTAGATATGATAGAACAAGAACTAAGGGGACATTTCTCACTGGGAAATTCTTCACATATGCCTCTTCGATTGAGATGATCGGCCTCGATACCTTCTTAAAAAAGTAGTTGGTGAAAAATTAATCAGTACCCACCTATGGGCAGTAGAAAAACTTTCTAACATCGTCAATCAAGGACTTAAAAGTCTTCTTAGACTGTTTATGGTTCTAAGAACATATGCAAGTCACTCTAACATCATGTGACTGGGGATAGCTGCCTAAGGGAGCATACTCAGGAAAATGGGCATAAATAAAAGTTGTTAGAAGGATATGGTTAGCATGGTTGGAAATATCAAACCTGCCTAGGTTTCTTGTAGAATAAGCCTAAACTTGATCCAGCATTGTTTAAAGTGAGTCCAGAGTTATGGCATCCAGAGGGAGTTTGACGACATAGGCTATTTAAATGTTCTTATATATGAGTTCCTTCCAAGGACCCTCATGGGGTTTGCCTGAGAGATTTTTTTAGAAAGTACAACCCTTATGTACCCTACAAGATCAATATTCGTACCATATCCACTACCTATAGGAGGCGTCTCAACCACCTGTTTTCCCTTGGGATTTTTTTAGTAGCCTTATGAACCTTCACAGTCGCTTTGTCCTCAATATAAAAGAAATATTATATTACCTCTGAGAAAGTACACTTTTTGTAAGTGACCATACAATCCTTCAATATAGCCTCGAATGCTTCTCCAGAATCCTTCTCAGCACTGGAAAGGGATTCTTCAAAGAAGGTGTCAAAACTAAAAACCTCCAAACCTAGAAGATCCTAAACATCCTCCGGATTAATTGTGAACTCTACCAAGCATCTACGAAAGTATGGCTTCTGTGAATCCACCTAAACACCAGAGTTCGCAAGGTGGGGTTGTTCTTGGTAAGGATAACATTTATTGGTAAGGATAACGTTCTGTGAATCCACCTAAAGACTAGAATTGTTTTTAGTTTTCCAGTATACATGAGAGTTGGATGTGAGAAAATTTATTGCTTGAATATTCCCTTTGCTTCCATTAGTAGCATTATCATTGAGCATTTACTGCACCTTAGGTTCCCGCCTTACCTTTATTGTGGCAAGGGTTTCTTGATCTTTCTACCTTTGACCAGGTTGCCTGCTGGTTCCACTCATTTATTGTACTCTCTGTGTATTTATGTTGTAAAAGATCCCATTTAATATATGTTTAAGTATTGAATATTGTTGTCTCTTTACCTCACATTTCTTGTCATTTCGTATTCATCTTTGGCATTAATGACGGTCTTGATGACGGGTTACACCTCGCTTGATATTAATCTCATACAGTGGTAGTCATGACCAATCAATCCCTAGAATAGATCCTCCATAATCCCAATACTTCAGGAAGACTTATCAAGTGGTATGTAGAGTTAGGTGAATTCAATATTAGGTATCAACCACGAAGTGACATCAAGGGACATGCTTTAGTTGACTTCATTATGGAGTTCAGAAAAATGGGTAAAATAGAAGAAGATACCAAGGACTCTGGGATAGAGGTCATAATAATTCCTAAAGAGCCTAAACAACCATTGTTCTAAGGGATCAACACTAGCTACCCAGCATAGGTTTTACACATGGATACCTCTTCTAATAACTTAAAAAATGGAGTTAGACTTCATCTAAAAATCCCGAATGGAGGTATTATCTCTCTTGGTCTTTATTTTAAGTTCAAAGCCTCCAATAATGACGCAAAGTATGAGGCATTATTGACCGGCTTAGGTCTGGTCATCCATTTAAAAGCGTAGTAGGTAGAGGCCATTAGCTACTCTCACCTAGTGGTTAACCAATTCAATAAGGTCTATGAGGCCAAAGGTGAAAATATTGAAGGGAATTAGCAATTATACAACAACTCACCATGAGTATCCCCAAATTTTGAATCATAAGGATACCATGGGAAATAATTCATAGGTTGACTATCTTACATGGGTAGCTTCATTATATGAGATAAATCCTGAGGTCCTAGTTCTTAGCTTGGACCATCCAAGAATCACCCAGCTCTATATCAACACTACAGAGGTCGATTAGAGCTCGGACTAGACCAATCCAATTAAAACCTACCTAAAAAATAGGGTCCTACAAAAGATAAGCTTCAAGACAGATAGATGAAATCTCTATCTTCCAAATACTACATAGAAGATGGGGTATTATTCAAGAACGTATATTGTCCAGCACCTTAAAAAGGCCTCACTTTAGCATAAACTACTTACATACTTAAAGACCTCCACAAATGTATATGTGGTGCTCATATAGACCCAAATACCTTAGTCTATTAGGTCTTAAGGCAAGGTACTTTTTGACAACATTGAGGAAGGAGCCAAGGACCTAGTACAGCATTACGACAAGTGTCATAGGTTCGTATTTTTTCCAAAGAAACTAGTAGAGAAGATGGCTCTTATGATAAGTACATGTCCCTTTACTCAATAAAGAGTGGAATTAGTAGGACCTATTTCTCTTAGAAATATTCAAAACAAGTTATGTATTGTGTCCATTTATTACTTACCTAAATGGGTTGAGGTTAAACCCTTAGACACCATCACGGAGAATAAGATTACCAAATTCATTTAGAAAAATATCATATGCAAGTTTGGCTTGCTTAAGGCCATCATCTTAGACAATGGAAAATAGTTCGATAACCCAACCTTCAGAGAGTTCTGCTCAAACTATGGCATATACAACCACAACCCATCTCCAGGCCACCCTCATGCCAAAGACCAAGTCAATGTGACCAAGCAGTCCTTCTTCCACAGTATGAATAAGAGGTTAGAAAAGGCTAATGGGCTATGGATTGATGAATTTCCAAGCATTTTGTGGGCCTCTAACTGGGGAAACTCCATTATTCCTAACTTTGGTAGTGAGGTGGTGATTCCAATAGAGGTCTAAGTACCCACACACAAGGTTTCTCAATTTGAAACGGAAGCCAATGAACAATGACTCAATAGGTCTCTAGATGAGTTGGAACAAAAGAGGAAAACTTCCCTACTCTGAATGATTGAATATAAGTTGAGGAAAACCTCTTCTTCAACAATAAGACCCACCACAGAATATTTAAGGAGGGGGACTTGGTCTTGAGAGAGATCACACTTACAACTAGAAATCCAAATGAAGGATAGCTAGGACCCAAGTGGGAAGCCTCTATGTGGTCACCAAGATAGTAAGTCCAAGGTGCCATTATATCAAAGGCATAGAGGGATATGAACTTCCACACCCTTACAACGTTTAACACCTCAAAAGATACCACTGATGTATTTAATTCTCAAGTGTAATGAAAATAATTTTTTATTACCCACGACATATTCATTATAAGTATTTTTTAAGAGTTACAAGGAATTCACCATTGGCTCTACCATCTAAGGTCTTGGTTTAAGACTAATAGTTAAAGGCCTTAAGACCCCAAAAAGACTACAGTCCACATGTTTAAGTGATCCAAGAATCACAATCAAACTAAATAAGGTCTAAATACCCATAACAGTTAGCTTAGAGCACCACTCCACACTTAGTTGGGGTTCACGCAACCTCAGGCCAATTGTTAAAGGTACAAAGACCCAAAAAATACTAAAAGAATTATCAAAGTTTTCACCTTTGATCCCATTCAAACTGGCTAAGGTCTAAGGACCCACAAAAATCATCCTAGAAGCCTTTTATGCACTTAAAAAATGTTTTCAATAAGGAAAAAATGATACAAAATCAGAGACCTTAGCAAAGCACTTGTTTAACACTTCCTCTAAAAAATCCAAGTGTCAAGCACAAATTTTACTATAAAAGCATATCATGTATAAGACTTCTAATTTTTCAAAATCTTCTGGGGGATAAGTGTCCAAATGCATATAATTGTCCAAAAAACTCCAACTTTGTAACCTAAAGTGCAAAGCCCCTGGTTCAGAGGTATTAGGACCCATTGTGGAAACTTAGAATGTCCTCCTCTTTGGAGTCTAAGGTCCAAAGGCATTTCAGCCCAGTACAAGGTTCAAAACTTTGAAAGACTGCACGTATTATGACCTTTTATGGGACTTCAAAATTTTAAACTTCCTAATTTCAAAGGTCTTATGAACCTTTATAAGACTTCAAGTTTATTTTTTTTCTAAGTCTTGACTGATATACATAAGTGTGGTCTCATCCAAGACTAGTCTCGACCTAGCTTGTCAGCCCAATTCAACATCCGTCATATTAACCTGCTCATGGGACCATACTGCATAGTCCATTTCTATCAGTCTTAGCCTCTAAGATTGTTCCTCAGCATTTACAATCATGTAGCCAGGCTCACTCTTAATCCACCATTATTTCCCACGTCTCAACCTTGCTAGGTGTTATATTCTCAGCCTCGTAGTTGCCTGCTTATCTGGACGACCTTCTTAGATCTCGACTCGATTGAGATTGCTAGAGATGACATCAGAACTTCTTATGGTACACATGACTCGAGCGTCATCAGTCTATGTGGATTATACAATTATAACAGATCTTCAGCCCATAGAGAGAATATTTCGTCATCATGGATTATGCATGTGCTAAACATATATTGATCTCTCATTCGATCACTTACCTCATGCACACATGTTGCATGCTTGGGGGGGTCACTGTACACACCCAATCCTATATAAGCCTTCTTCTTCTTCATTTATAAGGAGGAAATATTAAAACCCGAGCTAAAACTTTGTGCAAACACACAGTATGGAGAGAAATCTTGAGAGTTATATTTCCATGGACACTAGTGCCTAATTGTTATACATACATTACAACCTTGCACAGTGGAGTAGTCCTAATTGGCTTATATTTTGTATCTTCTCCACTCTCTCATCCCCTTCTTATTATTTACTTATATGCACTTATATAAACTCCGTTAACAACCTAGATAGAGCTTGAACTGCATACAAACATAAGTGGTGATTCAGAGAATTATTATTTTCGCACTGTCTGTGGGAAGATATTATCTTTTTCCTCTTTATTTTCTAGCTTAGATGTTTACTTCTACCTCTAATGGTGGTCTAGCTCCACCATTATTGGACCTGTACCACCATTGAAAGAGCTGGGAGGGTTCTCTTTAAGCTTCCTTCTTACTTACAGTCCAGCTATCCTTGTTAATTCTTCTCACCGAAGATATGTCATATGAATTGCCTCCAAGTGCTGGCCATATCTCCAGCTAACCAACACCTCCGTAAAAAATGGCTGATGTTGCGGTGGCACTGCGTTCCTTAACGGCCAGCCAATAAAAAATAAAAGAGAAATTCATAGCATATAGCCAAAGCATGTTAGGAAGGGCCCCGTTTGACCTAGTCGTGATTATTACTCTGGCTTCCATGGAGATAGTGGATCTCGCAATAGGGGGTCCACCCTCAGCCCCACAGAAGGAGGCTTAGTGTCATCAGTGATGGAAAAAATTTGTTAATCATAGGCATTTTACCTAGGAAAATAAGTCCAGGACTGCCTGAATGACTAGAACTATGACAAGGAAGACTTTTGGGAGCCGTATGAGGTTTGAGACTACAAAATATGCCCATGGCCTCCAAGAAATGCCTATCAGACTCAGTCATGATAGGGGTAAGGGTGGCCTTGTATGTATGTGGGTCACCAATAAGGGAGTCTGATCTAATTATTAGTTGTGGAGTCGAGAAGCTAGAGTCACATCAGAAGTTATGGGGATTTCTTGGTCCAATCCCCCTTGGATGAGCCATCCTTTCATCTCTCTTTGGATTGTAGGGTGAGAGTAAGAGCATTGTCAGTGACTTTTTTTCTCTTATTTAAAACCTCTATATGGCCGGGGCTGCCAGTTGTTGACTTCTTTGTAGGGGTAGGGAGTGTAGGTTTCTTGCCCATCTTACTGAGCATGTTAATAAGACTTGGCACTGCCATTTTCTAGAGCTCCTCTGTAGTGTTGGATGAATGACTTGCAACGAGAATATGATGTTAGTATCATAAATAACAATAAGAGACCACACAATAGTTAGATAAATGCTACTCACATTACTCAGCCAGGGGATCAACACCTAAACCTCTCTTCTATAAAAAATACGAAGTCATTAACTAGTTAAACTCCACTAGCCCACCATCATTTCCTTATTTCCTTCTTTCATTTATCTTATCTCGAGAATCAACACTCAGATTGGGGTCAAGTCTTCTTACATTGAAGCTTTGGGCCATTTCTAGGGGACCATCGCCTCTGAGGCATTACAAGCAACATTGGGGCCAAACTCCCAAGCTCCCAACACGAAGAAGTATTGGGGATTTTAGTGGTGATTCGATGTTTGGTTAACAAACATGAACTTTTTATAGTTTTTATGGCTATGAGATGATAGAAAAAAGTTGGGACTTGGTATAAGCCACATTACAACATGCCTGGTATACGCTGATTAGAAGGTCGGCTGAGTGAACTAGATTTTAGAGTGATATGATGTCGAGAATTATCCTCCAAGCATTGGGCGAGAGTTGGGATGATCCATGTCCTAAACTGTCCAGGATATCTCGAATGGTGGGGTGAATGGGTAGTCTAAATATGACGCTAAAGACATGCTCATAGACCGTTATCTCACCATCTCATCCATCAAATGCTCTCTCATCATCTACCAGGACTCTAATGTGAATGGATGGTCCGACACCGTACATGTGTCTCCAAGTCAGGAGATCAATCTCTTTGATAGTGCTTTGGAAAGTTTGAGTGTAAAAGGCATCAAGTGGATCCTCATTCAAATAAGTGACGTCCTCAACTTTAATAGCCGAGACCCCACTAGGAAACCTATTAACGAATTCTTAATCAAGAATGGTCTATTGTGGAATAGCCATTGGGGTTGGTGGATATACAATGGTTACTCTTTACTGATCAGATTTGGAAACAATACGTGACTTATCACAATTTCTAGATTAGGCCTCTCTGGACTCTTCACGACAAGATAATGGGACCCTCATGGACTCATGAAAAGATTCCAATCTCTCGGATGCTCGGGAGGCAGAAGTACTATAGCCCTCAAAGGACAATATAGGTTAGAACCCCTGATATGAGGTATCAGTCATGGTATTTCTAGTAATTTCAATAATAATTGGCTCGGCTTCAAGTGGATAGGCAAGCAGCATAGGTGGACGTTCTATAGAAATGGTGGTTGGATTTAGAGGAAGTGTTGATTCGGCCTCCACTTTATGTTTAGCTTCATCCTCAATCTTAAAAATCTCTTCAAGGATCCTTGGCCTCAGATGTATATATTTCTTCCCTAGTTCATATAGTCTCCTATACATTCAGGGTTGAATAGTTTGACTTTGGGATCGAAAGTGGGAACTCAACCATTTTTAAATAGCGCCCTTTGCCAAGAACAAGAAAGGGGTCTCATTGGAGAAGAAGACCATAGTGTCAATAAGAAATCCAACCGATAATAAACACAAGTTAATAATCATAAAAGCGACCCAAACTCACTCCCTATCACCTCAAATGCTCAACAAAACCACCAAATAAACCTTAAAACGGCCCTAATAGGTCATCGAAAAAGTAAGAATACACAAATAGGGTGGAATAAAGATTGAACTAAAAAGAAAGTAGAAGATGAAGGATTACCTTATCAAGAAAAAGATCTTGGGAGTATGAAAAAGCCTAAAGCTCTCCTGAAATCGCTGATTCGAAGAGAGAGAGAGTGAGAGAGAGAGAGAGAGAGAGAGGGAGGGAATTAATGGCGGTTGAAGCAAGAACTCGAGGCAGGAACAATTTTGGTAAGGAAAAAGAGAAAATGAGTTGTTGGTATTTAAATGAGTTAATGATTGCACGTGTTTACCAATAAGGACATCATTAGGGATCAAATCCCTAGGCAAGACTGTTATCACCAGTACTTGCTTATCATTCCATCCTATGTGAACTATGACATGTGTCACACTCAGCATGCTTAGCTGACACCTATTCTTAGGATACTAAAAAGTGTCCTTTAACCCCAGCCAAGAAGGTACACATCGTCACTGCAATATAAAACATTAAGGGGTCCCATCCTCATCAAGGGGTCAGCCGAAAGTACCCCTTAACCTTCCACTCGCATTAAAGACTAAAGGCTCTATGGTGATTGATATTCATAAGTGTGATCTCATACAAGACTAGTATCAACCCAGCTCATCAACCCAGTTTAACATTCATGAGATTCCCCTGCTCATGGATCCACACCATATAGGCCATCTCTAGCAATCGCGGCCTTTAAGACTGTTCCTTAGTATTACAGTCATAAAGTCAGGCTCGCTCTTAGTCGATCATTGTCTCCTATATCTCAACCTTTCCAAGTGTTGATTTCGTACCACCATGATAGTCCAAGATCATAGTGATCGTTTTAAGGAGATCTTCTCAGCCTCGTAGTTTCCTACTTATTTAGACTACCTTTTTCGGTCTAGGCTCGATCGGGTCTACCTGAGCTCATGTCAACATTTACTATGGTACACATGACTTGAGGGTCATTTGTCCATGTGGATCATACAGTTATAACATATTTTCAATCCATGTGGGGCGAATATTTCGTCATCATGGATTATGCATGTGCTAGATAAATGTTGATTTCCCATTGGATCACATACCTTATGAACACATGTTGCATGATTGGGGGTGCATTGTACACCCCCAAGCCTATATAATCCTTCTTCTTTTTCATTTACAAGGAGGGAGCGTTGAAAAACCTATCTAAAACTTTCTCCAAACACAGAATAGAGAGACAAAGCTTGAGAGTTGTATTTCCATGGCCACTAATGCCTATTGTTTTTACATATATTACAACCTTTCACAGTGGAGTAGGACTAATTGTCTAAACCACTTATATTCTGTTTATTTTCCATCTCTCATCCCCTTCTTATTATTTACTTTGATTCACTTACGTAAACTCCATTAAAAACCTAGCTGGAGCTTGAACTACATACAAATTTAAGTGGTGATTCACAACATCATCACAAACGTCTCATGACCCTTTGTGGGATTTTAAATTTAAAAAAAAATAAGCTTAGAGGTTTTAGAACCCACTGAGGGCTTAAGGTACAATTAATGTTAAAATCATAAGTGATTTTAAACCCACAGTCGCTTCGAGATGGACCTCAAGAGGATAAGAGGACAGAAGTGTCAAAGTGTGAGATAATGATCTAAAGTGGTTTAAATATCAGATGAAGGCCCTACATCCACTATCCAAGGTGTTTCACTAGTTTATTAGATTATAAATGAGTTATTATAGTCTATAAGAATGCTTGGGCCTTAGCCAAGAGAGTCTGAGGTCTTACAGCCTTTGTTAATGAAATAAATGACCTTAGGGAGTAACTGATGACTTCTCTAAGGGTGCCTAAGTACCAAATTAGGCCTCATCATGATATACAAGCTCTTTAAACACTGGAAATGATCTAAGTTACAAATCTAAACTCATAATAGTGTTTTATGAGTGTAGAACAAAGAGTAAACACCTGTGTATTCTTAGAAATCTTGATTATATGTAAGTCTGATTGTTTGAATGCCTTAATCTATTAAAATGCTTGAGATTACATTCCTTGAAGCTTCCTATTTATACACAAACGCCCAAAGAGGTAATGAGTGGACTGGCCTAGCATGGATGTGGCATCCCTGAGGTCTACTGATGTGAATGAAGGGGTGGTGTATTGAAGAAATTATTTACAAAAGGGGTACGGTGGTTGTTAATAGCATTTAATACTCATGGTAACGTTTAATTTAAGTGGTGTTATGTAGTGGAGGAAGATAAAATAGTGTCCTGATTCTCACTTACTCTGTCAAACTACTTTCAAGAGCCTTGTAGAGGGTCCACAAGGTCTATAATGGTCATGGAGTTTCTCTAAGTTGATCCTGAAGTGACACACACTGCCACCTCCTAGGGGTGAGGCTTGGGTGACCTCAGGAGGTCATTTACCCTCCATTTGAGGCCTACTATGAGCGCAAGTCATGGTGGAACCTACAAGTTATGGTCTTTAATCTTGCTTGAGTAGGTATGCTAGAACGACTGACATTTCTTGGAGGAAGAATGTAAGACTAGAGTCTTCTACAGTACCATAGTTCGCCCATGACAATAGTGAGGACTTTATAAGGAAAGTTGGGTTTATCTGAGGTCTGGGCTAGGCTTGGCACCTCTACCTTTCCTTTTATGCAATTGGGAAGTTTAAGCATCTTCTAAATACCAAGTGTAAAATCAGCTATCATCCATATCCCTTGTTTCTTATTTCAAAGGTTACAAGGGACGATATGTATAGCCTCTACAAGTTAGAGGTTTAGTCATAATTAGCCACTGATATTTCCATCATCATTAAATAGCATTGGGAAGAATCCTTCACATGGTTGTGGATGGGTGTTGGGGACTGAGATAATTAATATGAATGAAATGTATGATCTAAAAGGTAGAATTGGCTAGAACTTTAGGCCTTAAGGGCTATAAAAGGTCCCCTTGGATTGAGTTGAGTTATGCACTACTAACTTACATTTTATACTTCTCTTTTAGAATTTATTTGAGCAAGGAAATCCCTTTCTCTCAAATAATGTCTTTTAAAAACTATCTCCCTCTAAGTTCTTGGATGCTACACCCTTATATGTTGTTAGGCCCCACGTTTCAATGCCTCCCGTGGTGAAGCCAAAGTCTTATCCCTCCATTCATCCTCCTAGGGGGTCACTTCCCCTGGTGCAAAGGTGATGAGTTATGAGGGAGACTTCAAATAAGATTTTATTACTGGGGCTCACTCTACCTAATAGCTTACTGAGCATGATCTGCAAGATATTTAAAAGACTAACTAGATTTTGAAGAGTATCATTCTGAGGGATGCAAGGCCTAATGAGAGGGCATGGTCCATAGTGGCCAATAATGTGTGCTTCAATAAATGTTTCCTTTAGTATGGGGACAAATTTCGCTTTCCCTTGCCTACTGTTAAGATTATGAAAGCCATCGATATAGCCCTTTATAAACTGGTAGAGAAATCATGGATAGCTTTAATGGACACAGTCTTAGACTTTAGACAGTCCATCGAGGGCAAGTGTGATATCTCATCAGCCTAGTTTTTCAAGTTATATGGGGTTGAGGAGAAAAAGAATCCAACCGATAAGGGTTTGAAGTATCTATACCCCAGGACTAACGTGATGACCTTTGGGAAAGACAAGCATAATGTCCCCATGAATTGGAGGGAAAGATTCTTCTTTGTTAGGGGATCCTGGGACACCCCAGGTCCTATTAAGCCCATTGGTTTCCCCACTCTTTGGTGTACCCCTTTGTCAATAGGTAAGTTGAAGTTTCACTTTTATTTTAGTGCTTGGGTTGACCTATATTTTGAGATTTGAAATTTGTATTTACCTTTTTCAAGGGTCCCTGATCCCATCATATCGAAGTTTAACAGGATTACTAAGGCTTGGAGGTTGGCCTTTGCTCCCTTTAAGATCCTTGCCACTACCAAATATCTTTTCAGTTGTGGGATGGGACTTGAGCCTAAGCCTCTCACATTTGTAGGAGTTCCTAAGTTCCCCAATATTATTATGGGGAGCACATTGGAGTCTGAGTCTTATGACTTCTCTTCTCAAAAGAGGAAGTATACATTTAAACTTATGGAAGAAGTTCTCGAGGCCTCTCAAGGGGAAGATAACTAGACTGAGGGTACAGTTGACCCTTCAAAGGTTGAAGGGGTATCTATTTCAACTAATGAGTTTCTTTCTAAATATTCCCCTTATATGTATCTTTGCCCCTTTCTCTTTATTTTTATTGTTTTCACTAGTTCTTTGATGTTTGATTCTCACCTCTATTTGATCTAGTTTATAAACTTAAAGAATGGAGGATATCAAGGCGATTTGTCCTAGAGACCCTTATTGAGGTTGGGATCAAAAAGAAGAAGATATATAATACCACCAAGCATTTAAAGCTCAGTGCTCTAGTGGAAATTCAGTGCATGGGGTCAAGTTCATGGAGGAGGTCAACTCGAGGTTTGGCCCTGTTAAAAGCTCAGATTTGGATCTTAAAAAAATGCTTGAGGCAAACAAAATCTGGGGTATGTGTAACTTCTGGGGCAACCCAGGAAGATCCTTTAATTCCAATGGACTTAGAACCTTTAGTATCATCGAAGAAATCTATGGAGAAGGTTGTTCCCCCTTAGAGGAGGGGAGTTTAAAAAAGAGACTGAGGTTACCAGTTCGTTAGAGGGGAAGGGCTTGACATCCCCTGTGATTGAGAGCTATTCGAGGCCACCTTCAGCTAAGGATAAACTCTTATTCCTCCACGATGGATTCCCTTCATTCATTGGCTAAGATAAATAGTTCTGATATAATGTCCACTTTACGGGCCAGAATTACCCCTACCAATGCTGAGGAGCTGATCCATTTGATGGACAAAGTACTTGCACATTTCTTTGAATTATTCCTTAACTTTTTTACATTTGTTTGCTTATTCGCATATCATATTCTCTCATCAGAACATGATAGAAGATCTTATGTCTGATGATCTTAATGGTAGTAGAGCATGTAATAAAGGTAATGAGATGGTAAGTAGTTAGGACCTGAACCAATTGCATTTAGATCGAATAATCAATAGTTAGAGGCTACGAGAAGAGGCCCTTAAGAAGGATAAGGAATCCTTGAAGACTCGCGTTACTTCCTTATAATAGGAGAATATTTTGAATGAGAAGTCTCTCAAAGATAGTACCTCTTTATTAGTTGTTGCATGGGAGTCTTTGTCCAAGGTTGAGGAGTAGCGTGCCATTGATTAGGTTGAGCTGAAAGTGATGATAGAGACTCTTCAAATCTAGAAAGGTGAGCTTCAGGGAGAGACTTATTTGAGTTAACGAAGAGGTGGGGATTTTGAAGCAAGCAATCAAAACCATGTCTGCTGAGAAAGAATAGCTAATCTCCTAAGACCAGAGGCTGCAAAATAGTTATGTCGAAGTCTTGGTCAAGCATAAAGGCCTTTAGGGATAAATTCGTATTGAAGTGGAAATCCCATTGGATTATTACCAGGAGTTTGAGTCCTTTAAGAGGTATATCATCTAAAACTTCAGTGCTAGTTTCGAAACTTGTAAGGCCAAGTCCAAGCATTATTTCCTCATGTAAATGTCTTTGTCCTATTTCCTGATGCCCCTCGATCATGGAAGAGATATTAAATGATGATGAGTGAAACCCTGATGGCGATCCTAAACCCTCACCTCCCAAGGCTATAAAGGAAGAAACCAAGAAAGCGACCTCTATCTCTCTGCCCTCAATAAGTGAAGCCCTTATGGACCCCCAAAAACTCAAGCCTAAAAAAGTTTTTATGTAAATTTCTTTCTTTATTTTTATAAACTATTTCTTGCCCATGGGCCATTCCTTGTAATATTTACTTCTACCCTTAATGATAAGGTATTTTTGAAATCATGGATATTTGATGTTCTTCGCTCTTTATTCCATTCCTTTTTTCTACTTTGTTAAGTATTTTTTGCTCTAACTTGCACTGCTTGAGGTAAGTATGAGGTTTGTCTGGCATGCAGTATACCTTTAGCCCCCAACAATATTTAGTACAGCAAACCAATATGAGTTATAAATCTACTGGAGTAGCCCTGAGGGTCCTAAGACCTAAAGCCATGCACTTATTAAGTTTCTGAAGGTGAAACTGCAATTCTGTAGTGGGTCCTTATAATTTAAAACCATGGGATACTTGGTACTTGTAATTTTAAGGACCCAAAGCCCATTTTTAAATTTTTGGGTCATTTTCCAAATCAATTCGAACCCTGGAAGTCTCAAAATATTTCTGATCTGAGTTGAG
The DNA here is from genome assembly GCA_949130495.1 of Sambucus nigra. NCBI lineage: Eukaryota > Viridiplantae > Streptophyta > Magnoliopsida > Dipsacales > Adoxaceae > Sambucus > Sambucus nigra. The sequence goes on along the minus strand of OX422224.1, from coordinate 187,548,365 downwards.
TCGGATATGATCGGAATCTATTCGACCCTACTTCTTTCAATCTTAATTTAATCACAAGTTTGCCATTTCACTTGTTGTATATAAAGTTTTCCCTTTCATTTTATTAGGGACTTAGTTTTTATTTCAGCAAAGAAGATATTGAAGAGCATTAACTCTTTTCTCTCTCCTAGGTTAACATTGAAAGTTTTCTTTTTTTCTCTTTTGAAAAATAGTTAAAAGTTGTTAGTTAATTGTTAGTGTAATCTTGTAACTCTTAACTTGGTTGATTACACGGCTAGAACTTAAATTTATTGAAAAATCTTAGGTTGATATCTCTCTGAAATAATGTCTTCTTTATTGTCGATGATTACTTTCATTGTGTATGTCATATTTACCATGAGTGGATAGTTCTTATAGGTTAAGGATCATAATCCCACCATTGATGATGGAACTTCAAAGTTAGAATCTGATTTAGATTCATTTTGATTTAAACTTATATGTTAAAATGTAACACCCCACCTATTCTAATCATGGGTGATCGGTCTATTATTGAATTAAACAGGAATCATTAATAGTTTCATTCTTAGCATCACTGTCGAAACACAAATATATTACTAATACCCTAATGGCCTGGCGTCAAAATTTTAATCTTTTTATTAACGATCAATAAATTAAATTAATAAATCAAATTCATCATTCCAATAAAGTTAATAATAAATGGTAAATCAACGAGATGAATTAATGTGCCAGGAATAAACTCTCCAGACTGAAATCCAAATACAATCATCTATAATATAAATCCAAATCCAGTATTAGGAAGAAAATAAAAGTGAAATGTCTCTCAAATAACCACTAGCTAGGGATGGGAGACATGCCCGACTGATAAAACTGAATGATAGAGGGGAACTGATAAATGTGGAGGCGTATACTACAAAGGTCCTACAATATCCACAACAGTTACAGCATGACAAATACGAAGGAACTCCTAAGCCTAGTGGCCCTGTGGTTGGGCGTCTAAAATATTTTTACAAAAATGAATTTGAAACGGGTCAAAGTCCAAGTAAAACAGTTTGAAAATATTTTATCAAGTATTTAAAATTCATTATAGAGAAGATATTGTATACATGTTAACTTTATGTGAGCTCACTTTAGATCCTTACCTTTCAACTAATGTGCACGGCTAACGTGTACTTCTAAACCAACCTAGTTATGCTACCCCGCCTAACTAGTTCAATTAAGTCTCTCCCTGCCTAATAATTCATTGTGCCCACTCGTATTGCCCATACAATACGATATCAATTTCTAACCCTCTTAGCCAGTAAAAATCACCAATTAGATACTAAGTTCCTAGTTACTTAAATTACTTTAAATATCGCTATCTATCTTATCTACTAATGCACCCATCGTATCATAAATCACACACACACACACACACACACACACACACACATATATATATATATATATATATATATTCATCACTCTTAGAATTTATACGAATAAGGCATCCCTAGGTGGAGACGTGCGATGCGGGCATACTCTGCTATCAAGTACTGATACATCAGGTACTAAATAAAGGACGTCGGGTTCGGAATCAGCCTCAAACCACACATTCACAATTCACATAATTTGGAGACGAACATAGTTCTAAATCTTTGGGCTACACAAGCACCTAACGCACCCAAATGATCGATAACGCTCTCATTCATACAAGTAGTGCTCAATCCCTAAGTTCTATGTTCCGAGTCACATGTCAAAATCCCCCCTAATGGGCTCATCAGGATAAGATTGTCCACGCTCGAAACCTCTCGTGATAGCAAGTAGCCTAGGTATGTTCACATATGAGAATTCACACAATAGGTATTCACGTAAGCATCAGTATAGGCATACACGCAACCTATAATATATGTCTCCTACGTAGCATATATAACTCCCGAATATCCTACGTAATATTAACTTTCAATTATACTTATCATCGTATATTCCCCAGTATCCCCCACTACTCGAAGTGTGCCAATTACTCTCTAAAGTATATCAATAGTTAATTCAATTATACTCTACTGGTCTAAGTCATAGTTCTCTCGCAATCCCCGTGTCTCGATCTCATTCTCCCGAATCCATTACGTTATAAGTTATGTCCATTTAGACTTATCCCTTAAACTCTCCTTATATGACTCTGTCCCAAATATTTTCAAGGATTACTATATCCCATAATATCCCTTGTTTTTTAAGGGTGTCCTATTTGTTCCCCCGATAATAATTCACAAGTTTTGGGCTTAAATAAGGGAAATATCCGAATTCAGGGAAACTGAATCGATTCGCCCAAGGGCCGAATCGATTCGAAATGTAGCAGTTCGTTTCCTTCATTCAGTTTTTGCATTTTTAACACACCAAACCTCTATTACACAGTCCCAAACTCCCAACCAAACCTATTAGATCCTATATTAACATAAATAAGTGAATTATAACGTAATCGAAGCATGAAATCATCAAGGAGGGTAATGTAAATTGAATTAATTCTTCATTTAAATTTCAAAAACCCTAGGTTATTCTCTTTCTTCAAGAACAAAAAAAAACATCTCATATTTCTTTCAAGTTCTAAAGTTCCAACCCTTAATTTCATGTTACATACATGAATGAAACATATCCATCAAGATTTCTACCCAAGAACCTGAATTTAGTCTTCCAAATCAATGTCAACATTTATATATTCATGAGAATATTCATCCTACATTAACATGGATGGTATATGCTCAAAATTAGAAAGATAAATACTTGCCTAAAATATTGGGTGTGAATTTCTGCAAAATAACGGTGAGATTGCTTTCCTCTCCTCCCGATCTACACAATGGTGGTAGTGGTGGTGCAAGAATGGTGTGGGATGCCTTGGAATTTCTCTCCCTCCTCCTCTGGTGGCCTCTCTAAAATTTTATAACTTCTAAACCTAACTCCCTCACCCTACCAGATGATATATCCTTTGAAATTTCGTAGGTCCTTCTACTTCAAAAATCCAAAAGCCCAAGATACCCTCATCGGGGGTCGGTTTGGCCTAAAAATGCCCTAGACCCAATCCAAACCCCCGAGTACACTTTTCTGACTATTTTGACCCTTATTGACATATTGGTGCACTGAAAATGACCATTTGGATTACGCGTAATTAAATAACCTTTTATCTCATAATTTAAGTCTCGACACGACTGACACGCGCATCCCGACTGAAATTTCCGTAACTGTCGTATTTCTCACTCAAGACAATCATAATGCATTCTTATTAATTTATTACTCGTTCACTAAGTAATACTCAATGTAATTCATACAAATAAATATTAATCCTTGTCTTGCTAATTAATATTTATTTTAATCTACATTAATTTCTCATTTTAATTTAATTAATCCCAATATAAAAATCATTAAAATTACGGGGTGTTACATGAAGTTGGAGTAACATAGAGTTTTAACTACCCTTAACATCCAATGGTTATGTTTGAAGCTTTACTATAAACTCAACTCATTTCTCACCATAACTAATTAAACCTTAATCTTTTATTGTTGAGTTTTACCTCTATATGGTTGATTTTTGGCCTGAATTGGACATGATCGATTAAAATTGAATTAAATTAAACTCCATTAATTTTATAACTAGTCCAAGGTGGGAGAATGATCCCTAATCTCTTTTCTCTATATTAAATCATTAGTTTCCTAGTTCGTATTTTCATAATCATCATCCTTTCCTAATTCACACATATTTTAGTGTATGCTAAGATATTTCTTAATTGTAGTTAACCACCCCCATTATTATCATCTTTTCCCCTTTCCTTTTATGACGTATAATAACTTCATATAACAAGAACCTTTTCTTTCTATGTGTCAAGTCCTTGTGGAAATAAATCCTAAAATTTTTCGAATATTACTTGTTGAGATTGATTGACACTTTAATCAAACATAGTTTTAGAGCACTAATTTTTTGGCATTGTTGTCGAGGATTGGCAACAAAGTTCATGTTATATGACAATTTTATACCCTTTTCCTTTCCATAGGTCACCGTGACAACACGATTTCCAAAACAAATCCAAAAATCTCATAAGTGCACAACACAAAGGACAATTATCAAAATCCCATAGTGGAATATCCTTCGTTGAGTGAGTGGTCTAATTATTAGAGACCATCTCCTAATCCTTCCAATGTCACTCATTCTGAAGCCAAATCCAATATTACCACCATGAGCGATAATTTAAGTGAGCATAATACTAGGAAGATGTCAAACCACTATATCGGCCTATGAGAGAGTATCTTTAATCGAAGAGGATCACCTCTCTGGCATGCATCATTTTCCCTTACAATGTCGTGCAATTACACTTTCGTAATGGCAAGATACAATTATTACCAACTTTTCAGGGCATGGAAAGTGAACAATACTACTTACATGTGCGGGAGTTTGAGGAGCTAATTTTTGTAATCAAAATTTCCCTTTTGATGTAACATGCCTTAAAATCTTCCCCTTTTCTCTCAAGGCCAAATTTAAAACTTGGCTTTGGTCCTGAGCTCCAAATTCTATTAGGTGTTGACGCGATATGCAAGCCTAATTTCAAAAGAAATTATTCCCCACCCATATAACTAACACTCTCAAAGGACAAATTTAAACCTTGTCCCAAGGCGATTCCGAGACCTTTAAGAGATTTTGGGAGAGATTTAATGATCTCTTAAGTAAGCGCCCCCACCATGGTTTCGAAATATGGAGACTCATATCCCTTTTCCACAATGGAATTACACTAAACTCCAAACAAATGGAGGAAACTATGTGCTCCGAGGACTTTTCTCTTGGATTCGGATGATGCCGAGGCACACTTTAAATATTATGCCAAGACCACTCAAGCCTGGGTCACATTGAACCAAAAAAAATTTATTCCGCGAATTTCTAATCTAACGTCCTCTTGCCATGGGATGTATCACCTCGTCATTGGTGATGATATGTCAATGATATTTTCTCAACTAAAAAAAGAGTTAACGAAATGGATTTAAAGAGTCGGGATTCCATCGTTCCAACTCAAACTCCTATTGAGGAGTCTTGTCCCATCATTCCAACTTAAACTCCTATCAAGGGTTATCCCACAATCCCGACCTATAATGTAATTATTCACGATCAATCTAGTGCGATGACTACTTTCAAGAAGACATAAATGAATCCTCTTGGTGAGTGGTTCAATCCTTGTTGGAGAAACCATTCTGGTTTTCATTATGGGCATCCCCAATAAGTTCAAAATCCTCCACCTCCAAATTATAAAGGTCCACCCTAACCACTAAATTACCAACTACCTTATCTACAAGCACCTTCTCCTCCTTTACAAATTCAGGTCCTTGAACGGATCCTTCTACTGTTCAACCTCGTTTTGTGCCTCTATATAGGAAAAGTCATGAAGACACTCTTTAAGATTTTATGAATACTCAACTTAATCTGAATAATTAAAATGACAAACATTTACTGAAATAAAATATTCACTTTCTAAGTTTCTTACCTCATTGAGTGTTCAAGAGAAAGGTAAATTTCCCACCCAACTTCAGAGTCTTATTGAGCAAAATAATTTTAGTGTCGAAGGCTCGATTCCCTCGTAAGATCAAGCGAAGGATATCACCACTATAAGGAGTGAGAAAGTCATTCACGAGACAATCCCACTCCCACCTCCAAATGCTGAGAAAATCTCACCCAGCCCCATAGAGGCCGAAGAAGCTTCCTCGAAAGTGATTGGTGAGGGGCCTCAGGTCGAGCCGAAGGTAGTTGTTAAATGTTCCATTTTCGTGCCTTACCTTCAAAGGCTAATGGCTCTTAAAAAGGATGCCAATCATGAAGATATCTTGGAGATGTTTAAACAAATTAAAATAAAAATCCCTCTACTCGATACAATCAAAAAAAGTTCCCACTTATGCCAAGTTCCTTAAGGACTTAATCATGGTAATGCGAAAACTCTACATGAAGAAAATGGCATTTTTGGCTCAAAACATGAGCTCAATTATCCAATCCGAGTTGCCTCCCAAGTATAAGGGCCCAGAATGTCCTACTATCTCATGTGTAATTGGGGAGTTCAAAATCAAGAAAGCTTTGCTTGATTTAGGGGTGAGTTTCAATTTGTTACCATGCTCTATGTATGATCAACTCGGCCTAGGTGAGCTTAAGCCCACCAAAATCACTATTCAGTTAGAGAATCGCTCCATTAAGGTCCCAAAAGGTGTGGTAGAATATGTCTTAATTCAAGTTAACAAATTCTACTTTTCGGTGAACTTTGTGGTTTTGGATACTCATCCTATTTTCCAAATAACAATCACATCCCCATTATCCATAGTCGGCCTTTACTAGCCACTTCAAATGCCTTAATCAATGCTAAAAATAGGCAAATGAATCTGACCTTTGAAAACATGACTTTGGAGCTTAACATTTTCAATATTTCTAAGAAAATGGGTGATGATGATGAGGTCCATGAGGTATAACTCAATTAGGAGATTTTCCAAGAGCACTTTGACGTTACTTATTATGCGAACCCTCTCGAAGCATGTTTAGTAAACTCACTTGATTGTGAAAATGATTATTCCACTTATAAAGTCAACCTTTTGAGTTCATTGTTTGATGATGTGGAAAAGGTTGACGAAGTTAGGTGGTGTTCCAATTTTGAGAATTTATCCCTTGTGATTCTAATGAAGTTCCCTCGGATGTGTGTTTCCAAAGCTTCCTCTCAAGAAATTGTCATATATCTCAAATGTGTTTATTTATGTGAGAGTGCGACACATCACGTCACTATATCATTACAAATTGACGAGTGCCAAAGGGGAAGTTGATGAACTTATTAAAAAATGCATTAAAATTCCTTTCGGTGGACAATTGTGGACTTAAATGGAGTAAGACCTTTAATTTGTACGCATAAAATATACCTCGAGTAGGAAGCCAAATCCAACCAGGAAATGCAAAGTAGTAGAATCGTGTCATGAAAGAGGTGGTTAGGTTCGAGTTTATTAAACTTTTGGGTGCGAATATCATGTACTCGATATCCAATAGCAAGTGGATTAGTTTAATTCAAGTTACAATGAAATTGAGAATAAACACCATTGAGAATGCCAAGGGATAATTAATCTAAAAATACACCAATCGGGTGGCTCGTATGCATTGACTACTGAAAGCATTGACTCGTATGCATTGATTGCTCAATACCATAACCCTAAAGGATCATTTTCCCTTCCATTTATTAACCAAATGTTCAAGCATGTGTCGAGCCACCCTTTTTGTAAGGAAAAATTTCCAATTTAGTCAATTTGTATGTATCGACTTAATTTCAGAAAAAATATTTTTAGCCATAGGTTAAGCTTTATAGGTTGACCTTTCAAGCCTATGATGTATTTGATTGAATATGTAGCATCAAAGCTTCAAATATTGCATTTTTGTATCGTGTTTAATGCCACATTTAGTATTCACGTTTTTTAGGATCTCTCAGGTATAAATAAATTTACATTTGGATCCTCGAAATTTTAATTTGGGTGTTTGTTTTTATAAAACATTTGGGGCTATTTCAAAAAGTTTTATTTTTTAAAGAAAAACATTTTTATTTTAAGTTGTTCAAATGACTTTACGTCTTCGTCCGAACGAGATTAACAGTTAGTTCAAACGAACATCACACAAGATTTTTTGTTAGCTTAAAAAGTTTTGTTCTAAGATAATTTGAACGAGATTCGGTATTCATTAGAACGAGTTTTACTTTGGTTCGACCAAGTTAGCATTTTCATTCGAACGAGACCTTGTTTTCGTTCTAATGATTTTTCTCAAAAAAACATGTTGGTTTGAAAAATATGTTTTCTATATAAAGGGGTTCTGGCATTTATTTTTAGGGAGACTTTTGGAAAAAACCCATTTTCCTATACATATCCAAAAGTTACCAAACCCTGGTTTCACCCAAACTATTTAATAACTAAGTTTCATTGGCATTTATGCTTTGAGATCTTATCTATGGGCACCATGAAGTTTATTATCTTCATCTTGTTAAGAATTATTTCGTGAGTGAGGATTTCAAAACCCATTTTGCTATTTACACACAATAGACTCTGTGGTGTCGTGTTATGGTGAAAAAATAGTGGACTACGTGTTCTAAATCCATAGACAATTATTGAGACTTATCGATAGACACTAAGGCATGTCTGAAAATCACACATTATGACACTTGCATGGGTGGATTCCTACGTTGCTCTCTGGAGGAGAGGTTTAAGATCTAAGAGCATCAATGCTTGAAAGGGAATCAAGTCTTAGAGTAAGTTATCTCCTAACTTTTGTAAAACCTTTTAGGGTTAAAGCCAAAGATTTTTCTTTCAGATATGGCATCAAAATTAGCTTACCCTAAACCACCTTACTTCACCACATAATGATCGTAGGTAAAAACAAGAAGATTTCAAAGGGAGAGAAAGGTGGAATGAAGAAAGCAGTTGACCCCTTTTTAAAAAAGTATTGGTACGATATTAAGGCTCCATCTGTCTTTAATATCATATATGTTGGCAAAAACCTTCGTTTCCAGAACTCGGGGTACAAAGATTGCATTTGAAGGGCTTAAACATCGTGTCTTTGAGGTCTCATTGGCTGACCATTAGAATCACGAGGACCATTCTTACAGAAAGATTCGATTGAGAGATGAGAATGTTCATGAGAAGAATGTTTTGACAAACGTTTGGGGAATGAATTTTACTATAGATAAGTTGAGTTCATTGGTGAGGAAATGGAAATCATTGATTGAGGTGCACGTTGATATAAATACCACAGACACCTACACTTTGAGGATGTTCTCCATTGGCTTTACTAAGAAGAGTGTAAACCAGCAGAAGAGGACATGTTATGCACAATCTAGACAGATCTAGTAAATTTTTTGAAAGGTGATGGAGATCATGGTGAACCAGGAACAATCTTGTGACCTAAAGGATCTGGTCCAAAAGTTCATTCCCTACTCGATTGGGGAAGAGATTCAGAAGGAAACTTCAAGCATTTACCCTTTGCAGAATGTGTTCATCCGAAAGGTCAAGATCTTGAAATATCCCAAGTTCGATATTAGGAAGTTGATGGACGTCCATGGTTATTATTCGGAAGACATTGGTGTGAAGTTGAATAGGCCTACTGAGGAGCCAATGGCTGAAGCAACTGAACTAGCTAGAGCATAAATTTGAGTTTTTTTCAATATTACTTTTTGTCAATTTTGGTCTTTTTTCATCATTTTCTTAAATGAGATTATGTAGGCTACTCCTGTTTTTTGGTCTATTTAGAGGCTAGAGGTGGACAAAATAAATTGTGGCTAGGTCGTTCAAGGTGTTTAGCATTGTGGTTTTTCCTCATTCATTAGCGTGTTGTGGTTTGTTGCTTTATTTTAATCTTGTTCACACCAAGATGAACGTTTTAGGACAAGAAAAAATTTGGTAAACCGTTTATCACAACAATCGATTTAAAATTAGTGAAAATTTTTACTTTGGGTTTATTCTATTTAAGTTTTATATTTAATTTGAAAAAAATAAAAATTCACTTTTGTTTTGACTAACCTCCTTACATTCCCTATAGAGGTACTTTATCATTATTATTATTTTCTCGATGGTTATTCTGGATACAACCAAATCGAGTTAGATATACAAGATCAAGACAAAACCATTTTCACATGCCCTTTTGGTCCTTTTTCCTACAAAAGGATGCCATTTGGTTTGTGCACTGCACCGACCACATTTCAAAGGTGTATGTTAAGGTTGTTTAGCAACTTAATTGAGAGAGGATTATAAGTGACCATAGAGTATTTTAGTGTCTTTGGAAACTCCTTTTACCATTGCCTCTCCATTCTTGAAAATGTATTGTCTTGGTGTATCGAGAAAAACCTTGCCCTAAATTGCAAAAAATGGCATTTTATGGTTACCAAAGGTATTTGTCCTTGGTCACATCGTCTCATCCGAAGTCATTGAGGTGGATAAGTCAAAAATCAAGGTTATTACTTATTTGCTCACCCCAAAATCACTTAAAGAAGTAAGTTATTTTCTCAGCAAATATGGGATTTTATCGAAAATTTATCGAGGATTTTGGCTCAATAGCTAGGCCCTTATGTAATTATCTCTCAAAAGAGACCTCTTTCTAATGGAGAAAGTCGTGTCAATTATCATTTGAGAAGTTAAAAATCATGCTTACCACCGGCCCCATTACGAAAGCTCCGGATTGGATCTTACCATTTGAATTAATGTTCGTGCAAGGGATTTTGTGATTAGGGATGTTTTGGGACAAATAAATAGCAAAAATACCCACGTCATAAACAACGCTATTCAAACTCTAAATGGTTCATAATTAAACTATTCCACCATTGAGAAAGACTTATTAGTGGCAGGGTTTGCTTTGGTTAAATTCTGGGCATATTTGGTGGAATATCCCATCATTTGTTTTACCCACCACACATCTCTAAATTACCTTCTTTCTAAGAAGGATGATAAGTTGCATTTGATTAGTTAGGTCTTACTTCTCCAAGAGTTTAATCTCACGATAAAAGATAAAAAAAAGGAGTAGAGAATGTCATAGCCGGCCACTTGTCTCAATTGACATTTAAGGTGCCTAAAGATCAACTTCCTATCAACGAGTTCTTTTCGAATGAATAACTGTTTCCACTTTTTATCTTCCTTAGTTCATAGACTTTGTGAACTACCTTGTTATGGGATCCACCCCCACACATTAAACTCCTCAAGAGAAGAATAAGTTATTAGTTAGGGTGCACATGTTTTTCTTTGATGAACCGTACTTGTTTAATTATTGCATGGACCAAATCATCGGTAAATACGTCCCGAATGAGGAAAGAGAAAGCGTCATCCGATTTTCTCATTCAAAAGCATGATGAGGCCACTTTTCCTCCAAGTAAACCTCCACAAAGATTCTTCAATGCAGACTTTATTCGCCCATAATTGTTAAGGATGCACATGAGTTCTTCAAGTCATTCGAGCATTTCTAAAAGTTGGGCATTATTATGTGCCCCATATTACAAATCAAGGTTTGTAAGGATATTAATTTCCAATTAAGTCCCTGTATTGTTTTGAATTAATTTCATGAACAAAACTGTGTTTGTAATATATCATAGGGAGATTTTATTTTGTCACGATCCCACTTGGTCTATGACGTATTGAAGAAATTGAAGATGTTGCGAAAAAGCTTCAAAGAATTAATCATGCCAAAGTTTAATTGGTGCAAGTTTATTTGTCTTCAAAGTTAATTGCATTCTGAGATCACACAGGTATGAATGTGTATAATTAATGGTGCTTGGAATTATTTTTATAAAAGGTAAGGCTGTATTTTTATAAAGAAAAATGTTTTAAAATGTTTTAAAGTGTTTTAAATGGTTTACACTACATTTTATTCTAATAAACTCGAAATAGAGTTTGACTTATTTGGATCTCTTCTAAAAGAGATGTTTTAAACATAAAGTCAAAAAGTCAAATAGACACAGCCTCTTTCAAATGACATAAGATCTCGTTCGAATGAGATACCTATTTCGTGCGAACGACGTGGCTCTGTCATTCAAATGACACATTTTTTGAGGCGGCGCTTAATTCTTATTTAAAGAAAATATTTGTCAGAGTTTCGTAGTTGTGAATCTGGAAAAATAGTTTACCATCCAGTACGTTGTTTGCACATGTTTTCTAAGGTTTGAAAAGGTTAAACACACCCTTAGAGTTTGCAACGATCCGAGTTATCATTCTTATATGTTTACGTAATCTTGCTACACTAAGAAGGTTTGTTCTACCATTGAACATTAGGGTTTTGCGGTGAAGAAAAGAGAAGGACTTCTTTTTCGACATCATAAACGTATCAAATACATTCGGTGGATACCGAGACATACGCGGATGCGTGTGTTGTGGACAGGTATCATGGAAGACAGAATATCTGCATGGGCACTATTGAAGAACGATAGAAGATCAGAAGAAGCGTCAAGACCCATGGGGATCGAGTCATTGAGTAAGGCTAATCTGTCTTTGTAAAACCTTTGTTCATAATGATTGTCTGGCTTCGGTCGTCCGAGGTTGTTTTCCCATTTTGGGTTTTTTCCTCGTACATCCAGTGTTGTGAGTATTCTTTACTTTACTTTACTTGCTTTAATCACTAGATGCATGTTTAGGATTAATCAGGATAAAATTGGTTTAAAGTAAGAATTGGGTTTTCAGAACATGGTTTGGTGCACTTTAAAAGTTGGATAATTTTTTGGTAAAAATTGGTTTGATTTGAAACACACATAAGGGCCACCCCGTATTTCACAAATTGCTCTCAGAGCTACAAAACATATTTTATTTGTTTTGTGGTCCCGTGTGTTTTCAAAGATGAATTTTGGATATAACGAATTATTCGAACTCCTATTTTTATGGCACTAATTACACTTATTGGAATATGAGAATGAGATGTGCTTTAAAATCCATTGATGAGTTTGTGTGTGGCTAACAGTTGAGAAAGGTTGGACACCCCCTGTCACTATTGTAGGTGAGGTCACTAGTTTAAAGCCTGTTGAGTCATGAACTGAAATTGAACAAAGACTTGCACAATTCACAGGGTCTGCACGTTATTTCTTCACATATCACAGAGGAAAAATATAATAGAATTATGACTTGTGAAACATCAAAAGATTCTTGTGATATTTTGGCACTCTCTCACGAAGGCACCAGCACGGTTAGGGCGTCAAAACTTCAAAATCTCACTATATAGTTTGAGACCATTAGGATGTTAGAGAATGAGACTTTTGATGAGTTTTATACTAGGTTGTCCAATATTTTCAACTCATCGTTTAACCTAGGTGAGAAAATTCCTGACAACCGTGTTATTAAGAAAATCTTTAGATCGCTGCCTAGTAGGTTTGATGCAAAAGAGACTATCTTAAACTCCTTGGGTAAGTTACAGTCGACGAAACTAGAAGAGATTATAGGTCACTTACAAACCTATGAAATCGACATGATTACCTCCGAGAAAGTGCCTAAGTAAGAAAAGGGTATTGCTTTGAAAACTCGAAAGGAGGAAATTAAAGTTTCGTATTTTTCCGATTCCGATTTTGAGGATGTTGCTTTGTTGGCAGAGAAATTTAAAAAATTTATTAAGTTTCAAAAGCAATCGAAAGATGCCAAGAAATTTGAAAAATTCAATAACAACAAAGTTAATCCCACCTCTAAGGATAATCTTGAGAAGCCTAAGAGAGATGAGTCGGAAAAGTGTTTTGGGTACGATCACAAAGTTAAGGAGTGTCCCACTAGACTTAAGAAAGAGGGAAATCAAGCCATTATCTATAGTGACAGCTTAAGTGATAGTGATTCGGAAGAAGGAGAGAGTCCCCCCATTGATCGTAACTTTGTTGCGTTTATGGGGTGTCATGTGAGCAATGACGATTCTCATTTGCATGACACTTTTGAGGAGGTTTTCAGTGTATCCCATGTTAGTGAGGGTGAAGAGAGTGACGAGGAGGAGATAGATGTGAAAGAGTTTCAAGTTGAGTTTAATGAGCTATATGCCGAAATCGTGAAGGTGAAAAAGGCTAACTCAAAATTGCAAGCTAAGTAGAATGAGCGTGCCATAGAAAATTATGATAGTTTGATTGAGGATCTTAGGGCACGAGAGAAGAAGTTTAGGAAGAAACTAGAGTTTATGGAGAAAGAGAGAGATAATCTCCACGGTTTGATGGAGTCCTTGAAAAATCAGATTGTAGAGTTTGAGGAGTCTAGGCATTTGCTAGAGTCTAGGATTCATGAGTTGGAGGAGATATTGAGAGACTCATCTAGACTTAAGTTTCATTTGGAGGCTAGGTCAGAGAAGTTAGATAAGATCTTAGGCACTGTCCAAATTAAGGAAGATAGGGGAGGTATAGGTTTTGATGAGAGAGTTGTTTCCATTCCCCCCGCACGTGTGAGAAACACTAGGAAGGTTATAAAAGGTCCACATATAGGTAATAATTCCCACCATCGCTACACTTGCACGTTTTGTGGTAGGAAAGGTCACCTTAGGCGTTATTGTTACGACCTTAGACAAGCTCTTAGGAAGTTTAGAAATAAAGTTGCCCCTGTTCCCCAAACCCACATGCGACATTTTACACCTACTTGGGTTAGGAAATCAGATTTAGTGGCTTTAGGAATAAAACTTCATGATTCTCGTTTGGGTGCACTTGATTCTTCCCATGCTAAATCTAAAGGATGATAGTGTTGTCGTGTTTGTCATATACTATTTTGCTTCATGATATACTCATTGCTAGTATTATGACTTGTGTATCATTTTGTATTATAGTTTCTCATTTATTTGAGTCTTATTTGAAAAATACAAAAAGATTTTGTTTTTGAGAAATTTTTTGAAAAATCCAAAAAGATTTTGTTTTTAGAAAACTTTTGAAAAACCAAAAAGATTTTGCTTTTATTGGAGTCAAAATATGAAAAGCCAAAAAGATTTTTGGGTTTTGATTTTGAGTTTACATGTTTGATGTGGCATATTGGTGTGCTTTGCCCCCCCCCCCCCCCCCCCCCCCGGTTGTTTCATTATCCATGTGGCTAGGATATTTGGTCATTATTATCGATGCTTAGAATCATCTTAACCATTGTTTATATGGGGTTGTTTCGATGTTGATATGCATTCTGATTCGACTTTGTATATATGTCAACATTGCACACATGCACGATTTTATATGGATGTTTAACTTTCTTTGCATATTTGAATTTGGTGAGGCGTTCTTATCTCAACCTTGTCATCTATGCGTAAGTAAACTTAAGGAGAAGTGTCCATGTAAGAATCACTTACTGTGAGGATTTAAATTGGTACCTAAATAACAAAATGATGAGTTATTCACGGGAAAGGGCTGTGAGAGTTCAAAATTAACTCGTCGTGAAAGCCACCGTTTAAAAGAGCCCAAAAGAAAAAGCAATATGCAAAGAAAAAGGGCCAATAAGATTTTCTCAAAGTTGAGAATGCTAGAAACCTCAAAAGCACTTGAAAAAAAAAGTATATATTTATGAGGGAGTTTGGTTGGAGAAAATTTAAAAAGGTTTCCACAACTAATCGTAATGTTGAAACATTGCAATTTGACGCTATTGTTTGTAGAATCGTCAAAATTCTGGATTTATGTGCATGTAGTATGTTTAGTTCATTAAGCTCACACTTTTATTGTCATATGGCTATGATAAAGTTTGATGATTTATCGCTATCAATTTGAGCTTCTTGATCATTTCGATGCGTTGGAATTGTGACTCATTTGTTGTAGTTTCACGCCCATACATTCCATGTCCATGTTTAGGCACATCGGTACTATGTTTGCATGTAACTCACTTTTTTAGTTTTTATGCGTTTTTGCGTTTTGTGTTAAAAGCATACTATTTTAGCACTGTTTTGCTGCTGTCAGGCCCTTCCACTAATTTTTTTCTGGAAATTTTTTCACTGGGCAAAAATATAAGATATTTCTGGGAAAATGTGAAAATTTGGCAGTTCGCGAGAAGTCGTTCAAACGACATCTCTATGTCGCGCGAACGACATTTGTACTTCGTTCAAGCGACGTCCTCATTTTGTTTGAGCAACATCCCTGGCTCGATGGAACGACATGATGAATTCTTGATTATGATTGAGTTGCAGTCCACTGGTTTATTTTGGTGATATTTTTGGTATTGCTAGAAGTTTTTTTGGACTGACTGGTTTATATGCAGGTTATATTGGATCAATATTGGTATTTTTCATATAGTTTGTTTATCACACCTGATTAAATTGCTACATTCTTTATGTGATTCATTGGTTTACTAGCTACAGATTTGTCATCTATTGATCATATTTAGCTGGTTGTTTCTTGGTTATCTAGCGTTTTCAATTCTCAAATTGATTCTAATTGGTATATTCTCATTCTAGATACTTTGATTGGTTTATCTTTTCATCGGATTGTCTATTCGAGACAAAAAGGGGGAGAGGCGTATGTGATGTAGGGGGAGATTTGAGAATGTTCTAGTTTACATATTTTACAAATTGGTATTAAAAATTGATAGTTTAAATTTGGTATCATTTTGTGCTCAATTGTTTAACAAATGATTTTTTAGAGTTTATTCATATTGGTATCTATTGTCGTTTGGTATCATTTGGATATATATATTGATTTCATTTGTTCCTCTATAATTCACTAGGTATTTGTTTGTATATTTCATGTGTGTAGGTATGCTTCAGCGATTCAAGATTTTAAATCTACATCACATTCAGACAGTTCATGCTTGTCGGTGCTACATATTCTAGTCTCTATCCTGTAATTTTTTACTTTGGGTTTATGGGATGGGACTTAGGCGTCATACGGCTTTGACAGCCCGATTTAGGCATTTTACTGGTTTAGTTTTGTCCCGGAATAGTCAAAGGGAGATATTTGTAAGGACATTAATTTCCAACCGAGTCCCTGTATTATTTTGACTTAATTCCGTGAACAAAACTGTGTTTGTAATATGTCATAGGGAGATTTTATTTTGTCACGATCCCACTTGGTATATGACGTATTGAACAAATTGAAGACGTTGCAGCAAAGCTTCAAAGAATTAATCATAAAGTTTAATTAGTGCAAGTTTATTCGTCTTCAAAGTTAATTTCATTCCGAGATCACATAGGTACGAATGCGTATAATTAATGGTGCTCGAAATTATTTTTATAAAAGATAAGGATGTATTTTTATAATGAAAAAATGTTTTAAAATGTTTTAAAGTGTTTTAAATGGTTTACAATATGTTTTATTCTAATAAACTCGAAATAGAGTTTGACTTATTTGGATCTCTTCTAAAAGAGACGTTTTAAACATAAAGTCAAAAAGTCAAACCAAGGCAGCATCGTTCACACGATATATGATCTCACTCGAACAAGATACCTATGTCGTGCGAACGATATGGCTCTGTCGTTCAAACGAGACATTTTTTGAGGCAACACTGAATTCTTATTTAAAGTATGTTTTCGTCAGAGTTTTATAGGTGTGCATCTAGAAAAATAGTTTACCATCCAGTACGTTGTTTGCACATGTTTTCTAAGGTTTAAAAATCTTAAACACATCCTTAGAGTTTGCAAGGATCCGGGTTATCATTCTTATATGTTTACGTGATCTTGTTGCATCAAAAAGGTTTGTTCTATCATTAAACATCAGGATTTTGTGGTGAAGAAAAGAGAAGGACTTCTTGTTCGACATTGTAGACGTATCAGAGCCATTCAGTGGACACCGAGACATACGTTGACGCGTGTATTGCGGACAAGTATCATGGAAGAAGAAATTTCTGCGTGGGCACTATTGAAGAAGGGTAGAAGATTAGAAGGAGCATCAAGACCCGTGGGGATCGAGTCATTGAGTAAGGCTAATCTGTCTTTGTAAAACCTTTATTCATAGTGATTGTCTGACTTGGGTCGTCTAAGGTTGTTTTCCCATTTTGAGTTTTTTCCTCGTACATCCAGCGTTGTGGGTATTATTTACTTTACTTTACTTGCTTTAATCACTAGATGCATGTTTAGGATTAATCAAGATAAAATTTCTTTAAAGTAAGAATTTGGTTTTCACAACTTGGTTTGTTGCACTTTAAAAGTTGGATAATTTTTTGGTAAAAATTGGTTTGATTTGAAACACACATAAGGGCCACCCCGTATTTCACAAATTGGTATCAGAGCTAGAAAACATATTTTTTTTTGTGATCCCATGTGTTTTCAAAGATGAATTTTGGATATAACGAATTTTCTCGAACTCTTGTTTTTTATGGCACTAATTACACTTATTGGAATATGAGAATGATATGTGCTTTAAAATCCATTGATGAGCATGTGTGGCTAGCAGTTGAGAAAGGTTAAACCCCCCTGTCACTATTGTAGGTGAGGTCACTAGTTTAAATACTATTGAGTCATGGACTGAAATTGAACAAAGACTTGCACAATTCTAAGGGTCTGCACGTTATTTCTTCACATATCACACAAGAAGAATATAATAGAATTATGACTTGTGAAACATCAAAAGAGGCTTGGGATATTTTGGCACTCACTCATGACAACCGTGTTATATAGTTTGAGACCATTAGGATGTTATAGAATGAGACTTTTGATGAGTTTTATGCTAGGTTGTCCAATATTTTCAACTCATCGTTTAACCTAGGTGAGAAAATTCCCGACAACCGTGTTATTAAGAAAATCTTTAGATCGTTGCCTAGTAGGTTTGATGCGAAAGTGACTATCTTAAACTCCTTGGGTAAGTTAGAGTCGATGAAACTAGAAGAGATTGTAGGTGACTTACCAACCCATGAAATCGACATGATTACCTCCAAAAAAGTGCCTAAGTAAGAAAAGGGTATTGCTTTGAAAACCCGAAAGGAGGAAATTAAAGTTTCGGATTTTTCCGATTCCGATTTTGAGGATGTTTCTTTGTTGGCAGAGAAATTTAAAAAAATTATTAAGTTTCAAAAGCAATCGAAAGATGCCAAGAAATTTGAAAAATTCAAGAACAACAAAGTTGATCCCACCTCTAAGGATAATCTTGAGAAGCCTAAGAGAGATGAGTGGGATAAGTGTTTTGGGTGTGATGGGTACAGTCACAAAGTTAAGGAGTGTCCCACTAGACTTAAGAAAGAGGGAAAGCAACCCATTGCCTATAGTGTCGACTTAAGTGATAGTGATCCGGAAGAGGGTGGACCCGTTTGATGCGAAATTTAGGGTGGCCCTGTGGAGGTTGATCACAAGTCCTATTAGAAGATTAAAGAGATAAATTTTAAATTGGATAAGGTCGGGAAGAAGTGGTTACTCCAAGTCATTGAGTTGGAATAAATTCGAAATGATGGATATGAGGATGCACGGATTTACATGCCACATTCGAAAGTCAAGAACGACCAATATCCATTTCACCCTTCTCAAAATGTTCTCTAATATAAATCATGATTTCATTTGTTTTCGAGAAAATTAAGGTCAATATAGGATGGTTCGTATAATGTAAAGACCGTATATCCCCACTGTGCAATCGAGGTTGATAATCCCAAGTACGAGATTATATTTAAGGTGAAGGGTCATCACATTAAACCATTCCAATTGTCTATTGACCCATCTATGAAGTCATTTCCATTAGACGATCCAATTTAGGGGGCTAACTAGGCTCTACCGAGCCTACTTTTTGTGCTAAACAGCCCTCGACATTTATTGGGGTTATATAATTTTGGTGGGAATTGATTTTGGGTGTTTTACAAGCTATATAGAGTAAATCATAAACCAAACTCCCATAATTCTTCCAATTCTACCCAAATAAGAGGGAATGCCAAATATCATAGGTCATGAATTGATTTGAACCACGAAAGTAAGAAATTTATAACTTGTGAATTGATTGGTCAATTTTCGAATCAATTCGCAGCCATCAGGTCAAAAAATTGAGGCCTTTATATTAAACCCCCATAATTTTATACCACATTTCTTTTAAACTCTTCCAAATCTTTTGAGTCTTCCTGAAGCCCTAGCATACCCAAACCTTACTTCTCCCACCCATATATTTTCAAGCTTCCATTTGAACCACTTTTGGGTATGAAATCTTTCATCCTCTTGTTTTTTAATTAAGTGATTTTTGGTGTTTTTGTGTTCTAGTTAGGATTTATACATATTTGTTGATGCTTTTTATTCAAGTCGTATATTTAAAATATAAATGCTTAGTTCAGACTATAATTCCTTCAAATGCAACCTATTCTTTATGATTATTGTTGTTGTGTTGATTTATCGGGTGTACATATTGAATCAATGGTTACACGACCCCTATTTGAATACATTGCCCACAAAGTGTTTGATAAATGCCCTAATGTGTCGTGCATTCTCAAAATGATACATTCTTTGACAATTATCTCACATTTATACCATCACTTTAATATGGTTTCAGTACATGTTGATGACCCGTTGACCAACCAATTTCCACATTTTGCACCCTCATGCATATTTTCACCAAATTTTTCATTTCTACTTTAATCTTTGCATTTTATTATTGGTGTTTAGTATTAATTTTTTTTTGTAAGTCTAACTCTCAATCAAGACCAACTCTTTTTAAGCCCAAAGAAATCAAGGTTTCGAACGATTCCACTCAAAAGCGAAATGTGATTGGTTTAAGGAGAGTTTCAAATCGAGTCGCCTAAAATCTGTGGAAAGGGCCTTAAAATTAGAGTGCATTCCCAATGTCGTACGGAGTTTTTTGCAAAAATTTGGTTGGGACTTTTCCATGAAGACATGGTGCCCTATTCTTAAGAGGCCTTAATCCTTAAACCGGATGGGACTTATGAGGCCTTTGTGTGTCGTCACATTATCTACATCTCCACTACCATCCTTGTCGGACATTTAGATGGTACGGTTAACCCTAATACCTTCCTATTGTATATGATATGATCAAAATCCTTATGGCTACATTGGTGGAGCGTCCGTCTTTGAGAGATGCTTGGGCATTCGATACTTTTTAGTTGAGACGTATGTGAGGTCCATTGCCTCCTCCACCTCATAAGCATCAATTCCCTCTTGATAATAAAGAACAAGTCCTCCCTACGATATAAGCACAGGTTATTCCTGTATAGTATCTTAGGGAGGATATACTGATTTGCTTGCCTGCCTTGGTTAGAAATGATGGTCACCGAATTTGACAGATTAGCCATAGCAGCGCTCCCATACGCGTGTTTAGTCATGAGGATATGTATTGCAGCACAATGTGCAGTGCAGGAAGGATAAAAAAAACTCTTAAGATGCCCAAGAAAGTTGATTATGCATTGATCAAGAAGTACTTGGGTGAGTGTTAATGAGAGCGCGGGAAGAAGAGGCGCTCAAGAGGGATGCGGAAGAGGAGGAATCTGAGGAGTCTAATGAGGAATCTAAAGCGTCAAAGTTTCATGCTAGTGGGGATGCACCATCCGTGGGGAGTTTCTATAACATACATGCCATGGAATGCCACATGGAAACATATCACCATTATCATGCGACATACCATTGCCGCCTTATTTGGTAAGATCCCCCCCCCCCCCCCCCGGTTTCATTTCTCTATATTTATAGTTGGTTCGGTTTATGCTCTAAGATGGTGGCAATGCAATTTAGGGTTTTAAGGATCATTTTGATGTACTTTCTTTTACTTCAACCCTATGTATATTAGTGACATAATTAAATTCCAATGTCTTATTTTCATTCTTATATCTCCAGTATATTCTATTTTTGTATACTCCTATTTTGGTACCAAATGTTTTTTAGGTTTATCGTTGTACTTATCGGAGATTGATCCATTTGGGATGATACATTTCTCACCCTCTTTTACATTTTATCCTTAGCAACATTGAGGACAATGCTTATTTCAAGTTAGGGGGTATGATTTACACATTTCATTCATTTGGTAATAACATAACATTTTCATATTAATTCATATATATACACACATATATATAAAAAAATCAAAAAAAATATTTTCTCATTTTCACGTTCATAGATATCTAGCCTATTTTCCAATGATTGCTTGAATGATCTCCCCATTTAATTGTGTAGCAATGATACAAGTATAGATTTTATGAATTATTAGTCTCTTAGTCTTCATATTCTTAATATTATGGAAAAATTCATAAATTAAACTTTGAAACCCATGAGCACATGCATATATACTTGTTTATGATTCGGTTTAAGGCTATTATAACTCATTGATCTTCTGATGCAACGTACACTAACCGATCTTTGTGACTTACTACATTTGTGAGTGTTATAAATTACTCTCTCTCTTTCTTGAAAAACGTAATTTTATCGACAATCTCATTAGTCTTTCATTGATTATTTATTAACTAAGTCCAGCATGAAATTTAAGACTCTAACATGATTTTTAGTATTTTTGTGTCTCGATAATCACATGAAACCCAAGGGAAGGATCATAGGCCATGTTTGTATTAAATTCACATTAACCTTTACCTTACCTGCTTTAGTATCCCTACTCAACCACCCTAGCCTAATATAGCCCTTCATTTCAAACCCAAATTTCTCAACCAACTTCACATTGTAGTTTTAAATCCTGTATATACCTTCCTCGCCCTTATTTGGGAATGAATTTAGGATTTAATAACATTATTTTTATGTAGTTGAAATCAAGCAATGAGTTGACTTATATTCAAGAAAAATAAAGAAAATAAATACAAAACAAAGAGTTTCAAAAAATTACGAATTACATGGTTCGGTAAAAGAATAAATAAGCCATACTCCAATTGGACATTTGTGCTTATGGAACATGAATTACAATTTTGAAATTTCCCACTCTTACCATTATCCCGCATGTTATTCCCTAACCCCTTTGCATCATAAATATACCTTCATTTTTTAACCCTAACCTAGCATAATTATAACCCAAAAAAGTCCTATTTGATCCTAGGGTGAAATTGATTTGAAAGTCAAACATTTGCGATTATTTGTTGAGTTCTTGTCACATCATTTAATAAACTATATCCATTCATGAGATTACATATTTCATTTTTACATAGAGTTCTTTATTTATGACATGTGTGCGGTATAGTTTCCATTTACAATTACTCTTTATGCCCCCATATCCTAAGTGTGTTACGTGATTTTCTAAGTGCTTTCATTTATTGAGTGTAATCATGAGAGATAATTGTGTTCATAAATGATTTAGCATTTATTTAGGTTATAAAAGTTTTACCAAATTTAAACCTTCACACTTGCCCTCTCATCTCACATACTTAAGGTTTCAATTCTGATGAAGTTTATCTAATAATGTCAATAATTTTGGACTTTTGGTGAATTATGATCTCTATGCTAATGAGTTATGATATCTTTGGTATTGTTGATCTTGCTCATTGGATTTTGGGCAATCATAGTACGAGGTGACTTCATATTTGTGGGTATCATCCCTAGAAATCCTCACGAGACAAAACTCATCTTCTATAGACACCTAGGGGTTTAACAGATTATTGCATATGCTAAATTCAATCATTCACCTACAAAACTTGCTTTATCCATTATACATATCTCTTACATGTTGATTTACTTATGATTCTTATATGTTTTTGCTTCATTGCTCAGGACTAGCAATGTGTAAGCTACGGGGTGTGATTAATCATCTATATTGCATTTAAAATCGCTTAACTTTAATCCTAGGACTTATGCTATTTACTAGATAACCTCTATTATCATTGTAAATATCTTTAACAATGGTTATTTTATCTTCTATAGGTGTTGGGAATGCTAGGCGTGATGTTTTGTTGAATTTTGGGAAAATATCGTCGATAACTGTAAATTCGAGGAAATTTTATAATTTAATCACACGGGCTTCGGGTCTGAGATCTACATGGAAGTTATAGCACTCTGAGTTAACTTCACGTGGACACTGATTATACATGATTCTGACTCTTAACAATGAAATTACAAAAAATTTCGTGGGATAACCAATGTAAAAATCAAGGCAACAAGGGTATCTCAATCACCTTCAGGTGCCGAATTGATTTGGGACATTTCTGAATCGATTCAAACCTTGACAGTCATAAAATATTTTTGAATCTTAGTTTAATCATAAGTTTTTCATTTATCTTGTTGTATACATAGTTTTTCTCTTTCATTTTATTAGGTACTTACTTTTCTATTTCAGCAAAGAAGATATTGAAGAGCATTAACTCCTTTCTCTCTTCTAGGTTAACATTGAAAGTTTCTTTTTTTCTCTCTTATCTTCCATAAAATTGTTAAGAGTTGTTGGTTAATTATTATTGTAAGTTTTTTACTCTTGACTTGGTTAGTTATAAAGTTAGAACTTGCATTTATTAAAAAATCTTGGGTTGATATCCCTATTAAATTATGTCTACTTTATTATTGATAATTACTTTCATTGTTTATGTCATATTTACCATGAGTGGATAATTCTTATAGGTTGGGGATCATAATCCCACCATGGATGATTGAAATTTCAAAGTTAGGGTTTGATTTATATTCATTTCAATTGAAACTCGTGTGTTAAAATTGGAGTAGCATAGCCTCTTAACTTCCCTGGCCATGCAATGGTTGTGTTTGAAAGCCATACTTTCAAGGTCTAGGGGTTATTGATATGCATAAGTGTGACCTTATCCTAGACGAAACTCAGCAAAGTTCCACAACCCCTACTCAGCATCCATCAGACTCATCATCATATGGGACTATAGTACATAGACCCACATCAACCAGTCGTGGCCTCCGAGACCTTATCCTCTGAAAAATATAATGCCACTTAAGTTGTTTAAAAGGTTTAAGGCAATTTAAATGGATCCGAACGGTTTGTTTGAGAAACTCATTTTTTTTTACAAAACAAATACTAACACAAGATGTGTATACAAAGTTATGAACAAGATATTTCAGTTAGGTGACCAAGTTTTCAAAAAAAAACTAAGTAAATTTTAAATTAGCATCCAGTCCGAAGGGGATGAGATAAAGATTAAACATACAAGTACACAGGTATTTTGACGTGTTGAAACCCCACCCAATTGGGGAAACATTCAGGAGGTCTCTACACCTTAAAAACAAAATCCACAAAAAACAAGTTAACAGGTTACAAACTATTTAACAAATAAACACACAAACAGTCCTAATCTAAGTCAAGAATTTATACCAACTCCATTTGGTAATTCTGACTTCTCTGAAGGATGTGAAGATGTTCTTGTTGTTCGGCCAGCTTAGTACCTTCTGATCCTTTTTAGCTTTACGTCAACTCTAAAGTCCTAAATCTGTTAACCAACATTGTTTGAGTGTTGTAGTGTGAAAAGTGTATTGTGGTGTCCTGCCTAACACATGCATGAACACACACAACACTTATACAGATAAATAATCCTACAAATTACAGATTTCGTCTGAGATGAGTTTAGGATTCTGATTCTCACTTTGTTAAAAACCTAGACTTCTGATTTTTGACAAATCGAGTGACAGCCTTGCTATTTAAAAGAGTCAAGATCCTATACACTTTCTATTTATTCATGTACACTTCTATTAAACAAAATGTGAAATACGAACTTGAAAGTGTAAACGTCTCAAGATCTTTAAAAGTTTTGAAGTATGTTCTCAAAACTTGAAACGGAATAAGGATTTGTTGGTAACAAGTTTAAAAAGAACATTTGAGTATAAAGATACCAACAAATAATGATTTCTTGAAAAATAAATCAACCTACGCAGATCTAAGTGAGATATATCATAACAAAAGTCAGATCTACGTTTTCTATAAAACAAAAAACAAGATCCAACTACGTGACAAGTTGGAAAAGAGATTTAAGACTAGAGAGGAATGAATCTCCATACAGGAATGACTCTCAAACTCTCAAAGGAATTTTTTTGAGAAAATTTTTCCATAGTTTGACTGTGTTTTACAATTTCTCTCTCTCTCTCTATCTATCTCTCTCCCTCTCTTTCCTTTTCTCACGATCTCAAACTCACTAAAAGTCTCTAAACATTAACCCCAAGGGCCTTATTTATACTAAGTAATGGAATGATCTGGAACATTTAATCAAACCAACGGCTGAGATCAATTCTAGCTACATGAAGTAAATCTAAGGGTTAAAAATGCACCACAATAAACCCGTCCAAATTGGTTAGAAAGGTTTAGCCTTGGATTAAGTAAAACAACATCCAGGCCATTAATTATATTTATCCAAGGGCTGATAAGCAATCTAAGTTATGTGAGAGTAAAGAAACGCAATCTAAATCGTTGTAATGCAAACACGTGTGGGGCTCAGACGATCACGAAAATGCATGTTTTTTATGTTTGAAAATTCCAATTTTCTACCCCATAAGTTCTTACCGCTTTCGAATTCTACCCAACCAACTTTTTAGGAAGAAAGGGAATTTATAAATTAGCCCCAAACATTTTAAAACCATAATTTTAATTGTTTAAAAAATCCTAAATATTATTTTAAAAAATCCCAAAAATTATGTTAATGGGAATTAATACTCACACACCTAAAATGATATAAATGCAACAAAAATGTGTAGTCCTAGGTGAAGTGTTAGTATACTACCTTTGAGACCATTAGAGGAATTTAAATGTAGTGTTTGAGGTTCTTTGGTAGACTAGGATATGACTCTAATTTTGTCACTATTTTCAAACTAGACAAGCGCCTATATAATGTAAACTCAAGCGAGTCAAAGTTATAGGGTGCTTCAATCTACCCCTTTGGAAATATGAGACAAAATATACTTTGAGTCATCGAGGACTCGTAGGGATACAAACAAATATAAAAAATCCTATTCCTATACAAAATTATATCTACCCCATATCCTAGAAAAAGAAAATTACATTACTCAATTAAATACAAATCAATAACCTAAGAATATTCTTATATGAATGAGGTAATGATTTCCTAAAAATAAGATAGCTAAGATCAAGTATTTTAGTTGAAGTGAACAAAAAGTTTGTCTAAGTGGACTCAAATTTCTCCCCCATTTTGTCTCAAATGGACAAAGGTTGGGAATAAATACTCATAAGCAAATAAAGATACATGAAAGATATATCAACACATAAACATCAACGAGTCACATCAAGCATCTCTTATATAAAATAGATATAAGATGTGTCTTTTGTCTTTTTTTAAACCAATGTACCCTATATCCTCAAAGATCAATTATAAGAAAGAGTGTGACCAGATGATATATTATGAGATGATAAATATTTACTCAAGAATTATCATGCCAGTAGATTTCCGAAGATATTCAAATATTAGATTATCTAGGGGATTTTTGAACAAATAAGCTAATTGAACATCTGTGCGCAAATACGTAATTTGCAATTCCTTAGATTATACTAATTCACAAATAAAATTATGTCAAATCTTAATGTGTTTTGTGCAAGAATGTTGCACAATATTTTTAGAAATATTAATTGCACTTTGATTATCACAATAAATATGTAATAATACGTCACAAATATTGCATTTATTTCCTGTTAACTTATGCATTTTATCCCCCTTGGGTACCTTAATCCCTATATTTATGCTCAGTATCTAAACGACCTCCATTGTATATGTTATCATGTTATATGACGTATAATTGAGCTTTTGTAGGTGTTTCGGTGCTTAGTGTGAAGTTCAGACTCTTTTCAGAAAAGTATCGGTGACTTTTGCATCTTTTAGGGGAATTTTAGTAATTTTAGCATTCTTATTTTGATCCCTAACTCTCACGAAATTTGAATTCATTTGATTTCTCTTCGCGTGGCTGCCGACGGTGCACGATTCCGATGTATAATGAGGGAGTTATGGCATTTTTAGGATGGTTTTATCTTCAAAATCACACCCAAGGTCACATTCAAGGGAATTTTAGTCATTTCATAATTTGGTTTTTTGGCCCAGTGTCCCTTAGATGTTATATCCCTCTGAGTTGTCTTCATGTATCCTTTGACCATGCCTAATTCCGAGTTATAATGAAGAAGTTACGGCATTTTCCGTAAAGTTGGACAAAGCTGAGAATTCAGCACTGTCAGTTGCGAATCGATTCGGACAGTGCTAATTGATTCGGGTGAAAGTCCGCAAATCTCTATTTTTAAGTGGTTTTTTGGTGGGGTATTTTTATAAAAACATTGTGTTATGTGGGGGACTTCATTTTTTACATGAGTTAGGATTAGAAATCATATTTTTGGGGGATTTTTGTTAGAGCTTACCTCTCCTCTTTTCTCTTTGGGTCCATCCCATTTATGTAAGTATATTATTATTCATTGTCCCTTTCCTTTTTTAATACTTCTTTACTTGATTTCTAGCTTTGTAGTTACTTTTATTGCTTAGTTAATTAGTTATTGGTATTTTAATTCTTGTTTGCTTTGGTTAATTCGTTGTATTTATTGTTCTAGCCATGTTTAATACCTAGTTTAAGGGTTGGGGTCATTTCTCCGCCATCAATGGACGTCGAGCTCCGAAAGTTATTTTTTCGAGAAAATTGCATTTAATTGAAATCTCATGTATTAAAGTCGAATTATCATGCGTTTAAATTTCTTTGTCATGCAATGTTAGTGTTTATAGCGATAATTCGAATTTAATCCACATGTGTCCATATTTTGATTAAATGTTTTATCTCGCAACTTTGAGTTAAATTTATTCTTACGTGATGTTTATGATTAACTAAAAATGCTCAGTTAAATATTTTTGAACCAAAATTTTAATTATTAGTTGTTCAACCTATGGCGGGGATGCGATCTCGACTCTCGTTTTATTATTTTTTGTTTAGTGTTAACTTCTTCCTTTTTCCCGTTTTCACCATTTCCAACATATAACCTTTTACATTTTTATTTTTGAAGTAGCAAAATAATTAAAATCTAAAATTCAATCACTCCATGTGGATTCTCGATACCCGATGAAAGAGTTGGCGCTTGCGTTCAATTAAGAAATAATATAATAAACACCATTTTTAACCCAAATTAACCCTAAGCATGCAACTAGGTGTGATTGAAACAATATGAAATCATGCACGAATTATTCAACACACAAAGTTAAGGAAAAATCCCCCACAGGGGCAAAACCATTTGTATATCACTATAATTTGTAAGAGAAACGGCTTACAATCGGATTACACTGAAATACAAGTTGTTGACTAAGAATTACCCTCAGGTATCGGATTCTGTAGTCGCGGCCGGAATATCCCTTTCCAGTAGGGCAGCAATGAAGAGGAAGAAGCGGTCCACTTCACAAGGGTTGAACAACAGTAATGGTGTTCTTGGGTTACCAAACTTGATTCCCATAGATATGGAAGATGTGTGAATCTAAAAAAACCTAGAATCATAGGACTCAATAGGTGAAGACTTTAGGGTTGATATGCTCTGAAAAATGTGGGAAAGTCTTAAGGAAACCATCTTCTGATCGTGGTATAAATAAGGTAGCCATAGCCCTAAAAAATCTCAATCACGATCTGGGAAATTCTATCCAGGGCGGACCGGTCCGGGACTGAGACGGATCGGTCCGATAGTGGATCGGTTCT
The DNA here is from genome assembly GCA_949130495.1 of Sambucus nigra. NCBI lineage: Eukaryota > Viridiplantae > Streptophyta > Magnoliopsida > Dipsacales > Adoxaceae > Sambucus > Sambucus nigra. Next base: position 187,519,465 of record OX422224.1, on the reverse strand, counting down.
TTTAATTTGAAGCAGATTCGGTTCGCAATCGGTTCGGTGCTCTCTGGATACAATTTGCAAGGCGGACCGGTCCGGGACTGGGCGGATCGGTTCGCTGGCGGACCGGTTCCTTTTTTATTTCAGCGGATCGGTCCGGGGTAGTCAGAGGCGGATCGGTTCATTTTAATTTCAGGCGGACCGGTCCGGCTGACTGGATTTCTGAATTCTTCCTTTCTTTTGATCTTCGGATTCCGTTGATGATGAATGGACTTTGAATCTTTGCAACGGTGTTACGGCTAATGACATATACAAGTATGTTGGACAAAAATGTCCTTACAAATCTCCCCTATGTCTATGCCGGAACAAATATAAAAAAATCCAAATTATCTATAACCACAATGCCTATACAAATCTACCCTTCCATGAATCCAAAAACTGAAAGTGGTACAAATGACTAAGGCTGCATCGTTTGTTCTTCGAATCTTCAGAAATCTCACCGCTTTTCTCATCAGGGTGTGAAACATGGGATTATCAAAAGATGTACCTACACACATGAGACAAAGCAAATACGAAGTGACGTATCGAGTTTGAAATGAGATAAACATAAGCATATATATCAATTTAAGGTGATATTCTCAGAATTTCAAAACTCCCCCATAATCAGATAATTCATTCTCCCCCTTTTTATGATGTCCCCAAATAGACAAATGAGAGAAATAAATCAAGCAATCAAGAACCGGGGTGACACAAGGCATAAAATCACACCATGAATGATCATAAAACAACCAAGTCGATGATAGCGTAAAAGAAGTGGTGTGATCAAATTCGATAGGAAAATCAATGCATACAAACATGACATATGTGCACGATGAATATTGGATATTCCTAACGAATGAACTCAAATGCTTCCTTTGGTGTAAAAGATTGGAAACATAAGACATTGACTATATCAAATCTACAAATCAAAGCTCAAAGTGATTTCTACACCAATAACGTCCAAAATGATTTTCATGCTTTTTCAGGACTGTCAAGGAAGTGCAAACCCGTTTTTCAATCTCCAACCAAACTCCCTCAGATTTATATTAAAATAGAGGTGTACTAAATTCTCAAACTTTGGAGAATTGATGGTGAAAACCTAAATGGCCCATATATGGCATGAATTGCTTTTTATTGCCTTATCAATTTTTTTCGGGCTCTTTTAACCTCTTAGGACCTCGGATATTAAAATTCCTCCATTTTTTAGGTCCATTTTAACGGTGGCTTTTGCGCAAAGGATAGGAATCAACTTTCGCAGCCCCTCCCCGTTATGAAAATATACACACAGTCTCACCAAAACGGTTTTTACATGCAATCCAATCTTGTCAAGTTTTATCGCATATTGTACATTGTATAGACAGAATTGAGATAGAAACACTCAAGCCAATATGTGATAGACAAGTGCAATAATCAAATATAGCCGTGCATGTGTGCATTAAAGGATATAGGAGTCAAACATGTAGGAAGATATCACTAATTACATCTCAAGGACTCCAATCAATGTAAAGCACATGGATGAAATGATGTAGCGTCTCAAATCTCTACCAAAAATTCACATGGATAAATGAAATGAAGTTGTGACTTGGCTATCTTAAATTCTCATCCATAAAAGGTGCAAAACAAAAGAAAAAAAAATATTTTTGGATTTTTTCAAAAAATATTAACAAAATAAAATCTTTTTGTGCTTTTTCTCAAAATTTTTCTTAAAGGAAAATCTTTTTGTATTTTTCAAAAGAAATATAAAAAGCAACAAGAATAAAACAAAACTGTACAACTAAGCAATGGTACATATAAACAGACTAGCAATAGGAAGCATATGATATGAACATGAAGAAGCATCCTATTCTAGACATAGACCAACCCCTCAGTCAACTGTGCAAATCCCTAAAGATTTCCTAAGACTCTCAAATCTAAGGGCATCTAAAGGTTTCGTGAAAATATCGACTAACTGACGGTCGGTAGGAACAAAACTCAGGGATACGACTTTCTCTTCAACTAACTGACGTATAAAGTGCTCACGTATCCTGATGTGTTTTGAGCGCGAAAGCTGAACTGGATTGCGGGATATGTGTATCGCGCTCGTGTTATCACAGGAAATGGTCATGGTGTCCTGTGATATCACATAATCCTCTAGCATTTGCTTCATCCATAAGAGTTGTGTGCAACAACTCCCGGCAGCTATGCACTCAGCCTCCGCAGTGGACAAAGAGATGGAATTTTTCTTCTTGCTCAACCAAGAGACAAGAGCATAACCAAAGTAGAAACATCCACCAGAAGTGCTCCTACAACCATCTGCATCTCCCTCCCAATCAGCATCCGAATAGGCGGACAAACGATCATTGGTATCAAAGGATATGAGAGAGTTCCACTCACGTATTTGATAATACGTTTTAGAGCGAGTAAGTGAGACTCTTTCGGAGATGCATGGAATCGCACACAGACTCCAACACTATAGGCTATGTCGGGACGACTAGCAGTCAAGTAGAGAAGACTGCCTATCATACTCCGATATAAGGTTTGCTCAATGTCCTTGCCTGAAGTGTCCTTACTAAGCTTGGTAGAAGTACTCATAGGTGTACGTGCATGCTTAGCGGAGTCTAAACCAAATTTCTTCACAAGGTCTCTAGCATACTTGGATTGGGAGATGAACATCCCATCCTCTAGCTGACGAACCTGAAGACCAAGGAAGAAAGTAAGCTCACCTACCATGCTCATCTCAAACTCACTTTTCATCTCCTCCTCAAAGTGGTGAGCATGCTGGGAGTATGTGGATCCAAAGACTATGTCGTCCACATAGACCTGGGCAACCAAAATAGCACCGTCATCTCTCCTGACGAACAACGTCATATCTACTCCCCCTCTCTTGAAGCCACGAGCTAAGAGATAGGAAGTAAGCCTCTCGTACCAATCACGGGGTGCTTGCTTCAAACCATACAAGGCTTTCCTCAGATAGTAGACGTGCTCAGGGTGCTGAGAGTCTTCAAACCCTTTTGGTTGTTCCACATAAACCTCCTCCAGTAGAATGCCATTCAAAAAGGAACTCTTGACATCCATCTGATACACCTTGAAGCGCAGATGACATGCAATGGCGAGCAGAAGACGGACGGACTCAAGCCTCGCAATAGGAGCAAATGTCTCCCCAAAGTCTACACCCTCTATCTGTGTGTAGCCTTGAGCGACCAACCTAGCCTTATTTCGGATTATGGTACCATTTTCATCCATTTTGTTCTTAAAAACCCACCGGGTACCTATCACATTAATCTCACTAGGTCGGGGGACAAGTTCCCAGACATCATTCTTTTTAAACTGAAGCAACTCATCCTGCATAGCAGATATCCAGTGTTCATCCTTGAGTGCTTCTTTATGGTTCTTGGGCTCGACTTTGGACGTGTAGCAAAGATGGCTAACAACGTTCTCTAGCTGAGCACGAGTCTTGACCCCTAGAGTGGGATCACCAACAATGGCAGATGGGTCATGACTCTTGCGAACCCAAGCAGGTGTGTCCCCTATCACAGGAGTAGGGTCCACAGAGTGTGAGAGAGGAACAGGTAAATCACTGTCAGAACAGTCCTCATCCTCACACTGAAGGTTAGGATCAATAATCGTCGAAGGTTCGTCATCTTGCATGGTAACGTTAATTGATTCCATAATCCTAGAGCTGTTCAGGTTAAAAACCCGGTATGCTCCACTATTCGATGAATATCCTAGAAATATTCCCTCGTCGCTTCGGGAGTCGAACTTTCCTAATTGCTCTCTATCCCGTAGGATGTAGCATTTACTCCCAAAAACACGGAAATATGCCAGGTTGGGCTTCTTGCCGGTCCACAACTCATAAGGTGTCTGTAGTGTGTGTGGACGCAAATAAACCCTATTCACCGTGTGGCATGCAGTAGACACTGCCTCTGCCCAAAATTTCCTAGAAACTTTACGACCTAGAAGCATAGATCTAGCCATCTCTTGGATCGTTCTATTCTTTTTCTCAACAATCCCATTTTGCTGAGGAGTTCTCACAGCAGAAAACTCATGTTTGATCCGAAGGCTATCACAATAAAGATCTACTTTTGCTTCCTTAAATTCAGTGCCGTTGTCACTACGTATTCTGTTAATAGTGACACCGTATTGATTTTACAGGACACGGCACTTGGTCGTTAAGAAATCTACAGCATCGGATTTCTCTCTCAGAAAACCTACAATGGAGTACCTGGAGAAATCATCTACCATCACGAGGATGTACCTCTTACCACCTAGACTCTCAGTACGAGTGGGACCCATAAGATCCATGTGAATCAACTCCAGAACACGAGAGGTGGTAATGGAATGCAACTTCCTATGCGGACTACGAATTTGCTTTCCCAACTGACAGGGTCCACAAATCGTGGAAGTTGGATTTTCGAGAGATGGTAAGCCACGTACTAGGTCTTTCTTAACAAGATGAGTCAAATCTCTCACGTTCACGTGACCTAGACGTTGGTGCCACAAATCCATAGGAGTGATCGTGGCGCTGTTGCAAACAAGTGAGGATGTGGGCTCAGTCCCATAACACTTATCCTCTGTCCTCACCCCTTGCACTAAAAGTTTACCGGCTTGATTATAGACCTTACAAGCTTTCCGGTCAAACTTCACTGCAAAGGCATCGTCGCACAGCTGGCTGATGCTGAGAAGGTTTACTTTTAAACCTTTAACGTACAAGATATTTTCTAGCTTAGGAAGTCCTGGTAACTCTACAGTACCTCGTCCTACAATGCTAGATTTACTCCCATCTCCAAAAGTAACTCTCCCATCATCATAATCCTCAATCTGAGTAAAAAGGGAGACATCACCTGTCATGTGTCTGGAGCATCCACTGTCAAAATACCACTGAGAGGTATTATGTGCTTTGAGAGAAACATGAACAACAAGGGCCTTTTTCTCTTTCTTAGGAACCCAAGAATAGGTAACCTTTTGTTTACCATTGTTGTTGTTGGTTTTAGCCGGAATGCGGGAAGCTTTCATAGACGGTGAGGACATTCGTCGGAATTCCTCCATCAAACTCTGTGATGTGGTGGCTAGAAACTCAACACGCTCTCTCAGACTGGCAAACTCATCAGTCTGATGTGGTGGAGCAAACGTACGTTGTGTCCGACCCAACTTATAGCAATCATTCCTAAGGTGTCCGTTTCTTTTGCAATGGGAGCAGAAGGGCACAGTATTAGGAGGACCTTGTATTGTTTTTCTTGGTCGAACTCTCCTTCTTGGTTTTTGATGACGGCCATAAGGAGTCGTAGTAAACTCAGGAATTGGGCCGGGTGCAATTTGGGACGTGGAGGCACCATCAAAACCTATTCCTTGCCTGTCACCAAAACCTAAAGCGGGACCGAGGAGCATCTTTCCCATCTTCCCAAATCTATCCTCGATTTGTACCTTGACTTTCCTAGCTCTCTCAAGGTCATGAGTAAGCTGTGCAACAAGGACTTCAAGTTTCTTTCGAGTCTCCAGGGAGGAATGGAGCTCACTCGTAAGACTAGCCACTTGTTTAGTCAAGTCCACTTTCTCTTTCTCACAACTTCTCTCTTTCTCTCTAAGAGACTTCTCTTTCATAGCGCAGGAAGACTCTCTCTCTCTCATAGCGGTGCAGGTGAAGGACTCACTCTCTCTCATTTCTCCTAACTCCTCTTCTAACGCGGTGATCCTAAGCACTAGGGCTTTGTTACGCTTTTTAGTTTTAAATGATTCATTATACAACTCAGCGTACGCGCGTTGAAGGTTACTCTCGTCCTCACTACCTTCCTCCTCTCCCTCACTCTCTTTGCTCTCGCTGTCGAGGTGTCCCTGTGAAATAGCATCCTCATCGTCGTGAGATGCACTAGGAGTACTCACATGACTAGCCATGAACGCGGTGAATTTACGCTCATGCGGTGACTCATCTCCCGAGTCCACCGACTCGACCTCACTGTCGTCACTAAGGGTAGCATTTAGGACAGCTTTACCCTTTTCCCTATTCAGACGAGTGGCACACTCAAACGCTCTGTGTCCCTTACCGTTGCACTCAAAACATCTCTCACTTTCTTTCAGAGGAGGATTTTTGGAATCTTTTTCATTTTTCTTTTCAAACTTATTTTTCTCAAATTTCTTTTTATCTTTAAAATTGCCATTTTTTTTAAATTTGAGAATTCTCTTGAAATTTTTTGCGAAAAGAGCCAAATCATCCAAGTCAAAATCGCACTCAGAATCTGACGTGTCAGTCTCTCTCTTTCTAGATGACTCTACTCTCTTTTTAGCTGACCCCTCACTCCTTCTCTCTTGGGCTTTAAGTGCAATTCCCTTATCTTTAGATTTAGCATTTTTAGGGAACATATCAATTTCATAAGTTTGCAAATCTCCTACAAGTTCTTCCAATTTTAGCGTATTTAAATTTCCCATAGAATTTAGCACTGTTACTTTAGGGATAAAACGCTTAGGCAAAGAACGAAGAATCTTTTTAACAACTCTAGCATTCGGAATTTGTTCACCAAGATTAAAACTAGTATTCACAATGTCAGAAAGTCTAGCATAAAATTCATCAAAGCATTCAGAATCATGCATGGTGATTGTTTCAAATTGAGTTGTCAAGTTTTGCAATTTAGACTCTTTCATAGCATTAGTTCCTTCATGAGTGAGTTGTAAAACATCCCATGCCTCTTTTGACGTGGTACACGTCGTTATGCGTTTGAACTCATCAGGTGTGACAGACCCAGAAATAGCACTTATACCCTTAGAATTAAAAGATGACCATTTAATTTCTTCATCAGACCAAGAAATGTCAGGTTTCAAGTTGGTCACATTATAAACAGTCACGGTGGGAGGAGTCCACCCTCGTTCAACCAAAATCCAGACACGTTCATCAATGGCTTTTAAAGCCGACCTCATACGGGTTTTCCAATAAGCATAATTTGTCCCGTCAAAAACAGGCATTTTATAACATGACTTCTCCATTTGAACACGCACTTTTTCAAAAATCAATTTTTTCAGAAAATTGATATCTTAGAAAAATTTTGCGGAAAAAGGAATACGCGATAAAATAGCGTAACCCGCTCTGATACCAATTTGAAAGAGTTGGCGCTTGCGTTCAATTAAGAAATAATATAATAAACACCATTTTTAACCCAAATTAACCCTAAGCATGCAACTAGGTGTGATTGAAACAATATGAAATCATGCACGAATTATTCAACACACAAAGTTAAGGAAAAATCCCCCACAGGGGCAAAACCATTTGTATATCACTATAATTTGTAAGAGAAACGGCTTACAATCGGATTACACTGAAATACAAGTTGTTGACTAAGAATTACCCTCAGGTATCGGATTCTGTAGTCGCGACTGGAATATCCCTTTCCAGTAGGGCAGCAATGAAGAGGAAGAAGCGGTCCACTTCACAAGGGTTGAACAACAGTAATGGTGTTCTTGGGTTACCAAACTTGATTCACATAGATATGGAAGATGTGTGAATCTAAAAAAAACCTAGAATCATAGGACTCAATAGGTGAAGACTTTAGGGTTGATATGCTCTGAAAAATGTGGGAAAGTCTTAAGGAAACCAGCTTCTGATCGTGGTATAAATAAGGTAGCCATAGCCCTAAAAAATCTGAATCACGATCTGGGAAATTCTATCCAGGGCGGACCGGTCCGGGACTGATGCGGATCGGTCCGATAGAGGATCGGTTCTTTTAATTTGAAGCAGATTCGGTTCGCAATCGGTTCGGTGCTCTCCGGATACAATTTGCAAGGCGGACCAGTCCGGGACTGGGCGGATCGGTTCGCTGGCGGACCGGTTCCTTTTTTATTTCAGCGGATCAGTCCGGGGTAGTCAGAGGCGGATCGGTTCGTTTTAATTTCAGGCGGACCGGTCCGGCTGACTGGATTTCTGAATTCTTCCTTTCTTTTGATCTTCGGATTCCGTTGATGATGAATGGACTTTGAATCTTTGCAACGGTGTTACGGTTAATGACATATACAAGTATGTTGGACAAAAATGTCCTTACACCCGATTTACCGCTAAACTTGTATTGCAAGTGTAGTTGTAGCTTAGGTTTTTGCATCGCTACAGCGAAACACGCAACAACTGTGTACTCACACGAATACACTTTTACTGCTCGATCAAAATGGCGTCGTTGCCGGAAAGTGTGTTTTAGATTGTAGTTGCTTTACTATTTCGTAATATTTCTTTTATTCATATTTGTATTCTTTATTTTATCCTTTCTTTTTTACTTGTGATAGATTATTTCGAGAAATTGAAATTTTGGCGCTTGTTGCTTTTGTTGAATTAGCTTATTTTAATATGTCTTGCTATAGCTCTTTAGATAACTTTAATTATTCTCAAAATAGTTTTCCAAGTTATACTCCCAAAATGATGAGAGAATGCCTACAAATTCTTGAAAATGAACACCTTGAGCGTGAAGTTCAAGAAGTTGAAAGTAGTCCCCCATCGCCTTGGGAATGTAATTTGAAAAGTGGGGATCCCGTTAGCTATGAGAAAGCCTCAATGTTATGTCTTCTTGTTCGTTTGATTATGAGATAATGGTAAAGGAAATAAATGACCGTGCCGAAAGTTATTAATCTTGGTTTTTTGAGACTGATGCCATGCTCGATGAGATCATTTCTTTACAAAATTGGGTCGAGGTTAAAACTTGTGTTTCACCTCCACCCCTTTTTGATGAAGAAATAATTGAGAGTGATCCAAGCTTTATCACTTTCGAATTTTAAACTCTTATTAATTCTTCTGATTGTATTGAGGTTGATGGTCCTTATTTTTCTTTATTCCCTATTATTCTTGAACCGTTAAATTTATTACAAGAATTGGTTGAAAGTCTTGAGGACTTTGACCCGATTCTTGAATGGGAATGTTATTTTGAGATGCTTCATCTCATGGGCTATTCACTTGCACTATCCCCACCTCCCTTCCAATTGAAGAACCTTAGGGATGTGATTTTAATTTTTTCGAGATTAATGTAGTCTTGTCTCCCTTAAAATCCAAAACCCCCATCATCCCTCTCAAACTTTTAATTTATGATGGTTCATTTCTTACACCTTACACATGCCTTCCATTTTTCAAACGAAATTCCTATTTTTTGGGAGGCATATTTTCTTTGGAGGGTCCCCCGTTGATCTTTCAACATCAAATCCCTTTTTGGGTGAACCCTCAACTATTTAGACTTCTAATGTATAGTTAGTGTGAAGCCTAAATAGTAGGTTGTAAATAGTTAGCTTTTTAATTTTTTTTCTTTATTTTTTTCTTTCCTTTTTAGTTTATTTTAGAGTAGTTAGTTAACTTTTTGGTTATTCTTTTTTCTATGCTCGGTACTAACTTGTTTTGCAGATTCTTTGGACTCGTGCTTATCGGGGATCGCTCCAATTTTGAGTAATATCGTTATTTTCCAATATTGTTGCGATCTTAATGCGCATTGAGTACAATGCAACATTTAAGTTAGGGGGTGTAGGATATTTTATCCATTTCATGTTTAGTCCATGGATTTTATCACATGTTAGTTACAAAGCATGCTTTTTGTTAAAAAATGAAAATTTTCTAAAATATTTTTTTTCTCTTTTCTCCTTTGTTGGGCATTTTTCCTTCTTCCCGATGATAAATTTCAATAATTGCCTAATCCAATAGACAACCCCATGATGCGAGTTCTCAATTTTAGAAGTTATTAGACTTTAGTCCTCAAATCATTGATATTATAAATAACTTCGTGAAGTAAAATTTATCCAATGAGCACGTGAACTTTTCTTGTTTTATGGATTTGGTTTAAGATTTTTATAACTCGGTAATCTTTTGTTGCATTGTATATACTTACACCGAGTGAGATTCGAGACATACTTCAATTTGTGAGTGTTATACACTATTCTTTCCTCATTGAAAACGTTGATTTCGTCGATAATCTCACTATTCTTTCATTTGATTGTTCATTAATTGAGTTCATTTTTGAAATGTGTTACTTGAGCATGATTTTCAAAATTTATTTTGACTCGAGAATTGCAAAAATTTTAGGAAACGATCATAGGCCATCTTTTTTATATCACCTATATTAGCCTTGACCTCACCTTATATATTTCCGTAGTCAACCCCTTTGAGCTTAAATATACCCTTTCATTTCATAACTCATAAATCCCATAACCAACTCCACATTGGAGTTATAAAAAATACATATTACTTTGCATACCTTTGTTTGGAATGATACTTTGGATTCAATGATGTTATTGTCTTGCGGTTGCAATTAAGCATGGAAAGAGTGAGAAAAGTGAAGAAAAGAAAGAAGTGAAAAAGAAAAGAAAAGAAAAGGCAAAAAGGAAAAGAAAGGAAAAGAAAACATGAGAAAAGTAAGAAAAGAAAAGAAAGAGAATGTTGTATATGTGATGTATATAGTTCAAATAAACTTTGATTACTCTCTAATTCATATTTAATGCTTGTTTTAGAACTTGTTTTCCAATTTTAAAATTTCCCACATTTTCCACATTATTCCAAGTTTTCATTTCGAACACTTTGAATACGTACATACATTTCTTTCATTTCATACCCTATCCTAATCTACATTACAACCCTATCAAGTCCTATATGATCTTCGGGTGAATTTAATTTAAATGTCAAAATAGTTGATAATCTGTGAAAATGCATTTCACTTTTTTTAATTTATAGTATCTTTCATTGAGATTACAATTTTTCATTTTATATATAGGGTTCTTTATTAGTGACATGTGCACGACCTTGTTTCCATTTAGATTTACCCTTTATGCCCCCATGTCCCGTGTATTACCTCTCTGTTTTGAGTGAATTCATTTGATGAGTGTAATGCCCGTGAGGATTGAATATATGCACACTTTATGTTTATTGAGTTTATTTAAGTTTTTGCCAAATTACACTTTGTATGTTCTCGCTCCCCTCCCACTTTTAATGTTTCAATTCTATGAAATTCGTTCTATAATGTTAATAACTATGGACTTTTCATGTGAATTCATTTGCTATGCTAATAAATGTTTGAAATCTTTTTCGTATTATTGATTTTGTCACATTTTGATTGGGAATATTTTGAGGAAACTATATGATGTTTGTGGGTTTCATCCCTGAAAGCCCTCACGAGATGACACTCGTCTACTAAGGCAACCTAGGGGTTTAATGACTTATTCATACGCTAAATGCAATCGTTCGCCCGCGAAAGTGGCTTTTATCGCTTTTGTATATATCTCATGTTTTTCGGTTTTCTTATAGTTCCTCTTGCTTTGAATTTCATTGCTATGGACTAGTAATGTCTAAGTTAGGGGGTCTGATACGACATAAATATTACATTTACCCCCGTTAACTTATGCATTTTAGCCCCCTTAGGTACCTTAATTCCTATATTTATGCTCGTTATCCATACGACCTCCATTTTATATGTTAGCATGATATATGAGGTATAATTGAGCTTTTGTAGGTGTTTCGGTGCTTAGTGTGAAGTTCGGACACTTTTCGAAAAAGTTTCATCGACTTTTGCAGCTTCTGGGGCATTTTAGTAATTTTATCATTCATATTTGATCTCGAACGCTTCACAGAAGTTTAATCCCTTTGATTTCTCTTTGCGTGGCTGCCGAAGGTGCACGATGCTGATGTATAATGAGGGAGTTATGGCATTTTTAGGATGTTTTTATCTTCAAAATCACACTCAAGGTCACATTCAAGGGCATCTTAGTCATTTCATAATTTGGTTTTTTGTCCTAATATATTCTTGGATATTTTATTCCTATGAGTTATCTTCGCGTAGCATCCGATCGTGTCTAATTCCGAGTTAGAACAAAAAAGTTACGGCATTTTACGTAAAGTTGGGCAAAGTTGAGAATTCAGCACTATCAGTTGCGAATCGATTCGGGTGAAAGTCCGCAAATCTCTATTTTTAAGTGGGTTTTTGGTTGAATATTTGTATAAAAACATTGTGTTATGTGGGGGACTTCATTTTTTTACAGGAGTTAGGATTAGAAATCGAATTTGAGGGGGATTTTTGTTGGAGCTTCCCTCTCCTCTTTTCTCTTTGGGTTCATCCCATTTATGTAAGTATATTACTATTCATTGTCACTTTCCTTTGTTTAATGCTTCTTTACTTGATTTCTTGCTTTTTAGTTACTTTTATTTCTTAGTTAATTAGTTGTTGGTACTTTAATTCTTGTTTTCTTTGGTTAATTAGTTGTATTTATTGTTCTAGCCATGTTTAATACCTAGTTTAAGGGTTGGGATCATTTCTCCACCATTAATAGGCGTCGAGCTACGAAAGTTCTTTTTTTGGGAAAAATTTCATTTAATTGAAACCTCATGTATTAAATTCGGATTATTATGCGTTTAACTTCCTTTGTCATGCAACATTAGTGTTTATAGCGATAATTCGAATTTAATTTGCGTGTGTCCATATTTTGATTAAATGTTTTATCTCGCAACTTTGAGTTAAATTTCTTCTCGCGTGATGTTTATGATTAACTACTCGGTTCAATATTTTCGAACCAAAATTCTAATTATTAGTTGTTCAACCCATGGCGGGGACGAGATCCCGACTCTCGTTTTATTATTTTTTTTGTTTAGTGTTAACTTCTTCCTTTTTCCCTTTTTCACCATTTCCAACTTATCACCTTTTACATTTTTATTTTTGGAGAAGAAAAATAATTATAATCTAAAATTCAATCACTCCTTATGGATTCTCGATACCCGACTTACCGCTATACTTGAATTGCAAGTTTCGTTGTAGTTTAGGTTTTTGCATCACGACGGCGAAACACACAATGATTGTGTCCTCACACGAATATACTTTTACTGCCCGGTCATGTAACCTATCTTCAATTATGCCATAATGTTTTAACATCCATTTTATCCAAATTAATTGCGAACAACAACTTCCTGTGCAATGTATTCTGATTCAACAGTGGATAACTATGTACAATTTTGTTTCTTACTAGACCATCAGTGAGAATACGATTAAGGAACGCAGATTTCACATCCATTTGGTAGAGAGTGATTATTTTAGACCACATAAGGCCTTTTTCAATCGAATACCATTAAGGAACGAAGATTTCTACATAGACTTCCTCAGTGAGAATACCATTAAGGAACGCAGATTTCACATCCATTTTTTAGAGAGTGAATTGAAAATGACAAGCTATTGCTAAGAGTAGACGAAGAAATTCAAGCCGAGTTACTAGTGCAAATGTTTTCTCGAAATCTATTCCTTGAATCTGAGAGTAGCCCTGGGCAACAAATCTAACCTTATTTCTAATAACCATCCCAGCCTCATATGTTTTATTTGTGAAAACCCAAAGAGTACTAATTAGCTTTTTATTTTATTGCCTGAGTACAAGATACCATACGTCATGAGCGAAAACTTGAATAAGTTTTTCCTTCATAGCACTTATCCACAAGGAGTTACTTAGGGCTTCATTTACATTCTTTCATTCTATGAGGGACACAAAGCATGAATAATGAGCAAAATTATGTAGCTGGGATCTTGTACGAACAGACTCAGTAAGGTTACCAACCACGTTGTTTAAGGGGTGATCTTTACAAACCCAGTTTGGCAATTCACGAGTCTCGGGTGGTAAGGGATCATCAATCTATGGAGAGTCACAGTTTAAAAAAAATTCAAACTCATCCACGATATTTGGTTTTATGGGATTACACTCAGCATTAGTGTCACTAGCAATCAGTGGCAGAGCCAGGATTGTGAGTTAGTGGTTGCAAAACTGAACTTATCCCGGTGGTTCGGGGGTAGGAGCCTCCGAGGCAAAAAAAAATTGAGTTATTTTAACTGTATTGGGCATATAAAAACTTGAATTAATTCAGAGTTATTTTAACAGTTCAATAACATAATTCAATCAGAATTAATTTAATAGTTCAATAAATCTTGAATGGAGAAAAAATAAAAAATAAACTATAAAAAGATAAAGACGTATAAAAGAGGGTTACTAATAGTGGTGGGGCCGACGGTAATGGCTTTGGTTCTAATAGAATTATATAAGAGACTTCTTTTATACTTACTATCACACCCCGCCTAATTCTGGCGTCGGCCGCCACCAAAACTAACTCGGGCGTGAGTTAATAAGATACCATGCTTAGCATGAGACAGATATGAGACATAAATAAATCAATCCATAAGATAAATAATTGAATCAAACTCAAAAGATAATAACCGACTGCGCGACAATAGATCCATCACATGCTAGAACTCCAAATAAATCCAATCTCCAATAGTTATAAAAACTGAACAAAGATCCCCTCTAAATAACCGAAATAAAACCCATAAAAAAATTTGGAATCGAATGGCCCAATAACTCTCTTAACTGAGTCTCGTAATGAAAAACGATTGAAAGGAAAGTCTAAATTAAAACAAAGCAATAAAGTAATTCATCTCCAGCTGCACCTCCAAACGATAATCTCCAAAAATCTTACGCAGCCTCTCTAAATACTGATCCTAAAAAAGGTTAGTCAACGCAAAAGGCAATTAAATAATACCAACAAGTCACACAACCAATCATAATTAATCAACGTATACAACTACACATGATAGTCCAATTCAATTAAATCTTAATTTAATTATCATAATGTCATAAACACCCAATTAATCCAATTTAAATATTTTAAATCAAATACACCGAGGTTTCATTATTGATACATCATATTTCACATTTCATTATCTCTACATAATTTACATGAGTCATACGTCCCCAAATTCATTTAGTTCACAATCAATGTTTTTCTACATGCAACCTACACTAATAAGATAAAAAATCCACTCATCAATCCTACGTACCCAAAGGGTTATGAATATTATTCAGATTAAAAGTTTTAATAAAAACAGTCCCATAATTAGTGTCCACTTTCTCGAATTAAGTTACTATTGATTTTAAGAAAACATGTAATTAAGTGTTTAGGCAACACTTAAAACGCATAATACTAAAGGAAAGGAATAGAGTATTCATGACTGGGTATAAATCGTTTGTAAATTCTGAATAGACGGTTGGATTCCTCTCGAAAAATTAGCAAAGAGTCTTTCTTGAACAATCATGAGAAAACACCAATTAAGCCCTCAAATATCGAGTCAAACACTTAATTAAGTTTGGGGCTAAAGTTTGTAGATGAAAGGGAATAATTTTGGAGAGGTCATCTGGTTGAAAAGTTGATCAAAAAGTGATTTGAAAAGCCAAGCCATGAATTTCTTGTGGTACATAAAGGATTAAGAGTTTGATTAAGAAAAGAGTTCTAATCAGATACAAATACTAAAAAATTTATTTTGGACCGTTGGAATTGGATGAAAGATTTGGAAGAATTAGATGAAGACGAGAGGAAGTTGTACAAAAAAATTCAGCTCGATCGGACTGTCCAATATCTTTAAATCTTTTTTTTCTAAAGAGTTTTATGTTTTGAGGACTCTTCTATATAATAAAAATTCAATTAAAACTCCATTATAATTCCGATTCCAATTCCATTTGAAAATTTATTTTTCAAATTTAAAAAACCTACATTTTAAATTATAAAATTTATTAAATATAAAAATTTCATTTTTCTCCGATTTCCAAAATAAATTTAAAAATTCCCATTTAAACAATTCTGGTTGTTACATAATCCCCGCTAGCAAAGAATTTTGTCCTCGAAATTACACGAAGCATACACATCAATGCATAAATCTCGTAAAAGAAAATAAGGCTCATATATGCCTACCCGTAGAATGCCATAATTGGGCGCCCATACACCCAATCCTACGCGCACTTACCCCATGAACAATAAAATAATATATATATCCTATATACATACGCATAACTATGAAAATAACGGCGTACCACACGATCTCACAAATCCCCACTCAATCCTATATCTGAAATTCATCAAAGAGCTAACATCCTGAAATTAAACCTCAACATAAAAAAATTATCCATACGATACCTAACGTCTGCACGAAAATCTCTAAAATAATTATCGTCCCCATAATCCATTCTAAGGATCCTCACATCAAGCTTACTAATTCTAAACTCAATTCCTACAATGTCCTTAGTACAAAACTTCACGTCTCCAAAAAGCACATCTAACATGTATGCTAGACCCTCTACCTTAAGGAGTACGAATCAACAAAGTGAATCAAAGATCGAAAATGCGAAAGCCAAACGGACTCATAACCTACGAGACCTAAGACCATGCTATGATACCATCTGTCACACCCGCCTAATTCTGGCATCGGCCGCCACCAACACTAAGTCGGGCGTGAGTTAATAAAATGCCATTCTTAGCATCAGACAGATATGAGACCTAAAGAAATCAATCCATAAGATAAATAATTGAATCAAACTCAAAAGATAACAACCGACTATGCGATAAAAGATCCATCACATGCTAGAACTCTAAATAAATCCAATCTCCAATAGTTATAAAAACTGAATAAAGATCCCCTCTAAATAACCGAAATAAAACCCATAAACAACTTTGGAACCGAATGGCCCAATAACTCCCTTAACTAAGTCTCGTAATGTAAAACGACAGAAATGAAAGTCTAAACTAAAACAAAGAAATAAAGTAATTTAGATCCAACTGCACCTCCAAACGATAATCTCCAAAAATCTTACGCAGCCACTCCAAATACTAATCCTGAAAAAGGTTAGTCAACTCAAAAGGCAATTAAATAACACCAACAAGTCACACAACCAATCATAATTAATCAACGTATACCACTACGCATGATAGTCCAATTAAATTAAATCTTAATTTAACTATCATAACGTCATAAACACCCAAGTAATCCCATTTAAATATTTTAAATCAAATACACCGAGGTTTCATCATTAATACATCATATTTCACATTTCATTATCTCTACATAATCTACATGAGTCGTACGTCCCCGAATTCATTTAGTTCAAAATCAAGGTTTTTCTACATGCAACCTATACTAATAAAATAAAAAATCCACTCAACAATCATACGTACCCAAAGGGTTATGAATATTATTCAGATTAAAAGTTTTAATAAAAAACAGTCCCATAATGAGTGTCCACTTTTTCTAATTAAGTTACTATTGATTTTAAGAAAACGTGTAATTAAGTGTTTAAAGGACACTTAAAATGCATAATTCTAAAGGAAAGGAATAGAGTATTCATGCCTGGGTATAAATTATTTTTAAATTCTGAATAGATGGTTGGATTTCTCTCAAAAAATTAGCAAAGAGTCGTTCTTGAACAATCTTGAGAAAACACCAATTAATCCTTCAATTATCGAGTCAAACACTTGATTAAGTTTGGGGCTAAAGTATATAGATGAAAGGGAATAATTTTGGAGAGGTATTCTGGTTGAAAAGTTTATCAAAAAGTGACTTGAAAAACCAAGCCACGAATTTGTTGTGGTATATAAAGGATTAAGAGTTTGATTAAGAAAGAGTTCTAATCAGATACAAATACTAAAAAATTTATTTCGGGCCGTTGGAATTGGATGAAATTTTTGAAAGAATTGCTGAAGAGGAGAGGAAGTTGGACAAAAACATTCAGCTTGATCGGACGGTCCAATATTTTTAAATATTTTTTTTCTACAGAGTTTTATGTTTTGAAGACTCTTCTATATAATAAAAATTTAATTAAAACTCCATTTTAATTACGATTCCAATTCCGTTTGAAAATTTATTTTTCAAATATAAAAAACCAACATTTTAAATTATAAAATTTATTAAAGCCAAAATTTCATTTTTCTCCGATTTCCAACATTAATTTAAAATTTTCCATTTAAAATATTCGGAATATTACATACTTCCACACTAGCAAAGAATTTCTTCCTCGAAATTACTCGAAGCATACACATCAATGCAAAAATCTCGTAAAAGAAAATAAGGCTCATATATGTCAACCCATAGAATGCTATAATTGGGCGACCATACACCCAATCCTACGCGCACCTACCCCACGAACAGCAAAATAAAATAAATAACCTATGTATATACGCATAACTTTAAAAAATGATGTACCACACGCTCTCACAAATCCCCACTCAATCCTATATCCGAAATTCATCAAAATGCTAACATCCTGAAATTAAACGTTAACATAAAAAATCGATACATACAATACCTAACGTCTACATGAAAATCTCTGAACTAATTATCGTCCCCATAATCCATTCTAAGGATCCTCACATCAGGCTTAGTAATTCTAAACTCAATTCCTACAATGTCCTTAGTACAAAACTTCACGTCTCCAAGAAACACATCTAACACGTATGCTAGACCCTCTACCTTAAGAAGTAAGAATCAACAAAGAGAATCAAAGATCTACAATGCGGAAGCTAAACGGACTCATAACCTACGAGATCTAAGACCATGCTCTGATACCATCTGTCATACCCTGCCTAATTCTGGCGTCGGCCGCCACTAACACTAATTCGGGTATAAAATACCATTCTTAGCATGAGACAGATATGAGACATAAATAAATCAATCCATAAGATAAATAATTGAATCAAAATCAAAAGATAAAAACCGACTGCGCGATAAAAGATCCATCACATGCTAGAACTCCAATAAATCCAATCTCCAACAGTTATAAAAACTGAATAAAGATCCCCTCGGAATAACCGAAATAAAACCCATAAACAACTTTGGAACCGAATGGCCCAGTAACTCTCTTAACTGTGTCTCGTAATGAAAAACGACTAAAAGGAAAGTCTAAACTAAAATAAATCGGTAAAGTAGTTCAGCTCCAGCTGCACCTCCAAACGATAATCTCCAAAAATCTTACGCAGCCACTACAAATACTAATCTTGAAAAAAGTTAGTCAACGTAAAAGTCAATTAAATAATACCAACAAGTGACACAACCAATCATAATTAATCAACGTATACAACTACGCATGATAGTCCAATTCAATTAAATCTTAATTTAATTATCATAACACCGTAAACACCCAATTAATCCCATTTAAATATTTTCAATCAATTACATTGAGGTTTCATCATTAATACATCATATTTCATATTAATACATCATATTTCATATTTCATTATCTCTACATAAGGTACATGAGTCATACGTCCCCAAATTCATTTAGTTCAAAATCAAGGTTTTTCTACATGCAACCTACACTAATAAAATCAAAAATCCACTCATCAATCCTACGTACCCAAAGGGTTATGAATATTATTCAGATTAAAAGTTTTAATAAAAACAGTCCCATAATTATTGTCCACTTTCTCTAATTAAGTTACTATTGATTTTAAGAAAACATGTAATTAAGTGTTTAGGCGACACTTAAAACGCATAATACTAAAGGAAAGGAATAGTATATTCATGCATGGGTTTAAATCATTTGTAAATTCTGAATATACGATTGGATTCCTCTCGAAAAATTAGCAAAGAGTCGTTCTTAAACAATCTTGAGAAAACATCAATTAAGCCTTCCAATATCGAGTCAAACACTTGATTAAGTTCGGGGCTAAAGTTTCTAGATGAAAGAAAATAATTTTGGAGAGGTCTTCTGGTTGAAAAGTTGATCAAAAGTGATTTGAAAAGCCAAGCCACGAATTTTTTATGGTATATAAAGGATTAAAAGTTTGATTAAGAAAAGAGTTCTAATCAGATACAAATACTAAAAAAATTATTTCGAATGATCGGACCGTTGGAATTGGATGAAATTTTTGAAAGAATTAGCTGAAGATGAGAGCAAGTTGTACAAAAAAATTCAGCCCGATCGGAATTTCCAATATTTTTAAATATTTTTTTTCCTAGAGTGTTTTATGTTTTGAGGACTCTTCTATATAATAAAAATTAAATTAAAACTCCATTTTAATTCCGATTCCAATTCCGTTTGAAAATTTATTTACAAATATAAAAAACCAACATTTTAAATTATAAAATTTCTTATATCCAAAAAAAACTATTTCTCCGATTTTCAAAATTAATTTAAAAATTCCCATTTAAAAAATTTGAGTTGTTAAGTACTTCCCCACTAGCAAAAAGAATTTCGTCCTCGAAATTACACGAAGCATACACATCAATGCATAAATCTCATAAAAGAAATTAAGGCTCATATATGCCTACCCGTAGAATGCCATAATTGGGCGCCCATACACCCAATCCTACACGCACCTACCCCACGAACAACAAAATAATATATATATATATATATATATATATATATATATATATATATATATATATATATATATATATATATATATATATATATATATATATATATCCTATGTACATAAGCATAACTATGAAAATAACGGCGTACCACACGCTCTCACAAATCCCCACTCAATCCTATATCCGAAATTCATCAAAATGCTAACATCCTAAAATTAAACCTCAACATCAAAAATCGATACATACAATACCTAACGTCTGCACGAAAATCTCTAAAATAATTATCGTCCCCATAATCCATTCTAAGGATCCACACATCAAGCTTACTAACTTTAAACTCAATTCCTACAATGTCCTTAGTACAAAACTTCACGTATCCAAGAAACACATCTAACACGTATGCTAGACCCTCTACCTAAAGGAGTAAGAATCAGCAAAGGGAATCAAATATCGGCAACGCGGAAGCTAAACGGACTCACAACCTACGAGACCTAAGACCATGCTCTGATACTATCTATCACACCCCGCCTAATTATGGTGTTGGCTGCCACCAACACTAAGTCGGGCGTGAGTTAATAAAATACCATTCTTAGCATTAGACAGATATGAGACATAAATAAATCAATCCATAAGATAAATAATTGAATCAAACTCAAAAGATAACAACCGACTGCGCGATAAAAGATCCATCACATGCTAGAACTCCAAATAAATCCAATCTCCAATAGTTATAGAAACTGAATAAAGATCCCCTCTGAATAACCAAAATAAAACCTATAAATAACTTTGGAACCGAATGGTCCAATAACTATCTTAACTGAGACTCATAATGAAAAATGAATGAAAGGAAAGTCTAAACGAAAACAAAGCAATGAAGTAATTCAGCTCCAGCTGCACCTCCAAACGATAATCTCCAAAAATCTTACGTAGACAGTCCAAATACTAATCCGAAAAAAGGTTAGTCAACGCATGCGTCAGAGCCAAACCCCGAGCAAGAATAAACACCACTCCCTCAAATAGGATCCATGAATCCGGACAGTAGCATTATACGTAATAAATATCACAATAGAATATTTTAAATTAAACGGGATAATTAAACGCGATAAATATAAATCACTAACTACCCGTAGAGATCCCCATTTATAAAGGCACACTAATATGATTTTTAAATTTCAAATTCCCACGATGTTAATTTAATTAAATTAACCAGCTTTTATTATTTTTCTCACTTTTTATTAAAGTGTCACACTTCCTCTTGTCAATCGCCCTCCGACCCATTTAAACTGTCGGCACCGACACATGATAAGGTTACACACACGACACGACATAAATCTCCCTCCGACTCATTTAAACTATCGGCCCCGACACATTATGTCGCCAAAAATTTTAATACCCATTTCTATCTTAGGCATTAATTATCAATTTCTCAATTTCACAATTTGTAAGTTACCCCACCCTTTTATCAATGTGAGATCCTCAAAATACCCCTTAGTCCCATACCTAAGGGTCCCCAAGTTATCAGTACGTCCTATCCTATCTATAGGATGAAATTCTATTATAATCCTCGACCTTGTCTCATGCTTAGGCTAGCGTAACAACGATAAAGTATCGAAAATAAGCCCACCCCCAAAATGATAAATATGCGATAATCTACACTCAATAGTCCGATACCTAGAAGGCGTAAATCATCAAGAGGTCTACCAACTAGTCCCATACCTAGAATGCATCCTAAAATATTGGGAGAGAAAAAATACCCAACAACCCGTCGCCACAAAAGCCAATTAAATAATACCAACAAGTGACACAATCAATCGTAATTAATTAACATATATAACTACGCATGATAGTCCAATTCAATTAAATATTAATTTAATTAGCATAACGTCATAAACACCCAATTAATCCCATTGAATTATTTTAAATCAAATACACCGAGGTTTCATCATTAATACATCATATTTCCAATTTTATTATCTCTACATAATTTACATGAGTCATACGTCCCTAAATTCATTTAGTTCAAAATAAAGGTTTGTCTACATGCAACCAACACTAATAAAATCAAAAATTCACTCATCAATCCTACGTACCCAAAGGGTTATGAATATTATTCAGATTAAAAGTTTTAATAAAAATAGTCCCATAATTAGTGTCCACTTTCTCTAATTAAGTTACTATTGATTTTAAGAAAATATGTAATTAAGTGTTTAGACGACACATAAAATGCATAATACTAAAGTAAAGTAATAGAGTCTTCATGTCTGGGTATAAATAATTTGGAAATTCTAAATAGATGGTTGGATTCCTTTCAAAAAATTAGCAAAGAGTTGTTCTTGAACAATCTTGAGAAAACACCAATTAAGCCTTCAAATATCGAGTCAAACACTTGATTAAGTTTGGGGCTAAAGTTTATAGATGAAAGGGAATAATTTTGGAGAGGTCTTCTGGTTGAAAAGTTGATCAAAAAGTGATTTGAAAAGCTGAGCCATGAATTTGTTGTGGTATATAAAGGATTAAGAGTTTGATTAAGAAATGAGTTGTAATCAGATACAAATACTAAAAAATTTATTTCGGACTGTTGGAATTGGATGAAATTTTTGAAAGAATTAGCTGAAGACGAGAGAAAGTTGCACAAAAATATTCAACTCGATCGGACGGTCCAATATTTTTAAATATTTTTTTATCGAGAGTTTTATGTTTTAAAGACTCTTCTATATAATAATAATTCAATTAAAACTCCATTTTAATTCTCATTCCAATTCCGTTTGAAAAATTATTTTTCAATTATAAAAAACAAACATTTTAAATTATAAAATTTATTAAATCCAAAATTTTATTTTTCTCCGATTTCCAAAATTAATTTAAAAATTTCCATTTAAAAAATTAGGAATGTTACATACTTCCCCACTAGCAAAGAATTTCTTCCTCGAAATTACACGAAGCATACACATCAATGCATAAATCTCGTAAAAGAAAATAAGGGTCATATATGCCTGCCCGTAGAATGTCATAATTGGGCGACCATACACCCAATCCTACGCGCACCTACCCCAGGAACAACAAAATAATATATATATATATATACGCATAACTATGAAAATAATGGCGTACCACACGCTCTCACAAATCCCCACTCAATCCTATATCCAAAATCCATCAAAATGTTAACACTTGAAATTAAACCTCAACATCAAAAATCGATACATACGATACCTAACGTCTACATGAAAATCTCTGAAATAGTTATCGTACCCATAATCCATTTTAAGGATCCTCACATCAGGCTTACTAATTCTAAACACAATTCCTATAATGGCCTTAGTACAAAACTTCACGTCTCCAAGAAACACATCTAACACGTATTCTAACCCCTCTACCTTAAGGAGTAAGAATCAACAAAGGATATCAAATATCGGTAACGCGGAAGCTAAAAGAACTAATAACCTACGAGACCTAAGACCATGCTCTGATACCATCTGTCACACCCCGCTTACTTCTGGCGTCGGCCGCCACCAACACTAAGTCGTGCGTGAGTTAATAAAATACCATTCTTAGCATGAGACAGATATGAGACATATATAAATCAATCCAGAAGATAAATAATTGAATCAAACTTAAAAGATAACAACCGAAAGCGCGATAAAAGATCCATCCCATATTAGAACTCCAAATAAATCCAATCTCCAAGTATTATAAAAAATGAATAAAGATCCCCTCTGAATAACCTAAATAAAATCTATAAACAACTTTGGAACCGAATGGCCCAATAACTCTCTTAACTGAGTCTCGTAATGAAAAACGACTGAAAGGAAAGTCTAAACTAAAACAAAGCAATAAAGTAATTCAGCGCCAACTGCACCTCCAAACGATAATCTCCAAAAATCTTATGCAGCCACTCCAAATACTAATCCTGAAAAAGGTTAGTCAACGCATGGGACAAAGCCAAACCATGAGCAAGAATACACACTGCTCCCCTCAAATAGGATCCCTGAATCCGAACAGTAGCATTATACGCAATAAATCTCACGACAGAATATTTTAAATTAAACGGGATAATTAAACGCGATAAATATAAATCACTAACTACCCATAGAGATCCCCATTTATAAAGGCACACCAATATGATTTTTAAACTCCCAATTCCCATGATATTAATTTAATTTAATTAACCAACTTTTATTATTGTTCTCACTTTTTATTAAAGTGTCACACTTCCCCTTGTCAATCGCCCTCAGACCCGTTTAAACTGTCGGCCCCGACACATGACAAGGTTCCACACACGACACGACATAAATCTACCTCTGACCCGTTTAAACTTTCGGCCCCGACACATTATGTCGCCACAAAATTTTAATACCCGTTTTTATTTTAGGCATTAATTCTCAATTTTTCAATTTCACAATTTGTTAGTTACCCCACCCTTTTATCGACGTGAGATCCTCAAAATACCGTTTAGTTCCATACCTAAAGGTCCCCAATTTATCAGTACGTCCTATCCTATGTATATGATGAAATTCTAATATAATCCTCGACCTAGTCTCATGCCTAAGGTAGCGTAACGACGATAAAGTATCGAAAATAAGCCAACCCCCAAAATGATAAATATGCGATAATCTACACTCAATAGTCCCATACCTAGAAGGCGCAAATCATCAAAAGGTCTACCCACTAGTCCCATACCTGGAATGTTTCCTAAAATATTGGGAGAGCAAAAATACCCAACAACCCGTCGCCACAAAAGCCAATTAAATAATACCAACAAGTGACACAACCAATCATAATTAATCAACGTATATAACTATGCATGATAGTCCAATTCAATTAAATATTAATTTAATTATCATAACGTCATAAACACCCAGTTAATCCCATTTAATTATTTTAAATCAAATACACCGAGGTTTCATCATTAATACATCATATTTCACATTTCATTATCTCTACATAATTTTCATGAGTCATACGTCCCCAATTTCATTTAGTTCAAAATCAAGATTTTTCTACATGCAACCAACACTAATAAAATCAAAAATTCACTCATCAATCCTACGTACCCAAAGGGTTATGAATATTATTGAAATTAAAAGTTTTAGTAAAAACAGTCCCATAATTAGTGTTAACTTTCTCTAATTAAGTTACTATTGATTTTAAGAAAACATGCAATTAAGTGTTTAGACGACACTTAAAACACATAATACTAAAGGAAAGGAATAGAGTATTCATGTCTGGGTATAAATCGTTTGAAAATTCTGAATAGATGGTTGGATTCCTTTCGAAAAATTAGCAAAGAGTTGTTCTTCAACAATCTTGAGAAAACACCAATTAAGTCTTCAAATATCGAGTTAAACACTTGATTAAGTTTGGGGATAAAGTTTATAGATGAAAGGGAATAATTTTGGAGATGTCTTCTGGTTGAAAAGTTGATCAAAAAGTGATTTAAAAAGCCAAGCCATGAATTTGTTGTGGTATAAAAAGGATTAAGAGTTTGATTAACAAAATGAGTTCTAATCAGATACAAATACTAAAAAATTATTTCGGACAATCGAGCTGTTGGAATTGGATGAAATTTTTGAAAGAATTAGATGAAGACTAGATAAAGTTGCACAAAAAACATTCAGCTCGATTAGACGGTCCAATATTTTTAAATATTTTTTTTCCCTAGAGTTTTATGTTTTGAATACTTTTTTATATAATAAAAAATCAATTAAAACTCCATTTTAATTCTGATTCCAATTCCGTTTGAAAATTTATTTTTCAAGTATAAAAAAACCAGCATTTTAAATTATAAAATTTATTAAATCCAAAATTTCATTTTTCTACGATTTCCAAAATTAATTTAAAATTTTCCATTTAAAAATTAGGAATATTACATACTTCCCCACTAGCAAAGAATTTGTTCCTCGAAATTACACGAGGCATACACATCCATGCATAAATATCGTAAAAGTAAATAAGCCTCATATATGCCTATCCGTAAAATATCATAATTGGGTGACCATACACCCAATCCTATGCGCACCGACCTCACGAACAACAAAATAATATATATATATATATCCTATGTACATACGCTTAACTATGAAAATAACGGCGTACCACACGCTCTCACAAATCCCCACTCAATCCTATATCCGAAATTCATCAAAATGATAACATCCTGAAATTAAACCTCAACATCAAAAATCGATACATACGATACCTAACGTCTACACGAAAATCTCTGAAATAATTATCGTCCCCATAATCCATTTTAAGGATCCTCACATCAGGCTTACTAATTCTAAACTCAATTCCTACAATGTCCTCAGTAGAAAACTTCACGTCTCCAAGAAATACATCTAACACGTATTCTAGACCATCTACCTTAAGGAGTAAGAATCAACAAAGGGAATCAATGATCGGTAACGCGGCAGCTAAACGAACTCATAACCTACGAGACCTAAGGCCATGCTCTGATACCATCTGTCACACCCCGCTTAATTCTGGCGTCGACCGCCACCAACACTAAGTCGGGCGTGAGTTAATAAAATAACATTCTTAGCATGAGATAGATATGAGACATAAATAAATCAATCCATAAGATAAATAATTGAATCAAACTTAAAAGATAACAACCGAAAGCGCGATAAAAGACCCATCACATGCTAGAACTCCAAATAAATCCAATCTCCAAGTGTTATAAAAACTGAATAAAGATCCCCTCTGAATAACCTAAATAAAACCTATAAATAAGTTTGGAACCGAATGGCCCAATAACTCTCTTAAATGAGTCTCGTAATGAAAAACGACTGAAAGGAGAGTCCAAACTAAAACAAAGCAATAAAGTAATTCAGCGCCAGCTGCACCTCCAAACGATAATCTCCAAAAATCTTACGCAGCCACTCCAAATATTAATCTTGAAAAAGGTTAGTCAACGCATGGGTCAAAGCCAAACCATGAGCAATAATACACACTACTCCCCTCAAATAGGATCCCTGAATCCGGACAGTAGCATTATACGCAATAAATATCACATAGAATATTTTAAATTAAACGGGATAATTAAACGCGATAAATATAAATCACTAACTACCCATAGAGATCCCCATTTATAAAGGCACGCCAATATGATTTTTAAATTCCCAATTCCCACGATGTTAATTCAATTAAATTAATCAACTTTTATTATTGTTCTCACTTTTTATTAAAGTGTCACACTTCCCCTTGTCAATCGCCCTCTGACCCTTTTAAACTATTGGCCCCGACACATGACAAGGTTCCACACACGACATAAATCGCCCTCTGACCCATTTAAACTTTCGGCCCCGACACATTATGTCGCCACAAATTTTAATACCCATTTTTACTTTAGGTATTAATTCTCAATTTCACAATTTTTAAGTTACCCCACCCTCTTATCGATGTGAGATCCTCAAAATACCCTTTAGTCCCATACCTAAGGGTCCCCAAGTTATCAGTAAGTCCTATCCTATGTATATGATAAAATTCTAATATAATCCTCGACCTAGTCTCATGCCTAAGCTAGCGTAACGACGATAAAGTATAAAAAATTACCCACCCCCAAAATGATAAATACGCGATAATCTACCATCAATAGTCCCATACCTAGAAGGAGTAAATCATCAAAAGGTATACCCACTAGTCCCATATCTAGAATTCATCCTAAAATATTGAGAGAGAAAAAATACCCAACAACCCGTCGCCACAAAATCCAATTAAATAGTACCAACAAGTCACACAACCAATCATAATTAATCAACGTTTACAACTACGCATGATAGTCCAATTAAATTAAATCTTAATTTAATTATCATAACGTCATAAACATCTAATTAATCCCATTTAATTATTTTAAATCAAGTACACCGAAGTTTCATCATTAATACATCATATTTTCAATTTCATTATCTCTTCATAATTTACATGAGTCATACGTCCCCAAATTCATTTAGTTAAAAATCAATGTTTTTCTACATGCAACATACACTAATAAAATCCAAAATCCACTCATCAATCTTACGTACGTAAAGGGTTATGAATATTATTCAGATTAAAAGTTTTAATAAAAAACAGTCCCATAATTAGTGTTCATTTTCTCTAATTAAGTTAGTATTGATTTTAAGAAAACATGTAATTAAGTGTTTAGGAGACACTTAAAACACATAACACTAAAGGAAAGGAATAGAGCATTCATGCCTGGGTATAAATCGTTTATAAATTCTGAATAGACGGTTGGATTCCTCTCGAAAAATTAGTAAAGAGTCATTCTTGAACAATTTTGAGAAAACACCAATTAAGCCTTCAAATATCGAGTTAAACACTTGATTAAGTTTGGGGCTAAAGTTTGTAGATGAAAGGGAATAATTTTGGAGAGGTCTTCTGGTTGAAAAGTTGATCAAAAAGTGATTTGAAAAGTCAAGCCACGAATATTTTGTGGTATATAAAGGTTTAAGAAATTGATTAAGAAAAGAGTTATAATCATATACAAATACTAAAAAAATTATTTCGGACCGTTGGAATTGGATGAAAATTTTGGAAGAATTACGTGAAGACGAGAGAAAGTTTTACAAAAAAATTGGACTCGATCGAACGGTCCAATATTTTTAAATATTTTTTTCTAGAGAGTTTTATGTTTTGAGGACTCTTCTATAGAATAAAAAAACTCAATTAAAACTCCATTTTAATTCCGATTCCAATTCCGTTTAAAAATTTATTTTTCAAATATAAAAAACCAACATTTTAAATTATGAAATTTATTAAATCCAAAATTTCATTTTTCTCCGATTTCCAACATTAATTTAAAAATTCCCATTTAAAAAATTCGGGTTGTTACATACTTCCCCACTAGCAAAGAATTGCATCCTCGTAATTACACGAAGCATATACATCAATGCATAAATCTCATAAAAGAAAATAAGGTTGATATATGCCTACCCGTAGAATGCCATAATTGGGATCCCACACACCCAATCCTACGCGCACCTACCCCACGAACAATAAAATAATATATATATCCTATATACATACGCATAACTATGAAAATAATTTCCTACCATAGCTCTCCCAAATCCCCACTCAATCCTATATCCGAAATTCATCAAAAGGATAACATACTCAAATTAAACCTCAACATCAATAATCGATACATACAATACCTAACGTCTGCACGAAAATCTCTAAAATAATTATCGTCCCCATAATCCATTCTAAGGATCCTCACATCTAGCTTGCTAATTCTAAACTCAATTCCTACAACGTCCTTAGTACAAAACTTCACATCTCCAAGAAACACATCTAACAAGTATGCAAGACCCTCTACCTTAAGGAGTACGAATCAAAAAAGGGAATCAAAGATCGAAAAAGCGGAAGCTAAACGAACTCATAACCTACGAGACCTAAGACCATGCTCTGATACCATCTGTCACACCCTGCCTAATTCTGGCGTCGGGCGCCACCAAAACGAAGTC
The DNA here is from genome assembly GCA_949130495.1 of Sambucus nigra. Lineage (NCBI taxonomy): Eukaryota > Viridiplantae > Streptophyta > Magnoliopsida > Dipsacales > Adoxaceae > Sambucus > Sambucus nigra. Next base: position 187,489,899 of record OX422224.1, on the reverse strand, counting down.
AGGCGTGAGTTAATAAAATACCATTCTTAGCCTGAGACAGATATAAGACCTAAGTAAATCAATCCATAAGATAAATAATTGAATCAAACTCAAAATATAACAACCGACTGCGCGATGAAATATCCATCACATGCTAGAACTCCAAATAAATCCAATCTCTAATAGTTATAAAACTGAATAAAGATCCCCTCTGAATAACCGAAATAAAACCCATAAGCAACTTCGGAACCGAATGGCCCAATAACTCTCTTAACTGAGTCTCGTAATGAAAAATGCCCGAAAGGAAAGTTTAAACTACAACAAAGCAATAAAGTAATTCAGCTCCAGCTGCACCTCCAAATGATAATCCCCAAAAATCTTACACGTCCACTCCAAATACTAATCATGCAAAAGGTTAGTCAACGCATGGGTTAGAGTTAAACCCTGAGCAAGAATACACACTACTCCCCTCAAATAGGATCCTTAAATTGAGACAGTAGCATTATACGCAATAAATATCACAATAGAATATTTTATATTAAACGAGATAATTAAATGCGATAAATATAAATCACTAATTACCCGTATAGTTCCCCATTTATAAAGGTACACTAATACAATTTTTAAATTCCCAATTCCCATGATGTTAATTTAATTAAATTAACCAACTTTTATTATTGTTCTCACTTTTTATTAAAGTGTCACACTTCCCCTTGTCAATCGCCCTCTGACCCTTTTAAACTGTCGCCCCGACACGTGACAAGGTTCCACACATGACATAAATCGCCCTCTGACCTGTTTAAACTATCGGCCCCGATACATTATGTCGCCACAAATTTTAATACCCGTTATTATCTTAGGCATTAATTCTCAATTTCTCAATTTCACAATTTGTAAGTTACCCCACCCTTTTATCGATGTGAGATCCTCACAATATCCCTTAGTCCCATACCTAAGGGTCCCCAAGTTATCAGTACGTCCTATCCTATGTATATGATGAAATTCGAATATAATCCTCGACCTTGTCTCATGCCTACGCTAGCGTAACAACGATAAAGTATCGAAAATCAGCCCACCTCGAAAATGATAATTACGCAATAATCTACCCTCAATAGTCCCATACCTAGAAGGCGTAAATCATCAAAAGGTCTACCCACTAGTCCCATACCTAGAAGGCATCCTAAAATATTGAGAGAGCAAAAATACCCAACAACCCGTCGTCACAAAAGGCACTTAAATAATGCCAACAAGTCACACAACTAATCATAATTAATCACGCATACAACTATGCATGATAACCCAATTCAATTAAATCTTAATTTAATTATCATAACGTCATAAACACCCAATTAATCCCATTTAATTATTTTAAATCATATACACCGAGGTTTTATCATTAATACATCATATTTCAAATCTCATTATCTATACATAATGTACATGAGTCATACGTCCCCAAATTCATTTAGTTCAAAATCAAGGTTTTTCTACATGCAACCTACACTAATAAAACCCAAAATCCACTCATCAATCCTACGTACCCAAAGGGTTATGAATATTATTCAGATTAAAAGTTTTAATAAAAATAGTCCCATAATTATTGTCCACTTTTTGTAATTAAGTTACTATTGATTTTAAAAAAAACATGTAATTAAGTATTTAGGCGACACTTAAAACGCATAATACTAAAGGAAAGGAATCTCTATATACTATAAAATGCAAAACAAGGCATTTATGAGCATTTAAGACTCCTCCTCATTGAGAGTGTCCACGTGGCACTCTATATTTTATACTTCTATAAAATACTATACAAGCAATTTAATTGCTATAAAATACAAAACAAGGCATTTATGAGCATTTAAGACTCCTCCTCATTAAGAGTGTCCACGTGGCACTCTATATTTTATACTTCTATAAAATACTATACAAGCAATTTAATTGATACATTAAACTACTGAGTTTTCTCTCTCTCTCCTTCAATTTAATCCATCTACGAAACCAAATCAAAAGCAATTAAGAATGATATATTTCTTTCGTCCCAATATATAAACATTATTTTTAAGTACTGCCAATCACCATGGTCATCACCATAGACTTCCCCAAAGACCCCAAACCTTCTCCTGAACAAAAGGTTGCACATATGTTAAATCGCCGCCAAAGTTCTCGGCAGGTAATTTCCTTCTTTTCTTTCGTTGATTAATTTGTTAGTTAAGATTAGTAGGGTTTGGAGGTTCCCCACTATTGATAAACCATTTGCTTTCTCTCTTTTTTGGGTTATTTCTTTAACACTGTTTTTTATAACCATTAAATTATATAAAAGCAATGTTTTTCTATAAAAAAAACAGTTTATAATTGTTAAAAGGATCTTTTATAAACTGTTTTTTTAATTTATCTATAAAATTAATTTTTTACATAAAACGTTAAAAACATTAAAAAAAGTTGATATAAAAACGTTGAAAACACTATATTTAGCTGCTTTTTTTATAAACGTTAAAAAATAGTTTATATAAACCACTATTTTTTTTTTAAAAACACTGCTTTTAAAAACGTTACAAAACACTGATTTTTTAATTGCTTTTTACAAACGGTCAAAAACATTTTATATAAAAACGTTTTTTTTTTTTAAAAACACTGTTTACTAAAAACATTAAAAACACTCTTTTTAATAAACTTAAAAAAATATTTTATATAAAAACACTTTTTTTTTAAAACAGTTTATATAAAAATAATGTTTTTAATTTTTTTTTTATAAACGTGAAATGGTTTTTTATAAAACTTTTTTAACGTTTTTTTTATAAATCAATTTTTTTATAAACATGTTAAAAAACAGTTTATATAATAACGTTGAAAAATACTGTTTTTTTAACGTTTTTAACATTTTATATGAAAACTGTTCATATAAAAAGTTGTTTTTAATAATTTATAAAAAAAAAAAAAAATTAACATTTTTGATGTCTTTTTATATAAAAAAAAATGATTTTATAAAAAACAGTTAAAAAGAGTTTATTAGAAAACCTTTTGATGTTTATAACTGTTTAAAAAAAAAAAGGTTTTTGTATAAGCAGTTTTTTAACGTATATAAAAAACAGTAAAAAAAATAGTGCTTTTTTAACCTTTTTAAAAAACAGTGTTTTTATATCTCTCTTATTCTTGCTTTCTCTCTTTTTTGGATTATTTTTTAAACACTTTGTTTAAACGTTAAAAAAACACTGTTTTTTATAAACATCAAAAAACAATTTATATAAAATCAATGTTTTTAAAAAAAAATCAGTTTATAATCGTTAAACGATTTTTTTATAAACAATTTTTTTAACTTTTTTTATAAAATTATTTTTTACGTAAAACATTCAAAAACAGTTGATATAAAAATGTTAAAAACACTATTTTTTATCAATGTTAAAAAACTGTTTATATAAACCACTATTTTTTGAAGGAAAAAACACTGTTTTTAAAAAACGTTACAAAACACTGAATTTTTAACTGTTTTTTATAAACATTCAAAAACAGTTTTATAATTCTATTTAAAAATATGTTGTTTTTATATAAACCATTTTTTAATATTTTTTTAAAAGAGTTCTTTTTTTTAAGAACAGTGTTTTTACATAATTTTTTTTAACGTTTATACAAAAAACTGTTAAAAAATAGTGTTTTTAATGTTTTTATATTAAGTGTTTTTTACGTTTTTAATTTATTCATATAAAAAATTGGTTTTATGAAAAAAGTTGAAAACAATTTACAAAAAAACTTTTGACATTCATAAACTGTTTTTTTATAAGATTTTTCTATATAAAGTTTTTTCAACGTTTATAAAAACAGTTAAAAATTATATTTTTTAATTTTGTAAAAAAAAGTGCTAAAAAAAGTTTATAAAAAAACCTTTTGATTTTGTAAAACTTTTTTATTTAAAAAAAAATACTTAATAAAAAAAGTGTATAAAACTTTTTCATTTTATAAAACTTTCTCATTTTATAAAAAAGTGTTAGTAAAAAAAGTTTTACTATTTAAAACAATAAGATATAATGTAAAATTTGTTTTAATACACTAATAAATACTTATACTAATGGCTAAAATAGTCTTTTTGATTGGAAATGAGTCAACTGACCATCAAACTAGCTAACTAACGTTTTTTGTCGATTTTGAATCCCAAACGAGTAGAATGTAAACAAATGGAATAAAATTCTAAATAATTATTGGACCCCAAATAGTAAAAGATCCTTACAAAATTGACAAGGAGCCATAGAATAGACTGTGATTTTGTTTAAGTAGAATGTGTTATGTGAAGATTGAAATAGTATTTTTCTTAAGATAATTTCAATTGAATCTTTATATAGAAATGTGAGTTTAATTAGTTAGAAGCATATGATGTGAATTTAGTTAGTTAGAAGCATATGGTGTATGTTGCTCTATTTTAAAGGAAGTGAGGTATGCTTTCATGTTTAATAACATTATTTTTTAAATAAAATATATAATATTCCTTTTTGGATTTTTCTCTTTTTATATTGTGATTGCACAAGTTCTAAATGTTTGTCATTTTTATCTATCATGTCCATGATACTATTCATTATATTTTTCAAAAATTAGGGGTTAAAGTATAATTTATGTAAAGTTGATTAAGTGCCTAAGTAAAATATTTTGAAATATATATATGATAGTAATTATCGTGATTATATATGAGTGTCCATTTTCTCTCAATCTATTATTAATTAATACTTATATAATGTGTCAAATAGACATAAAAATATAATTATGTCTTAAATAAAAAAAGTATCTCGGTGTTTAGTGTATACTAATCATAGAACTACCATCTCTACTAAAAAATATAAATATGTAGTTGATTTGTAATTTTAAAATGGAGGCATGTTCATATGTCCCAAATTTTTTATTCATTTTTTCATCTCATATTAACATTAGTTTAAATGTAATGATAATATTATTTATGTGACATATATTTTACGAATAAAACTATACCACGCTCGCGCATCGCGCGGGGTTTAAAACTAGTATAGTATTAATTTTTGAGTATAAATCATTTGTAAATTATGAATATACGGTTGGATTCCTCTCAAAAAATTAGCAAAGAGTCCTTCTTGAACAATCTTGAGAAAACACCAATTAAGCCTTCAAATATCGAGTCAAACACTTGATTAAGTTTGGCTCTAAAGTTTGTAGATGAAAGAAAATAATTTTAGAGAAGTTTCTGGGTTGAAAAGTTGATGAAAAAATGATTTGAAAAGCCAAGCCACGAATTTGTTATGGTATATAAAGGATTAAGAGCTTTATTAAGAAAAGAGTTCTAATCAAATACAAATACTAAAAAATTTATTCCGGACGATCGGACCATTGGAATTGGATGAAATTTTTGAAAGAATTATCTAAAGACGAGAGGAAGTTGTAAAAACTATTTCAGCTGGACTGACCAGTCCGATATTTTTAATTTTTTTTTTTAGAGAGTTTTATGTTTTGAGGACTCTTCTATGTAATAAAAATTCAATTAAAACTCCATTTTAATTCCGATTCCAATTTCGTTTGAAATTTTATTTTTCAAATATAAAAAACCAACATTTTATATTATAAAATTTATAAAATCCAAAATTTCATTTTCTTCAATTTCCAAAATTCATTTAAAAATTCCCATTTAAATAATTCGGGTTGTTACACTTACCAAAAGAAGTATAAAAGAAGAAGTATAAACCTTGAATGGAGAAACTTGTCTGAAACTTTAAACTTGGCTTTGGTTTGTAAGGAATGGACTTATCTGTTAGGGCCGTCTGGTTTGTAAGGATGGACTTAAGTTTCAGAAATTACAACTTTTAACCTCAACATGTAAGTTATTACACATAGGTTATGTGTGTGTGTGTGTGTGTGTGTGTGTGTGTGTGTATATAAATCAGAAATCCAGTAGGTGCAGACGCACCCTCTCGGCACAGTGTGCCTCTGCCCCTACTAACAATCATCTTAATGGATTCCATGAGGGTTTGGGTTCTAAGATTATAGGAACGATAGGCTCTACTATTGGGAGAGATACCTAAGAATATGGTTTTATCACCTCTGGTTTTGAATTTTGACTAATGTTCTATGTCCTTACACACATAGCAACACTGCCAAAGGTTGTAAAATATTTAAGGTTAGGTTTCTTGCCATACCATAGTTCGTAAGGAGTCTATTTGGTATATTTTCTAAGGTAGACATGGTTAATAATTTGACAGGTAGTCCTAACAGATTCTACCCAAAAATACTTAGGAAGCCTTTTGGCATGAATCATAACTCGTGCCGTTTATTGAATAGGCATATGCTTTCTTTCAACTATATTATTTTTCTTAAGGGTTTTAGGAGCGCTAAATTCGTATTGATATCCATTATAGGTACAATATTCAGTTACTCCTAAGTCTTTAAAATCTCCACCTCGATCACTACGAATACAATTTACTTGACTATCCTTTTCGTTCTCAATACGTAGAAGAATTTTTTGAAATTCTTGAAAGGTGTTGGACTTTTGTTTAAGGAAAGCTATCCAAGTAAAACGGGTAAAATCATCGACCAACACTAAGATGTAGATATTGCCACATAGATTAATCGTTCTAGCAGGACCCATTAGGTTTATATGGATGAGTTCTAGATAGAAGTCAATACATCTTTGACTTTCCTATGTGCAAACTTAACCATTTTTTCCTTGTTGGCAAGACCAAAAATAATATTTGATATAGAATTTATCTTAGGACGACCTCTAACTATTTCTTGAGAACACAATTTACAAAGGTTATCAAAATTTATATGACCCAACCTATTATGCCAAATATCATCATCATCCATTCTGGTAATGTTACAAACCTCGTTACTTGGATTAACTGTGTAACAATTATCTCGAGTACGAAGGCCTGTAATAATGCAGTCACCATTTTCATTTAAAATTTTGCAATTATTCTTTAAAAATGTGATAGTATGGTTAGAGTCACAAATTTGTGATATAATAAGTAAATTTTCCTTTCAGAACTTTTACTATAAGTACATTTTCTAAAGTAGGTAACCCTTTTATATGAAGTTCTACCAATGATATGGGTTGATACCCCATATCTAAATAAAACTTTACCTCTAGAGAAGCTAATTTTATTTGAAAGCTTGGTATCATCCCCAGTCATGTGTTTAGAACATCCTGAATCTAAATACCGTACAGATGTTGTGTGCTCAGCTTTCAAAGCACTCATCACGATATTACATTTCATCTGGGGTATTAGTTTATCCCTTCTAACCAAAATTGCTCTGATTTTTAAACGTTTGCGCTGATTAGCTCGAATAAGGTAAAATTTGTGAGCATTATCCTTTTCTTTGAAATATTTTTGTGCAAATTGATTTTTCTCAAATTTCTGAGCATTTAGATTAGGCATGAATCAAGGGTTTCCTCTTATTGATGATCTTTTAGTACTAGATCTTTTCTTTATATTACGATAGTTAGAGTCCTTATTAGGTTGCCTAGGAAGAATATAGTTATTTCTGCCTTTCCTAGAGTAATTGAAGTTATGATAGACAGGTGAAGTAAAGATCGGTTTATATAGACGTTTAGAAAAAACATCCATCAAAAGAATGTCCATAAACATCTCAATATGAGCAATAAATATAGTTCGTAGGAAGCATATCCTTAGGAAAGTTGTTAAACATGGATTTGCCTAAAGGTTGGACTCTAGATTTACTTTTAGGGGGCACGGGTGGGAAAGATGATTCGTATTTCCTTATGGGAGGACATGCGTATTTAACCTTATGTTCAACATTAAGCTTATAAGTACTGACCTCACTAATGTCTATCTTTTGTTGTTTCAAATCAAAATCATTTTTCAAGGTTTGAAAATCTGGATAGGTTTTAATAGGTTTTTGTCGTTGGACACAAACATAATAGTTTCAAGATTTTTAGTTTGTTTATTAGTACTGGGGAAAAATCCTATTCCAATTCTGTCATCAGAATTGGTTTTACTTTCAGTAGCAAAGTCTTCTAAACGGTTTGAGTTATTTTCAAATTTTGCAATTTTTTGAAGACTGTTGATGTCTTTTCTTTAGTTTTTTCCAATTCTAACAACGTCCCTTTATATTTCTTTTCCATAATTTCATTTGATTCAGAAAGTTGCTTGATTTTTTTAGCAAAAGTCTTAGTCTCATTCTCATGATCTAGACATTGATAGGTGTACTCTTCAGTATTATGTTTAATCATTTGGCTTAGGGCTTCTATTTTCTGGGTAAGCTACTTGACTAATTTTTCAAGTTTAGTACTCTTCTTGAGGGTTTACGTGTATAGTATGTGAATATCTGGGAGATCCTTATTGTCGGAGTCACCAAGTGTACAGTGTGCAGTGTCCCCTAACGATTCATTTTTAGGACTCACACACACATTTTCATCATTAATAAAATGCTCCCTTTGGCTCTCACACACGACATTAAAACTACTGGTAGCATTCTCAAGTAACAAAGAAAATAAACCATTAAACATAGTATCATTCAGTATAACATGATTAGAGATGCTACTATCAGATTCAATACTAGTCATAGGCTCATCAGTGTAAATGATTTTGACAAAGAATGACATACAAGGGTCAAAGGAATAACATAACTCACGCTCATTAGTTTCTGATTAACTTGAGTCATCCTAGGTCTTGCACAAATTAGCCCCATTTTTTTTATTCTTATTCAAATTGACTCTACAATATTTGCCATATGTCCTAATTTTTCACATGTAACCATTCAACATTTTTTAGGTCTTTTTAAGGTTTGTTTTGGTAATCAACCTGGTGTTTGTCCTGTCTTTTCTCATGAGGCCTATTATTAGAGAACTTTGAATAAGCAGATTTTCTTTGTCTATTTGCAAATTTATTTCAAAATTTCAAAATTTTCTTAAATTATTTAGACATTAAGTCAATGTGATTATCTAAATTTTTTAAATTATAGTCCTCATCAAAACCTAAGTCATATCAGTCAAATTGAACTCAGGTTTGGTCAACTTAGAGGAAAAGACAATATTGGATCTGGACTGTTTCTTTTGGGACTGAGTTAACTATTTCTTAAACTCCAATTCCGTTTCCACTATTCTTAGCTTGCTAATGAGGAGTTCAGGTGTTAAATTCGGGTCATCCATCTCCTCAATGGCATAGTTCTTATTATCAAATTTTTGTAGATGTGATCTTAGAATTTGAGAAACTATTATCGTCTTTTCATAGATAATTCCATTAGCTTGCATCTTAGTCACTATGTCTGTTAATCTAATATAGAAGTCGTCAAATGACTCAGTCTCAGTCATGACAAAAGTGTTGTATTATTAGATTAACATTTGGGTTTTAGCAGCTTTAACATGTGTGTCTCCTTCATGTGCAGTCACTGGAGTGTCCCATACTTCTTTAGAGGTAGTACAAAAAGACATCCTCTTGAATTCATATTCATTGATAGACATGAATATGGCATTTTTGCCTTTATTATTATTAAGGGCTGTCTGTTTCTCTTCTTTGGTGAATTCACTTAGTAGTTTCCTAATCCTCACAGTACTTCTTCCTGTGGTTGGTTTAGTAAGAAAAGTGTATCCATTTTTAATAGCATCCCAGACATCGTCTCCCAACATACCTTGGATGAAAGAAACCATCCTCACTTTCCAGTCAGGGAAGTTGGTTCCATCAAAGAGTGGGGGTCTAGACATGTTACCTAATCTCTAAAATTTATCGTCCATTGTTTTGTTTTGAAAAAAAAAACAATTTCAGAAATTTAGGATCAAAAAGATTTTATAAAACCAACGCTCTAATATCAATTAAAAAATATAATGCCACTTAAGTTGTTTAAGAGGTTTAAGGAAGTTTAAATGGCTTCGAACAGTTTGCTTGAGAAACTCCATTTTTTTACAGAACAAATACTAACACAAGATGTGTATTAAAAGTTATGAACGAGATATTTCAGTTAAGTAACCAAGTTTTGAAAAACAAAAGTAAGTAAATTCTAAAGTAGCACGCAATCAGAAGGGGATGAGAAGAATATTAAACATGCAAGTACACAGGTATTTTAACGTGGTAAAATCCCACCCAATTAGGGAAACATCCACGGAGGTCTCTACACCTCAAAAACAAAACCACTAAAAATAAGTTAATAGGTTACAAATTATTTAATAAACTAAACACACAAACAGTCCTAATCTAAGTCAAGAAATTATACCAGCTTCATTAGGTAATTCTGACTTCTCTGAAGGATTTGAAGATGTTCTCATTGTTCTCCAAACTCTGTACCTTCTGATCCTTCTTAGCTTTACGTCGACTCTAAAGTCATAAATATCTCAACCAACACTGTTTGAGTGTTGTAGTGTGAAAAGTGTATTATGGTGTTGTGCATAACACATGCATGAACGCACACACACACTTATACAAACAAATAATCCTACCAATTACAAATTTCTTCTAAGATGAGTTTAGGATTCTAAATCTCAGTTTGTTGAAAATCGAGTGAAAACCTTTCTATTTAAAAGAGCCAAGGTCCTATACACTTTCTTTTTATTTATTTACACTTCTATTTCACAAAATGTGATATACGAACTTGAAAGTATAAATGTCTCAAGATCTTTAAAAGTTTTGAAGTCTGTTTTTCTCAAAACTTGAAACACAATAAGGATTTGTCGGTAACAAGTTTAAAAACAACATTTGAGTATAAAGATACCAACAAATAATGATTTCTTGAAAAAGAAATCAACCTACGTAGATCTAAGTGAGATATATCACGACAAAAGTCATATATACATTTTTTATAAAAAAAAAACAAGATCCAACTACGTGACAAGTTGGAAAATAGATTTAAGACTAGAGAGGAATGAATCTCTCAAAGGAATGACTCTCAAACTCTTAAAGGAATTTTTCTGAGAAAATTTTGCCAGAGTTTGGCTGTGTTTTACAATTTATCTCTCTCTCTCTCTCTCTCTCTTTCTCCTTTTCACATGATCACAAACTCACCAAAAGTCTCTAAACATTAACCCTAAGGGCCTTATTTATACTAAGTGATGGAAGGATCTGGAATGTTTAACCAAAGCAACGGTTGAGATCAAGTCTAGCTTCACGAAGTAAATCCAAGAGTTAAAAACGCACCGCAATTAAACGCGCGCTAATTGGTTAGAAAGGTTGAGCCTTGGATTACGTAAAACAACATGCAGGCCATCAATTATATTGATCCAAGGGATGATAAGCAATCTGAGTTATGCGAGAGTAAAGAAATGCAATTTGGATCGTTGTAATGCAAATACGCGTGGGGCTCAGATGATCACAAAGAGGTGCGTTTTTTACGTTTAAAAAATCCAATTTTCTACCCCATAAGTTCTTATCGCTTTTGGATTCTACCAAACCAACTTTTTAGGAAGAAAATGATTTTACAAATTAGCCCAAAACATTTTAAAACCATAATTTTAAATATTTTAAAAATGTATAAAAAATTCTAAAAATTGTTAAAAAAATCACAAACATTATTACAAAATTAGGTTAATGGGAATTAATACTCACACACCCAAAATGATATAAATGCAATAAAAATGTGCAGTCCTAGGTTCAGTGTTGGTATACTACCTTTGATACCATTAGAGGATTTTGATGTAGTATTTGAAGTTCTTTGATAGACGAAGATATGACTCTAATTTTGTCACTATTTACAAACTAGACAAGAACCTATATAATGTAGATTGAAGTGAGTCAAAGTTATAGGGTTCTTCATCCTCATACGAGTTGTCATCACATACGAAGGTTCACTCTACAGTCCAAGCTGACTTCATGTCTCAGCCCTGCCATGTGTCGGACTCATAACACAATGACAGGCCAAGACCATCCTAACTTTCCTAAGATGATTTATGTCGTCTCTGATTTGTCTATCTGGAAGACCACCTCCACAGTATAGGCCCGATCGAGACCAACAAAGCCAACTTCATTATCTTATGTTTAACACACGACTTTTGCATCATCACACCATGTGGACCATACCACTACAACAGATCTCCAGACCACATGAGGAAATATTTTATCATCATGACATGCTTGTGTAGAGGACAGATGGTATTCTCCATAGGATAACTCACCTCATTCACATAAGGTGGATGATTGGGGGTACACTGCGCACCCCCAAGCCTATAGATACCAACTCCACCTTCCTCACTAAGGATTGAATTATTACATACCTAGCTAAAACTCTGTCCAGTTGTAAACCTAGAGAAAAATCTTGAGTGACTATAATTCATGGCCTTCAGTGCCTTTCAGTAATAAAGCACTCATACCCTTTTGCACAATGGAGTAGGCTCCAGCTGAACAACTTATATTTATGTGTTATCTATCTCTCTCACCTCCTTTTTTTGTTTACTTACATTTCAATGATTATATCTCCATTTGTAAGGACATTCTTATATGTTATCAATTTTTATGTCGTACACCACTACACCGTCGAAAAAGCTCAAGATCACATTCACATTAAGATGGATCCGAATAATCAAGGTTCTTCAACAAATAGCCTCTGTAGGATTAACATTGGTAAGGTTTTGCTTTAGAGTACCTTAATAATACACTTAGAGTATTGGGATTATTTTTCATAAATATTTTCTAATTGTTGGAGCGGAGCTTTAAATGTTTTTCTTCAAAAATATAATTTTTCGGAGTTTTGAGGCGGTGCATTTACCGAGAAAAAGAAAAGGAAATAATTTAACAAATAAATTTCATTCAAACGAAATCGTTTGTCACTCAAATGAGACCAGATGTCGAGCGATACTTCAAACGACATCGTTTCTCGTTCGAACGACACCACCGCCTTAAGTCTTCTATAAATTGCACTTTCCAAGTCCGTTTTTCATAATAATCCTTTCACATTTTTCATTCTACAAGCACTGCATATTAACGGAATATTTTGGCATCCTCATTTAAGGCTTAAACCCATTTTTATTTTCAATTTACAAAATTCCAATATCTTTATGTGAATTGTTTTGGAACCCAAAGAACAACCTTGATATTGTTCAACCTCTGTGGAGAAGGCATCTCCATATCTGATCGGTGGACGCTGAGCATAGATCTCTGTGTGTGGAAGAGCCGTAGATGACGAATCAACACCTGCAGGTTTTTTGCTCTCACTCGTAGCTTTGAAGGTTTGGAAAAGACACCGTATGTTACACTTGTGGGCGATTATCAGGTTGTATGTAAGTCAATGGTCTTGTAAACTTTTCAAAGTGTTAAAAAAGTTTTTACCCGAAAGGTTTTTTTTCCTGAAATTGTCGTCTTTATTTTATATGCATGATTTGAATGATTAAATGCTTTATGACACTTAGATGCTTGCATAGGGGCTGAATAAAATTGAATTTGGTTTGTTCAAATTTATACACCTAATTAAATAAGTTTGTTTGATTCCATTGGAGAATTGCAAACTCGATTGATATTGCATTTTCACCATTGATAACTTAGCTAGATCTTGAGCTTCTAACATATTTGGGTAGTGGTTATCAACATCATCATTTTGGTATCGTCTATGGGAAGGTATTTTCTCCTTACTCTTCATTTGCTTAGCTTAGACCTTGCTATTTACCTCTATCAATGATACATATCCACCATTGGGTGACCTATATCACCATTGAAAGAGCTTAGGTGGGTGTTCTTCAAGCTTCTTTGTGCTCATAACTCATTTCTAGACTTTGTTACTTTTATTCTCTCTACTTGCGAGGCGATCTCACCGGAAATGGCATCTAATTTGCCTCCCAACCCCGGCACAAGCTCAATCTAACCACCACATCAGTATAGATGATATGGCGGAGGCACTGTGATACTTGGTGGCCAACTAATAGAAAATACAGGAGCATTTCATGGCATTCATCTAAAGCATTTTGGTAAGGGCTCCTGACAATCCGGCGATGGAGATTATTACTCCGGACACCAGAGTGATGGTGGATCCGGCGATAGAAGAACCACCCCCGGCCACACAGAATGAAGTTCATCACCACCAATGACAAAAAGATGTTGCTGACCCTAGGTGTATCTTCTTGGGAAAATAAGTCCATGACTATATAGACGACTAAGTCTGCGATGAAGATGAGTATTGGGAGACATATGAGATTTTCGATGACATAATTCACCGAGGCCCTTCCAACCAAGGAAAAAGTTCTCTACCAACCCATGAAGGCCTACCAAAGGTCTAAAATTTTGACAGATTCAGTAGGGGTTGGCCCATGACCGTCTTGGCCTAGAGGAGATGAGAGAGACCGACACTCTCACTCATGCAGCGTTATTGTATCAAGAGGAAATGTCAGACGTATTGGTGATCAGCTAAGGCAGAGCTAAGATAAGGAAGAATATAGAGACATTAACATCCAACATAGGACTGTTGGACGAGAGCCTGCACCAATTGTAGTTGCAGTGTAAGGAGGTGATGACAATACTGTTATTGAAGACAAGATTAGAATATCTATATTCAAAGCCTGGAGGAGAAGATTATAACTCTACTCAAGAGTCGAGACCGCAGTCATCGTGGTTATATTGGGGGGTCTCCTTTCATCACAAGGACCATAAGTTACCCTACTCCTGGAAAATTTAAGCCTCCTACTATGAAAAGTGAGTATGATAGGAGTCCAAACCCAGTACATCACATAGAGATGCACCAGTTAATGGTAGATATCTACTTCACCCCTTATGAGATGAGGTGCAAGGTATTTTCTAGCACTCTCATGAGTGCTGCTCATATGTGGTATATAGACTTGCTTAAAAAACTCCATTAAAAACTTTAAACAGTTAGTCGAGAAGTTTATACATAATTTATACTTTGGCATGAAGATGCCAAAGAAGGTAACTCGCCTCTTGAACATGAACCAAGGCAAGAACGAGGATCTTAGGGACTACATTTATTGATTTAAGAAATAAAAACTGGACGTCAAATATAATGAGGAGAGTATTGTTATGACAACCCTTACAAGTGGGCTGCAGCAGGGAAAAATCCTTTAGAAACTCATTGAAGATCCTCCAAAAACCATAACTAAAATCCTAGCTTTAGCCGGGAGGATTATGAATGCGAAGGAGGTCATGGCAGCCAATAAGGGAGACACAAAGGAGTCTGGTGGAAACAAGTTCAACCAATCAAAGAATAAAGAAGGAAATAAGAGGTCAGCAAAAGATAAATTGGCTAAGTATACTCCTATGACGATGATCCTTGACTTGATTCTCAATAAGATAAAGGAAGACAAAGCATTTCGATGGCCATAAACTCTCAAGTCCCCTCCTCACAAGAGGAACAAGGGAAAATGGTGTGAGTTTCACCAGGACTATGGTCGTAAGGCCGACAAGTACTTTGCCTTGAAGGATGAGATAGAAAAATTGCTAAAACAAAGTAAGCTCCGAAAGTATATAGACAGGACCGGTGACAAGGATAATTATAGAAAATGGGATGAAGGATAAAAAAATGAGACGATAAGTTGAAACTAATGATAATGATTCTAATGATAGCAAGGAGGTCGACCCCGACCTTTCAACAAAGATCCCTAATCCAAAAGGTCGGTTGCATATGATCTCGTTTGATGTGAAGAGGATCTGATGAGGATTAGTAGGTGGTGGCACAGAGTTAGCCCACCAAAAATCACATGTGTTGGAAGCCAAAACAGTGCCGAAATGGATAGATATTAATTCAGTGGAGGTCGAGCCAAAACCTGGCAAGCTATGGCACTCTGGTTGTCGGCTTCTCTAAAATTGACTTCAAGGGAATATTATCTCCGTATGACGACCCTTTAGTCATCGATATGAGGTTACATGGGTATGATGTTTATTGAATCCTTGTTGGTGGTGAGAGCTCAGCAAACGTGATGTTCTAGAATTGTATCAAAGGATTGAAGATGAGCAAAAAAAGACTCGTCCCTTATCGTCAGCTGCTGATTTGCTTTAGTGGGAGAAAATCCATCCCTTGGCGGTATATGATATGGGCGTGTGCATAGTAACTTGGCCGAGGTTCCTCACTAACAAGATTAGTTTTATATTATAGAGGAGCATGTGTTCTCGGCCTATAATATAACTCTGGGAAGAGTAATCCTTAAGGAGTTCGAGGTCATACCTTTCATGGTTCACTAGATGGTAAAATTATCGACTCCCTTTGGGGTAGGGGAGTACAGGGTGACCAAATTGAGGCTTGCGAATGCTATTTCACCTCGATCGAGGAAAGGAAGTCCCATAAGAAAGCAACAACAAAATACAATATTGACACTCTCGACCCGAGAGATGAGAAAAAGTTAAAAAAATGGTGAACCGACCTAGGAGGTAGAATCCATCATCCTTAATGAGGACGAGCCAAAAAAACCATCCGAATTGGTTCATTCCTAAAATCTGATATCAAGGAAGAGTTAATAAAGATATTAAGAAGAAGGCGTGGTATTTTCTCTTGGAGACATAAAGATATGTCGAGGATATACCCTGATATTATCTATCACCAGTTGAATATTGATGAAAAAGTGAATCCCATAAAGTAAAGAAAAAAAAAGGAAATTATGTAAGGGAGCGATATGAGGTCATTCAAGATGAAGTTAAGAAGCTCCAGACAGCGGAATTCATTCGAGAAGTTCAATATCAACAATGGTTGTCCAACGTTGTTATAGTGCCAAAGTCTAATGAAAAGTGGATGATGTGTCTTGACTTCATCAACATGAATAAACCTTATCCCAAAGATTGTTTTCCCTTACCCCGAATTGACCAGATGGTTCATGCTACGGTCGAACATGAATTGATGAGTTTTATGGATGCATATTTGGGTTATAATCAATTTTTATGCATGAAGCCAACGCCGAGAAAACTTCTTTTATCACATATAAAGGAACATATTGTTATAATATAATGTCATTTGTCCTAAAGAACGCACGTACAACCTATTAGTGGTGCGTAGACAAGATGTTTGGAAACCAAATTGGGAAGACAATGAAATTCTATGTGGACAACATATTAACCAAGAGTCTGAAGGTTGAGGATCATGTGGCCGATCTTGAGCGCACTTTTGACACAATGGATAAATATAAGATGAAATTAAATCCTGTCAAATGCGTGTTCGGTGTCGGTGCTGGAAAGTTCCTCGAGAATCAATGTTGGATAAAGTCCAACCCCATAAAAATTAAATCACTTATTGACATGAAGACACAAAAAACCTTAAAAGATGTTTCGAAACTAACGGGACGGGTCACGAACCTCAACCGTTTCATCTTTCAGGCAATGGATAAGTGTTCGCTATTTTTGAAGATACTGAGAAAATCCTTCGTTTGGGATAAAGAATGTGAGAGAGATTTTTAAGAACTAAAAACATATATGGGGTCTCCTATGTTACTATATCAGCTATTTAGGGGGAGAAATTGTTTTTGTACATAACGATGTCAGAATCAGCTGTAAGTGCAATAATTGTCCAAGACGATGAAAGATTTCAGAAATCGGTATATTTTTATAGTAAAGACTTGTAGAGAGCCAAGCTCAGATATCCAAATATGGAAAAATTAGCCTATGCGCTGATACATGCTTCCAGGAAAATGAATCCATACTTTCAAGCCCATACGATGGTGGTGCTTACCAATACTCCTTTGAGGTAGGTCATCCATAAACTTCAGAAATTATGAAGGTTAATGGCCTGGTCAATTGAGTTAGATGAGTTTGACATCGTCTACCAGCCCAAGAATGCAATTAAAGAGAAGTCATTAGAAAACTTTATGGTCGAGTTTACATGGGATAAAACTGATAATGAAGTTATTAAAGAAGTAGAGACACTAGCAGTATTGCCAAAGAAAGTTGTGACAGACCTTACACCAGCCGATGTTGTGATGTCGATACCTCAGAGAAAAAAAATCTTATATCGAGATAGAATTTTGTATACGGGTAATTTCTCGAGGGAAGGCCCAACCTAGAGTTTATTTGTAGATGGATCGTCTTGTGAAAATAGCAGCAACATGGAACTAATAATATCGGCCCCGGATGGAATAGATATTGGATATGCCCTGAGATTCAGTTTCAAGGCATCGAACAATGAATCGGAGTACGAATCATGCTAGTTGGTATCTCTCTTGCCAAAGCATTGAACATTGGCCATATGATTGCTCATAGTGATTCACATTTGGTCGTCAACCAAATATTGGGCATTTATGAGGCCAAGGATGAGAATATGGTCAAATACTTGTATAGAGTATAGAAGATGAAGGTAAAATTCAAAGAAGTTAATATCAAGAGGGTTCTTAGGCTTGAAAATAGCTGGGCTAATGCTCTGGCTAGACTAGCATCGACAACAAGAACCAAAATCAGATGATCTTTTCTTGTTGATATCCGACATAGGCCAAGCATTGAAGAAGATGATAATGGACTTGTGTTTTCCCCAAACCTGAATTTAGGAGAATCATGGATGGATTCGTTGATAAAATACATTCGGGATGGTGAGCTCCCAGAGTCTATGGTCGAGAGGAAGAAACTTCGATACCTAGCTAAAAAGTTTGTCATCATCGGTGATGTACTTTACAAAATAGACTTTTTGATACCATTAGTCAGGTGTGTTCCCCCACTGAGGTAGATTATGTCTTATAAGACGTCAACGAGGGTTCTTGTGCAAGTCATATAGGTGGTTGATCACTCTCTAATAGGATCATCACCTAGGGTTATTTTTAGCCGACACTTGCCAAGGATGCAACAGAGTATGTCAAAAAGTGTGACAAGTGTCAGAGATTCACAAGTATCCCTCACTAACCTTATCAACATATCTTATCTATCACTGCACCGTGGCTGTTTATAGTTTAGGAGATTGACTTGGTGGGTCCTCTTCCTAAGGCAACATGTAACTACCAATATCTAATAGTGGCTATTAACTATTTATTAAAATGGGTTGAAGTCAAAGAAACAATTTCCATAGTCAAAGTTAAAACATTCAAGTTCATCTGGAGGAATGTCATTTGTCGGTACAAATTTCCCTATACTACTTGATATCGGATAATGGTAAAGAGTTCAAGAACAAATCATTGGAAGCATACTACCCCATGTCCAGTATTAAGAAGTTTTATTTAGAACCAGGCTGAACTCGGGCTAATAGACAAATCGAGGTCACAAACCGAGCAATACTTGATGGAATCAAAAAGAAGCTAGAATATGCTAAGGGTATATGAATATAAGAGTTACATGGGGTCCTATGGGCCTACAGGACATCAAAAGGCAAGACGTTATTCATGTTGGCATATGGGTCTGAGGTAGTTATCCCCATCGAACTTGGGCTTCCTAACCACAGAATCCAAATATATGACCTAGAGGATAACACTGAAAAAAGAAGGCCTGATCTAAATTTAATTGAAGAAAGATGGGAGGATACTCGAGCCCTACAATCATATTACCCTCAAAGAGATGCCAGATTTTATAACAAGAGAGTTGAGGCTTGGCCGATAGTGGTGGGTGGTTTGGTCTTGAAGAAGGTCTGTAAAAAGCCTATAAATATTATCCCAATTGGCATGGACTATATAGAGTGACTAAGAAGGTCGTGTCGGGAACTTTTAGGCCAGAGAACTTAGAAGGGGAGACCTTATCCAACCCATGGAATACTGGAAAATTGAAAAGATGTTATCAATATTTATTTTTACCAAGTGTAGCCTCTCATATTTCAATGTGGCTTTGATTTGTACGATAGTATGATTGATAAATGAAAAATCAAAGTGTTGGCTCATAGTTATCCGTCTTATTGTGGTCAATTGCTGCATGGTTTGAATTTTATTAAACTAGGGAATAACATTTTTGTGGTGAATTAATTTATAACTAATTCACCATGCCCTCCCAATAACGCCGAGAGGGGAATCAGTGTGATAACATCACTTAGGTGGTGACAAAGATAACTTAAAAATTATTTTTATATAGTTTCTTCAACATCAGTTTATTATGATGAATGTAATGTATTAAATCAACTGAGGCATTTACTTTCAGTAAAATGCCATAAATACTTTATCCCAAAATACACATATACCTCTTTATAAATGGCCTTCTCATTAAGGCACAACCCTTAGTCTCTATCGGACTTTCATAATCTTTGTCTTCCCCACATCGATCAGAGGAAAACTATCATAGTGCTCATATGTCGCACATAAACTTAGCCCTTAATCACTCATTTACGTGATTCTCGGCTAAACTTTCCAACCCAGCACTTAACCAACAGAAAAAGAAAAGAAAGAACAGAAAAGAAAATGCACGTCTCTCTACTCCCAACGTCGTTAAGGTTCATGCGTGGAGCGTCTTGCAAAGAGAAATCCAAATAAGGAACCCCTCCACATAATCCCCTTAACTAGCCGGTCGTGGAGATAAGGCACATCATACACAATCAAAGCAAACAAAGCAAGCAAACAGTCAAGGAAAAAGAATAAAGCAAGACAAACAAATAATAATTAAAAAATGAAAACTACCTACATGTCGTAAACCACCTCTATAAAGTTTCAACCTGTATCCAGGGGAGATATTATAGAACCACTAGCTCTTTCTTCTAGAACTAGAGATATGATAGCCCCGCAATTTATTCACTTGCTATCACACCAACTCAACCAAAAATATCTCTACTCGTATTTTACATAATATACAAGTAGCACGTACTACACATATCACCACTCGCCCCATAACGAGTGAAAGGAAAATACAGAACTTCCCTATCCTGGAAGTCATATAAATATACTTACTATCATAAAAATATACCGATACTATCACAAGCTCGATATACACACCCGGACCTAGGGTTAACACCATACTACTCCATCTTACCTAAGGAATACACCACTCGCACCTAAGTTGGAAAATCCACCAACATACTAGCCAACCTCCTTGGCCTCTACCAATGGTTCCAAGACACGTCATTTTAGTCTTATCTGAACCAAACTACTTCCACCAATGTCCCAACTAGGCATCCCATCCTTGCCAGCTATCTTCAATTGATTAGATCAGAACGCGTAGTTCCCTTAATCCTCTTCAGCAAGGAGAACATTCTACCAGCCTCCCCGGCCTTAGCTCCACGAGTCTTCCCCGGGTGAATGTCCACCAATGGGGTCTCATGAACACTACTTCTCTAGAAGTGTTACCAACACTTACTTACGTGCCTATCATTTCCACTGAAAGGCCCTCTCTATGGGCAAAACATTCTGCCCCGCCATAAAGAGACGACTACCATTCCTGCCACTTCAACCTTACTCTAATGGGTGAAAGGTTTTCCTCAAATCCTCACACCTGGGCACTTCTATACCCATCTCTAGTCCAAAACTCTCGGGCCTTACATTCTCACCGAATGAGGTTACACTTCATCTATCCAACCGAACTTCAACATGTGGTCCTTGTCAAGGACCTCTTAACTTCGAATTGACATTGCTTGGAATCCCAAGCATAGTACCACTCTCTATCGACAGCGGTACTTGGGAAAATTATCTCCACTGTACTTAGTAGTCACGATAGCAATATAAAATAATGCTTCAAAGGGAGAGACCTACAAAGCGGCCCTTATCCCCGACTACAGCCTACAGCTTATAGTAATCCCATCTATGATGCCTTCACAACGGCCTTCCTTAATATCCCTCATCTGACGACTTACAAGTCTCACCTGAACGCTCAAAAAATCTTCAGGGTTCTCGTATCATAGCAGGAGAAGGGAATCTCACAAGAGAATTCAACAACCATAATCTTAAGGCTCTACATCAAACAGAGAGAAACGCAGAAGACGTAAAACATCCGTACAGATTCCTAAGGACTCTAGAACCTGATGCTCTGATACCATCTGTGAAAACCCGCCTACTAAAATAATAGGTGGCCAGCCCAATACTCTAATAATCATAGGAATCATAGATGGTCCATTCTTAGCATCACTGCCGATTAAAATAATAGTATGAGATAACCACAATCATTTTAGAAAACGGACTGTCAAATTTAAAATTTTGAAAATAAAAGAAAAACACTTAGACAATCCCATTTGTAAAAACGGTGGATATCAAAAATCGATGAATGAAGAATGACAATATAATAAATATCACCGAATAAGCTGTCGGTGAATAGACCAATACAAATAGTACATCGAGTATTACAATTCAATATTTACAATATAATGAATGAGTGAAATACCTTGGGCAAACACGCCCGAATAAATATATAGAACTTAAATAACTTACAATGGAAAGAAGCGCCTAATACAAGTAACCTACAAATCTGCAATATGTTGTAGCTCCATGACAACTGGGATGGAAATGTAAATTCGGGTGTCCATGCGGTAGAGCACCTGTACGGCAAGAAGTATGCAGAAACAAAGAAATATAGATACGGGTCAGGGCCCGGTTTGATATGATTACCATGTGACTAAAAATGCATGACAGATAAGTGCGTAATTCTCTCGCAGATAGCAGTAATATTTCTCAGCTCTCAATCTAGAAGCAACCTAGCGTAAAATCATGAGATGTTCTAGTTAACCCTAAGTACTAAGGGCTAACTTCTCCCCATTCTCAACACTATGCCCTATTCGTGCGTGGGGTGTCTCACAAAGCGAAATCCAAACAAGGAACCCCCCCGATACACTACTACTTAGGCAAGTGTTATGCGTTTTAGATATTGCCTAAACTTTAATAAATGGTGTTTTTCTTAAAATAAGTTAGGAAGACTAATTACGAAAGGTGAAAAAAAATCCAGAACTGGTTTTATTCCAATCTAAAAATATATTTAAGACTTGAAAGAATCGCATTCTTAGAATAGAGATTTGGACTACGATAAAACTGTTGGACGTTACGCGTGTTATAAGTGAAATATCAATTTGTAATAATGTTTCAACTCGTATAACTCACGATTTTTATATGTAGATTATAGGATGGATTTATTATGGTGTAATAATGTGTATATGCATGTTAAAAATGGAATCTTGTGTTAACCGGTAAAATATCACTTGTATGAAAATTTTAAAATTTGACAACTTGGGTGATGATTGGTATGACTTGTTTAATTATATAATTAAAAGGGTGTAATTTGGATAATATTGAAACAGGAGAATTATTTGGAAAAATTGTAGTTATAAATTGGAAATTTTCTTTATGAGAGTGTTGCTTATATTAATATTTCGACACTGCGGGAACCTTAGGACTTTTGGGTAGTTATGCTTTTACCCTTATTTATAGTTTACTTGATAGGTATGGGACTAATAGGGATGCTTCCTTATGGTTAAAACTTTCTAGGTATGGGACCAGTGAGTGTAGGTTCATACGGTTGGGTATTTTCTAGGTGGGGCTAGGTAGTACACTGTTCCATTATTCCGTTAGCCTAGGTGCGAGACTAGTTGGTAATTGTTGGTAAGTATTGCTCCTAAATGATAGTCTAGGAAATACTTGTGATTTTGGTGACCTCTAGGTTTGGGACTAGGGATAATTTAGGCTGAAGTACCCAAATAAAGGGTGATAGTAATAGAGAAAAATGATAACTTGACAATAAATTGATAATTATTGGCTAACACAATGAACGGATATTAAAATGGTTTGGCATCGCGAGTATATATAGGGCTAACGATTTGGGCAAATAGGTAATACTGACGTTGATGTGTGTTACTAGTATGTGCAGGGAAAACAAAATTGGAAAAACTTTCTATAGTAATGTTTCGTGTGTGGAACCTCACGAGTATGTGCAGTGCTAACGAAATTAGGCGAACTGGCCATAGTGAGGCGAATGGGTGTGGTGTATAATTATGGACGTTCAGGAGTATGTGCAAGACTCATTATAGTAAAATGGCTATATTGGTGTCGCATTAATCAAATTGGATGCATTAATTCAATAAATTATTATGAATTTATATTTAAATGTGAAAATTTAATAACTAAACTAGAATTATTGGGTGGCTTTTATTTGGGTTAGT